>OX336390.1:846759812-847982312 GCA_946902985.2 Meconema thalassinum | reverse complement strand
TGATCACCAGGTTATTCAAAGTCCTATAGGTGAACTTAAGTTCATAGCCCCTATGAACATTAAAAAATGCAGTTTGATTGATATAATAGATTCGTAGATATTCAGTATCGTCTAAATATTTCGGATGGTCGCCATGTTGGATTGTTAAATGTATAGGCCATAGAGTCATGTACCATTAAAGGAAAATTATTGCGTAGGTTCATTATTCAAACTTTCACTTCGATCGCATGACTACATCACAAGGAATAAAATCTTAATTTTAAAATTCGCACTGCCGCCATCTTGAGGTTATGTAAACAATTGAACTAAATTAGATACCAGTGGATTGCAATGTGTATAAATATTTCCTGTGCCAGGTTTCAGTGCGCTTGGAACATTAAATCGCGAGAAAGGTCTATTTAAAATTTTCAAATTCGCTTGGCCGCCATGTTCGTTTTGTAGTTAACTGGTTTTTGAAAGTCTTATAGATGGAATTCCAGTAGTGCCCTTTATCCCCGTACAAAATTTCAGGGGTTTACCGCTAATAGTTTCAGAGATATAGAATGCCGGTGAAATATTTCGCACATCCGCCATCTTGTGATTATGTAAACAATTGAACGAAGTTAGATGTCGGTGCATTACAATGTATATAAACATATACTGTACCAAGTTTCATTGCGTTTGGTTGGTCAAATCGCGAGAAACGTCTATTTAAAAGTCGCAAATTCGCTTGGCCGCCATGTTGGTTTTGTTGTTACCAGGTTTTCAAAAGTCACATAAGTGAACTTATAGTAGTTCTCTCTATCACCATAGAAAATGTCAGGGTAATATCGGTAATAGTTTCGGAGATATTGAATGCTGGTGAAATATTTCGCACAGCCGCCATGTTGGATTGGTGAGTCGTAACAAAATTTGAAGGGCACGGTCGAGGTCGCCGGGAATAGTGCTATGAACTTTCCGAGTTTCATTGAAATCGCTCCAGCCGTTTAGATTTTATTAGGGGGGGACACACACACGAATCACACACACACACACACACGCACACACACACGGACAAAAGGTGATCTCATAAGCCTATTTTTTCAAAATTGAAAATAGGCTAAAAATCGAGGCCAGGCCGACCACCAACATCAGCATTGAACGCCCGCTTTCCCAATGGCTGGATTGGTACGTGCAATCATTTCAGGAGTAACAGTCAAGATGGTGACAGAAATTCGCTCCCGCAGGTGCTCCAAATCCCGATTTTTTTCTGCATGCACAATGTTTTTAATCTACCCCCAGAAAAAAAATCCAAAGGGGTTAAGTCAGGACTTCATTGGCGAGCGCGTCCCTGGCCGACCTTGGCTACTACGCATCTAGTGTGCGCATAGCAAGGTCACGTCCCCTCTGAAACAAAACTTACTTTAACCAGCTGGCGTTCAATGAAAAAATTACACGTTTAACATAAAGGGTTTCGGTGCTACAATTTTTTGAAATGTTGGCATTATTTTTCGATGACCCTGCATTACAACACTGAACTACAGCGATTAAAATTCGTTGTCCTTGATCCGTGGTAGAGTCTGTTGTTGTTGATTTATTAGAGGCTTCGCGGCATCATGGTCATGTAGTGCCGTGCACTTGGGTGTGTGTAGGAGTTGTCTGATAATCTGTGTCCTTGATGTCTGTACTAGTGTGTGTACTTTTACAGTAAACGAGGAAGGATTTGTGTAGGAAGCTGTCGTTGATCCACGGTAGAGTCTGCTGTTTATTGTTGTTGATAATTTAGGGGCTTTTCGGCATCGTGGTCATGTAGCCCCGTGTACTTAGGTGTGTGCAAATGGTGTCTGACAGCCTGTGTCACTAAGATGTCTGTGTTTGTACTTTTAAACGAGGAAGAATTTGGGTAGGAAGCTGTTGATGTTTTGTACCGTTTGAGAGGTTTGGACATCATGGTCATTTAGTCCCGTGTACTTTGGCGAGTGTAGAATATTGCCTGCTACCTGTGTCATTGTTATGGCTGTATTAGTGTGTGTATTTATAATTCAGATGAGGATTCAATCAATCAATGTATAATATAGCAAGTTGTTATTCAACAAGCTACTACAACCAACATTCAATTATACTCCTTTTAAAACGACAATGAGTTATGACTATACCCATGAATTAAGGAGAAAATAGGCTATACAGTATGTTCTTTACTGAACATATTGTTTTTTTATCTATTGTCTAATAGAAATAAAAATAAAAATGCACTCTGGTGAGTTTTTTAACACGACGCAGGATTGTGGAAAAGTGTAACGAAAGTAGCCTCAGAAATGATATATGAAAAATATATGTATCGTTATAAGTCCGAAGATTAATATGGTACAAAAGAATTATTTTTTACATTTGTAAAGATTTTGACCATTCCGGAGCCCATTTATTAATTTTTGCCTTTGGTATTTTGATCAGAAAAGCGTGTTAAATGAATATGATTGTTATTTGGGGACAGAAAACGTGCATCTGCTACAGAGAGCAGCTTGTCAACATTTGTTCTGGGAATGTGCATATCTTGTAATTATGATCTGACATTTCGATTACTTTATTGAAATTAACCTGTCTTGGTAGATTCTGGAACAGTTAGTGATATGCCCGTATTTAATTTATTTAAAATAACGTATATGACAAAGTTCCGACTGGGGTTTGCGATAGTTAATTAATATTGAATGTTTGTCACCTCATTCTGCGTATTTATTTAACCCGCGGGCACTCGTGTTCATTTTCATTACTCGATGACTCATGTGGTGCTCTAAGTGCTCCTCAAGAGCATCAAGAGGCTGAGTGTACTCCTTTCCATCCCTCATATTAGAATTATATTTCTTGACAGAGCCGTGAATAGGGGCGGGCATCACTTCCAGTCGGTCGAACATCAATTCCCCTCGATTTTCCTTAATTCCACTCGGTGCTCCAAGGGACCCAAAAATGAGTTCCTCAACTCCGCTCAGGCTTTGGCAAGGGGTCGGCAAAGGGGTTGTCCCCATTAACGTAAACAAATGTCATAACCCTCCTGCTCGCATACCAAGGGCCGGGTCTAAAAACACCTTCTGCAGCGCATGAGCGAATTCGTGAATGCAGCTGTTTTTTCCGTTCTAGGCTGGACAACATTATTTTTAGCATCCGCAGCTGATATCGAAAGTATTTTTAGGTACAAATTATACACCAAATTTAATTTTATAATGTCTGCCTAGGTTAAAAAACATACAAACATTTAATTATGCGCGTAGTCGGTAGCATGCTGTGCTTCTATGCCCAAGACAGCGGGTTCAAACCCGGCCGAAGCCGTCGGATTTTTTAAGAGCGTTAAAAATCCCTCAGTATGCCTTCCTTCGGAGGGGATGTAAAGCCGGCGGTCTCATGTCATAGATTTATGGCATGTTAAAGAACCTTCCCCTAATTGCACCTGTGTGAAGCTAAATTGGATAGGTTAAGAATGTAAACAACGCTCTTAGGTTTCTACGTTCGTTGCCAAGAGCCGACTGCAGTGGCGTCTAGTAGCTAAGTTCTGAACTTGGCCTAGTAGTCGTTGACGGTGGCGCTTGGCGGCAAAAGTAGGAACTGTTTGAAAAATTCTAAGTTGCAGTACTTAAATTAAAAAAAGCACATAACACACACTAATACAGTCATCACAATTAACACCGGTTATCAGACAGATTCTACACACACCCGAAGTACACGGGGCTACATGACTGCGTTGTCGCAGCCCCTAAACTTAAGAACCAACCAAACAACCATTTAATTATGCACATGTTAAAAACAATGCATAACATTTGTCGAAAAATTTTTGACTTCAGAGCGCTTGACCGATGGCGTGGTGGTGTTCGCAAGACATTGTTGTGCCATTGGTCAACCGCTCTGATGTCAAGTCCGCTCATTCGTTAAATCAGGTGTAAAGTGTTTGGCACATTATAACTTATATGGCAGAAAATACAAGTGATTTAAAATTAATCATAATATTTTTCAAATAAGTCTGGCAAGTTTTCTATATTTTTCTACAAATTTTATGCATTGTTTTTAAGAAGTCGGCCGTTGTCCCGCATACCGTAGTTCAACTAGTTGAAGGTAGATGTCACTACTGCAGATCCATTGGAGAACGTTGTTTTAATTAAATATATATTTTCCATTGCAAAATGCACAATATAACGCACAATTGTATAACGCCTCAGTACTCAAAACACAATAAATATTTAAACAGTCAAGCACAAAAATACAACTCTGTTTGGATTAGAACCCCAGTCGGCCGGTTGAGAGACCGACGCTGTAACCACAGACCTATTATGCCCTCCCAGAATGAATGTTATCAATCGATTAAGATACAACGTCTTAGCCAATATTGACTTTGCCTAAACGATTTCTTCATTGGAGGATATTTAAAACCAATGTTCATTTCATACAAAGTTCCTATTATTAGCCTATTTTCAATTTTGAAAAAAAAATAGGCTTATGAGATCACTTTTTGTCCGTGTGTGTGCGTGTGTGTGTGTGTGTGTGTGTGTGATGTGTGTGTGTGTTCCCCTAATAACTTCTAAACGGCTGGAGCGATTTCAATGAAACTCGGTAAGTTCATAGCACTATTTTGAAAAAAAATAGGCTTATGAGATCACCTTTTGTCCGTGTGTGTGCGTGTGTGTGTGTGTGAGATGTGTGTCTGTGTTCCCCTAATAACTTCTAAACGGCTGGAGCGATTTCAATGAAACTCGGTAAGTTCATAGCACTATTTTGAAAAAAAAATAGGCTTATGAGATCACCTTTTGTCCGTGTGTGTTGTAACCGGATCGTTCACACGTCCGTGACATTGTTGACGTCATTATTATAATGTAGAGATGTTGATTTCTTTGTATGAGGGAACGGCTGATATTTTGAATAGCGCACGGAGGAGACTCAGAGTACTGAGGAAAGCATGCATCGCAGGAGCGAGTGACGTGAGTTTGTGATGTGGAGCCGCATACGTCACGAGAAACTTTTTCTGGAATTTCCTTTAGGAGAAGAGATGGACGCTAGAAAAATAGTACAGTTTACTGGCAATTACAAGAGAAGGAATTTGAGCTAGCAAGCATTAAAATCTGTCCAGTAGAAGTCGAGATACGAGATGGAAGTTTCAGGAAGTTTTGATGGATCGACTATATAAGGAGCGAGGATTTCAAGACAGATTGTGTTCCAACGGAGCATTTGCTCAGGTGCGGAGCTACGCAAAGTGAAAGTACGAGTATACACGCCGAGATTCTGACCGTCGAAGGACTTAGTCGCTAAACTAGTGGTCAGTAGGACTTAGTTTCTGTTCGGGTGAACGAACATAGCTTGTGGCAGCGAAAGGACTTAGAAAATCAACTGACTTTCAGGTCAAATATTCTAACCGGTCAGGTGATGGTAGTGTCGAAGAACCATTCACAGAAGTTAGCCTACAGAGTGATGTGTTTCTTGTGGTGACAATACATCCGGCACTTCAAATTTCATCAGGAATAATTTATTCATCAGTTCGTTTTATGCAGCTAATAGGTGTTCCTATCTTAGCGTGCAAACGAAACCGCATTTTTCGAATATGAGTATTATTCTCAATATTACAAGAGTACTGGACCAGTCTATGACTGCACAACATTTCATCATGTTATACTGTGCTGATGATAACGGGAGTTGTTTCGAACGAGTGACTTTGATTATCAACATGCGCCGTTAAATTACTCGAAGGATAGGTAGGACATGGAGACGGATGAAGTTATACGGACACAGCAGATGGCCATAGAAGGACACTATTGGGATAGTGTACACCAAAGGACATGCTCTTCCTGCTCCTCAAGAATGAAGTAAGACAACCATTCATGTATTATCCACTAGCCTATAGTATTAGAGAATTCCATATTTAACACAGTCACGATAAGAAATCAACATAATTATCAACACAATGTTTTTTCATCATAACTAGAACGTCTATTGTATTTGTCAGGATGACAAATGGAGCATGCTGTCTGACAATTTATTATTCTATTTTCGATTTTTGTCAGGACAGACAGTTAATTCATGTGTTCCGACATGAAATGATTCAGTTATTCCAAGGGATAGGAGTATTTTCTTTTTCTTTAACTCTTATTATGAGAGGAGACGTAATTACAACTTGGATTATTTAAATAATTTGATTTCTTTAATAATAATAATTGCAACCACCCAGGCTCTGGAATGGATGGGCCGGGCCTACTTACCTTTTATTCAGAGGTCCGCACCGCTTGCTGCAAAATCACCTCCAGATGACATGACCAACAAAAGGACACCTAAAGGGAGGAAGGTAGGTGGAGAAGAGGGGAACGCACATGCTCATCTACAGACACCCTCCGATAACTAACAGAATTGTCGCCGACGAAATAATGCCACAACAGTTGCTTAGTATTTAAAATAAAATTTAATTTCCAAAAGGGGCAAAGGAAATAAAAATTTAACAAAATAATAATAAAAAAGAAGAAACTCTATGGCGACAACAACCTCTCTCTGGTGATGCATATGGCTTAAGGCCAACACAAGTTAATTAATTACATAAGTAGGCAAGAGACGGTTTAACATGCTTGCAGAGCGAAATGAAAACATTTAATTTAAAATTAAAGTAATAATGCGCAAAAGATAAAAAAACACAATACAGGAATTACCAAATGAGAAAGGGTTTGATAATTTACTAGTACGCAATACCGACCCGACATGCAGAGATCAAGGCCACGATGCAAAACGAAAAATTTAAAATTAAATTAATAAAATAAAATATGGTCAATTAAGAAATCCACAACATTCGTGACGGAGAAAATCACAGGAACATTCACCAAAAACACAAAGTTAAACCAACAAGGTTAACAAAAGAACATATTAAGCTACTAGCACAACACGTTTGAGTATCCCGCTCGACGCCTAGAGAATCACTCCCAAGACCAGAATGCACCCGGTCAAAACAAAAAACAAACATGGCCAATAAATAGATGACCGCATGTCCGATCGAATTACGGCAAACAATTAGCATTAAAAAAAACACCAGAGAGAACAGAAAGGGAGAAAAGAATTACGCCTTAACACTATTGACAAGAGGCTTTTTAGACTGCAACGGATCGTAAAATAAATAAATAATAGGGCTATCCCAAGGACTACCAAAAACTAAAAAACTAAATAAAAATTTACAATGTAAAATAAACTAGAAACGTGTCTCCAGAAGGTACGAAGAATAACAGCGAAATTTACATATATTTGGTAACGTTGACAAACAGAAATATTAGGCCTACCAGGCGAAACAAAATACAGAATTAAAACATTGATATAAGGCCAATATCGGAGCTCCCAAAACAATATTTTAAAAATATTAACGTACCTTAAAACTTCTCTGTGGAGACACAATAAAAATAAAATAATTAACACACAAACCAAATAACGTTATACGGCACTAGATTGCCTCAAAATGGCCCACCCAGCACATGCTTCGTTTGGGTCACAAGCACTCCTGTCTGCATCGAGATGCGATTACTATTCGAATTTCTTCTTCACTGCGAAACGATGAAATTATAACCATAAGAGCACAGGCAATTCCTTTTCATCGTATATCCATATTTCGAGGAAGCCAGGGGGCCAAGCCCCCGGGCACGGCGACAAATTTTTCGACCAACTAGCTTGTTGATTTCCTGACGACAGACTATGAAGATCACAAGATGGCGGAGAATCCAAAGTCAAAAACCGCACTGCATTCATGTTAATTGTAACTGACCAATCACAGCTTGACACATCAAGTAACAATGTGCATATTATGTAATTATTTTGGCGGTATTATGTATATATAGTCTTTTGTTCAATGACGTAGAATACAATATCCTTCAAACATGTCTCGATTAGGATGAGTTTAGAAGGCACCACAAACACACTCTAGCGGTGGAAGAAACAACCACGGCTAGAAGCGCCGATGTCCGATAGATACTGCCATCTCGTGTTCATAAGCGTAACCAAGCCATCAGGCGAGTGCTTTAAATGGCAGGGAACACAAGTATATAGGGGAAATTTATTTTAAAAACGTTGGGACGGGCATTTGCACGTAACAGTAATAATAATAATAAACAACTGTGAAGTAAATAAGTTAATAAAATTATAAATATAACTACACCATTTGAAGTTATAAATAAATAATTTAGGGGGTGATAGCACCAAACATTAGGAATTAAATTAAATTGTTAATTGGTAATTTTAATTAAATAGACAATGCATTAATAATCGGAAAGTGAGACGTTATTAATAATCATTTGCAGATAGGATTTAAATATTTATTTATTGAGGAAATAGGGCGATATTAATCATTCTGAATTTGATGATCCCTAAATATTTTTCAGTAATAATAATAATTTATTGGAAGAATTTAAATAATTTGTGGAAAAATGATAGTAATTTGTGGATGAATTCAATTAATCGGAAGGATTTAAATAAAATAACTTGATTAATTTTTGGAATAAAAGTTTGGATTTACAAATAAATTTAAATGAGTTTATGGATGAAGAAAGTGAAATAGTAAGATTTTGAGCTCAGAAATATTTTCCAAAAGCACTTAAATATATTCAGATGAAGAGAAAGGAAGCGGCAAGTATTAAATGTATAAATTAGGGCGAGTTTATGTAGATGGAAAGCAAGGAAAGATTGACCAGATTTAAATACAACTTTTTATTGGTAAAATAAAACTGAAGAATACAGTATAGTAATTATGACAGAATATCTCAGGAAAAAATATATGATAAAAAACAAATTAATATGATGTTGTGTGGTGAAGGTCATTTGGAGTCAAATAATAATGTGATGATTTTAGTGTGCGATTGCCGACACTTAAAGTTGTGGAGACCTAGGGGGTCATCCAAGAGGGCATTTGTTCCCATAGTTGTGGGCACACAAGGATGTGCGTGTGTTATTAAAGAGCATGTGGGCTCAATTGTAAAAGAAGTGTTAGGCAATGAGGACCGCCCCATATTCTTGTCAGATTTCATTTTACTGTCAATTCAAATATTTAATTTTTTTCTGAATCAACTCGAATTTCAAATAGTATGCCGAAATAATTGAAGAACATGAGTTTAGATTTGATGAACCTGACCAAGAAAAAAAATCAAATGAGAAGTGCAAATGCAATAAAATAAAATAAATAATTAGTGATTTTTTTATTTTTTGTGCTTGGAATAATAATAATAATAATAACAATGGAAATGAGAAAATTAAAATATTCACAATATGAAAGGGTGAGAAACTTGTTATAAATAAAGTGATGAGACTTGTTATAAATAAAGTGATGAGAAATTTCGAAATAAATTAATAAATGTTATGATTAACTTTTTTGTGAGATAATATCTAAATTTTCTGAATGATAGAAAAATTTTGGTAAAAGAGATAATGATTTAATCCACCGATAGTGGATAGCAACAATTTATATGGATAACAAATTATTTTTTTGCTAACAACAATTTTTGCTAACAAACATGACAGGTGAATAAAATTTAAAATTTTGATGACATTGAAACAAATGAATGTGAGAAAAGAATAAGATTAATTTTTCAAATTATTATGAAAAGTTTATAAACAATTTTTGTTTTAGAAATGAAAATCTTTACAAACAAATATTAACATTCGACTTTATGTCAGCAGAATATTGATATTGTTATCATGCTACAACGAAACAGTGATATAATTATTTTTCCAAATAATTCAAATTTTGGAACAACATCGAATGAATCAAGTGATTATTTTTATTTTGAAATATCTTACAACGAATACTTGAACAATCAAATGCAATTCTTCGAAAAGTGAACTACAAACATGTAAATAAAAGGGATCACTCAGAACTCTTTATTGATCAGTGATTACCCAGTGTAAATATTCGAAAATTCTTTTTTCGTTTGATATCAGAATGGACTAATGATTTTTCTGATTATCAAGTCTGCGACGTTAGAATATAATTATAGGGACTGTTGATTTCTCATGTGTGATGTGTTTTATTTGTGTTGGAGGTTTTTGCTAGTCAGATTAAGATTTTAACAATAAATAAATTGAGATTTAAAAAAATGTGCTACTTTCAAAATAATTTATTTCCTTACCTTACTTGTGAATTACCGAGATCAGGGATGCCAGATTAGACCCAAGTTTTCACCTAGATAAACCCTGAGATATATTTTCTCGTGCTAATCTGATTTCGGTATTTTACAAAATGTGGTCTTTGGATTTCGGTCCAAACGGGCAGATTGTGTGCGTGTGTGTGTGTGTGTTAGGTGTGTGCCCTAATAACTTCTAAACGGCTGGAGCGATTTCAATGAAACTCGGTAAGTTCATAGCACTATTCCGGGCGACCCTGACCGTGCCCTTAACATTTTGTTACGTCTCACCAATCCAACATGGCGGCTGTACGAAATATCTCACCAGCATTCAATATCTCCGAAACTATTCCCCATATCATCCTGGAAATTAATATGGTGATAAAGGAGACTAATAGAAGTTCATCTATGTGACCTTTTAAAAACTGGTAACTACAAAACCAACATAGCGGCCACGCGAATTTGCGACTTATATATAGACGTTTCTCGCGATTTAACTAACTAAACGCAATAAAACATGGTACAGTATATGTTTATATACATTTTAATGCACCGACATCTTAACTTCGGTCATTTGTTTACATATCCACAAGATGGCGGATGTGCGAGATATTTCACCGGCATTCTATATCTCTGAAACTATTAGCGGTATCACCCTACAATTTTGTACGGAGATAAAGGGCACTACTGGAAGTTCACCTATAAGACTTTTAAAACCCAGTTAATTACAAAACGAACATGGCGGCCAAGCGAATTTCAAAATTTTAAATAGACCTTTCTCGCGATTTAATGTTCCAAACGCAATGAAATCTGGCAAAAGAAATGTTTATACACATTGTAATGCACTGGTATTGAATTTAGTTCAATTGTTTACATAACCTCAAGATGGCGGCTGTGCGAATTTTAAAATTAACTTTTTATTTCTTGTGTCGTAATCATGCGATCGAAGTGAAAATTTGAATAATGAACTTACGCAATAATTTTCTTTTAATGGTACATGACTCTATGGCTTATAAATTTAACAATCCAACATGGCAACCATCCGAAATATTTTGATGGCTCTGAATATCTACTTATCTATTATAGCAATCAAACTGATTTTTAATGTTCATAGGGGCTATGAACTTAAGTTCACCTACTGTAGTTTTAATAACCTGGTGATCACAAATCCAACATGGCGGCGACGCGAAGTATAAATATTCACATGGACGTTTCTCGCAATTTAACTATCCGAGTGCAGTGAAACTTGGTGCAGTAAATCCTTATACGAATGTTAATCCACTGGCATCTAATTTATTTCAATTGTTTCCATAACCACAAGATGGCAGCTGTGCGAAATTTTAAAATCTCCTTGTTACTTCTTGTGTCCTAATCATGCGATTGAAGTTTGAATGCTACACGTACACAATAATCTTCATGTAACAGTACATAACTCTAGGACCTACATATATAAAACCCAACATGGCGACCATCCGAAATATTTAGTCGGTTCTCAATATCTACGAATCTATTACAGCAATCCAACTGAAATTTTGTATGTTGATAGTGGCAGCTAACATAAGTAGGAAATATGAAAATAGGCTGTATAGTTCTTCACGGAACTACTTATTTTTAAATCTGTAGGCTATATTGCATGCAACATACTCAAATTAGTGAAATATAGTTCAGAACGAGAGATCACTTGCCATCTTGTCTGCAACCGAGACGGCTCAGTTTTTAAAGCCACTTCTGCTCTATAATATTGCAATATACACTTTTAATTTTCCATTGCAAATTGCACAATATGTAATCAATCGATTGAGATACAACGTCTTGGCAAATAACAATTATGATTTATTACCGTCAGGATTTGGCACTGGAGTTTTACAAGTAGTTATTTCAATGACCAACAGAGTTCACTGTTAACAAGGGATTTGCGCTCCCGGGACACACATAGTAGGATAACCTGTCACATGTTACACATCATATGCGACAATTGTAAGGCTCGTATATTTAAAAAAAAAAGATCCCAGTATCCAGAAACTTTCACGACATATTTTTGAAATATGATCATCGAACGAGAAATTATTTGTGATTGTCACCCCTAGATCCTTAATGGTTGGCACTCTACCTAGAGTTTCATTATTGATACATTAATTAAACCTGGGTAGGAGGTTACGTTTCAATGAAACTGACAAAACTTTACACTCAACATTAAAACAGCAACAACAGTGTTATAAAGGATTTCATCAATTGAACTCGAAATACAGTTTTATGATTCAAACCATTTCGTTACACCGGAAAGTTTTCCATAGACAGAGAAACAGCGTGGGCACAACCAATAAGCACGCACTATTATTCTTCCATCAAGCTCCAGTAAACCGCAATAGACGTTATAGACTATTCCTTGCGGTACCTGCTAATTGAAATCCTGTTCGCCATCGCGTGCGGCTGGTACGAAATTGCTTTCATCGTTCATGTTGTTCCATACATTAAAAACTCCACATGCTTTTATGTGCTTTGTAGAGCGGTAATCACTTTTTAGACCTTTAACTCTCGACTGAAATTAACCGGTGGAACCGAAAGCCATTACGGATGAATTCTTTGGGTTGTAAACACAATCCCTGTCTTTTGCACGGGAACGTATGAACTTGAAAACATCGGGACCACTCGTAAAGGCACGCATGTGAAGTATTTGAAATACATATGAAATCCCCACGGAACGAGAACCGCGTTTTCTCATTTCTCATATTATTATCACTCACATCAATGTACAGTGGAATGAAAGAGCACGGATAAGCGAAATTTATTGGTACAAGCCAATGCATCGCCGTCTACAATTCTCAAGGCGTGTCATAAGGTTTGGCAACACCGCCCATCTGTCATACAACAGAACATAACGTCCGCTAAATCTACACACAAATATCACAAATAAAGGATACAAAATCAGGCTATGTACTGCCGATTCTCGATAAAGTAATAATATAAGACTGTACTGTACCTCAATGTCCCAATGTCTGAAGTTTCCTTTTCTTTCTGCTATGCGTGGCACTCTATGGAAGTGAAACTTGGACTATTGGTGCAGCAGAAATGAGGAGAATTGAAGCGTTTGAAATGTGGTGTTACAGGAGAATGATGAACATCAGATGGGTAGATAGGGTTACAAACGAAGAGGTATTAAGACTAGTGGGAAAGGAGAGATGGTTCTGGCGACTGCTAATGAAGAGAAGAGATAGGTTGGTAGGACACATACTAAGAAACCCAGGAATAGCAAGCTTAGTTATGGAAGGAAGGGTCGAGGACAAGAACTGTAGGAGTAGACCAAGGTTAGAATATGTTAAACAGATTGCCTCGGACGTAGGGTGTGGTAGCTATGTAGAGATGAAACGATTAGCTCAGGACAGGGAGCAGGGAAAGCTGCATCAAACCAGTCAAAAGACTGAAGACTCAAACAACACATGCTCACTGCCGTCATTGATGCGCTCAGAAAAAATATTTAAGACTATTCATACGAACTTAGAGATTGCCTTTGATAATAAAGTCTTCACTTTTTGTCCACAGATGCACTCAAAGTAGTCACAATAGGCCTCCAATCTTAATGTTGACAGTATAACAATAATGCTTGAATGGTCACTTAATTTAGAAATAGGTAGCTTTCTAATGAAATCTACCTAAAGGCACTTGCCAAATGAGTACTGTTTATAATGTACTGGAATATAGACGCCACATGAAGATGTATACCAAAACTAAATTACTAGGCACTGAAAGTTCACCTAGCTGTAGTGATCAGAAAGTGGTGATATTACCAGTTATTTTAATAGTGTTGCCATAATTTGACTAGCAGACAGGCATACAACACTTCCTAGACATCTGAAATAGTTTAATGAAATATTAGTGAAGAATTTGTTGGTTAAATTCATCAGCAGGTAGTAGTTACACATGCAACTTAATACGGGAAATATTCACTTCTTCAACTTTCAGCAGGTCTGATTTACCACGAGGAATTTCGCGGGTGTTGAAATAGTTAGTACGAACTGCTATTAGATGCTGTCATATAAAAATTAACGATATTTATGAATAAAATTTTGCATGTGGTCTTACGTGTTCCTAGAACTTAAGGACTCTACTGTGCCCGTTTAGACCGGAGTCCGCACGACCACATATGCATTTTACCAATAATCAGTCATCACGAGAGTCAAAATATCCCGGAGCGCCAGATGGGTTAAAGCTAATCGCAAAAACGACATCAAATGAAAAAAATGCATTACTGATTTTTGGCTCAATGCAACAATAAGGATAGAAGGAGATTCAACTGGGCATAACACATCATGTAAAATTATCTCATTTTATTTTGAATTTAAAATTGACTGCAAAAATGCTCAAAGCAGCATCATTCACGTGTGGCGACCCACATCCTATTTACACAATGTACAGAAATTTCCCAAACACATTTGACAATTATCTTTGGAAACACAAGTCTGATTATTAGTCCTGTAGACTGTGTTCCAAAATTATATTCATTTATTTGTGATTAAATCCAGTTCAAAATTTAATTGTCTTTACTGGAAATACTGTAGTTCACTGTTTGAATTTTTACATAATATTAACACTCGTAGAATAAATGTTCATAGAATTTTTAACTATCACTTATTTTTTCCAGTTTCAAAAAAATATTGTCAAAAAATATTATTATTTCTGAATCAACACAAATTATTTACACATATTATTAACATCTGAAAAGTATTTGACCTTGAGCATAGCATCGAAGAACTTGTGCGAAGCACAACAAAATTAATTGTTATTCTGACATTAAACATTTCGAGAAGTGACTCGATTATGAACTTCAAGTTCCTAACAAAATATATGATTTCTGAATCATCAACTTGATCAATAAATTGTTGAACCATTCAACTATTCGATTTTCCACTTGAAATCATTATTATGAAAAAATATTTATATTCATGGCCATTTTAGTAACTTTCACAACTTGCAATTCTTCGACAGAATGCGGAAATAAGAATTGTAGCTTCATAATAAATTCATTTAGTTCATGGCACTAGGATTGAAAACATCCTTTAAATTATTCGTGGTTATAGAATTATTTTTAATTGGCAGTGGCCCATTCTATTATTTTCATAAGAATACAATATTCCAACAACAACGGCAAAGGTCTTCCTCTGAAGAAGAATAAAATACTATCATGACAAATCCGGGTTCTAGCAAAATCAAAGTCTAAATGGAATCCGTAAACAAGGTTGAAATAAGAACTGATGGTTTCTAAGAAATAACCTTCGGGTCATTCATACGACGAAATGTGTAGTTCCAATACTCCTTCTATAAACCTGAGCCATCGAACCTGCTATTTGATTGATGCTCCAAACAACCTCCTCATTCCTGCGACTTAAACATGCGCACCTGGGAATGGCATTTCAACTACTCCACACGCATAAATTTTCTTCCCAAAATTTATACAATAAATCAAGCCTCTGCTTGTTATCAACACTGGAAGATTAATAAACTCACAAGTTTATTTTATTTTACCATTCAGTTCAACCCGTGAATTTACCATACTTATGAAAATCTTTATTTCACTTTCGAGTGTATTTACGTCATGATTTTATATAAATACAAAAATATCCTATTTGATACAATTATCATTTGCTTCCCGTTTCATGCCTCTCCGTGTAATCTGAAAAATATACTTTGCTCATTGCAAATATCAACTGTTCAACCAGAACTGAAATGTTGGTTGAATGCGGGCTTGCGCTAACAACTCTCCTTCCGAAAATCACCTGTTCCAAACTAGAAATGATTAAACTACTTCATAGGCTCTCTCTCAATACATATGATTATTAGAAAATATAATATCCAAGAATTATTTAGAAAAGTTATACAAATTATTATTATTATTAGTGGATTATTATTATTATTATTAGTTATATTATTTTAAATATATTTAATTATTATCTCATTATTTGAGAATCCACATGTTCGAACCTTCGAATATGGAAAAAATATCCATTCCTCAACAAAAAATAATTTAACTTTTACAGTTACATCGACGGTTTTCCGTGACTTCTCAAAAATATGAAATATTCAAATAAATGCTCGATATGCTCGGTCATCGATCCTAAACTGTTCTGAGTGCTGAAAATACTCAGAATAACTCTAATATGTCTTGCGTAAATCATTGCAAGATTTAAATACGAAGAAAAATAAATGTGTTGGTCATCTGCCGAAAAATAGTTTGTTCCAATTAGCTAGGCATAATATAAAGTCAAATGTAGCTTACATTTCTTGATGGTCTTGAAGCGTAGTGAACCTGGTCTGTACCAGATTTATCCATAGACATGCCCTATCGGACAAGCACGTATAATCCTTGTATCGGCCGCCATTATATACCCACAATCCGTCTAACAAGACATAGTGGTAATATCTCTTGACGTTTGAAGTAACTGTTGATCCATTTTAATATTGGCTTCTGTTAACTCCATAACAGTTTGCTTAAATGGGGTCAGATCTAAGTGATCTATTCTCAGATATGTCAGTTGTAACATAACTCACGGTAATCTTTTCAGTACAAGAAAACACTGACAGTCTAAACCAATCAACGGCTGTTCTGAAGATCGTTCCCTGGGCATGGCTTCACACCATCTACCATGCGCGAAGCAACATGTAGTTTCCCTGCGTTGGCTAATGAACAACACCGTGATAGACTGGTCTTCAATGTACTGATAGATCGGAGTGGTTATCAAGTTACAAATATAAAACTGACTAAAATTGGACTAAAATATCCAAGTATTAGAATATTACTGGACTGTGAAAAAGTACTAATTCTAGACAATGTCTAGCATATGTCCATGTAGAAATATAATATTTCACCAGTGTCTGTCGAAAAATAACTATCACCTAAGTGATTCTCCCTGCCGGAAACTTACTAAGTTCCACTCGTAGCGCAGCACTTTTGTGACTATCACAACTTTGAAAATAACTTCTGCGTAGATCCGGCAACCATGTGCCTTGGCTCAGCGTAGCGGCACCTTGCTAGGCAAGTGCTTGTTTCGAAGTGAGCTACTGATGCCTGTGCCGGCCGGCTTTTATTCAAAACGGTCAGGGTCACGCTGAATCAGCTGAAATCTGGAAATCCTCATATCTCTGGTATCCCTGGTCCGATTTACTTGATACTAAGTGCATTCTCTTTCATTTGGCCGTGCCAGTAATCTGATCCAAGTCTCAAGTCTCTACTCCATGGCTAACTATTTAATCAATAAATAGCCTCGACCTCTGCTATTACTCGCTACGTCACTTGACATGCTCTTAGCGGTATATTCTTTCCAATTGCTTCTGGAAGCAATGGAGCGCGATATTCAAATATCTCAACTCTCAAAAGCGGCTGTAGCCTTTCCCTTGATATCTAGGTGTCTGAATCTTGGAATACCCATTCCTAGAGTTGGGCACATCCACCCCACACCTAGCAAGAAATAAAAATTGAAAAATTTTTATTTTTCCTACCTACACATTAAATCATCTGGTTCTTGAATAGTAAATCTTCAAATTCGCTGCATTATAAGTTCCCACGATGTTACCAGTTCGTGTATTAGCGACTTCATAGCTTCCATTGTTGTTTACTTCCACAATGTGATATTCAAAATCTTTAATTTCACCAGGTTTAATATCAAAAATATCGTGATACTCTTCCAAAATTTTCCCTAGCTCTGGGGACTCCTTCTCAGTGTAGACTTCTCTTCCTTCAGTTTCATGAAAAATCAGAGACCATTGAGCATCTCCCTCGATGTCCTCCTCTTCTTTTCCCTCGAAGTTTATCTCTTCGGTATTCTTGAATCTGATCGTCTCTGTCTTCATGTCTATCACTGCTTGATATTTCTGAATGTAATCCGCTCCCAATATCATGTCAAAAGCCATGTCCTTCATTACTACAAACACATGTCGGAAATCATGTCCTCCAATAGTAATACATAAGTATAATTGTGTTTTACACAGAGATATTTTGTTGGGTATTATTCCTTGGATCTTAATTCCTGATACTGGAATCTCCTCTAAATTCTCTTTGAGCTTCCACAGAATATAAAGATTCTCACTCACAAGACAAAGCATAGCCCCAGTATCAATCAAAGTATCGACAGGCATACCGAATACTTCGCATGATATGATTGGCATTCTAATTCTTGTACCCATTTCTTTCCGTTCGTCATTCTGTTGAATTAAGTCATCATCCTCTGCTTGCCATTTAATAATTCTGGAAGTGAAAGTTTTTAAAATTCTATCTTCTACTGTGAATTCGAAGTGTTTTTTTTCGTTTCCATTCCCCCGGGATTGTTGTGTTCCCGATGGACCTGGTTCATTGTGCTTCTCTTCCAAGAACTGCAAGTTATCTTGGTGCCTTTCTTCTAAGTTCCTCCTCGTCTCCTTATTGAACTCTTCATTGGACTGACGAGTATTCACATTCCCTCTGTTATTGTAGTTGATTCTACCATAGTACCTTCTTTCCTGGTACCTTCCTTGGTTATCCCTGGGCCTTCTCCATCGAGTATTATATCGATTTCCACCATCCGGTCTTGCATAAGGCTTGTAACTGTACCTGTTACTGTACTGATTCCATCCTCTTTTATCGGGCTCTTCCCTCGGCGTTTTGTCTTCTCGCCCCTCTCGAATCTCTCGAGGTGTTTGGGAATAATTGTCGGCCATAACAGCGTACACAGCGTTGTTATTCTTTCCTCCCTTCTGATGGAATGAATTGAGCTTTCTTATGATCAAGCTTCTGTAATACCTCGTCAAATTGCTCCATATTATAGATGTCAGCAGCGATCAAACTTCTTTGGACGTCTGCTGGAAACTGACGTATTAATGCAGTAATTAATTCGTTATCTGGCATCGGCGGATCTAAATGTTGCAGTTTAGAAAGCTGTCCAGAAAAGTACGTAGAGTATCGAGTAGGTTGCGACGTCGAGAATCTCTTCGAATATAATTCTGCTCTGACTTGCTGTTGGGTTTCCGGGGACCAAAACATTTTTAATAACCCACGAGAAAACTCCTCAAAAGAGGTGAGAGTGGATCTAAAAGCTCTGAACCAAAGAAGTGCAGGACCTTCCAAAAATTTCCCTATCACTCGGATCTGTCTTTCCTTGGGGATTTTGGAATCTTTCAGGTAATCACCTGCTTCTCTCAAAAATTCTACGGGTGTCACAGAATCTCGCCCTGAAAATTTAGAAGGCTTATCCTCTACATTCTTGAATACAGTTATGGAGTTGGATTGAAATACTGTCCTGACCTCCTCCTGTTTTTGACTATCAGTTTCTCTAGCTGCTCCTAGATTTATCTGTATCTGTTCTTTTCCCCTTACACTTGGCATTTTTAACAGATGGTCAGACTGTTTCTCGTCCTTGATTTGGGTTTTCATAGCCTCAAGTTCCTTTTGGTTTTCTTCTGCCATTTTTTTAATTGCTTCGGTTTCCTTACAGTTTTTCTTGACATCAGTGGATATCTGGTTCATAACAGCCTCATGAATTTTCAATGACCCTGTCATATCTGATATGTCCTTCTGAGTTGCTTGGATATCTTTGGAAATTACTTGAATATGGGATGACAAAGATTCCCTAATTTCCTTGATTCCCTCTCGGCTCTCCAGCTTGAGTGTGTCTTTAATTTCATTGACAACTGTGGTTTTAATTTCAGTTTGTAATTCACTAATCACACCTTCTCTTATTTCTCCCATTACAAGTTCTTTGAATTGTTCTGTCAAACGTTGAACAACTAGAATTCCCATCTCATTACTCTCTTTCTTCACTCTGTCTTCTAGGTTGATCATGTCTTCACCAACTTTCCTAAGACCATGTTCTATCCTATCAGCTAAACTTTGGGATCTAAGATCGGCATCGCGAAATTTATCGTCCATTAAACTTGCGTTAGTGGCTAATGAAGTTTCGAGCTCATGTGTTTTTTCGCATAATTTAGTCATTTTACTCTCAAGTGACATTTTCAAAATTTCAGAATTCTCTTTAAATTTATTCTCCATAGAATTAAATTTACTATTTAAATTTTCTTTCAAGTTACCTTTTAACCTGCTTTCTAAAGAATCAGAATTTTCTTTAAGTTTATTTTCCAAAGAATCAGAATTTTCTTTAAGTTTATCGTTTAAACTTTCTTTAAGTTTATTTTCTAAAGAATCAGAATTTTCTTTAAGTTTTTCATCTAAACTTTCTTTCAAGTTATCTTTTAACCTGCTTTCTAACAAATCGGAATTTTCCTTAAGTTTATTTTCTAAAGAATCAGAATTTTCTTTAAGTTTCTTTTCTAAAGCCTCTGTATTTTCTTTCATAATGGCGGCTACACGCCGTCCAGCTTCTTTTTAACTCTCCTCCAAACTCCTCATCATCCTCATCATCTCTTCCATAATTTTCAATTATTATTCAAAACTTAGGGGTATACAATATTGGCAGACACAAGCTTATAACTAGAACAAGAAATATGAATAGCTAATTGGAACACTCTAATAGAATGAGATTTGTCCTAATGTCGACGTGATGGAAAAACAAAATTCTCTACCTTTACGAATTACATTTACCACAATATCACAAGAAAAATATGCAATTTCTCAAATATCCTCCACCTGGATTCTAATAATGCGTATGTCCAGTCATCGAACGTTTACTACTGAATTTACTTGACGCCCTAATGGTTAAGCCATTATCAAAAATAATCAAACCCATTCTAATTATTAACCAAGTTAATTTTTTAATTTTCCCCACTAATTGGGTTTCCTACTAATTTATTCATCCAAACCAGACATTTCTCAACTCCCAAAATATTTATAGAAAAAATTATCACAATTTAAATCGGCATGCGATTGACCGTGTCTAACTCGGTCCCCACGTTGGGCGCCATTTCTCTCTCTATCTTATTTTATGTGCCCGTTTAGACCTTAGTCCGCATGACACACATATGCATTTTGCCAATAATCAGTCAGCACGAGAGTCAAAATATCCCGGAGCGCCAGATGGGTTAAAGCTGATCGCAAAAACGACATCAGATGAAAAAAATGCTTTACTGATTTTTGGCTCAATGCAACAATAAGGATAGAAGGAGATTCAACTGGGCATAACACATCATGTAAAATTATCTCATTTTATTTTGAATTTAAAATTGACTGCAAAAATGCTCAAAGCAGCATCATTCACGTGTGGCGACACACATCCTATTTACACAATGTACAGAAATTTCCCAAACACATTTGACAATTATCTTTGGAAACACAAGTCTGATTATTAGTCCTGTAGACTGTGTTCCAAAATTATATTCATTTATTTGTGATTAAATCCAGTTCAAAATTTAATTGTCTTTACTGGAAATACTGTAGTTCACTGTTTGAATTTTTACATAATATTAACACTCGTAGAATAAATGTTCATAGAATTTTTAACTTTCACTTATTTTTTCCAGTTTAAAAAAAAATTGTCAAAAAATATTATTATTTCTGAATCAACACAAATTATTTAATAACATCTGAAAAGTATTTGACCTTGAGCATAGCATCGAAGAACTTGTGCGAAGCACAACAAAATTAATTGTTATTCTGACATTAAACATTTCGAGAAGTGACTCGATTATGAACTTCAAGTTCCTAACAAAATATATGATTTCTGAATCATCAACTTGATCAATAAATTGTTGAACCACTCAACTATTCGATTTTCCACTTGGAATCATTATTATGAAAAAATATTTATATTCATGGCCATTTTAGTAACTTTCACAACTTGAAATTCTTCGACAGAATGCGGAAATAAGAATTGTAGCTTCATAATAAATTCATTTAGTTCATGGCACTAGGATTGAAAACATCCTTCAAATTATTCGTGGTTATAGAATTATTTTTAATTGGCAGTGGCCCATTCTATTATTTTCATAAGAATACAATATTCCAACAACAACGGCAAAGGTCTTCCTCTGAAGAAGAATAAAATACTATCATGACAAATCCGGGTTCTAGCAAAATCAAAGTCTAAATGGAATCCGTAAACAAGGTTGAAATAAGAACTGATGGTTTCTAAGAAATAACCTTCGGGTCATTCATACGACGAAATGTGTAGTTCCAATACTCCTTCTATAAACCTGAGCCATCGAACCTGCTATTTGATTGATGCTCCAAACAACCTCCTCATTCCTGCGACTTAAACATGCGCACCTGGGAATGGCATTTCAACTACTCCACACGCATAAATTTTCTTCCCAAAATTTATACAATAAATCAAGCCTCTGCTTGTTATCAACACTGGAAGATTAATAAACTCACAAGTTTATTTTATTTTACCATTCAGTTCAACCCGTGAATTTACCATACTTATGAAAATCTTTATTTCACTTTCGAGTGTATTTACGTCATGATTTTATATAAATACAAAAATATCCTATTTGATACAATTATCATTTGCTTCCCGTTTCATGCCTCTCCGTGTTATCTGAAAAATATACTTTGCTCATTGCAAATATCAACTGTTCAACCAGAACTGAAATGTTGGTTGAATGCGGGCTTGCGCTAACCACTCTCCTTCCGAAAATCACCTGTTCCAAACTAGAAATGATTAAACTACTTCATAGGCTCTCTCTCAATACATATGATTATTAGAAAATATAATATCCAAGAATTATTTAGAAAAGTTATAAAAATTATTATTATTAGTGGATTATTATTATTATTATTAGTTATATTATTTTAAATATATTTAATTATTATCTCATTATGTGAGAATCCACATGTTCGAACCTTCGAATATGGAAAAAATATTCATTCCTCAACAAAAAATAATTTAACTTTTACAGTTACATCGACGGTTTTCCGTGACTTCCCAAAAATATGAAATATTCAAATAAATGCTCGATATGCTCGGTCATCGATCCTAAACTGTTCTGAGTGCTGAAAATACTCAGAATAACTCTAATATGTCTTGCGTAAATCATTGCAAGATTTAAATACGAAGAAAAATAAATGTGTTGGTCATCTGCCGAAAAATAGTTTGTTCCAATTAACTAGGCATAATATAAAATCAAATGTAGCTTACATTTCTTGATGGTCTTGAAGCGTAGCGAACCTGGTCTGTACCAGATTTATCCATAGACATGCCCTATCAGACAAGCACGTATAATCCTTGTATCGGCCGCCATTATATACCCACAATCCGTCTAACAAGGCATAGTGGTAATATCTCTTGACGTTTGAAGTAACTGTTGATCCATTTTAATATTGGCTTCTGTTAACTCCATAACAGTTTGCTTAAATGGGGTCAGATCTAAGTGATCTATTCTCAGATATGTCAGTTGTAACATAACTCACGGTAATCTTTTCAGTACAAGAAAACACTGACAGTCTAAACCAATCAACGGCTGTTCTGAAGATCGTTCCCTGGGCATGGCTTCACACCATCTACCATGCGCGAAGCAACATGTAGTTTCCCTGCGTTGGCTAATGAACAACACCGTGATAGACTGGTCTTCAATGTACTGATAGATCGGAGTGGTTATCAAGTTACAAATATAAAACTGACTAAAATTGGACTAAAATATCCAAGTATTAGAATATTACTGGACTGTGAAAAAGTACTAATTCTAGACAATGTCTAGCATATGTCCATGTAGAAATATAAAATTTCACCAGTGTCTGTCGAAAAATAACTATCACCTAAGTGATTCTCCCTGCCGGAAACTTACTAAGTTCCACTCGTAGCGCAGCACTTTTGTGACTATCACAACTTTGAAAATAACTTCTGCGTAGATCCGGCAACCATGTGCCTTGGCTCAGCGTAGCGGCACCTTGCTAGGCAAGTGCTTGTTTCGAAGTGAGCTACTGATGCCTGTGCCGGCCGGCTTTTATTCAAAACGGTCAGGGTCACGCTGAATCAGCTGAAATCTGGAAATCCTCATATCTCTGGTATCCCTGGTCCGATTTACTTGATACTAAGTGCATTCTCTTTCATTTGGCCGTGCCAGTAATCTGATCCAAGTCTCAAGTCTCTACTCCATGGCTAACTATTTAATCAATAAATAGCCTCGACCTCTGCTATTACTCGCTACGTCACTTGACATGCTCTTAGCGGTATATTCTTTCCAATTGCTTCTGGAAGCAATGGAGCGCGATATTCAAATATCTCAACTCTCAAAAGCGGCTGTAGCCTTTCCCTTGATATCTAGGTGTCTGAATCTTGGAATACCCATTCCTAGAGTTGGGCACATCCACCCCACACCTAGCAAAAAATAAAAATTGAAAAATTTTTATTTTTCCTACCTACACATTAAATCATCTGGTTCTTGAATAGTAAATCTTCAAATTCGCTGCATTATAAGTTCCCACGATGTTACCAGTTCGTGTATTAGCGACTTCATAGCTTCCATTGTTGTTTACTTCCACAATGTGATATTCAAAATCTTTAATTTCACCAGGTTTAATATCAAAAATATCGTGATACTCTTCCAAAATTTTCCCTAGCTCTGGGGACTCCTTCTCAGTGTAGACTTCTCTTCCTTCAGTTTCATGAAAAATCAGAGACCATTGAGCATCTCCCTCGATGTCCTCCTCTTCTTTTCCCTCGAAGTTTATCTCTTCGGTATTCTTGAATCTGATCGTCTCTGTCTTCATGTCTATCACTGCTTGATATTTCTGAATGAAATCCGCTCCCAATATCATGTCAAAAGCCATGTCCTTCATTACTACAAACACATGTCGGAAATCATGTCCTCCAATAGTAATACATAAGTATAATTGTGTTTTACACAGAGATATTTTGTTGGGTATTATTCCTTGGATCTTAATTCCTGATACTGGAATCTCCTCTAAATTCTCTTTGAGCTTCCACAGAATATAAAGCTTCTCACTCACAAGACAAAGCATAGCCCCAGTATCAATCAAAGTATCGACAGGCATACCGAATACTTCGCATGATATGATTGGCATTCTAATTCTTGTACCCATTTCTTTCCGTTCGTCATTCTGTTGAATTAAGTCATCATCCTCTGCTTGCCATTTAATAATTCTGGAAGTGAAAGTGTTTAAAATTCCATCTTCTACTGTGAATTCGAGGTTTTTTTCGTGTCCATTCCCCCGGGATTGTTGTGTTCCCGATGGGCCTGGTTCATTGTGCTTCTGTTCCAAGAACTGCAAGTTATCTTGGTGTCTTTCTTCTAAGTTCCTCCTCGTCTCCTTATTGAACTCTTGATTGGACTGACGAGTATTCACATTCCCCCTGTTATTGTAGTTGATTCTACCATAGTACCTTCTTTCCTGGTACCTTCCTTGGTTATCCCTGGGCCTTCTCCATCGAGTATTATATCGATTTCCACCATCCGGTCTTGCATAAGGCTTGTAACTGTATCTGTTACTGTACTGATTCCATCCTCTTTTATCGGGCTCTTCCCTCTGCGTTTTCTCTTCTCGCCCCTCTCGAATCTCTCGAGGTGTTTGGGAATAATTGTCGGCCATAACAGCGTACACAGCGTTGTTATTCTTTCCTCCCTTCTGATGGTAGAATTGAGCGTTCGTATGATCCAGCTTCTGTAATACCTCGTCAAATTGCTCCATATTATAGATGTCAGCAGCGATCAAAGTTCTTTGGACGTCTGCTGGAAACTGACGTATTAATGCAGTAATTAATTCGTTATCTGGCATCGGCGGATCTAAATGTTGCAGTTTAGAAAGCTGTCCAGAAAAGTACGTAGAGTATCGAGTAGGTTGCGACGTCGAGAATCTCTTCGAATATAATTCTGCTCTGACTTGCTGTTGGGTTTCCGGGGACCAAAACTTTTTTAATAACCCACGAGAAAACTCCTCAAAAGTGGTGAGAGTGGATCTAAAAGCCCTGAACCAAAGAAGTGCAGGACCTTCCAAAAATTTCCCTATCACTCGGATCTGTCTTTCCTTGGGGATTTTGGAATCTTTCAGGTAATCACCTGCTTCTCTCAAAAATTCTACGGGTGTCACAGAATCTCGCCCTGAAAATTTAGAAGGCTTATCCTCTACATTCTTGAATACAGTTATGGAGTTGGATTGAAATACTGTCCTGACCTCCTCCTGTTTTTGACTATCAGTTTCTCTAGCTGCTCCTAGATTTATCTGTATCTGTTCTTTTCCCCTTACACTTGGCATTTTTAACAGATGGTCAGACTGTTTCTCGTCCTTGATTTGGGTTTTCATAGCCTCAAGTTCCTTTTGGTTTTCTTCTGCCATTTTTTTAATTGCTTCGGTTTCCTTACAGTTTTCCTTGACATCAGTGGATATCTGGTTCATAACAGCCTCATGAATTTTCAATGACCCTGTCATATCTGATATGTCCTTCTGAGTTGCTTGGATATCTTTGGAAATTACTTGAATATGGGATGACAAAGATTCCCTAATTTCCTTGATTCCCTCTCGGCTCTCCAGCTTGAGTGTGTCTTTAATTTCATTGACAACTGTGGTTTTAATTTCAGTTTGTAATTCACTAATCACACCTTCTCTTATTTCTCCCATTACAAGTTCTTTGAATTGTTCTGTCAAACGTTGAACAACTAGAATTCCCATCTCATTACTCTCTTTCTTCACTCTGTCTTCTAGGTTGATCATGTCTTCACCAACTTTCCTAAGACCATGTTCTATCCTATCAGCTAAGCTTTGGGATCTAAGATCGGCATCGCGAAATTTATCGTCCATTAAACTTGCGTTAGTGGCTAATGAAGTTTCGAGCTCATGTGTTTTTTCGCATAATTTAGTCATTTTACTCTCAAGTGACATTTTCAAAATTTCAGAATTCTCTTTAAATTTATTCTCCATAGAATTAAATTTACTATTTAAATTTTCTTTCAAGTTACCTTTTAACCTGCTTTCTAAAGAATCAGAATTTTCTTTAAGTTTATTTTCCAAAGAATCAGAATTTTCTTTAAGTTTATCGTTTAAACTTTCTTTAAGTTTATTTTCTAAAGAATAAGAATTTTCTTTAAGTTTTTCATCTAAACTTTCTTTCAAGTTATCTTTTAACCTGCTTTCTAACAAATCGGAATTTTCCTTAAGTTTATTTTCTAAAGAATCAGAATTTTCTTTAAGTTTCTTTTCTAAAGCCTCTGTATTTTCTTTCATAATGGCGGCTACACGCCGTCCAGCTTCTTTTTAACTCTCCTCCAAACTCCTCATCATCCTCATCATCTCTTCCATAATTTTCAATTATTATTCAAAACTTAGGGGTATACAATATTGGCAGACACAAGCTTATAACTAGAACAAGAAATATGAATAGCTAATTGGAACACTCTAATAAAATGAGATTTGTCCTAATGTCGACGTGATGGAAAAACAAAATTCTCTACCTTTACGAATTACATTTACCACAATATCACAAGAAAAATATGCAATTTCTCAAATATCCTCCACCTGGATTCTAATAATGCGTATGTCCAGTCATCGAACGTTTACTACTGAATTTACTTGACGCCCTAATGGTTAAGCCATTATCAAAAATAATCAAACCCATTCTAATTATTAACCAAGTTAAATTTTTAATTTTCCCCACTAATTGGGTTTCCTACTAACTTATTCATCCAAACCAGACATTTCTCAACTCCCAAAATATTTATAGAAAAAATTATCACAATTTAAATCGGCATGCGATTGACCGTGTCTAACTCGGGCCCCACGTTGGGCGCCATTTCTCTCTCTATCTTATTTTATGTGCCCGTTTAGACCGGAGTCCGCACGACACACATATGCATTTTGCCAATAATCAGTCAGCACGAGAGTCAAAATATCCCGGAGCGCCAGATGGGTTAAAGCTGATCGCAAAAACGACATCAGATGAAAAAAATGCTTTACTGATTTTTGGCTCAATGCAACAATAAGGATAGAAGGAGATTCAACTGGGCATAACACATCATGTAAAATTATCTCATTTTATTTTGAATTTAAAATTGACTGCAAAAATGCTCAAAGCAGCATCATTCACGTGTGGCGACACACATCCTATTTACACAATGTACAGAAATTTCCCAAACACATTTGACAATTATCTTTGGAAACACAAGTCTGATTATTAGTCCTGTAGACTGTGTTCCAAAATTATATTCATTTATTTGTGATTAAATCCAGTTCAAAATTTAATTGTCTTTACTGGAATTACTGTAGTTCACTGTTTGAATTTTTACATAATATTAACACTCGTAGAATAAATGTTCATAGAATTTTTAACTTTCACTTATTTTTTCCAGTTTCAAAAAAAAATTGTCAAAAAATATTATTATTTCTGAATCAACACAAATTATTTAATAACATCTGAAAAGTATTTGACCTTGAGCATAGCATCGAAGAACTTGTGCGAAGCACAACAAAATTAATTGTTATTCTGACATTAAACATTTGGAGAAGTGACTCGATTATGAACTTCAAGTTCCTAACAAAATATATGATTTCTGAATCATCAACTTGATCAATAAATTGTTGAACCACTCAACTATTCGATTTTCCACTTGGAATCATTATTATGAAAAAATATTTATATTCATGGCCATTTTAGTAACTTTCACAACTTGAAATTCTTCGACAGAATGCGGAAATAAGAATTGTAGCTTCATAATAAATTCATTCAGTTCATGGCACTAGGATTGAAAACATCCTTCAAATTATTCGTGGTTATAGAATTATTTTTAATTGGCAGTGGCCCATTCTATTATTTTCATAAGAATACAATATTCCAACAACAACGGCAAAGGTCTTCCTCTGAAGAAGAATAAAATACTATCATGACAAATCCGGGTTCTAGCAAAATCAAAGTCTAAATGGAATCCGTAAACAAGGTTGAAATAAGAACTGATGGTTTCTAAGAAATAACCTTCGGGTCATTCATACGACGAAATGTGTAGTTCCAATACTCCTTCTATAAACCTGAGCCATCGAACCTGCTATTTGATTGATGCTCCAAACAACCTCCTCATTCCTGCGACTTAAACATGCGCACCTGGGAATGGCATTTCAACTACTCCACACGCATAAATTTTCTTCCCAAAATTTATACAATAAATCAAGCCTCTGCTTGTTATCAACACTGGAAGATTAATAAACTCACAAGTTTATTTTATTTTACCATTCAGTTCAACCCGTGAATTTACCATACTTATGAAAATCTTTATTTCACTTTCGAGTGTATTTACGTCATGATTTTATATAAATACAAAAATATCCTATTTGATACAATTATCATTTGCTTCCCGTTTCATGCCTCTCCGTGTTATCTGAAAAATATACTTTGCTCATTGCAAATATCAACTGTTCAACCAGAACTGAAATGTTGGTTGAATGCGGGCTTGCGCTAACCACTCTCCTTCCGAAAATCACCTGTTCCAAACTAGAAATGATTAAACTACTTCATAGGCTCTCTCTCAATACATATGATTATTAGAAAATATAATATCCAAGAATTATTTAGAAAAGTTATAAAAATTATTATTATTAGTGGATTATTATTATTATTATTAGTTATATTATTTTAAATATATTTAATTATTATCTCATTATGTGAGAATCCACATGTTCGAACCTTCGAATATGGAAAAAATATTCATTCCTCAACAAAAAATAATTTAACTTTTACAGTTACATCGACGGTTTTCCGTGACTTCCCAAAAATATGAAATATTCAAATAATTGCTCGATATGCTCGGTCATCGATCCTAAACTGTTCTGAGTGCTGAAAATACTCAGAATAACTCTAATATGTCTTGCGTAAATCATTGCAAGATTTAAATACGAAGAAAAATAAATGTGTTGGTCATCTGCCGAAAAATAGTTTGTTCCAATTAACTAGGCATAATATAAAGTCAAATGTAGCTTACATTTCTTGATGGTCTTGAAGCGTAGCGAACCTGGTCTGTACCAGATTTATCCATAGACATGCCCTATCAGACAAGCACGTATAATCCTTGTATCGGCCGCCATTATATACCCACAATCCGTCTAACAAGGCATAGTGGTAATATCTCTTGACGTTTGAAGTAACTGTTGATCCATTTTAATATTGGCTTCTGTTAACTCCATAACAGTTTGCTTAAATGGGGTCAGATCTAAGTGATCTATTCTCAGATATGTCAGTTGTAACATAACTCACGGTAATCTTTTCAGTACAAGAAAACACTGACAGTCTAAACCAATCAACGGCTGTTCTGAAGATCGTTCCCTGGGCATGGCTTCACACCATCTACCATGCGCGAAGCAACATGTAGTTTCCCTGCGTTGGCTAATGAACAACACCGTGATAGACTGGTCTTCAATGTACTGATAGATCGGAGTGGTTATCAAGTTACAAATATAAAACTGACTAAAATTGGACTAAAATATCCAAGTATTAGATTATTACTGGACTGTGAAAAAGTACTAATTCTAGACGAAGTCTAGCATATGTCCATGTAGAAATATAATATTTCACCAGTGTCTCTCGAAAAATAACTATCACCTTAGTCATTTTCCCTGCCGGAAACTTACTAAGTTCCACTCGTAGCGCAGCACTTTTGTGACTATCACAACTTTGAAAATAACTTCTGCGTAGATCCGGCAACCATGTGCCTTGGCTCAGCGTAGCGGCACCTTGCTAGGCAAGTGCTTGTTTCGAAGTGAGCTACTGATGCCTGTGCCGGCCGGCTTTTATTCAAAACGGTCAGGGTCACGCTGAATCAGCTGAAATCTGGAAATCCTCATATCTCTGGTATCCCTGGTCCGATTTACTTGATACTAAGTGCATTCTCTTTCATTTGGCCGTGCCAGTAATCTGATCCAAGTCTCAAGTCTCTACTCCATGGCTAACTATTTAATCAATAAATAGCCTCGACCTCTGCTATTACTCGCTACGTCACTTGACATGCTCTTAGCGGTATATTCTTTCCAATTGCTTCTGGAAGCAATGGAGCGCGATATTCAAATATCTCAACTCTCAAAAGCGGCTGTAGCCTTTCCCTTGATATCTAGGTGTCTGAATCTTGGAATACCCATTCCTAGAGTTAGGCACATCCACCCCACACCTAGCAAAAAATAAAAATTGAAAAATTTTTATTTTTCCTACCTACACATTAAATCATCTGGTTCTTGAATAGTAAATCTTCAAATTCGCTGCATTATAAGTTCCCACGATGTTACCAGTTCATGTATTAGCGACATCATAGCTTCCATTGTTGTTTACTTCCACAATGTGATATTCAAAATCTTTAATTTCACCAGGTTTAATATCAAAAATATCGTGATACTCTTCCAAAATTTTCCCTAGCTCTGGGGACTCCTTCTCAGTGTAGACTTCTCTTCCTTCAGCTTCATGATAAATCAGAGACCATTGAGCATCTCCCTCGATGTCCTCCTCTTCATTTCCTTCGAAGTTTATCTCTTCGGTATTCTTGAATCTGATCGTCTCTGTCTTCATGTCTATCACTGCTTGATATTTCTGAATGAAATCCGCTCCCAATATCATGTCAAAAGCCATGTCCTTCATTACTACAAACACATGTCGGAAATCATGTCCTCCAATAGTAATACATAAGTATAATTGTGTTTTACACAGAGATATTTTGTTGGGTATTATTCCTTGGATCTTAATTCCTGATACTGGAATCTCCTCTAAATTCTCTTTGAGCTTCCACAGAATATAAAGATTCTCACTCACAAGACAAAGCATAGCCCCAGTATCAATCAAAGTATCGACAGGCATACCGAATACTTCGCATGATATGATTGGCATTCTAATTCTTGTACCCATTTCTTTCCGTTCGTCATTCTGTTGAATTAAGTCATCATCCTCTGCTTGCCATTTAATAATTCTGGAAGTGAAAGTGTTTAAAATTCTATCTTCTACTGTGAATTCGAGGTTTTTTTTTCGTGTCCATTCCCCCGGGATTGTTGTGTTCCCGATGGGCCTGGTTCATTGTGCTTCTGTTCCAAGAACTGCAAGTTATCTTGGTGTCTTTCTTCTAAGTTCCTCCTCGTCTCCTTATTGAACTCTTGATTGGACTGACGAGTATTCACATTCCCTCTGTTATTGTAGTTGATTCTACCATAGTACCTTCTTTCCTGGTACCTTCCTTGGTTATCCCTGGGCCTTCTCCATCGAGTATTATATCGATTTCCACCATCCGGTCCTGCATAAGGCTTGTAACTGTATCTGTTACTGTACTGATTCCATCCTCTTTTATCGGGCTCTTCCCTCGGCGTTTTCTCTTCTCGCCCCTCTCGAATCTCTCGAGGTGTTTGGGAATAATTGTCGGCCATAACAGCGTACACAGCGTTGTTATTCTTTCCTCCCTTCTGATGGAAGAATTGAGCGTTCGTATGATCCAGCTTCTGTAATACCTCGTCAAATTGCTCCATATTATAAATGTCAGCAGCGATCAAAGTTCTTTGGACGTCTGCTGGAAACTGACGTATTAATGCAGTAATTAATTCGTTATCTGGCATCGGCGGATCTAAATGTTGCAGTTTAGAAAGCTGTCCAGAAAAGTACGTAGAGTATCGAGTAGGTTGCGACGTCGAGAATCTCTTCGAATATAATTCTGCTCTGACTTGCTGTTGGGTTTCCGGGGACCAAAACTTTTTTAATAACCCACGAGAAAACTCCTCAAAAGTGGTGAGAGTGGATCTAAAAGCTCTGAACCAAAGAAGTGCAGGACCTTCCAAAAATTTCCCTATCACTCGGATCTGTCTTTCCTTAGGGATTTTGGAATCTTTCAGGTAATCACCTGCTTCTCTCAAAAATTCTACGGGTGTCACAGAATCTCGCCCTGAAAATTTAGAAGGCTTATCCTCTACATTCTTGAATACAGTTATGGGGTTGGATTGAAATACTGTCCTGACATCCTCCTGTTTTTGACTATCAGTTTCTCTAGCTGCTCCTAGATTTATCTGTATCTGTTCTTTTCCCCTTACACTTGGCATTTTTAACAGATGGTCAGACTGTTTCTCGTCCTTGATTTGGGTTTTCATAGCCTCAAGTTCCTTTTGGTTTTCTTCTGCCATTTTTTAATTGCTTCGGTTTCCTTACAGTTTTCCTTGACATCAGTGGATATCTGGTTCATAACAGCCTCATGACTTTTCTATGACCCTGTCATATCTGATATGCCCTTCTGAGTTGCTTGGATATCTTTGGAAATTACTTGAATATGGGATGACAAAGATTCCCTAATTTCCTTGATTCCCTCTCGGCTCTCCAGCTTGAGTGTGTCTTTAATTTCATTGACACCTGTGGTTTTAATTTCAGTTTGTAATTCACTAATCACACCTTCTCTTATTTCTCCCATTACAAGTTCTTTGAATTGTTCTGTCAAACGTTGAACAACTAAAATTCCCATCGCATTACTCTCTTTCTTCACTCTGACTTCTAGGTTGATCATGTCTTCACCAACTTTCCTAAGACCATGTTCTAATCCTATCAGCTAAGCTTTGGGATCTAAGATCGGTATCGCGAAATTTATCGTCCATTAAACTTGCGTTAGTGGCTAATGAAGTTTCGAGCTCATGTGTTTTTTCGCATAATTTAGTCATTTTACTCTCAAGTGACATTTTCAAAATTTCAGAATTCTCTTTAAATTTATTCTCCATAGAATTAAATTTACTATTTAAATTTTCTTTCAAGTTACCTTTCAACCTGCTTTCTAAAGAATCAGAATTTTCTTTAAGTTTATTTTCCAAAGAATCAGAATTTGCTTTAAGTTTATCGTTTAAACTTTCTTTAAGTTTATTTTCTAATGAATCAGAATTTTCTTTAAGTTTTTCATCTAAACTTTCTTTCAAGTTATCTTTTAACATGCTTTCTAACAAATCGGAATTTTCCTTAAGTTTATTTTCTAAAGAATCAGAATTTTCTTTAAGTTTCTTTTCTAAAGCCTCTGTATTTTCTTTCATAATGGCGGCTACACGCCGTCCAGCTTCTTTTGAACTCTCCTCCAAACTCCTCATCATCCTCATCATCTCTTCCATAATTTTCAATTATTATTCAAAACTTAGGGGTATACAATATTGGCAGACACAAGCTTATAACTAGAACAAGAAATATGAATAGCTAATTGGAACACTCTAATAAAATGAGATTTGTCCTAATGTCGACGTGATGGAAAAACAAAATTCTCTTCCTTTACGAATTACATTTACCACAATATCACAAGAAAAATATGCAATTTCTCAAATATCCTCCACCTGGATTCTAATAATGCGTATGTCCAGTCATCGAACGTTTACTACTGAATTTACTTGACGCCCTAATGGTTAAGCCATTATCAAAAATGATCAAACCAATTCTAATTATTAACCAAGTTTAATTTTTAATTTTCCCCACTAATTGGGTTTCCTACTAATTTATTCATCCAAACCAGACATCTCTCAACTCCCAAAATATTTATAGAAAAAATTATCACAATTTAAATCGGCATGCGATTGACCGTGTCTAACTCGGTCCCCACGTTGGGCGCCATTTCTCTCTCTATCTTATTTTATGTGCCCCCGTTTAGACCGGAGTCCGCACGACCACATATGCATTTTACCAATAATCAGTCAGCACGAGAGTCAAAATATCCCGGAGCGCCAGATGGGTTAAAGCTAATCGCATAAACGACATCAAATGAAAAAAATGCTTTACTGATTTTTGGCTCAATGCAACAATAAGGATAGAAGGAGATTCAACTGGGCATAACACATCATGTAAAATTATCTCATTTTATTTTGAATTTAAAATTGACTGCAAAAATGCTCAAAGCGGCATCATTCACGTGTGGCGACACACATCCTATTTACACAATGTACAGAAATTTCCCAAACACATTTGACAATTATCTTTGGAAACACAAGTCTGATTATTAGTCCTGTAGACTGTGTTCCAAAATTATATTCATTTATTTGTGATTAAATCCAGTTCAAAATTTAATTGTCTTTACTGGAAATACTGTAGTTCACTGTTTGAATTTTTACATAATATTAACACTCGTAGAATAAATGTTCATAGAATTTTTAACTTTCACTTATTTTTTCCAGTTTCAAAAAAATATTGTCAAAAAATATTATTATTTCTGATTCAACACAAATTATTTACACATATTAATAACATCTGAAAAGTATTTGACCTTGAGCATAGCATCGAAGAACTTGTGCGAAGCACAACAAAATTAATTGTTATTCTGACATTAAACATTTGGAGAAGTGACTCGATTATGAACTTCAAGTTCCTAACAAAATATATGATTTCTGAATCATCAACTTGATCAATAAATTGTTGAACCATTCAACTATTCGATTTTCCACTTGGAATCATTATTATGAAAAAATATTTATATTCATGGCCATTTTAGTAACTTTCACAACTTGCAATTCTTCGACAGAATGCGGAAATAAGAATTGTAGCTTCATAATAAATTCATTTAGTTCATGGCACTAGGATTGAAAACATCCTTCAAATTATTCGTGGTTATAGAATTATTTTTAATTGGCAGTGGCCCATTCTATTATTTTCATAAGAATACAATATTCCAACAACAACGGCAAAGGTCTTCCTCTGAAGAAGAATAAAATACTATCATGACAAATCCGGGTTCTAGCAAAATCAAAGTCTAAATGGAATCCGTAAACAAGGTTGAAATAAGAACTGATGGTTTCTAAGAAATAACCTTCGGGTCATTCATACGACGAAATGTGTAGTTCCAATACTCCTTCTATAAACCTGAGCCATCGAACCTGCTATTTGATTGATGCTCCAAACAACCTCCTCATTCCTGCGACTTAAACATGCGCACCTGGGAATGGCATTTCAACTACTCCACACACATAAATTTTCTTCTCAAAATTTATACAATAAATCAAGCCTCTGCTTGTTATCAACACTGGAAGATTAATAAACTCACAAGTTTATTTTATTTTACCATTCAGTTCAACCCGTGAATTTACCATACTTATGAAAATCTTTATTTCACTTTCGAGTGTATTTACGTCATGATTTTATATAAATACAAAAATATCCTATTTGATACAATTATCATTTGCTTCCCGTTTCATGCCTCTCCGTGTTATCTGAAAAATATACTTTGCTCATTGCAAATATCAACTGTTCAACCAGAACTGAAATGTTGGTTGAATGCGGGCTTGCGCTAACCACTCTCCTTCGGAAAATCACCTGTTCCAAACTAGAAATGATTAAACTACTTCATAGGCTCTCTCTCAATACATATGATTATTAGAAAATATAATATCCAAGAATTATTTAGAAAAGTTATAAAAATTATTATTATTATTATTATTAGTGGATTATTATTATTATTATTAGTTATATTATTTTAAATATATTTAATTATTATCTCATTATGTGAGAATCCACATGTTCGAACCTTCAAATATGGAAAAAATATCCATTCCTCAACAAAAAATAATTTAACTTTTACAGTTACATCGACGGTTTTCCGTGACTTCCCAAAAATATGAAATATTCAAATAAATGCTCGATATGCTCGGTCATCGATCCTAAACTGTTCTGAGTGCTGAAAATACTCAGAATAACTCTAATATGTCTTGCGTAAATCATTGCAAGATTTAAATACGAAGAAAAATAAATGTGTTGGTCATCTGCCGAAAAATAGTTTGTTCCAATTAGCTAGGCATAATATAAAGTCAAATGTAGCTTACATTTCTTGATGGTCTTGAAGCGTAGCGAACCTGGTCTGTACCAGATTTATCCATAGACATGCCCTATCGGACAAGCACGTATAATCCTTGTATCGGCCGCCATTATATACCCACAATCCGTCTAACAAGACATAGTAGTAATATCTCTTGACGTTTGAAGTAACTGTTGATCCATTTTAATATTGGCTTCTGTTAACTCCATAACAGTTTGCTTAAATGAGGTCAGATCTAAGTGATCTATTCTCAGATATGTCAGTTGTAACATAACTCACGGTAATCTTTTCAGTACAAGAAAACACTGACAGTCTAAACCAATCAACGGCTGTTCTGAAGATCGTTCCCTGGGCATGGCTTCACACCATCTACCATGCGCGAAGCAACATGTAGTTTCCCTGCGTTGGCTAATGAACAACACCGTGATAGAGTGGTCTTCAATGTACTGATAGATCGGAGTGGTTATCAAGTTACAAATATAAAACTGACTAAAATTGGACTAAAATATCCAAGTATTAGATTATTACTGGACTGTGAAAAAGTACTAATTCTAGACAAAGTCTAGCATATGTCCATGTAGAAATATAATATTTCACCAGTGTCTGTCGAAAAATAACTATCACCTTAGTGATTCTCCCTGCCGGAAACTTACTAAGTTCCACTCGTAGCGCAGCACTTTTGTGACTATCACAACTTTGAAAATAACTTCTGCGTAGATCCGGCAACCATGTGCCTTGGCTCAGCGTAGCGGCACCTTGCTTGGCAAGTGCTTGTTTCGAAGTGAGCTACTGATGCCTGTGCCGGCCGGCTTTTATTCAAAACGGTCAGGGTCACGCTGAATCAGCTGAAATCTGGAAATCCTCATATCTCTGGTATCCCTGGTCCGATTTACTTGATACTAAGTGCATTCTCTTTCATTTGGCCGTGCCAGTAATCTGATCCAAGTCTCAAGTCTCTACTCCATGGCTAACTATTTAATCAATAAATAGCCTCGACCTCTGCTATTACTCGCTACGCCACTTGACATGCTCTTAGCGGTATATTCTTTCCAATTGCTTCTGGAAGCAATGGAGCGCGATATTCAAATATCTCAACTCTCAAAAGCGGCTGTAGCCTTTCCCTTGATATCTAGGTGTCTGAATCTTGGAATACCCATTCCTAGAGTTGGGCACACTACTGAGTGTTGCCAATTCTACCAACAGCACGGCTTGAGAAATATAGACGGCGATGGCCTAAGGGTTCGGAATTGCTATTGTTACGGGGCATACGTATGCAAGGAGTAAAGAATTCATGGAGCCGTCAATGATGTACAGATTATAGAAATTGCTGACTGTCCACATTTGAGAGGAACTGTTCTGGAACTTCGTTCCCTAATCTCCTAGCAGGATGGCTAGCATGAATTCCTAACCCTAGATCTAACAACCCATGGATAGCGAGGCTGAAAGTGGTATTCTGCACGGGGATGAAGTAGCCTTGGGAAGAAACTGGTTGGTTGGTTCTTTCAGTTTAGGGGCTGCGACAACGCGGTCATGTAGCCCCGTGTACCTTGGGTGTGTGTAGAATCTGTCTGTTAACCGGTGTTCATTGTTATGGCTGTATTAGTGTGTGTATCTGTTTAAGTACAGACTACAACTTTGAATTTTTCAAATAGTTCCTACTTTTGCCGCCAAACGCCACCGTCAACGACTACTAGGCCTAGTTCAGAACTCAGCTACTAGACCCCACCGCAGTCGGCTCTTGGCAACGAACGTCGAAACCTAAGATCGTTGTTTACATTCTTAACTTATCCAATTTAGCTTCACACAGGTGTAATTATTGGAAGGTTCTTTAACATGCCATAAATCTATGACATAGGACCGCCGGCTTTACTTCCCCTCCGAAGGAAGGCATACAGAGGGATTTTAACTCTCTTAAAAATCCGACGGCTTCGGCCGGGTTTGAACCCGCGATCTTGGGCATAGAGGCTCAGCATGCTACCAACTACGCCACCGAAGCCGCTTTGGGATGAAACTACGATACGCGTAAACGACACCACTGAGTACTTAAGCACCATTCCACTGGGAGCGCTGCTAGGCAAAAGGTCGTCTAATAATTGGTTGATTTGGCCTTGCTATGATGTTCTGTGTCTAAGATGAAATAAGTTCCGTGCTGTTGATAACATGGTGGCTTCGCATGCTTGAGACACGTTACGATAACTCTTCATTATCATGATTTTGAGATATATTTAAGTTACTTACACGGTCAAACTAGGCTACTCGTAATAGCAAATATTGTTCATGGGAAACACGATACTGTCGAATTACTGCAGCTAAAATTTAATATCGATTGGTGTGACCCTGTTAAATAAAGAAATACACTTTAAAATGATTGGGAGCTAATATTTCATACTGGTTGTTGGCCGCTCTACCACAAGGCGTGCTGCAGTAGTTTCTTGTTTCTATCCAATACCATGCGTTATTCACTTCTGTTATATTTGGAGTTCTGTGATATTCTGGAAGTTATCTTATTATGACGGTCTCTCGGATAGCAGGATTATGACCCCTAATCATTTATCTCTAACGGCCTTCTTTTATTTTTTGCATGAGAATCTTTCTTAATAGAAGACCTCAGAATGTCCCCACTAATACCAACTACATAAAATTACAGAAAACTATTCAAGATCAGCAGAATAAAATACTAGCCATACCAATGGATTTCTAAGCATCAAATGCCATGCTAGGCTGGAGATGGACGCACCCATACAGTGAAACGCGACACGCCGTGCCGAGGCTTGCAGTCCATGGATTTTATTATAAAATCTGCTCTAGGAACGTGTTTCATGTTCCGGATGAGAATTTCTTATATGGATTATATAGGAATGTATGTAAAATGTATGACCTCATCACATGTCAAAACAGAATCAAGTCAAGAGTGGAATATAACAAGAACAGTATGTTTTTGTTCAAATGTATTATACATGGCCACAGGCTGCAATAAAGATTATGTATTTATGTTTTGTAAAACACGTAGTACAAATATTGAACACTAGTTCTCGTTTGAGTCCTCAATATTTTGACTGGTCTGATGCAGCCGTCCATTCCTCCCTGTCCTGAACTAATCGATTCATCTCTACATACCTACCACACCTTACATCTGAGGCAATCTGTTTAACATATTTTAACCTTGGTACCCCTACGGTTATTGTCCTCAACTCTTCTTTCCATAACCAAGTTTGCTATTCCTGGGTGTCTTAGCAATTGTCCTACCAACCTATCTCTTATTCTTCGTCAGCAGTCACCAAAAAGTCTCTCCCTGCCCTCTTGTCTTAATACCTCTTCATTTGTTACTGTATCTATCCATCTGATCTTCATCATTCTCCAGTAACACCACATTTCAAACGCTTCAATTCTCCAATTTTCTGCTGCTCCAACAGTCCAAGTTTCAATTGCATAGAGCGCCACGCTCCAGACGAATGCTTTCACAAGCACCTCTCTAGTACGTTAATCTTTATTTGATGCCAAAATACAGTATTAATTTTCTGTAGATTGTGCATATATTAATTAGCCATGATAATTAGTCTACTGTTCCCGTGTTAGTTGATTGAAAATAACACTTTACATAGAATCTAACAAGCTAGCACTGAAAAAATATATTATCAGAACTGCTTTCCGGATTCTTTGGACGTGTTGAACCTTTTTTAAAATCTGGCGATTTTCCAGCAAACACGGTTGGCAGTTCAAAAAATTCAGAGACTATGAAGAATGAATTGTAAGTGCTTTTCAGTCGGTCAACACAATTGTACCTAAATTGCAAAGGGTGATATCCCCTAAGAAATTTACATCGTCTCCAAGATGTGGACCCAACTAAGCGCTTTCCTTGGATTTGATCTGTGACGAGATTTCCAGCCATACTTGCTGGGAAAACGTCAGATACCAACTTATCAGGGCCTAACAACGTGAAAAGCAGTACCAAAAATTCATCAGACGACCGTGAAATCCCACTTTACTAAACTGAAAAGGTGACTCTTATAATGTTATCTGTCTGTCTGTTAGGTAGTCAGCCCGAAGGCTGGTTGAATCCTCAAAATGTAACGCCGTTAGGTTATGTGGGAAGTTACCCAAAAACCCCAAGGCAGCGCTATATTGAGGCATACTAGGAAAGATGAGGAGTGAGGTAGTTTGCCATTGCTTTCCTCACTTACTGTCAACCAAAGTATTATGTGTACTCGAGTTTGAAGGTTGTTTGTGAAGTAACCAATAGACCTACATAAAATCCAATAACATCATCATTTTCATCGTTCTATTTTACGTTAGCTCATGTTGGTTTGGAATTTTTAATTTATATTTTAATATTTCTTGTCGCAGTTGGAACACAAAAAGTGCTCGTTTTTAAGCGTGTTTCAACCATGCGTCACATTTAAGAATTATTATCTCAAAAACCCGTCATCAGTTCGAATACAAATTTTAACACAATATACATTGGAATGCTGTATAACTGAATTATTAATTTCAAAATGTTGCGTGTCCAAGAAAAAAAGTTGTTATCATTTTTGTAAGGTAACTTTTTCTCGGCTAGGGGTGGTTGGAATATGTAGTTCTTAGTTGCGATGTAATCCTTATACATCAAAAAGTTATGCTGTATGATTGTAAAATACGTAAATTAACTCCCTTATTTTATATCGGTTTGTATTTGTAGGCGGAAATAACACATCGATCACCACCTACCCGCTCCCGGAAAAGCTGTACAGCGTTGCTGTGATGGAGCCCATCACTTCCGAGCGAGGCACGCCATGATGCGTGATGGGCTCTATTTCGGCAACGCTGTACAGCTTTTCCGGGAGCGGGTAGGTGGTGAACGATGTGTTATTTCCACCTACAAATACAAACCGATATAAAATAAGTGAGTTAATTTACGTATTTCACAGTCATACAGCATAACTTGTTGATGTATAAGGATTACATCGCACCTAAGAACTACATTTTCCAACCACCCCGAGCCGAGAAAAAGTTACCTTACAAAAATGATAACAACTTTTTTTCTTGGACACGCAATATTTTGAAATTAATAAACCAGTTATACAACATTCCAATGTATATTGTGTTAAAATTTGGATTCCATCTGATGACGGGTTTTTGAGATAATAATTCTTAAATGTGACGCATGGTTGAAACACGCTTAAAAACGTGCACTTTTTGTGCTCCAACTGCGACAAAAAAAATTAAAATATAAATTAAAAATTCCAACCCTACTTGAGCTAACGTGCAATAGAACGACGAAAATGATGATGTTATTGGATTTTATGTAGGTCTATTGGTTACTTCACAAACAACCTTCAAACTCGAGTGCACATAATACTTTGGTCGACAGTAGTCAGAACAGCAGAACTGACCCTGTGAGTAGAACCTTTCACAGCATCCACAGGCACTGACTGTGCCCTGAATGTCATTACTAAGCGCCACTCATACCTTAGTAGCTTTCATATAATCACAGCCATGAGTGAGACTGAGACATCGGTGAATAGCCACATTTTACTCTAGCCTGTGCCAACAGACAAATGCAAATGCACTGCATTCATCAAGAGATGGCAAACTAGCTCAATTTTATCTAGTAATCGTATGTGCGTTGTAAGTCAGGAGTTGTTGTAGGGGCTCCCCATGAGATCTACTGTGCTCTATATCACAGCAACTGTTCATATGTAACTCGCTCAACTGCGTATCAAAGAGAAACATTCTATATTTGTGTTGGGTCTGTTTAATATGGCATTTTCATGCGCACTACACTCGAGATACACTGGAGACCACCGCCAGAGGACTAATGAATACCCTGAGGATTATTAGTGCAGAGTCCAGATCATATTCGAGAAATGCACTGAGTTTGGTCCACATCTCGGAGACGATGGGGAGTCCTGAACCAGACGATACATAGCACAGTATTCACAGACAGTATCTATCGTTCCTCGGCTTATCCCAATTAATTGGGGTCGCCGGAGTCAGCCTGGATCATTTTGGTTTAAGCCGGGGATTTAAGACCGGATGCCCTTCCTGACGCCACGTGATTTATCAGGTGAAAATTCCACCCCGCTGTCACCGGGATTCGAACCCCGGGTGAAATACGAGCAGCTAAGCGACAGCTCCATCACGCACCCCCCCCCCCCCCCCCCCCAGTATTCACAGACATTGTTGCAACAAATTCACTGAGTCCTCTACCTCAGCTTGGATTAACTTCAAACACAGGATCCACTAGATGTTCAAATAAATCCGACCGAGTTCCTAAAGAGCATTGACCCCTCAGGACTGCCTCCACACAAATTGACTCTTAAGATTAATACCATAATTATGCTCATAAGAAACCTCAACTCCAAACGCGGATTAGTAAACCGATTACGTTTAATTGTCACACAGTTGAATGATCACAATATTATCGCAAAACCAATAGGTTCCTATGAATTTGTTATAATTCCTCGAATTAAATTGACGCCATCCGATCCAACTATACCATTCAAACTATGTAGAAAACAGTTCCCTGTAAAGATTTCCTTCGCAATGACAATAAACAAGGCCCAGGGTCAAACTCTAGCTAAAGCAGGCATTCACCTACCAAATCCAGTATTCTCTCAGGACAATTATATGTCGCTTTCTCTAGGGTTCAATCCTTTTCAAATGTAAAAATTGCTGTAGAAGAAACTCCCGAACAAACAATAACTGACGAATTCGTTGAACCATCGAATATTGTCTAGAATGAGGTGCTGTAACAAGTACAAAACACTGTTATACATATTTATTTGTGTTCTTCTCATGTGCATATGTCGTTTAACAACAATAAATACATTTCTTCAATATTTAAAACTTCCTTCCCCCACATTCTCCCCTACTACCCCATAAACCTACATTCACGTTGCGAAAGCTCGCACGGGTGCACTAGTCATATATATTATTTCAATAGTATAGATCCCTCCTGCGGCGTTCACAAGCGACTGATCGTGACAAATGAGCATTCAAATGAAAGAGAATATACATTACCAGTGACGAATTGCACTCTAACGTCATAAATATTTATGATTTCTATAAGAAAATGACTTTAAAAGCTGCACTAAGTGTGCGATTTGCAGATACTGTTGCTGTAGGAAAATACACTCGATAATTGCTGCCCACTTCACATTTTAGCCGCTGTGACGCCTGTTTCATGTCATTTTAACATTCTGAGGTATTTTCTTGATCATTTTGCATGGATATCAGAAACAGTAAATCAAATGAATGAGTACTCAAATCGTACAATTTCATAAATATCGAATAACCAGTGGGTGTTACAGCTAAACTGTCAATCAATGGACTCAGCACACAAATGGCATTAGCAGTGGCAAATTGCATTCTAATTTCATAAATATCAATTTCTGTAAGAAGTGTGTGATTTGCAAAATGCTGTTGCTGTAGGAAAATACGCGACAACATTGCTGTTTGTTAGTTTTGGCCGTAGGGACGGGAAAAGTGTGGTTTATGAACATGAGCGATTTCTCGCACGGGCCCTCTAGTATAATTTTATTAATGCAGCCAATGCCCAAGTATTTAGCCTATTTTCAATTTTGAAATAATAGGCTTATGAGGTCACCTTTTATCCGTGTGTGTGTGCGTGTGTGTGTGTGATTCGTGTGTGTGTCCCCCCCTAATAAAATCTAAATTGTTGGAGAGGTTTCAATGAAACTCGGTAAGTTCATAGCTCTATTCCGGGCGACCCCGACCGTGCCCTTGAAATTTTGTTACGTCTCACCAATCCAAAATGGCGGCTGTGCGAATTATTTCACCAGCATTCAATATCTCCGAAACTATTACCGATATCACCCTGGAATGTTGTATGGTGATAAAGGGAACAACTAGAAATTCACTTATGTGACCTTTGAAAACCTGGTAACTACAAAACCAACATGGCGGCCATGCGAATTTGCGACTTTTAAATGAACGTTTCTCGCGATTTAACCAACCAAACGCAATGAAACTTGGCACAGTATATGTTTATATACATTGTAATGTGCCGTCATCTAACTTCGTTCAATTGTTTACATAACCTCAAAATGGTGGCTGTGCGAATTATTTCACAGGCATTCAATATCTCCGAAACAATTTATGATATCAACCTGAAATTTTGTACGGTGATAAAGAGCACTACTACAAGTTTATCCATGTAACTTTCAAAAACCTGTTGACTACGTAACGATCATGGCGGCCAAGCGAATTTAAAACATTCTAATACATTTTTCTCGTGATTTAATCATATGAGCGCATTGAAATGTGGTACAGTAAATGATTATACATATTGTCATTCGCTGGCATCTAATTTAGTTCAATTGTTTACATAAACTGAAGATGGCGGTTGCACGAAATTTTTAAATTAAGTTTTTATTCTTGTGTCGTAATCATGTGATCGAAGTGAAAGTTTGAAAAATGAAGCTACGCAATAATTTTCCTTTAATGGTACATAACTCTATGGCCTATATATATAACAATCCAAAATGGCGAGCTTCTGAAATATTTTGACGGTTCTCAATATCTATGAATCTCTTCCAGCAATCAAACTGATTTTTCTTATGTTCATAGAGGCTATGAATATAAGTTCACCTATATGACTTTCGGTAACCTGGTGAGCACAAATCCAACATGTCGGCGGCGCGAACAATAAATATTTAAATGGACGTTTCTCGCGATTTAACCATCTGAGTGCAGTGAATTTTTGCACGTTAATGCTTATACAAATGTTAATCCACTGGTATCTAATTTATTTCAATTGTTTTCATAACCACAAGATGGCAGCTGTACGAAATTTTAAAATCTCGTTTTTACTTCTTGTGTCCTAAAAATGCGATTGAAGTCTGAAAACCACACGTACACAATAATCTTCATGTATTAGTACATACATAAAAATCCAACCTGGCTACCATCTGCAATATTTAGTCGGTTCTCAGTATCTACGAATCTAACATAGCAATCAAATTGAAATTTTGTATGTGGATAGAGGCAATTCATATGAGTAGGATATATGAAAATGGGCTGTATAGTTCTTCACGGAACTACTTGTTTTCTTTTCAGGACGGGTCAGGGAAGGGATTATGAAAGGAAATGGGCCGTGGACCTATTGAAAGGAGCCATCCCGGCATTTGCCTGGCAGTGAAAATTGGAAACCAAGAAAACCATTTTCAAGACGGGATTTGAACCCACGCAAAGCCTCCGTGGCTTTGGCGGCAGCACGCCGGCCTCTCACCGCTGGGTCCATGGTTCAAATCCCGGTCACTCCATGTGAGATCTGTGCTGGACAAAACGGAGGCAGACAGGTTTTTCTCCGGGTACTCCGGTTTTTCCTGTCAAAAATTTCATTCCAGCAACACTCTCCACTATCATTTCACTTCATATGTCATTCATTTAATCATTGCCCCAGAGGAGTGCGTCAGGCCTCGGCAGCCGGCACAGTTCATATCCTCGCCGCTAGATAGGGGCTTCATTCATTCCATTCCTGACCCGGTCGGAGACTGGAAGCAGGCTGTGGATTTTCATTTGAACCCACGCTCTCCCGATGACAGCGAGACACGAGGTAGCGCGTTAGCGATCTCGGCCGCCGCCTCTCAGACTCTAGGGCAACAGTTTATCAATTACGTAACGTTAAGCTATTTTGAAAATTGTGTCAAATGTTGAAAAAGTCAAAATACGTGTTTTGAAAACCTCTATAATATTTGAAAATTACTTCCGGTTTAAATGATATTTTGATAAAACGCTTGTCAGTTTAGTGTGTGTCACCATGTCACCAACACGTAAGAGGCGTTTGGTTACTACACAAAATATTCAAAAGTGGAATAATACAATTAAAAAGAAAGTAGTAAGATTCAGCGACGAACCTGGAACGAGTCGGCAACAATAAGAAGACATTGTTATCATTCAACGATCAACAATTACAAATGAAATACTTGAAGAAACGCAAACCTCGCAAACAGAAGACGAAAACAGACGAAACTCGTATGGTTTCGTTCTAACACTACATGGACACCAAGCGTTAGACCACATCGTTTTTCGTAAATAGTTCACTAAATTAATGTAAAGTTTTGTTATCCAAAAATATTAATTGCCCGTCATGTTTTCAACAATAATTTCCCAGCCTGAAGAACTACAACTGCGATTTCTTTATATCTTTCTTTATTTATTTATTTCTTTCTTTCTTTTTCCTCGTTTAATTATAGAATCCAAAGCCTAAACTGAAAGGAATGAATAAAGCAAACTCGTCATGTACAACATACAACATAAACCAGAATACTAACCTGAACTCGATTTGCTTTTCGTTACGTATTTTGAAAACTTGCACAAGCATGCACACATTAAGAAATACTTATTTTGCTTATTTCCATTCATACTTAAGATTTGTTTATTTATTTATTTATTTATTTAGTCGATTTACCCTCTAGGTTGGTGGTTCCCACGGACTCAACGAGGGAACTCACCACTACCGCCTCTACGGACAGTGTCCTGGATCTTGGAACATCTGGTCGGGATGGATACAACTGGGGAGGTGTGATCAGCACGTCACCCAGGCGGCCTCACCTGCAAAGCGAACAGGGGCCTCATGAGGGGAGGGATTGGAAGGTTTGGATGGATAGGCAAGGAAGAGGCAAGGAGGCGGCTGTGGCCTCGCAGTAGGAACCATCCCGGCATTTGCCCGAAGACGAAGTGGGAAACCAAGGAAAACCACTTCGAGGATGGCTGAGGTTGGAATCGAACCCTCTCTACTCATTTGGACCACCCGAGGCTGAGTAGACCCCGCTACAGTCCTCATACCACTTTTCAAATTTCGTGGCAGAGCCGGGAATCGAACCCAGGACCTCCGGGGCGGCAGCTAACCATGCTGACCGCTACGCTACGGAGGCGACCATACTTAAGATATGGGGTCATATTTTGAGGTATTGTACCAGATGTACTAAGCACGTTTAGGATACAAAAGAGGGCGATTAGAATTAAGGCAAATATAAACACTAGAGAATCATGTAGACCTCTGTTTAAAGATTTAAACATTCTCCCACTGCCCTGCATTCATATCTTTGAAAGTATTATATTTTTTTTAAGTAATGTAATGAATAAAGACGGTTTTCTTAAAACAAACAATGATGTTCATAGGCATAACACAAGACAAGATCAAAACATTCATATTTCACACACACTCGCATGCATATATCAAAAAGGAACTTTTCACACAGGAGTTATATTATACAATAAACTTCCCCAGTATATAAAATTTGCCACAAAAATTAAAACCTTTGAAAGAATGTTGAAAGCTTCTCTGCAGTGCCATTGTTTTTATTCTGTAGTTGAAATCTTAGCGTTTAGGAGCGATGAAATCTATAATTATATTTTACTTTTCTATTTTAATCGTAATACCTTGCTGTAAGTTGTTTTCTTCTTTTCGTTTCGGCCTACTGAGGACCACGGGGCTCGTTTTGACTTCTTGTAAGGAATTTATGTTTCTTCTTAGCCCAGGCAGCTTTCATCTTCTGGCTGCGTGTCTGCTTTCTTTCCTGTGTCCACTTCGGTCTGGTAGTCCCTGTACTCTTCCTGCTGGCGAGAGACACTGGAAAGACACCATGTTGAATCATCTGTCGGAATTGTGATCGATCCTGTATGTTTTTTGATGAAATTCCAAGTTTCTCTAGGTCTGACTTCACTGTGGTGATCCATTTGTTTTTGGACGCTTTCCCTCTTCCTGTCGTGGTGAAGATCAGGCTGGTAAGTCTATCTGGACCCATGCGTGTCAGATGTCCGTAGAAAGCCCATCCGTCTCTTCCTCATGGATGTGACGATATCTTCTTGATGATCATAGAGCTCATTGTTGTGCCTGATCCTGTAAGTACCACCCTCTTCCCTTATTGGTCCTAAAATCCTTCTAAGTATTTTCCGTTCCTTGAGCTCTAGTTTCCTCAGTGGGCCTTTCCGGTTCATCAGGAGACACTCAGAGGCATATAGAACGGAAGGTCTTACTACTGAGTAGTAATGTAGAAGTTTAAGGTTCTTAGAGAGGCACTTGGATGTGTAGATGCTCTTACAGGAGTTGTAGACCCTTTCCAGTTTCGTGCATCTAGTGTCTATTGCTAAGATCTCACTCTCGTTTGCTGGAATCCACTCCCCTAGGTACTTCACTGCAGGAACTTTTTGAATTGCGGTGTCTTTCACAAGAATAGTAGATGGGGCTCCCTTTATATTTGTCATGAACACTGTTTTTTGTATATTGACCTTCAAGCCAGTTTTAGCTGCTATGTTATAGAGGCTCTGTAGTTGGTGAGTAGCTTCTTCTATGTTGTTCGCTAATAAGGTAAGGTCGTCGGCAAAGGCCAGGCAAGGTACATTGAGATTGTCTTTCTTGTACCCAATTTGTACCCAAGTTGTTGTATTTATAGAATTAAGTTTTCATATTGTGATAATAGAGTAAGGTGTAAATAGTTGTCCATGTATCTCTAAAGATCTGTTATTATAAATAGTTATTGTATTAGTAATAAATTATTTTAGAGAACTACTAAAAGCTGATGAACCTAAGGAATATCTTGATTTTGAGCTTAATCCAAAAAAATATACAAATTTACAGAACATTATTCCTCCTGACTTGACTGAAGTATGTGCAGCAATTAATTGGCTCAAAAATTGTAGAGCAGCAGGAGAGAATTCATTGGTAGCAGAACTATGGAAATATGCAAATGAACAAACCATCTACAACCGCCATAAACGCCTCATCGATGTATGGATTTCGGAACAAATACCAGAGGAATGGAGAATGGCTGTAATCTACCCAATTCATAAAAAGGGTGATAGATGAGACCCGAACAACTACCGTGGGATTTCTTTGCTTGATGTAACATACAAGATTCTATCTAGAATTATCTTGACAAGAATTCAACAATAACTCGATCAAGAACTAGGAGAATATCAAGGAGGGTTCCAACCAGGTCGCAGCTGTCCGGATCAGATCATCAGTCTGAAATGGATAATAAAATATCATAGAATGAGACAAAAGGATTTGGTCATTACTTTTGTGGATTTTAAGAAAGCTTATGACAGTATCCATCGAGGGTCATTACTTAACACCCTTAGGGAATTTGGGTTACATCAAAAGCTTATCAACCTCATCGGCGTTACTTTGAAAGATACTAAATCAAAGGTTAAATTTCGAAGATCCTTGTCTGAACCATTTGATATCCGGACTGGACTTCGAAAGGGAGATGGTCTATCACCGTTATTATTTAATTGTGTTCTTGAAAAGATCATGCGTGAGTGGAACAAAACTTGTCCTCCAAATGTAAAGATTGATACTAATATAAAACTGAATTGCTTGGTTTTTGCGGATGACCTTGCACTGCTTGCAACCAGTATAGATGAGGCTAAACGCCAAATTGAAGAACTTGGGTCTATTGCAGAAAAAGTAGGACTTCAAATTTCATTTGAAAAGACTGAAATAATGGCATCCTTTGATGTGGAAACACAAGCTATTACATTGATTAACAATAAAGAAATTAAAGTTGTACATAAATTTAAATATTTAGGGGAGATTATAACATGGAATTTTAATGAGAAAGCGTCAATCGAAAGTAGAACAACAAAGTTAAGACAAGCGCAACATATTACTTGGTCTAGTTCCAAAAAAAAATCACTCCCCATAAATGCCAAATTACGACAGTACGAATCAGTTATTAAACCGAAAGCAATATATGCTTGTGAAACACTTTTCAAGTTAAACACTCGATCAGTTACTGACACATTACAGAAGACTGATAGAAGAATTCTCAGAACTATAATTAATAAAAAAAAAACATCAGGTGGATGGTCAATGGCGTCTATTACCAAATGAAGTGGTTTATAAAGAAACTGAGTCTATAATCGATACTATGCGAAAAAGGCGAATTGCTTTTTTTTGTCATATCTCACGCCTGCCGGATACCAGACAATTAAAAGTATTATTTAATTATTTTTTCAAAAGTAAAACAAAGAAATCTTGGTTTATGGAAATTCAAAATGATCTGGATGAACTCGGCTTAACAATGTCCCAAATTGCTAACAAAGATGAGAAGAATATCTTGAAAAACAAGAACATCCGACTTCCCTTAAAAACCTTTACCCGCAAAACTTACACCATAAGCGATGCAGAGAGAGCGGCAAGGTCGACTAGAATGAAAATGTTTTGGGAAAAGAAGAAAAATAAGAAGCTGAATCTTTAATATTGTTTTTGAGACATGTATATACTTGTTTTGGTTAAGTGCTCCAATGAGGGCGTAACATATGTAAATAAACAAATAAATACCTGTAAGTTCTTTTATTTTTAGATGTAATTTCTGACGTGTCTTATATCAAAATTGTATTGTATGCATGTAATTGATGAAATGGATAAATAAAAAATCTAATCTAATCGAGGTGTATTGCTTATCATTGTCGTTTCCCGGCTCTGCCAATGTATTTAATTTGTCCTTTGAGGTTGTGGAACAGTATCGTTGGCATGTGCAATAATTACATTGTTTAAATGACTCATGGTGGTTCCGTATTGATATGCTAGAATAGTTATTAACAAGAAAAGTACATCCGCTTGAATCAATACTATAAAGTAAAAATTAATTATTAAACTTGTTTTCAGTACATGTTTCGAGGATTAATTATATTTTATGCCCTTCATCAGCTATTGAAAAACACAAAACAAAGCGTAGCACAGTAATAAGACACGTATTTAAATCTAATATGGTGCACCATAGATCTACACGGATTGGTGAAGTATTGGTGTTCCATATCTACCGTTTCAAGCTTCAATACGGAACTATTATTTGTCACAAGCACCTGCAAGCTGATCACCGTCGCCTTCTATTTCATTTCATTTCATTTTATTCTCTTCTTATAACCTAAATTTTATGGTGCACCATATTAGATTTAAATACGCATCTTATTACTGTACTACGCTTTGTTTTGTGTTTTTCAATAGCTGATGAAGGGGATAAAATGTAATTAATCCTCGAAACATGTACTGAAAACAAGTTTAATAATTAATTTTGTCTTTATAGTATTGATTCAGGCGGATGTACTTTTCTTGTTAATAACTATGTCCAATAAGTCACCCGAGTGGTGTCAATTTTCATTACGGGAGTGTGTATTTCGTTTCATCATGTGAGTTCTTTTCCAATGGATTATACTTTTTAGCAAAGACCACCTCGTAGTATTGCGGCGTAATCCACTCGACCTTGTGATTCAAAGCTGCGAAGAGGCGGGTGCAATTCCTACCTCAGCCATCCTGGATGTGGCTTTCCACTTCTACTCCAGGCAAATGCCGGGATGGTACCTAACGTAAGGCCACAGCTGCGTTTTACCCATTTCGTGGTTAGTGATACAGTTCACAATGTATCTCGTTCTTGTTGTCTTCAAAAATCCATGTTGTATGTTGGTAGCTTCTGATTATGTTGTACTTTTTCTTTAAATCGATTTTACCCTCCAGGGTGGTGGCTCCCACGGACTCAGCGAGGGAACTCACCCCTACCGCCATTCCAGGCAGTGTCCTAGAGCTGGGATCATCTGGTCCGAGTGGATACAACTGGTGAGGTGTGATCAGCACCTCACCCAGACGGACTCACCTACAAAGCGAACAGGGCCCTTATGAGGGAAGGGAGGGGAAGGTTAGGATGGATAGGCAAGGAAGAGGGAAGGAGGCGGCCGTGGCCTTACAGAAGGAACCATCCAAGCATTTGCCCGAAGGCAAAGTGGGAAACCACGGAAAACCACTTCGAGGATGGCTGAGGTGGGAATCAAACCCCCTCTACTCATTAGGGCCACCCGAGGCTGAGTAGATCCCGTTCCAGTCCTCGTACCACTTTTCAAATTTCGTGGCAGAGCCGGGATTCGAACCTAGGACCTCCGGGGCAATAGATAATCCTGCTAACTTTTAAGCTACGGAGGCGACTGTATTTGATCAATGAAATAATTGAAGTGACAGAAGCCACTTTTCAGTGTTGTCTAGTTCTAATAAGAAAGCTTTCCAGGCGGTCAATATAAATTGTGCCCAATTACATTAGACGGGAAAACTAGTATTTACATGCCTTAACCTGAAAGAAATAAGATATTTGTTATAAAATAAATTATACGTTGTTTGATTAAATCTTCACCTGAAGTATAGATACACACACTAATACAGCCATCCCAATAACACAAGTTATCAGACAAAATTCACTCACCCAAGTACACGGAGCTAAATGACCATGATGTCCATGCATCTCAATTGAAACAACAACAACAACAGCAGCAGCAGCTTCCTACCAAAATCCTTCCTCGTATAATAGTGCACACACTAGCAAACCTATAGACATCACAGTGCCACAGGTTATCAGACAACTTTTACACACACCCAAGTACACGGTGCTACAAGACCATGATTCCGCAAAACCCCTAAAGAATCAACGACAAAAACAACAATAATAAATTCTACCGTGGAGCAAGGACAACGGATTTTAATCGATGTAGTCGAGTGTTGAAATATGTGGTGTTATGAGTATATATATATTATTTTTTCTGTCGCAAATACACACTATATATGCTTAACATTATAACGTCTGAGTAGTTATAAATCAATAAGTACAAACAATCGAAATGAATGAATTTGAACCTGGTGGGATTTGAACCAGGGACCTCCAGGCTACGAGTTACAGACGCTACCATTGAGATAAAATCGCTCAATGCTAACATTGCGTTCATAAACGCGTTAATATAACTGCCTAGAATATTTTGTCTTGCAATGAACGATTTAATTAGCATTTTCTGCCGTTTTTATAAACCACAAGCTGTACCCGGCATGCGTTGCAATGCCAATCAAAGAAAGTGTTGGCGTTGAAATTCTGTTTCTTGAAGTGCTTTTGGATACACAACATGTTAACTGCCTCTAAGCTATCGTAAAATGGATTTTCTAATTTAGAACCATTCGTGGGAGCGTGCACAACAACTTTCAAAAGTTTCATCGCTGTCACTCATTTGTTGAATCAACTCGTATGCTACCTATTGTGAAATGGATTTACTAAGTCGAAACCATTCCCTGGCGTGTACACAATAACTCATCAATGATTCATCGCAATCGGATGAATGGTATATGCACGTATACGGGGTTTTGTTTAAACGATTCGTGCGCTGTCATTCATTTGTTGAATCTACTCGTGCACTACCTATTGAGAAATGTATTACTAAGTCGAAGCCCTTCCCTGGCGTGTACACAATAACTCATCAAGGTTTCATTGCAATCGAAGAATGTTATATGAACGCAATAGGGGATTTTGTTGAAACGCTTCGCGCGTCGTCACCCATTTGTTGCATCTACTCTTGCGCTACTTATTGTGAAATGGATTTACTAAGTCCCCTTCCCTGGCGGGTACACAATAACTGATCAATGTTTCATCGCAATCGGATGAATAGTGTATGAACGCATACCTGATTTTGTTTAAACGATTCGCGCTCCGTCACTCATTTGTTGAATCTACTCGTGCGCTACCTACTGTAAAATGTATTTACTGATTTAGAAACCGTCACGTAAGTGTCCACAACATCTCACCCAAGTTTCATCGCTATCGGACTAATGGGATATGAAGACATAGGGGACTGTATTGAAACGCTCCGCATGTCGTCGTTCATTTGTCGAATCTATTCGTGTGCTACCTACTGTGAAATGTATTTACTAAGCCAGAAACCTTCCTTGGAGTGTCCACCATTTTCACCCAAGTTTCACCGCTAACGGCAGAATGGTATATGACCTTATACGGGACGTTGTTGAAACGCTTCGCGCGTCGTCCCTCATTTGTTGAATCAACTTGTGCGCTGCATATTGTATAGTGGATTTACTAACCCAGAAATTTTCCATGACGTGTACACAACATCTCACCCAAGTTTCATAGCTACGGACGAATGATACATGAATGCATACGGGACTTGTTTGAAACGCTTCGCGTGTCGTCGCTCATTTGTTGATTCTACTCTTGCGCTACTTATTGTAATATGGATGTACTCAGCCAGAAACCTTCCCTGGGGTGTACACAACATCTCACCCAAGTTTCATCGCAATCGGATGAATGGTATATGAACGTATACGGGACGTTGTCGAAACGCTTTGCGTGTAGTCACTCATTTGTTGAATACAAACGTGCGCTTCGTATTGTAAAATGGATTTACTTAGCCAGAAACCTTTCCTGGAGTGTACAAAACAATTCACCAAACATTTATCACTATCAGACGACTGGTATATGACTTTATACGGGACTTTGTTGAAACGCTTCGCGTGTCATCGCTCATTTGTTGAATCTACTGGTGCGCTACCTATTGTAAAATGTATGTACTAAGCCAGAAACCTTCCCTGGAGTGTACACAACATCTCACCCAAGTTTCATCGCTATCGGATGAATGGTATATGAAATTATATGAGACTTTGTTGAAACGCTTCGCGCGTCGTTGCTCATTTGTTGATTCTACTCGTGCTCTACCTATTTTTAAAGGGATTTACTAAGCTAGAAACCTTCCCTGGAGTGTACACAAAATCTCAGCCTAGTTTCATCGCTATCGGACGAATGGTATATGAACGCAAACGTGACTTTGTTGAAATACTTCGCGCGTCGTAGCTCATTTGTTGAATCTACTCGTGCGCTGCCTATTGTAAAGTGGATGTACTAAGCCAGAAAATATCCCTGCAGTGTACACAACATTTTACGCAAGTTTCATAGCTATCGGACGAATGGTATATGAATGCATACGGGACTTTGTTGAAACGCATTGCGTGTCGTCGCTCATTTGTTGAATCTACTTGTGCGCTATCTACTGTGAAATGTATTCATTAATTTTGAAACCTTCACGTAAGTGTACACAATATCTTACCCAAGTTACATCGCTATCGGACGAATGGTATATGAACACATACGGGACTTTGTTGAAATGCTTCGCGCATCGTCGCTCATTTGTTGAATCTACGCGTGCGCTACATATTGTAAAATGGATTTACTAAGGTCAGAAACCTTCCTTGGAGTGTACTCATCATCTCACCCAAGTTTCATCGCAATCGGACGAATGGTATATGAACGCATAGGAGACATACCCACAGACAGACAAACTATCACGTAACATTGATTTTTATATATATAGATTTGATACTAAATATGTGTTATTTTGTTCAGTAGGGTACATTCCTAAAACGATATAAACTTATGAAGTTTATATGGATTTACGAGGAAACAAGGAGATTTTTTTCAATTACTCCCTAGGCATGGGTTCAGCGCAGGTCGCATCTAGTAGGCCGTGGTCAGTTCGACTGGTTGCTAGTAGATGTCACTCGTGCACATCCAGTGGAGCATGTTGTTTTAATGAAAAATATGTTTTCCATTGCAAAATGCACAATATAACGCTCAATTTTATAACGTCTCAGTACTCAAGAAACAATAAAAAAGAAATAAAGTAACAAAAAATATAACTCTGACAGGTTCTGACCACAGATCCAATCGTGCCTATATAATTCAAACGTTATGAATCGATTTACATACAGCGTCTTAGCAAATATTGATATGGACTGAACGTTTTCTTCATTGGAGTATATATTCATCATAATCCATTTCATACAATGTTTATATTATTTCTATCTGTAGGCTACATTGGATACAACATAGTCTACTGAAATTAATAAAATATAGGTCAGAACAAGAGAACAACTGGCATCTTGTCCTGTAACCCAAACGACTCAGCTTTTTAAAGTCACTTCTGCACTATAATATTGCAATATAAACTTTTAATTTTGTACGGGCCACGTTCTTTAGAACAGTTTAAACGATTCTCGGTTCGATAATCGGAACTGGTGGGTTCCATGTTACGGATTATAAACTTTGCATAATTCACACGGCCGCCATACCGAAATGGTACGGCTGATGACCTCGGATTTTGGGCACAAGACGCGTCCCATATGAAGGTATGTTTTTACCAAATTTGGTAAATATCCGTTGATTAGTTTGGACGTAATTTAATTTTATGTTTTTAACCATTTGAGTGGCCACCATTAAGTTTTGGTAATGATGGCGTCAATATAAAACATGACCCTGAGGTGCCCCTTACTGGTGCTGTATCTGTACCAAGTTTCGTTCAATTTGGTTTCGTCATGTTTGAATTGATGAGGGGGGGGGGGGGAGATGACATGCAGAGTACACACACAACACAGACAGACACAATAGGTTTTGGCCCTGTGTAGATTTCGTAAGTCGACTTTAATTTTTTCAAAAATCGAACGTAGACTAAAATTGGGGAGAGGGAACCGGTACTTAATTGGAATACATGTTTCAATCGTCAAGCGATCATCATCACATTCTGCTCACTTAGGCTTAGTTAAAGTACGATGTTTGTGAATTACACTTTTGCACAAAATATCGCGTCAATCTTATTTACAGATAGTAGTACCCACTTCTATGGTTCTTGTGATTATGTTCACCTGTGAACTATGTAATTTTTACAGTGACTTCAGGAATGTTGTCTACACTATTCTGTTATGTATGTTCTAAATCAACGGTTCCTATTGGCCTATTGTAATGTGGTTATATACCAATATGATGAATATATAAATAATTCACTGCACTATTCCATTCCATTTTAGTGAGGATTGGAAATGATATGGCTATTGCTTTACGAACCATCCCGGGATATTCCTGGAGTAGAAGTGATAAACCACGGAAAACCACTTCCAAAATGGCTGAGGAAGGAATCGTGCTCACCTCTTCTCAGTGTTGCCTCACGAGGCTAACTTATCCCGTTCCAGCTCTCAGATCTCCGGAGAAATGATAACAATCAATCACCAATATCTGTGGAAGCATGCCAATAGTGTTCTCAAATGGGAAGCCGATAGTCTGTCAACCCGGACTGGACGCATCAATGTGAAGCAATTTCCCATCTGGATAGCGCTTAAGTAGTTCGAGTAAGCATGTCAATCATGTACTTGTTTTAATAACAGAGCATATTATAATCTTTTATCTTATCCCTGTATATATAAAATTGTACTTTTGTCCTTCTGTCTATCTGTCTGTCTGTTCCTCTATCAATTGAAAACGGATCAACAGATTTATTTCATAATTTGCAAATGGCTATAAGAATATCCCGGAATCACTTTAGGATGTAAATTTCAACAAAACATCCAATGCGCTTAAGGGGACTTGTGGGTGCCCTATTATATTTACCTTCGATTTACTCATGTGCTATGTCGTACGAAAGGTCTTTTATAGCTCTATACAGCAAGATTAATCTCATTACTTCCAGTAACGAACAAGAGTATTTATTTTCCAGGATTTTTCTCTTTTGTGGTCAGAATCAATACCATATTTTAGGGTCTTTTCTTTTATACGGATGGTGGCACTGTTCGTACGAAAGTCTCGACACTGACGTCTATCTGTTTAACAGTCTGTTATTCCTTCATGCAAATATTATCTCTTACAGAGACTGAGTGAAACCAGAATGAGACCTCGTGAAATGGCGTTGGCATGGCAACGTTAATCAATTTCGCAGAGCGGGTATAGTTTTCTTGCAATAGCTCGAAAACCGTTCGTTTTAGGGCCTTAAAACGCGGGGTTCGTGGTTCCCACCGAATATTGCTCTTTGCATTGCTACACGCGAACATGAACTGTTTTATTTTTATAGGTGGATTATGGGGTCGAAAACGATCGTGATTTTTAATTCTGTTTTTGAGTCTAATTTTATAGTCTCTGCGTCGCTTATTGTATGTGAGTATTTGGATCTTTACGACGGTTTACCAAGGTATTATTGTTTCTATTTTTTACGGTATGATTTTTTAATCTTTATAGATTTATTTTTTGTTAGGTGAATTCTTCTGTTTGCAAATTATTAACTGCTTTTTGTCGTGTTCTACCATCATGTGCAACCTAATTTCACTGACTACTGTGACGTATTCTACCGACTCTCCCATTAGTTTATTAAGTTTGCCTTATAAATCTCACTGGTCAATTGCGCTAACATATTTCAATAAAATTGGTAATTCTTCTTTCACGACCAAGGAAACCCCGCACAAAACACAGCGTTAACCTATAAATGTACCTGAATTTTAATTGCTTGGCCATGATTGCCAATATACAATCTCTTTGGATGCCTTGATAGGGAGGTGAAAGGTGTTGAGGGTTTACCTCTCGTAGTTAAATACCGCAGGTGCACTAGATAAGGATTTAGGTAGAGCACCATTCGTTGGGCTTTTTGGGTTCCCAAATTGACAACAAGAGTTCGCTGATTACCCATCTCGGTGTTGCTAGGCGAAACCACTCACAAGACACGGCATAAACTTCATGGCATGATACATAGTTTGCACAATATTACTTACAGCGGAGATGACAATTGATACAAAGTTTGATGTATTTTTCGCATACTATTATTCACTTCCATATGTACAGTAGTATGAGGACGTTAAACGATGGGTGTTCAATATTTAAGAAAGATTATTTAAATTTTACTGTATACTCGTAGAAGCCTCCGTGGCTTAGGCGGCAGCACGCCGGCCTCTCACCGCTGGGTCTGTGGTTCATGACTATAATCATACTTTATTTCATTCTTTTGTTTTGTATTAGGGTCTTTTAATATTCTACGTGTGTTTTTTCGTGTATGATGGTGTCAGTATTGATTTCACCTGAGGAAAGAGAGTTTTGGTAAATTTAGATCAGATACAAATTCTTACTTATATTATTTTTTTCGTAAAATTTTTCATCTCGTAGAACCTGTGTCATTTTGGTGTATAGTTTTCACTTCCAGATTTGGTCATCTGTGTAATATGGTGTTTTGAGTAGGTTTAGTTGGTCTCTTGGCCACAGGATTTCTCTGCACTCGAATGAGTAGTTCTTATTTAAGTGTAAGTTGACATACAGATTCTTAGATGATATTTAGTATGTATTTCTTATTTTCGGTATTCAATGTTTCCATAATCAAATGCAGAATCAAATGCAAATGCTCAGAATCCCAGCTTCATGATAATATATATATATATATATATATATATATATATATATATATAATCATGAAGCTGGTATTCTGAGCGTTTATTTGCGGACTTCCATTATCCACTTCAAATGTTGCTGTTCGACAAAACACCCAAGGCTAATACAATTAAGAAAAAGAAATTCACTGGCCCTTAAAATGTGTTAGAATAATAATGCATACAATGACTGAAGTAGGCTCCTTAAATATTCAGTTGTATTAGCGAAACATCAGGTTTAATCTATAAGCTACAGGCAGTATAAAGCCGTCGTACCCTCCTATTTAGGCGGCTTCGGTGGCGTAGTCGGTAGCATGCTGAGCTTCTATGCCCAAGATAGCGGGTTCAAACCCGGCCGAAGACGTCGGATTTTTTTAAGAACATTAAAGTCCCTCAGTATGCCTTCCTTCAGAGGGGAAGTAAAGCCGGCGGTCCCATGTCATAGATTTATGGCATGTTAAAGAACCTTCCACTAATTACACCTGTTTGAAGCTAAATTGGATAGGTTGAGAATGTAAACAACGCTCTTAGGTTTCTACGTTCGTTGTCAAGAGCCGACTGCGGTGGCGTCTAGTAGCTAAGTTCTGAACTTGGCCTAGTAGTCGTTGACAGTGGCGCTTGGCGGCAAAAGTAGGAACTATTTGAAAAATTCTAAGTTGCAGTACTTAAATTAAAAAACAGAGAACACACACTATTACAGTAATCACAATTAACACCGGTTATCAGACAGATTCTACACACACCCAAAGTACACGGGGCTACATGACCGCGTTGTCGCAGCCCCTAAACTTAAGAACCTACCAACCAACCCTCCTATTTAATAACTTCAGAAAAAATTTTGATCAGATGGAAATCACGCTAGAGGACTTTGAGTGTCAATAATATTGCTCATTATAACAACGACCTTCCTCCGGGTTGCACACATTACGACAATGCGAGCAAAGGTACGATCTCTTAATATCCAATTGTGATCCCGAGCAACGCCGGGCATAACAGCTAGTAGCCTATATATATAAACAAGATGTTCAGTAAAGAACATATAGCCAACTTTCTCCTAAATGTATGAGTATAGTTATAACTCGTTGTTATTATCAAAGAGTATAATAGAACTATTCTTTGTTGAAGACCTTAGAAACGATTTACCTCTACCTAACGCCACAACCTAGATAAAAACTGCTACCATCATTGAAGAAAGAAAGATAAGAAGTATATCAAGAATGTTATGGATCTGGAGACATAATCGACCGGACTGGCTGCGTGGCTCAGCGGTAACGTTCTCGCTTGCTGGGCCCTAGGTTGCAGGCTCGTATCCTGGCGCAGTCAGCTGGCATTTGAGGGTGCACAAATGCGAGGGAGCCGTGTCAGTACATTTACTGGCACGTTAAAGATCCCCTTCGGGCCAAAATTCCGGCACCCCGGTGTCTCTAAAAGCAGCAGTAGTTAAAAGGGATGTAAAACCAATAGCATTACTATTATTATTATTATTATTATTATTATTATTATTACAAATACGACCTGCCGTGGGCAACATCCAACTTTGAGTTGAGGCATGTCTTTACACGTCTGGTTGTGCATGGCTTTCACAACCCTAATTGAATTAACAAATCTTTCCATGACCCTACAGAGACGTGTGTATACAAACTATGTGGATATTTTCGATTGCTATTTGCCTGAAATAAAAGTAGTAATTAATAACCTGAACTAACACCATCGGCTTCAATTCAGTTACTATGTGAAATCGTTTTGTTCTTTACTTCAAATAACATTTTCAAGTAACGCAAAATAGGCTGTTACAAACCCTTTAAAATAAAAAGTAAAAATGTGTCGTAGTATCATCTTGTCATTCTTCAAATTCGATGCGCATAGAATGCCGATGGTATAGTAATCAATGGAGCCCCACGTAGATTAGTCGTGACATCTAGTGGTGAAATATCGAACAATATAATCCTAACAGAGCGAGTGCATTCTAGCGGCCAGAAGAAGAAACTTTTCAATAAAATCTGGAAGTTAATAAGTAGGTCGGCGTGCAGTTACCTTTTGGGCAGCTAGATGTCTCGAGTAAATCTGCTGGCGAATTATGTTTTAATTAAATATATATTTTACACCATAATATGCACAATATAACGCTTAATTTTAAAACGTCTGAGTCATTACAAAACAATAAACATATAACATTTCAAGCAATAAACCTAGCTCTGATCGGGTTTGAACCATAGGCATTTGAGCGATAGGCTAACGCTCTACCACTGAGCTAATTGTGTCAACGAATATCGTTCTATATAAAATGACTTACATAGAACTTGTTAGCAAATAATGATTTATACTAAACGATTTCATCACTGGAGTATATTATTTATATATAAAGCATTTCATACAAAGTTTATTTATTTCGTATCAGTACGCTATATTGCATGCAATACTCAAATTAGTGAAATATAAGTCAGGCACAAGATATCCGCTGCCATCTTGTCTTATTACTGAATCAGCTCAGCTTTTTAAAATCACGTCTGCACTATAGTATTACAAAATAAACTTTTAATTTCGAACGTGCCTCTTCCTTTAGAACAGTTAAAACGATTCTCGGCTCGATAATCGGAACTGGTGGGTCCCATGATATGGATTATAAAGTTTGCATAATTCTCACGGCCGCCATCCTGAAATGGTATGGCGAACAACCTTGTAGTTTGGTCACAAGACGCATCCTATACGAAGGTATGTTGTTACCAAATTTGGTAGAGATCGGATGATTTGGTTAGTCGTTATTTGATTTTACGTTTTGAACGTTTGAATGGCCGCCATTCAGTTTTAGTAAAGATGGCGGCGATATAAAACATGACACTGAGGTGTCCTTTGCTAGTGCTACCTTTGTACCAAATTTCGTTCAATTCGCATTCACCATGTTCGAATTGATAGGGGGGGGACAGACATTCAGAGTACACACACTCACACACACACAGACAGACACACACACACACACGCACACAGACTCACACACACATACACACACACACACACACACAGACCTACACACACACATACACACACACAGACAGACACACTTTTTTCGCCCTGTGTTTATCTCATAAGTCTACTTTCATTTTTTGCAAAAATCGAAAGTAGGCTAAAAAGGATGTTCGTTTGCTCGTCTTTTATGGGTTCATAAACCATTCATCCGGTTGCGATCAAATTTTGGTGAGTTGTTGTGCACACCTCCGAAATCATTATAGGCATAGTTAATCCAATTTACAATAGACAGCGCGCGAGTAGCTTAAGCAAATGTGTGTTGGCGATGCGTTCATACACAATTCATCCGATTGCTATCAAATTTTGGTGAGTTGTTGTGTATAGTCCCGGAAAAGTTATATGAGTAGTAAATCAAATTTACAATAGATGGCGCGCGAGTATCTTCAACAAAATTGCGTTTGTTTGTTTCAAGAAAGTCCCACATGCGTTCATGTACCATTCATCCCATTGCGATGAAACTTGGGTGAGATGTTGTGTACACTTCAGGGAAGGTTTCTGGCTTAGTAAATCCACTTTACAATAGGTATCGCACACGTAGATTAAACAAATGAGCGACGACGCGCGAAGCGTTTCAACAAAGTCCCGTATGCGTTCACATACCATTCGTCCGATAGCGACTTAACTTGGGTGAGTTGTTGTGTACACTCCGTGAAAAGTTTCAGGCTTAGTAAATCCATTTTACAATAGGTAGCGCACGAGTAGATTCAACAAATGAGCGAAATCGCACGAAGCCTTTGAACAAAGTCTCGTATGCGTTCATATACCATTCGTCCGATAGCGACGAAACTTGGGTGAGATGTTGTGCACACTTCAGGGAAGGTTCCTGGCTTAGTAAATCCAATTTACAATATATATTGCAGAAGTAAATTCAACAAATGAGCGACGGCACGCGAATCGTTTAAACATAGTCCCGTATGCGTTCATATACCATTCGTCTCATTGCTATGAAACTTTGGTGAATTGTTGTGCACACTCCAGGAAAGGTTTCTGAGTTAGTAAATCCTTTTTACAATAGGTAGCGCACGAGTAGATTCAACAATTGAGTAACGGCGTGCGTATCGTTAAAAAAATCCGTACGCGTTCATATACCATTCATACGATTGCAATGAAAATTGGTGAAATGTTGTTTCCACTCACGCGAAGATTTCTGATTTAGTAAATCCATTTTACATTAGGTAGCGCACGAGTAGATTCAACTAATGAGCGACAGCGCGGTGAATCGTTTCAACCAAGTCCCGTATGCGTTCATATACCATTCATCCGATTGTGATAACACTTTGGTGAGTTGAGTACAGTCCTGCGAAGGTGTATGAATTAGTATATCCGTTTTTCAATGGGTGGTGCACAAGTAGATTCAACAAATGAGTGATGGCGCGCGAATCGTTTAAACAAAATCCCGTATGCGTTCATATGCCATTCAACCGATTGCGATGAAACTTTCATGAGTTGTAGTGTACACGCCAGGGAAGGTTTTCGACTTAGTAAATCCATTTTACAATAGGTAGCGTACGAGTTTATTCAACAAATGGGTGAAGGGGCTCGAATCGTTTCAACAAAGTCCCGTATGCGTTCATATACCATTCATTTCATTGCGATGAAACTTTGGTGAGTTATTGAGCACGAACCCATGATTTTTTTGAGACAGTAAATCAATTTTATAATAGTTTAGAGGTGGTTAACGGAAAAAGAAAAAATATTGGGAATCCAAAAGCACTTCAACAAACAAAGTTACAACGCCAACACTTTATTTGATTGGCATTGCAACGCATGCCGGGTACAGCTAGTATATATATAAAAGGATGTTCGTTTGTTCGTCTTTTATGCGTTCATAAACCATTCATCCGATTGCGATCAAATTTTGGTGAGTTGTTGTGCACACTTCCGAAATCATTATTGGCATAGTTAATCCAATTTAAAATATACAGCGCGCGAGTAGTTTAAACAAATGCGTGTTGGCGATGCGTTTCTATACAATTCATCCGATTGCGATCAAATTTTGGTGAGTTGTTGTGCACAGTCCCGGAAAAGTCATAGGCGTAGAAAATCCAATTTACAATAGATGGCGCGCGAATAGCTTCAACAAGATTGCGTGCGTTTCTTTCAACAAAGTCCCACATGCGTTCATATACCTTTCATCCCATTGCGATGAAACTTGGGTGAGATGTTCTGTACACTTCAGGGAAGGTTTCTGGCTTAATAAATCCACTGAACAATGTGTAGCGCACTAGTTGATTCTACAAATGAGCGACGACGGGCGAAGCGTTTCAAGAAAATCCTGAATGCGTTCACATACCAGTAGTTCCGATAGCGACGAAACGTGGGTAAGAGGTTGTGTACACTACAAGCAATGTTTCTGGCTTAGTAAAGACTTGTTATAATAGATAGTGCACGAGTAGATTCAACAAATGAGCGACGACGCTCGAAGCGTTTCAAGAAAGTCCCTTATGCTTTCATATACTATTCGTCTTGACACATCAACCCTTTACAGGCCCTGTTGATGGATGGTGCTGGGCCATTTGCAAACATTTCCCTGCCTACCAGTTTGAAGTCACTAATGAATACCATAACTAGGAAAAACTGGTAGATATTCAATGTATTCTTTCAAACATAAAATACATTGATGCAACATCGCACAAGAGATGTAGTAACATAAGATCAGGGTACTTACTTTTAAACTACAACCTCACACAATTCCTTAAACAATTTTCCTCAATTTCAAATTATCCAACATAAACATAAAGTCCTTTAGCCTCAATTCTGTGGTATCCTCAAGGGTAGGTAAATGTAGAAGTTCCATTAATAAATTCCTAACATCATATTATGTCTTCAACGACAATCCACATATCCACGTTCAATACGTACAGTCTTCTAAATCAATAGTAATCTTTTCATCCAACCTTTGGGGTATAGTAGGTCCGACAGTAATGACATTTATTTTCAAAACAATCACCGTCGTAACTCAAGATGCAAACCAGACAAATCTACTTCATATATCAATATCAATGTTATCACTTCACATCCGGACATGGCTCGTTTTCCTTTACTCCATCCATAAAACACAAGCTGGATACGTCAACTTACTCTTGCCTTGTTTGCCAACTTGCCTTTCAATCAAATATATCTGTAGCGAAACTCGACGATAATTTCTTTGCTTCCCGTAACTTAAAATCATCGAAGCCTAAGGTTAATATAATTAACCCACTACCAAACATTACAATGCAAGTTTACAAATCTTATCGCAGAAGCCATCACTACGCTTTACTTTTTTTTATCATCCTGACAGCTGATGGTCATGATAATCCTCTTCATAGTAGCTGCCATATATTTTCAACAAAGTCTCCCAGAGATCCACTACGCAGTCCAGCAATTCAATCTCAAACACAGGGATCCAATTTTCACAGAACCATAGAGATAAAACTCGGCTTCGACAAGAAATAAACATGACATACTTCTTCAAGATCTCTTCTCCGTTGAGAACATAAACTAGCATTCCCATGCATTTCTATTTCAACCAAATACTCTTCTAGCTTTACTTACGTACAATCAAAATGTTCCAACTCTACACACGTATTTCAACAGTATACCAACGTAAATAAATCCACAAGCGTTTCCCAGGTCGTCATAGCTTGAAATCATAATGTCATTATATTCGAGTTACATCCACATCCAAATGGCCTGTTTGCCATCTCTTGATGAAGACAGTACATTTGCATTTGTCAATTGGTGGTGCTTAGTAATGGCATTCAGGGCACAGTCAGTGCCTGTGAATGCTGTGAAAGGTTCTACTCATAGGGTTAGGACTACTGTTCTGACTCAGTGAGGAAAGCAATGGCTGACTACCTCACTCCTCTTCTTGCCTAGAATGCCTCAATATAGCACTGCCTTGGGTTTTTGTGGGTTATCTACTCACATAACGTAATAGCGGTGCTTTATGAGGATCCAACCAGCCTTCGGGCTGACTACCTAACAGACACATCCAAATAATCATAGGCCTACAACCATACCAAGGTTATCAGTAACCAATGAATCAAAATTTTCTTCTTCCAAGACCTCACATTTTCCCTCGACGATAAAAGTGACAGTTCCAAATAAACAATATTTCGTACCATCAAGTACTCACAAACTGAAGATTGCCAATATAAAAGAAGGCAAGAAATTTACAATCAAGCATGTTACGATTAGAAAGACACATTACCTGCTCTCTGGCGGCTCCATTTCCCAACTTACACTCATAGGCTCAACACTTAGATAAATTATTAAGGATAAGTGCGCACAATGTGCATTACATTAATTATTTACAAAATTCTGTAAGCGATGACAACCTTTTACTACACACGAGAGCGTGGTAAGTATTTTGACACAATTTACAAATGCACTCTGGTCTGGGCACATGGAACACCTCAGTCTCACAAATCCTGTGGTGAAAACCGTGCACCGCGAATAGGGTCACTGTGTGTCTCAACTCATAGGCAGTGCCCTTCCATTCTGTTGACGTCATGGCCGTAGTGGAGTAGAAATCAATTGGGATCTCCTTCTTTTTTGCAAGTAGTTCTTGTATCAAATCGTTGTATTGTCTTGTGGATGGTAGTTGGTGAACCAGTCGGAGTTCTTCTATAAAGAAAGGTTCCCCCGCTAGTTCATACGCCAGTCTCGATGGGGTGAATTTTAACAAACAAAGCAGTCCTTTTAAGAATAAGGCTTTCACTTTCTCTAAGTCTTTCAGGTTATTTTTGCTTAAATTAACCCATTTATCTCCAATCCATACGTTGCAATTGGTGTAACTTTTGCTTTAAAGAGTCTCAGTACCGATTGCAGAGACATATCCCTGAGATGACTAATGTCGTTCATTGATCTGACAGCACAGATCATTTTATCTTTGATGTGACGTGTAAATAATTTCCCTTGTATTTGCAAAGTAATTCCGAGATATTTGTAATGACTGGTTTGAAGCAAAGGTTCATCTCTGAGGTAAAGAATGTCATCTTTGGCAGTTCTTCCGCCCTTTCTGAATATCATTGCTACCGTTTTCTGAAAGTTTATTTCAAGATCATTGTTTTGGGCCCATATTGCAAGTTGATTCAAGCTGTCTTGTAGCTCTTCTCTTGACGACGATGTCAGAACCATATCATCGGCATATACGATGATTTTGACTTTCAGGGAACGTAAGAGACATACCACATCTGCAGTCGCGACATTAAATAGAAGAGGACTTAGAGGGTCACCCTGAAGTACTCCCATTGTTTGATCGATTGGATTAGATATAGTTAATCCGTTATCTATTTCTACCTGGTTGTTATGTAGAATATCCTTAATAATAATAATAAAAGGTCATTTCATTCCCACCCAACGAGGGTGGGCGGGCCCCTATAGGTGGCCGCACCATCTCTTGGGCCAGAGGAGGGGATTGAATGGAAGGTGGAGAGTTATAGGAGAAGGGTGGTGGTGGATTGTGTAAGTTGGAGAACGAGAAATGATTTGACCTCTTGGCTAAGATTGAAGTTTTGAAAATTTGGTGTTGACGAAAAATTGCTCTTAATTGCATTGTACTATTGTAGGTGGAGGCGTTAGATGTTGAATTTTTGAGATTTTGAGTTTAATGGTTTTGTAAGAGAGTTGAAATTTGGTTTTTTCTGCAGTTAGAAGTTAGAGTGGGTGATGAGCTTCGATAGGTGGAGTTTTTTTTTCTTTTTTGAAGTGGATGATTATGTATTATGAGATGGGAGCAATTGGTGGTGCTTGTGGTGATGTGAAGTGAGGGTGGGAGTAAGTGGAGAAAGAGTGGAGTTTGCGAGGAGTTGATCGTGTGTACGGTATGTGAGGGTATTTGATGATGGTATGGGATGGGATGAAAAAGGTGCGTTGAGGGGAGTGTGGGTGATGAGAAATGGTAATTGATGTTTAAATGATTCTGAAATGAATGCGATGTTAGAAATGGATGATTTTGTTTGCTGAGATGGAGGTGATGGATGACGTTGGTGGAGATGAGAATTGAAGCGTTATTGTAGAAAAGACAGAGAAGAGAAAAGAGTCAAAATAAAATAGAAGGAAAAGATATATAAGCTGTTGGTTGAAGATGTGAGTATGTATGGATGGATTAATGGTGAGGTGATGGTGGTTTTTTTTTTGTAGAGGACTATTAGTCCGGGGCAGGGGTGAGGCTCATGAGGTGGAGTAGTCCTAGTTTAGAGTATACTAGGTTGCGTAGCTGGAGTGCCTCAAGTTGACGTAGAATCGGATTCTGCGTTCTTCTAGCGCGCTTCAGGTAGCGCAGTTGAAGAAGGTGGATGTACGTCGTAACGAGGGGTAATGGCATTAGACGGTACAGATCCTCACTTGGGTGTATTGGGGGGAGGCGAAGGGCTATGCGGGCGATGCATCGTTCTATGGTTACCAGGGGGTGCAAGTAGCTGGCGGCGCAGCCGGCCCAGACAACATGCCCATATGTGATGTAAGAGCGGACGAGGGTCTTGTATGTATAGAACAGCGTTGAGGCATATCAATCTGGTGATGTTGTGGTGCTCCAGACCAATCATTTCGGTGAGTTTCTTTACTAGTATGCTTCTATTAATGCGGTCGAAGGCCGTAGAGAAGTCTATGAAGACTGCATATACTTTCTGATTTGGGAGCCTTAAAGTGTCCTGTATTATGTCGAGCAAGTAATTGACAGCTTGCAGTAACGATCTCTGTTTGCGGAAGCCAAACTGCTCTTAGATAAATGCTGCCACCTAACGGCAAACAATGAAGTAATAATACCGTCGCGCTCCCTTCAAACAACGTCGCAGACCACATTTCGTACTTAAAACGTAGAAGTGAGTCAAGAATTGGCTCACGTCTGATAGCGATGAAACTTGAGTGAGATGTTGTGTACACTTCAGGGAAGGTTTCTGGCTTAGTATATCCACTTTACAATAGGTATCGCACAAGTAGATTAAACAAATGAGCGACGACGCGCGAAGTGTTTCAACATAGCCCCGTATGCGTTCATATACCATTCGTCCGATAGCGACTGAACTTGTGTGAGTTGTTGCGTATACTCCAGGGAAAGTTTCAGGCTTAGTAAGTCCGTTTTACAATAGGTAGCGCAGAAGTATATTCAACAAATGAGCGAAGACACGCGAAACGTTTCAACAAAGTCCCCTATGCGTTCATATACCGTTCGTCCGATAGCGATGAACTTGGGTGAGATGTTGTGTACACTTCAGGGAAGGTTTCTGGCTTAGTACTGAACCCTTCAGAATAGCAGTGTTTATATGTAAGAAATCTTAATCAAGGGGTCGCGCTCAGTTCCTAGTGTGATGTTTACGTTCGCCAAACAACATGCTCTACTGAGGTAAGGGTCATAGGATTAAAACTATAATTAAGAAAGAAAGGTGACAAGATGTAAAATAATAACATGATTTAATGACTAATAGTGCATAAAAAGAATATAAACAACAAAAATAAAAATAAATCCTCCCTGAATTTCCCCATGACAGGAATATTTATCAATGCTGAGGAGTCAGACGGATCTCCCCCTTATTAAAATGTGGATCCTAGTTCCACTAACTTGCATTTTGGATTTTATGTACGCGTAATGACTAACTACGAGGAATGAGTACTTTGGATGACTGTTCGTTTACAACGGGTTCACAGCCACGATGCTTACGAACAATCATCTCGTAAATCAACGTTTACGGATATGGAACATGACACTAATAAAAACCCTTAAAAATGTAATGCTGACACACACACTAAAATCTACTATTAACAGGAATCTCTCTCGAGACCCTCATTTAGCGCGATGACGCACTTGACAATGAGCTTCCAACTCCGGCCAATTGCTCAATACACAAGCAAGGAAATACAGCATCGCACGTGACTTCACGGGTCACTGATATGGAATATAAACATGGACTTAAACCAACAACAACAAAAGCCTGACCAGCTGATATTACTTTATATGAACAAAACTGCATGTTAAGCTAACGCTTCGGAGATTATCGTGATTCGTAGGCAACTCCCATTTATTTAAACAAATTTTTATCATTGATCAGTTCTTAATTCTGTATTTCAAGTAATTACAGAGCCACACAAGCACTCTCCACTAATGAACCCGCTAGCAACCTTCAGTCCGTCTTGTGAAACAGCTCCCCTTTCCTCAATACCTGTCATCGTCCCAACTCCAGTGTGTAAAAATAACTGACCAGCTGTGCCGTTATCTCAAAGAATCAACAGCAACAAATCTCAACCACCTCAACATATGGTCAGACATTAATCAAAATATCCACAATTGCCCTCGCAAGGTCACAATATGGATTTGGCACCAAGCTGACAGAAATCAGTCTACGCTGAAATTCCCGCTTGTAATGACCACAAAATACACACACACACACACATCTGGGAATGACATAACGTTTTCACACAGGTCGGCTGAATGGATGCTCACAAATTATTTAAAAAAATATTAAAACCTACGATAGAGCTGACTGCTCTTCGTCACTAATCACATTGCTCCTAAGGCAATAATCTCACTGAATCTGATCAATAATAAACCTTAAAAAATTTAATTACCCTCCAATCTACTGTATAATTATATTACTTCAGTCCTACTTCTGAAACACAACATATCTCCGAGAGACGTTTTTAACCGCATTGCGTAACATATGTAAACACGGTCGTCCACATAGCTACGTTAGTTAAAACAACAAACAAAAACAAGAACCTTCCACTAATAACATATGCGAGCTGTTTCCATGCAAAAGGTGTGTCAGACCAAAACTAAATATACTACGTTAATCACACAAGCAAATTATTTACAAAAATATGTCCCATACACCATAAGTTAATCTATCAGATAATAAGAATATTATTCTGTACTCATCCTCGGCCAGTCACCCGTCAAAGAACATCAGCAGCCATCTCCCAACTGGATGCTTCTTATCTCATCTCAACCATCTTGACGGAGTGTTGATAGTTCCAGGCTTCTTCCATGGTAAGCGATGTCATCTCTCGTGCTGATTCAAAAAGTTAAATTATTATACACTTGATATCTGACTACTACATTCGCCGTTTCAGGTACTACTCTCCCCGGAACTGTCTGTTGGCGAATTGTCGATGATACTGCCCGTACAAAATATAGTACTATGACTATCTAACACTGAATTTAACACATTTATTAATAATTTCTGTGTCCTTCATGACACGCAAAAGTATAAGTGTCTACGTCCTTAGACGCGCAAAATGTAAAGCAACCTGTGTCCTCGACACACAAAATATAATAGCTTCCGTCCTCAGACGAACAAAAGTAATAAGCCTACGTCCTCAGACGTACAAAAGTAATAGCAATGTCTTGGCTCTTCACGCCACTTATAAATCAACCGGCCCTAGGTATTGATAGAGGGGGAAATTATATAAAAAATTCTCAAAATAATAGTGGTACAGGAATGAAATGAATATCACTGAACTCGAAAAATAGCGCAGGTCAAGAATATGCCCATTAATCCTAGAATCGATCGTAGAGATGTTGTCTAGCCGATCTCCCGCGTTAATGCTAGCCATAGCGTGCCCAAGCTAGACTTGCCGCGCTGGTAAGCATTCTTCTCCCATTGGTTCCACATTTTCTGTAACTTGGCGGTTTAAATCAGACCTTGGCCTAGTAGGAGTGTCTAGTATTTTCATCAGCCACTCACGTTACTGCATCACATTCTTTCTAGGCGCGAATATTACAATGAACATACCAGAAGCGTGTCTCACTGCGCGTATCTTCTATTTTGAGGTGGCCACCACCTGTCCTTCAGAATCATTGCTATGGTCTTTCTTTTCACAATCCTAAGTATTTAGCCTTTTGTCAAACTGCTGCAGGTATGTCTCCATTGTCTCCAACCAATGCTTGAAATTTCCTCATCTCCGTCTGGCTATTTTCATGACGCTGGTGGAAATATTTATTAATTGAAGAAATAAAACATCGAATCATTTATCCATCAGAGGGTAAAGGATTCACAACTCCTCCGCTCACAAAATTTCGAACTTAGGAGAAAGTCGATAATTTTAAAGAGACATCCGTAGGCCAATTTGTCTTATTTCGGAACCACCCCTTTTCTATTACTTGGTCTAGCCACTCCTGTCTTGAATGGCATTTACTCGTTTCATTTCCTGCTTGTAATGACCCTCTCAACTGCTTGCATGACGCGCTGGTGCCTTAGGCAACACTCTGCTCGTCTCGTTAATGTTTGTCAACACCAATTCCACTTCCTTCTTCACGTGCCGTACTCAACTGCTCCCCGTCCACTTGGTTGATATTAGGACGTCCAAATATTCAAACTGCATCATTATCTCGGCGCTCTCAGGGATCGCTTCTTCGATACTTTTTTAAGTTGGCCGCATTGTAAACCGACATTGTTCCTGTGCTTAACTCTTTCACTCTGTATGCATTATTTCCAAGGTTTCTTACAATAGAATAGGGTCCTATGAACTTTTCGCAGAATTTGCTGAAGATCTTCTTCTCTGGATCCGATGTAGCGGGTCGTTTCACCAAAACGAGCTGGTTGATTTCAAGATCACTGTGAAACCTCTTATTTCTTACTCGCCGTAATCTGCGATCTGCTTGTTTTCTCATGTAGGCTCTCGTTCTCTCAATTCGCAGGTCAGGTGCTATCATGGGATCTTGTGGGCAGTTAATGATGCTTTTTCACGTTCTCACTGGACACTCATTTTTGTGTAGGACCATAGGGATCTGTCCTGTTGACTCGTGCCTGGTAGAATTCATGCATGTCTCTACATCCTTAATTTTATCTACCCATTTATGATGTTCATTTGGAATGAAGATTCTCAAGTATGATCTTACACATTTTATTGCTCTCTCACTTGGATTAGCTTGGGCATGTCGGATACTGCTTAAAACGTGTTTTATACCCATGTCCTCCATACCTTTCTTGAATTCGGCGCTTGTAAAATAACTGCCATGATCTGACAATATAAATTCTGGTTTTCCAAGCATTGGAATAACTCTATTTCGAATACGACTGAGTACTTGTTTCGATGTAGTTTTCTGAATGGGGCATAATACGACAAACTTAGAAAATACATCAATGCACACTAGCAAGTGACGGCAACCTCGCCTTCCTTTCGGAATTGAACCGAAACAGTCTAGGGCCAGTAGCTCGCAGGGTTTCTGAGGTAGCAATGGTCTAGGATACTGCCTCATTAAATAATTATTTGGCTTTTTCCTCTGACAAGGATCACAAGTCGTAATGACGTCACATATAGTTGTTCTCATACGTGGCCATGTAAATGTCTCTCCTATTGTCGCTTCGCACTTGTCTAATCCGACGTGTCCGTAACTTTCGTGAGTATGCCATGTCAGTCCTCGCTGTAATGATGCAGGTACTAATATGCGTAACTTGGTGTGGTCATTATCTATCCATTTTTGCAGCAAATTGTTGACATAAACATATTTTCCTTCTTTGGCTTTCGCTTCTCGAAATGCAGGTGTTCCTGTAGGTAATTGCTTTCTGAAGTATTGAATTAATAGCATCATCCATGGTTCCGCTTCCTGTTCTCGCTGTATCTCACGTAACTCCTCCAAGAATTCCCGGTCTTTCGGTGTTAACTCCAAGTGTTGTACCATCGCTGTTTCTTCATTATCAAGCTCTGGGTTCCTGCTGAGTGCATCCGGAATCACGTTCATCTTCCCTGGGCAATGTTCAATCTCAATGCTAAACTGCTGAATATATATAGACCAACGTGTCACACGTTCGCTTGCCATCGACGTCTTAAACAAGAATGTTAGTGCCTTGTGATCAGTCCTGGCAACAATGGGGTAGCCATAAATTATTCGTATCCATTGTTGTAGCGCATGAAGTATGGCCAACAACTCTAGTTCCGTTACAGTATAATTGCGCTCGTGCTTACGCAATTTTCGGCTGACAAATGCCAAATATGTTTTATGTTGCAGGTTAGCTGGATCTTCTTGGTAGAGCATAGCACCTATACCAATTAGTGAAGCATCCGCTTGGATTATAAATTTGTGTTTGAAATCTGGATATCCTAACTTAATGCAGTTTTCCAATAGCTGTTTTGTTGCTTGGAACGCCTTCTCACACTCCGCATTCCATAACCATTTATTATTCTTTTTTAGCATTTCCTGCATTGGAGCTACAGTCTCCGTGTAACCTGGACAGTTTTCCTTAAAGAATCCCGTTACGCCTAAGAAAGCCCGAATGTGCTTGACTCTCGTTGGTGTAGGGAAATTCTTTATCGCTTCGATCTTAGCTGGATGTGGCTTCACCCCCTCCTTGTCAATGATGTGACCCAAATATAAGATCTCGCTCTTGAAGAAATGCGATTTCTACAGGTTTACTTTGAAATTTGATGCATTCAGGTTGCCTAATACTTTATCTAAATTTTCCATGTGAGTTTCAATGTTGTCGGATGCCAGCAAAATGTCATCAATGTAGCGTACCGTCATCTCCTTAACTTCCTTGGTTAGATTCCGGTCCAGGACTCGTATTAAATCACAGTCCGCTGTTTTGACTCCAAAGGGCATTCGGACGAAGCAAAACGTTTGGTTATCGAATAAGAAGCCAGTTAGAAGCAGTGACTTCTCATCCAATTCAATATGGTGGAACGAACTCGTCAGGTCAACTGATGAATAAATGCTTTTGTTTTTAAAGCCTTTTAATACGTCTCTGATAATTGCGCTCTGTCATACTCAGGAAAAATGAGTCTCATGTTGAGATTTCTGGCATCTAAACAAAGTCTAATAGATCCATTTGGTTTTGTGACTGCCAAAATCGCATTTAGATAAGGTGTAGGTGTCTTCCTTATCACTCCAGCTTGTAACATCTCATCTATAATGACCTTAACTTGACCACGATATTTTTCAGGAATTGGGTACAATCTACTTTTGAAAGGTGACCAATCCTCGACTTGCATTGAATATTTGAAATTTAATATTTTCCCAGGTACTGTATCAAATACTGTTTTGTGCTTCCTTAAAATCTCTTCCAATTGTTTTCTGTGTTCACCCCCAAGTTGAATGTCATTGAGCCGCTCCTGTAGTAACTCTTCAAATTGTGCATCACTGTCGTCTCCTTCCGTTAATAAAGACCATATCTCCTGGGATTCACTCTCCTCATCTAGTTCCACAACAGCTCCTTCTATGATGTTATCTCCTGCCTTTCGTATCTCCTCTTCCGTCTCTTCCGATATTGCTTCCAATGCCCAAGAATTTACATCTCTTCCGGTAGTGATTTCATCCATATGCAATCCCACGTTCTTCAGCTGATCATACTCTCTAAAACTGACTGTATTCTTGTGCAAATCTATCACTGCTTGATAGTCACAAATAAAATTTGCACCAAGAATTATATTGAAATTCATCTTTGCCATGATAATGAATGTTTGCCCAAAAGTGTGTTCCAATATGTTCAGCTCTAAGTATGCCTGACGTTTACAAGTGACGGTGCGTTCAGGAATAACACCCCTCACTTTCAGTTGTGGTACGGGAATTACAGGAATATTCTGACTCCGTCCCAACTCTCGAACCAAGGCCTCCGATACCAGACTGATCTGCGACCCCGTATCCAATAAACATCTTATATTAATTCCACCAATCCTCGCATAAATAATGGGTAACTGCCTAATTTCATCGTTCCGTGGTTTCACCGTCTCCTCCAGGCAGTCTTCTGGCAAAGCAATCCATTCTTGTATGTTCGCTACTATCCATCCATCTTCAACTTCCGACTGTTGCGTTTGTAGACTGTCTTCTTTATCCAAATTCAGCATTTTTTTTAGCTCCATTGCGACTCCCATCATCCTTTTGTCGCCCATGCCCTTGATATTCCTCTTGTCTCAGTATACTTCCAGCTTCCTCAGTATGTGTGTCTGGATTCTTCATGTTCCCAATGGCTTTTTCCCATCTTCCTAGCTCTCCACCTTGACTAGCGTGTAATTCCTCTAGGTAATTTTGTGATTGAGCGTGCCTATCATCCCAGTCATTTCGATAATTACGCGCCTCTCCTTGATTTTGATCTCTCCTTCCTTTCCATCTTTGATTAGCATTGTAATCACCGTATCTTCCATAAGGCCTGTCATTCCTTCGATTTTCACGCCATTGCTGATACCCTCTATGTTGATATCTATTGTTGCCTTGGTATGACCTATTGTTATAGTTATTCTCGTTACGCTGGTATGGTCTGTTTTCTCCTTCTTCCTGGTTTCGCCTAGGTGTGGAGGTGCTTGTATTAGTACCCTGCGTTTTAGTGTTTGCCTGTTTTGGTTTTATGACCTTTGTCGTATTGACTAACTCCAGCTGTCTTCCTCCTCTATAATGATTATGAGATGTAGTCTCATCTATCTGGCGTAATATCTGCTCTGCATGTAAGGCCGTACTAACGTTCGCTGCGACTAGTACTTGTTGCACGTTGACTGGTAATTGCCGCGCTATTGTCATCACCAGATTCGCTTCATTTAAAGGGTAATCAAGGTCGCGAAATTTTAGCATTTGCATGTTAAAGAAATCTGAGTATTTCGTTTGCTGGGTAGTTTGGTATTTTCTAGAGTAAAGCTCCATCCTTAGACTCTGTTGTATTGCTGGCGACCAGTACTTGCGCAGAAACGCTAATTTGAAATCTGACATGGTTCCAAATGTATATTTGAAGCTTAAAAACCATGTAAGGTCATTTCCTGATAAAAATCTCTCCATCATCCTCAATCTACGTGCTTCAGGTACCCCAGTGTCATCGTAATGATCTTCAATTTCTTTAATAAAGGCTTTAGGTGTCACCCCTGAATTCTCCGTGTATTTCTGCGGTTTATAATCGTTCGAGCGAATTACTTGGATAAGTTGTGTGGGCTGATGACCGTCTTGTGGCGTGGAACTCCTTTCAATATTCTTGCGAAACCCTTCCGTGTTTGCTGATAATGGGCTCTCTGTCTGAGCTTGACTCCCTGCTGTGCTTTCCTCCCTTGGGCTATTTGAGTCGTCCTGCCTATCTCTCATTGTTCTTGTTTTAAATATCGAGGATTTTTCTAACGAACTCAGTTCAGCTTTAATGATCCTGTCTGTTTGCTCTTTAAGTTTACTCTTAATTTCTTGCTCTAATGCTTGAATACGAGTATGATTTTCGCCTACTGTCTTAAGGATGGTTGATCTTTCCTCTTTAGAATCGATATTCATTTATCGCCAATCTTTCCTTATTTGCTCCTTAATCGTGCTTACTTTCTCCTCAATCTGGCTTTTAGTGTCATCCTGATTGCTTTCTATCTGGCTCAACCTTTCGTCGATGGTATTCTTTAATTGATTCTGATCCGCTTCTAGGCTTTTCCATTGCTCCGCTGATTTTATTTCGAGACGATCCATATCTTTAATTATGCCGGATATATTTTCATCTACCGCTGATAATTGTTGTTGAATGACCTTGCTGCTCTTTTCCATTTCCATAAATCGTCCTTCTAACTTATCCTGAGCTATCTTGACCTCGCTTGTATTCATAGTGCACGCTAGTTCAATTTGCTCTAATTTAGCTGACACCGTTTCATCCAGAATGCTAAGTTTTTGATCAAAAATACTTTCCATTTTCTTAATCTGATCTAATTGTTTTTCATTGTTTTTACTAACATCTAGGGCCAGCAATACCATCTGTTGATTAGTGTGATCCTTCATCTCTACGGTTAAAGAAGCTAATTGGTTCGTGTTTTTAACATTCTGCGCCTCTAACTGCGAATTTATAGTGTCATTGATTTCATTTTTTAGTAATCTAGCTTGTTCCGCCTGATATTCATTTTGTTCAATCCTACTGTTATTTAATTGTGTCCGCAATGATTCACTTTGTTCGGATAATTTGTTTATAGACTCACTTTGTTCTAACATAGTATTGTTTATTGCTTCACTTTGTTCGGATAGTTTAGTTTTTAGCGATTCACTCTGTTCAGACAATTTGTTTATAGACTCACTTTGTTCTAACATAGTATTGTTTATTGATTTACTTTGTTCTGATAGTTTAGTGTTTTTTGTTCAGATAATTTTGTGTTTAGTGATTCACTTTGTTCTGCCAATTTAGTGTCCAACAATTCCTGTGTTCTCCTAGCCGCACTCTCAATGATTTCTTGAATCTGTTCCACCGTCGGCATGTTATATACTTTATATGAGAAATTAGGGAAATGGCATAAAGCAATGCCCTTTGACACACACATACAATCCAATGCACATTTAATTCCTTTACCCTACACAGTTCATTTATTTTTACATTTAATCCCACTAGTCGATTGCATCTCTGAGTGGTTCTAATTTTACTCAATTTAATTTAAACCCGAACACATATTCAGTCATTAAATTGTTATCCTGATCTGATATTAACACTGACTAATTAACAAAGTATTAATTGTCATTTAAGGCTACCAGTCTCCTAACATTTTCATGAGTTTGACTTTCTAAACAAATCTAGTTTTAACTTTAATCATTGGGCGCCCGGTATCACGTATATTACCTTTTACTTTAATTCAATAGACAAAAACGTGAACCGTATTTTACATTGCAAACTCCTGATTTTAATTTATATTTCACACATTTGGCGGTATCCTCTTCGCCTCAATTACTTTTAATAAAATATCACTTTCCGGTGATTAAAATACTGTCATATCTGCCTGCACTTGCGGCATGTCAGTTTTACTCAAATACGCCAACTAAATGTGTTCCAGCAGCGAACCAGCAACAAAATTACACCTTCATTGTTGCGTCAGTTTGAAAACCCAACTACGCTTACATTGACATGTGCAATTTCACTGCCGTTACACCACAGTGAACCGCCCCACGCTTGGCTGCGCCAGTTTACATCCTATGAACCCTTCAGAATAGCAGTGTTTATATGTAAGAAATCTTAATCAAGGGGTCGCGCTCAGTTCCTAGTGTGATGTTTACGTTCGCCAAACAACATGCTCTACTGAGGTAAGGGTCATAGGATTAAAACTATAATTAAGAAAGAAAGGTGACAAGATGTAAAATAATAACATGATTTAATGACTAATAGTGCATAAAAAGAATATAAACAACAAAAATAAAAATAAATCCTCCCTGAATTTCCCCATGACAGGAATATCTATCAATGCTGAGGAGTCAGACTGATCTCCCCCTTATTAAAATGTGGATCCTAGTTCCACTAACTTGCATTTTGGATTTTATGTACGCGTAATGACTAACTACGAGGAATGAGTACTTTGGATGACTGTTCGTTTACAACGGGTTCACAGCCACGATGCTTACGAACAATCATCTCGTAAATCAACGTTTACGGATATGGAACATGACACTAATAAAAACCCTTAAAAATGTAATGCTGACACACACACTAAAATCTACTATTTACAGGAATCTCTCTCGAGACCCTCATTTAGCGCGATGACGCACTTGACAATGAGCTGCCAACTCCGGCCAATTGCTCAATACACAAGCAAGGAAATACAGCATCGCACGTGACTTCACGGGTCACTGATATGGAATATAAACATGGACTTAAACCAACAACAACAAAAGCCTGACCAGCTGATATTACTTTATATGAACAAAACTGCATGTTAAGCTAACGCTTCGGAGATTATCGTGATTCGTAGGCAACTCCCATTTATTTAAACAAATTTTTATCATTGATCAGTTCTTAATTCTGTATTTCAAGTAATTACAGAGCCACACAAGCACTCTCCACTAATGACCTCGCTAGCAACCTTCAGTCTGTCTTGTGAAACAGCTCCCCTTTCCTCAATACCTGTCATCGTCCCAACTCCAGTGTGTAAAAATAACTGACCAGCTGTGCCGTTATCTCAAAGAATCAACAGCAACAAATCTCAACCACCTCAACATATGGTCAGACATTAATCAAAATATCCACAATTGCCCTCGCAAGGTCACAATACGGATTTGCCACCAAGCTGACAGAAATCAGTCAACGCTGAAATTCCCGCTTGTAATGACCACAAAATACACACACACACACACATCTGGCAATGACATAACGTTTTCACACAGGTCGGCTGAATGGATGCTCACAAACTATTTAAAAAAATATTAAAACCTACGATAGAGCTGACTGCTCTTCGTCACAAATCACATTGCTCCAAAGGCAATAATCTCTCTGAATCTGATCAATAATAAACCTTAAAAAATTTAATTACCCTCCAATCTATTGTATAATTATATTACTTCAGTCCTACTTCTGAAACACAACATATCTCCGAGAGACGTTTTTAACCGCATTGCGTAACATATGCAAACACGGTCGTCCACATAGCTACGTTAGTTAAAACAACAAACAAAAACAAGAACCTTCCACTAATAACATATGCGAGCTGTTTTCATGCTAAAGGTGTGTCAGACCAAAACTAAATATACTACGTTAATCACTCAAGCAAATTATTTACAAAAATATGTCCCATACACCATAAGTTAATCTATCAGATAATAAGAATATTATTCTGTACTCATCCTCGGCCAGTCACCCGTCAAAGAACATCAGCAGCCATCTCCCAACTGGATGCTTCTTATCTCATCTCAACCATCTTGACGGAGTGTTGATAGTTCCAGGCTTCTTCCATGGTAAGCGATGTCATCTCTTGTGCTGATTCAAAAAGTTAAATTATTATACACTTGATATCTGACTACTAAATTCGCCGTTTCAGGTACTACTTTCCCCGGAACTGTCTGTTGGCGAATTGTTGATGATACTGCCCGTAAAAAATATAGTACTATGACTATCTAACACTGAATTTAAAACATTTATTAATAATTTCTGTGTCCTTCATGACACGCAAAAGTATAAGTGTCTACGTCCTTAGACGCGCAAAATGTAAAGTAACCTGTGTCCTCGACACACAAAATATAATAGCTTCCGTCCTCAGACGAACAAAAGTAATAAGCCTACGTCCTCAGACGTACAAATGTAATAGCAATGTCTTGGCTCTTCACGCCACTTATAAATTAACCGGCCCTAGGTATTCATAGAGGGGGAAATTATATAAAAATTTCTCAAAATAATAGTGGTACAGGAATGAAATAAATATCACTGAACTCGAAAAATAGCGCAGGTCAAGAATATGCCCATTAATCCTAGAATCGATCGTAGAGATGTTGTCTAGCCGATCTCCCGCGTTAATGCAAGCCATAGTGTGCCCAAGCTAGACTTGCCGCGCTGGTAAGCATTCTTCTCCCATTAGTTCCACATTTTCTGTAACTTGGCGGTTTTTATCAGACCTTGGCCTAGTAGGAGTGTCTAGTATTTTCATCAGCCACTCACGTTACTGCATCATATTCTTTCTAGGTGCGAATATTACAATGAACATACCAGAAGCGTGTCTCACTGCGCGTCGCTTCCATTTTGAGGTGGCCACCACCTGTCCTTCTGAATCATTGCTATGGACTTTCTTTTCACAATCCTAAGTATTTAGCCTTTTGTCAAACTGCTGCAGGTATGTCTCCATTGTCTCCAACCAATGCTTGAAATTCCTCATTTCCGTCTGGCTATTTTCATGACGCTGGTGGAAATATTTATTAATTGAAGAAATAAAACATCGAATCATTTATCCATCAGAGGGTAAAGGGTTCAGTACATCCACTTTACAATAGGTATCGCTCAAGTAGATTCAACAAATGAGCGACGGCACGCGAATCGCTTAACAAAGTCCCGTATGCGTTCATATACCATTCAGGGGCCGATAACCTAGATGTTAGGCCACTTAAAACAACAATTATCATCATCATCATATACCATTCATCCGATTGCTATGAAACTTTGGTTGAATTGTTGTGCACACTCCAGGAAAGGTTTCTGACTTAGTAAATCCTTTTTACAATAGGTAGCACACGAGTAGATTCAACAAATGAGTAACGGCGCGCGTATCATTAAAAAAAAATCCGTACGCGTTCATATACCATTCATGCGATTGCAATGAAATTTGGTGAAATTTTGTTTCCACTCCCGCGAAGATTTCTGATTTAGTACATCCATTTTACAATTTGTAGCGCACGAGTAGATTTAATTTATGAGCGACAGTGCGAGAATCGTTTCAACCAAGTCCCGTATGCGTTCATATACCATTCATCCGATTGTGATAAAACTTTGGTGAGTTGAGTACAGTCCTGCGAAGGTGTATGAATTAGTAAATCCGTTATTCAATTGGTGGCGCACAAGTAGATTCAACAAATGAGAGATGGCGCGCGAATCGTTTAAACAAAATCCCGTATGCGTTCACATGCCATTCTTCTGATTGCGATGAAATTTTCATGAGTTGTGGTGTACATGCCAGGAAAGGTTTTCGTCTTAGTAAACCCATTTTGCAATAGGTACCGTAGCGTACGAGTATATTCAACAAATGGGTGACGGCGCTCGACTCGTTTCAACAAAGTCCCGTGTGCGTTCATATAACATTCATTTCATTGCGATAAAACTTTGGAGAGTTATTGAGCACGCTCCTATGATTTTTTTTGAGATAGTAAATCAATTTTACAATAGTTTAGAGGTGGTTAACGGAAAAAGAAAAAAATATTGGGAATCCAAAAGCACCTCAACAAACAAAGTTATAACGCCAACCCTTTCTTTGATTGGCATTGCAACGCTTGCCAGGTACAGCTAGTATTCATATAAAAATTGTAGTCCTTTTAAACATAGCCTATTGTATGTTTTTTCAATAGATTTAATAATACATTAAGTAAGTTTATTTTCACATCGTTATGCCCATCTAAGAGGTGCGAGAGTACTCATTTAGCAAAATGATGTTGATCTATTCTTCTCCCAAAATCTCTTCATCTGGGAACTGAAGAGTTTCTTCCGTTCTTCAGTCCGTGGTTTCCTGGTACTGAAACTGATTTTCTGCGCAAAATGATAGATATTGGTAACTGTTCTGAATTTGGATCTCTCGTGTATGATTTCCTCTACGATGCCAACTACATGAAGATCTTTCTCTATTTTCTTAAGCCAGCTGGTCTTGACTTTCATTGAGACAGCAAGGTTGAGAATCCTCTTCGTCAGTCTGTCTTGAATACGACTCTCCAATGAGTAAGGTTTCCGGGGCGTATAATGCTTCAGCTTTGATTACTGTGTTATAATGTATTAATTTACCATTCCGGGATATTGATTTGTTGTTATTCTGTTCCAGTTATTTCTACAGTATAGGCCTTTTGTAATTTTGAAATTCTCTCTTTAATTTTCTTCTTGGTTTAATCCGTATGCCTGAATTACATCTCCTAAATAACTTACTTGAATTTATTTACTTAATGAATTTTGCCGAATTTAGTTTTCAGAGGTTGCCCATCTACATAACGAGAGGATCCTTCTAAGTATTGAGTTTTTGCATAGGTAGGTTATTTATTTAATTATTATATTATAATTTGTATTATTTGTCTTGTATACGACATGTTTGATAATTGGCTTGTTTAGTTATTTTTAGCCTACTTTTCACATTTTGCAAAAATGAGGAAAAAGTAGACTTATGAGATCGATCCGGGAAAATGTGTGTCTGTCTGTCTGTGTGTGTGTGTGTGTGTGTGTCCCCAACCCCTATCAACTCCTAAACGGCTGCAGCAAACAAAACCAAATTTAGTATGAGTAAAGATGTGCACCGGAATATCTCACGTCCATATTTGAAAATGATGTCAGTGCTACCAACTGCTGAAACAACGCACTAGAAATTTGAGCTCCATGTTGGATATCATGCAAGGTATGCATGAGAGCTATTCTAAAATTGGCACACATGTAGATAATACTATTTCAGTTTATTTTCCAGGTGGCCAACCATGACAGTGTTGCCAAAATAATTTTAAGCCTTCTGATAGGTATCACTATCAATTGGATTTCAACCAAATTTTGTATGCAATATCTGTACATAAACAGATATGACTGAGCGTATTCTTAAGAACCACCGGGGCTGCCAACTTTTAATAATTGCTCTCTCTCTCTTTTTATCCAAATACCAATATATCAGAAAGTATGCAAGCCAACAGCTTTAAACTATGCACACGCATAGGCCTATTCTGACATTTTAGATTAATTTGGAGTAACTTATATACGTCAGTTCTACCAACATGATTATAAACCTGCTGATAGTACCAATTTTTAAATACATGTAACTTCTATACTATCAGTTGGATTTCAACCACATTTCGTATGTGCTATGTGTACCATAACAGATATGACTATAAGTATTTTTAAGAGCAATCGGGGCTGCCAACCGTTAATAAATGCTGTCTATATTTTTTTACCCTAATAACAATATATCAGAAAGTATGCAAGCCAACAGCTCTATATTTTGCACACGTATAGCACCTGACATTCTAGATGAATTTGGAGTAATTAATACAAGGCAGTGCCAACATGATTCTATGCCTGCTGATATGTCCAATTTTAAAATACATGTAACTTCTATACTAAGAAATGGATTACATCCAAAATTGGCACAACAAAATATCATAATATTTCAGATTATTTCTGACCAGCACACGCATGGTATTGTTGGCAACATGCTTTTACGCGTGCTGATAGATCCAGTGTCTAACTGCATGTAACGTCCATTGGACTTCAACCAAATTTTGTATTCTGTACCTTAAGAGATGGAACTAAGAACATATTCAGTCACCAGGGCTGCCAACTGTAGTGCTCTATTAGGCTACAGTATACCAGGTATATTTTGAACTAATTAGATATTTCGATATTACCAACTTAATTTCGTCATGATTCTAGATAGGTTCATATACTGTAGAATAATCATTGGCATGAAAAGTAGGCTGTATAGTTCTTCACGGAACTTCTTGTTATTAGCCTATTTTCAATATTGAAAAAAATAGGCTTATGAGATCACCTTTTGTCCGTGTGTGTGTGTGCGTGTGTGTGTGTGTGTGTGAGGCGTGTGTGTGTGTGTCCCCCCCCCTAATAAAATCTAAACGGCTGGAGCGATTTCAATGAAACTCGGTAAGTTCATAAGTTAGCACTATTCCCGGCGACCTCGACCGTGCCCTTCAAATTTTGTTACGTCTCACCAATCCAACATGGCGGCTGTGCAAAATATTTCACTAGCATTCAATTTCTCCGAAACTATTACCGATATCGCCCTGAAATTGTGTACGGTGATAAAGGGCACTACTAGAAGTTCATCTATGAGACTTTCAAAAACCTGGAGACTACAAAACCAACATGGCGGTCAAGCGAAATTGAGACTATTAAATAGACATTTCTCGCGATTTAACTATCCAAACGTAATGAAACTTGGTACAGCAAATGTATATACGCATTGTAATGCACTGGAGTCTAATTTAGTTCAATTGTTTACATAACCTCAAAATGGCGGCTGTGCGAAATATTTCACTGACATTCTATATCTCCGAAACTATTACAGATATCATCATGCAATTTTGTACGGTGATAAAGGGTACTGATACAAGTTTACTTATGTATAATTCATAAACCTGTAATGTACAAAACGAACATGGCGACCAAGCGAATTTGAAATATTTTAATAGACTTTTCTCGTGATTTAACTCTCTGAGCGCAGTAAAATGTGGTACAGTAAATGATTTTGCAGATTGTAATGCACTGCCATCTAATTTAATTCAATTGTTTACATAACCTCAAGATGGCGGCTGTGCGAAATTTTAAAATTAAGTTTTTATTCTTGTGTCGTAATCATGCGATCGAAGTGAAAGTTTGAATACTGAAGCTAGGCAATAATTGTCCTTGAATGGTACATAACTCTATGGCCTATACTTATAACAATGCTAAATGGCGAGCTTCCGAAATTTTTAGACAGTTATCAATATCTATGAATCTTTTACAGCAACCAAACTGAATTTTTTTAATGTTCATAGAGACTATGAACATATGTTCACCTATAGGACTTTCAGTAACCTGGTGAGCACAAATCTAACATGGCGGCGACGCGAAGTATAAATATTTAAATGGACGTTTCTCGCGAATTAACTATCCGAGTGCCGTGAAACGTTGCACGTTAAATGCTTATACAAATGTTGATCCACTGGTTTTATGTTCATAGAGACTATGAACATATGTTCACCTATAGGACTTTCAGTAACCTGGTGAGCACAAATCCAACATGGCGGCGACGCGAAGTATAAATATTTAAATGGACGTTTCTCGCGAATTAACTATCCGAGTGCCGTGAAACGTTGCACGTTAAATGCTTATACAAATGTGGATCCACTGGCATGTAATTTATTTCAATTGTTTGCATAATCACAAGATAGCTGGTGTGCGTACTTTTAAAATCTCGTTTTTACTTCTTGTGTTCTAATCATGCGATTGAAGTTTGAATACCACACGTACACAATAATCTTAATAAAATAGTACAAAAATAAAAATCCATCCTGGCGACCATATGAAATATTTAGACGGTTCTCAATATCTACGAATCTGTTACAGCAATTAAACTGAAATTTTGTATGTTGATAGAGACAATTAACATGATCAGGATATATGAAAATAGGCTGTATAGTTCTTCACGGAACTACTTGTTTTTTTTAGTCAATTTACCCTCTAGGTTGGTGGTTCCCACGGACTCAGCGAGGAAACTCACCACTACCGCCTATATGGGCAGTGTCCTGGAGCTTGGAACATCTGGTCGGGATGGATACAACTGGGGAGGTGTGATCAGCACTTCGCCCAGGCGGCCTCACCTGCAATATTAGTGTCTTTATATTTTGTTTTATTAGTTGTGAAGCTAGGTTTAGTTTCTTATTACAAACCTTCAAGCCAGAACATCGCATACGCTACATAAAGAGGCTCTTTAGCCTCAGTGGCAGTTCTCGATCAATAAATTCAAATTCTCAAAGAAAAAATCGCTTCAAGTGGTTAATTCACGAGAAATGCTGACTCTTTTTTTAATGAAAAATCAACAATGACATTCAAAACATGTAGGATATTAGAAGGTAAATGTTCGGGAACACAAATTAAAGAGTACATCTAAATATTGCATCAGATGGTACGGTTGAAATAGGTCTTTAAAATTGAAGGTATTATCAATGAACCTTCACAATTTGAATATCTACGTGTGAACTTTAGGGGCAGATGACCTCCTAGTTCCGCCCCTTAAAACATTAACCCGGCCGAAGTCGTCGGATATTTTAAGAACGTTGGAAATTCCTCAGTATATCTTCCTTCTGGGGGGGGGGGGAGTAAAGACGGCGGTCCCATGTCATAAATTTATGGCATATTAAAGAACCATCCACTAATTACACCTGTTTGAAGCTAAATTTTATATAGGTTAAACATTTGACTAACGTTCGTAGGTTCCTACGTTCGTTGTCAAGAGCCGACTGCGGTGGCACCTGGTAAGTAAGTTCTGAACTAGTTGGTCGTTGACGGTGGCGTTTGGTGGCGAAAGTAGGAACTACTTGAAAAAATTGAATGTCTGCAGTCCTTATCTGTATTAAAACAGATACACACACTAATACGGTCATCACCATTAACACCGGTTATCAGACAGATTCTACACACACCCAAAGTACCGCGTTGTCGCAGCCCCTAAACTAAGGAAACCGACCAACCAAAACATCAATAACTAACTAACTACGCGTGAACCTCAGCATCTGTTACCAAGGAAACGCACGTGTGCGTACTTAGCATTGCACTGTAAACTGTTTCGGATGAGTGATTACACTATCGCCTTGGGAGCTGCATGTATACTGATATATCAGTAGCCTAGTATGTTCACCAAGAAGCTAAAGCTTAGTGTATTGATTGTTGTTGTGGCTTAATTTAGGGGCTTTGCGACATAGTTGTCATGCATCCCCGTGTACTCGAGTGCCAGTGAAATTTATCTGATAACCTGTGTTATTATGAATGCCGTAAAAGTGTGTGTAATTGTTTTTGAAACTAGGGTTGGGGGAAGGAGATTCGTGAACTTAATTTAGGTACCATCGCCGCATTCTCCTGGAGTAGGAGAGGAAGACCTCGGAATACCACTTCTAGGATGGCTCAGGTGAAATTGAACCTGCCTCTTCTCTGTTTCGCCTCTCGAAGCTGAGTGTTCCTCGTTCCAACCCTCAGACCAAAATTAATTTCCTTGGCAGAGTCGGAAATCAACCCGGATATCTGAAGGTTCTACCAACGGTGCTAGCCATTACGTCGCGAGGTGTTTACTGTATTGATGGTGATCATCATGATGAAGATCATAATTGTTGTTTTAAGAGGCCTAACATCAAGGTTATCGGCCCCTAATGGTTCGGGTGATAGTGACATATGAGAATGAAAACTATAACTAATACTAACTACAGACTTACATAGTAGAAGAAGAAATGGTAAACAAATAAAGGATAAGGGAAATAAAGGACAGGAAGAATGAGGATTGACGGACTTCAAAAGGTAGGAGAACCTTCAAAGACCGATAGGAAAGGGAAAGGGGAGATGGCCCGCCCCAAGTCAGTGGTAAAGGGGAATAAAACGGACCCAGCTCAAGAATGCCCCGGGATCGCCAACCCCCGAACTCACCAGCCGTGAGCCCTTGAGGGTGTAGCACTATCCAGGTTGCTCCAGAAGTGGTGGAGCTACATACATCCTGCCTCCTTGTGGGTATTAAGCAGAAGGCAGGAGATATCATGAAAAGAAAGAGAAGGCTGACCCTCGCAGAAGGAGGGTATCAGGAAAGATGACACAAGGGCCAATTAAGGCAGGAAAGGAAGAGACTCCCTAGGCCTCGGATACCTTAATACTGTCGGGGTAGGAAGGGAACAAGAGTTGCCCAAGAGAGGTCGGCAGGAAAGAAGACGGAGGTGAGCCCAGCTCAAGTAAGTGGAAACAATGCCGGACTCAGCTGGGGTCCCGTGGTCGCCAACCCACGTCCCACTAGATTTGAGCCCTTGGAGGGTTACTGTATTGAAAAACCACGTCTATATATCTTCAATATTAATAATAATACGAGGGGTGATCAGAGACTAAGCTTACAAGGCCCATATTCCTGGATTTTCATCTGCCATAGATAGATTCGTAGTGTGGGGTAATTCGAATACATACGGTTGGTAACTGTTCAGTGTTTCAGACACACGCGACCTGCAGTGCTAGTTGTATGTAAGCAGTTAATGGCGATTCGATTGGGAAACTGATCTCGCGACGATATACGTTCAGTTATTCGATATCTGTGGGCGAAACATGCAACCGCAGCCAGGACTTCTCACCAAGAGCGTAATCTCCCTTCATGACAACGCGCGTCCTCATACAGTCCAGAAGACCACCACGCTGTGAAGGAGGTTCGCTGGGACATCACTGACAACCCTCCTTACAGTCCCGACCTCGTTTCAAGTGGATTTAACCCCTTATAGGGCAGACTATTTATCTCTAATTATTACTTAACATTTTTTTATTTAAATATTCATTTCAGCTGTAATTTTTATTTTATTTTTAAAATTCAATATTATTATTTTAAATAAATTTTAAAAATTATCTACTTATTTATTATTTTAAATTTTATAATTTTTACTTTTTATTTTTAAAATCTTAATTTTATTTTAATGTTTAGTGTGTTTTTTGTGTTTTATTTTAATTTTTAGTGTCCTTTATGTTTTATTTGATTGTTTAATTTTAATATTTTTGACTGTATTTACTAGTTGAAATTTTGTCCAGCACAATAAAACTATACATAATGATACGTGCTTTCCCTAGTAGCAAGTTCGGTAGTTGGATCACAGTAGGTAAAGCTCAACACAAATGGTCCTTTAAAGAAATATTAGCTTTATTGCAGGTCAGAAATACATTCTACACAATAGGCACACTGAGTCTCACTTCAAAAATGACTACTAGTCACTATTAGTTTCCACTTGTAGAGGACACTCACCCTTTCATTTGCTCATGCAGTTAATCCCTCACTAATGAGGCCGGTGTCCTCGCTATAAATAACAAGAACTCTTCCTCAAGTTCACAAGCCACAGTCTGACACTCACTGTTCTTGAATACCACACACACTGTTTCGCAATTCACACGTCACCACATTACCTCTTTCGGACAGGTATAAACACACTCCTTGGTTTCAATATTCGCACGGCACTTCGCCTCAATACTTCTGTCGCACTGATAAAAAAAAAACACACTCACACACACTAGCCAGGGTCGCTCTTTATATATCGGGGATGACGACTCACAGATGTTCCTAGAGTAGACCAGGGTTCACAACTTCTCGAGATTTTCCAATACTAGGCGGGCCACGAACCTTCAGGACCATGTCCTTGTTCTTGCTGCCCCGTTGCGTAAGGCGCTGGTAACACACAGTCAGGGATAGCCTGGGGCGGCCTGAGTCACGCGCGAGGAAACGAAGCTGCCTAGCACTCGTAACAATAATATAATATTTGCTTATCAGAAATATTACATCTACAACAAATTTTGTTGTAATTAGGCTGAAAGTTTAAACTATTAACACCTTTGATAATGGCCTACAAACTCTTTTTATAGTAGCTGGTTAATATATAGACCACTAACCTATAAAGGGTTAACCTGCTACCTTACTTGAAGGAGCACCTAGGAGGTTGGCGATTCGCTTCACACGAGGAGGTGGAACACTTCACGACAACGTAGCTGAACACGTAAATACAAGATTTTTACCATGAGCGAATATTCAAACTCATCCCACGAAGCGACAAGTGCCTAGACAGATATGGAGACAATGTTCAAAAATAATCGAATGTATGTACTACCAGTTGGCTGTATCGGTTGTATGAAATATAATGTACACGTTTCACTGTAGGCTTTTTTGAACTTAGTTCCTGATTACTCCTCGTAAAGGGTACCTACTGCTTGACATTGCCTTTTATTTTGTGTACATTTAAGCATTTGCGAAACTCCTTCTTGTGAGAACTCAGCAATTCTTCTAGGTTTGTGCCGTGTGTCGTGTGGAGTTTCGCCTAGGACAACAAGCTGGCTCATCAGCAGGCTCTTGGTGTCCCCACCCGGACGCCTCAGGAGTAGAGAACTGTGCGCTACCTCCCTTTTTATGAAGCGCACCTGTGCCTCTTTACTGCGAGAACTAAACCTCAAGCCTTCATAGGGAGGTTATGGCTGCTAGAGCTTTTAGTACTCGCAGTAAAGAGCTGCAGGTGCGCTGCATAAATAGGAAGGTAGCACGCAGTTCGCTACTACTGAGGGGTCCGGGCGGGATCACCAAGAGCCCGCTGATGAGCCAGCTTGGTGTCCTAGGCGAAACTCCACACAACACACGGCACAAACCTAGAAGAATTGCTGAGTTTTAATTCACTGGCCGTGAAAGCCAATATACCATCTATTTCTTGAATCTTGAATATTTGATCGTATGCCATTGCTCCTCTAGAAGTGGTTATATCTGTTGAGTAAGACTTGAAAGTGTGACCACAGTTGGGATACAAACCCTAATATCCTGGTGTTTGAATTTAATTTATTGTTTCTCTCATACAGGCCACTGAGGCTACAAAGCCTCTTTATGCAGCTCTCTTCATTCAGAGGGCGGTTAAATACAAAAAAAAAAAATGAAGAAAGGGAAAACAAATTTAACCTAAACATTCAGTTGACATACAAGTTCTATAGTCTTTATTACATCAACTGGATATTCATCTGGCTGCGTGGCTCAGCGGTAACGCTTTCGCCTGCTGGGCTCAATATAGCGGGATCGAATCCCGGCACTGTCAGTCGGCATTTGTGTGTGCGTAAATGTGAGGGAGCCATGCCAGTAGATTTACTGGCATGGACACTCTTGTCTCAAGCAGGTATGCTCTGGATATTCTTTGGAAGCTACTGTACAATCTTTTAGCTTAGGTTATATAAGTTATTTATGAAATTTTTGTGCCAAGTTGTAAACTATATTTTATGAGTCCCCCATGACAGTTTTAATGTAGGCTCGTAGGTTTGTTATTTCTTTATATCGTGTTATCGTGTTGGCAACGTGTTCAATTGCATTGGACACGTCTGCAGTAGACGCAGTGTCATTATTATTATTATTATTACTATTATCATATACGTATACTTTTATTATTAATTATTCAATGTATTTTAGGTCACTTTTGACGAGATTCTGAAGCTAGCTCTGATCCTATGTTTTATAAGTATGTTTATTAATGTTGTTCAGACCACTGAACCAGGAGTCAGGTTGATGTTCTGGTCACACGTGCAGAAGGCAGCACTTCATGGACACTCTTGTCTCAAGCAGGTATGCTCGCTCACCCCGGGGGGGGGGGGTGATGAGGAAGCGGCCGAGGAAATGCTATGAGTTTTTTTTTAGCGTATGGCTTTTAGTGCCGGGAGTGTCCGAGGACATGTTCGGCTCGCCAGTTTTTGTAGCTGCTTCGAGACGGACACCCAATGGGTGAGCTACAAGTACCGTTGGGGAGGAATGTTGGATGGGAGGGTCGAGGAGTTGGAAGGTAGCGGCTGTGGCCTATAGTTAGGGACCAACCCCGGCATTTGCCTGGAAGGAAGATGGGAAACCACAGAAGACCATCTTCAAGGTTGCCGGCGGGGGTATTCGAACCTCCTCGCCTCCCGGATGTGAGCGACTGCCAACAGTCATGCCGCAACGACCTCGGCTAACTCACCCGGTATGCTATGAGTGACTTGGGGAGAAAAAGAGATGACAACGAGCGCTTCTGGGAGAGACTTCCTGGTAGGAGCTGTGAAATTGAGACTGAGTGCACTGCTACAAGGGGATTGTTTCTCTGGACATTGAGATGACTGGTTGGGCAGTGTGTCTCTCTTGAGCTGAGTGCTTCGTGTTTCGACGGAGTGTGGTTGGGTTCTTGCTCTTATGCCACAATCACAGTAGGGCTGATGCCTATGCATATAATTGTGCTACGTTGAAGAGAACCATGAAATGTGAAGGCATGGCTGACTAGCTTCAAAGTGGTGTAGAGGTGAAATAGACATATGGAGCAGACGACGGCATTACCGGTAATGTGAAAACCAAATAAGAAATCTTTACAGGCCTAAATATTATTATTATTATTATATTATATAATTTTAATTGCATTTCTTGTGTGTCACTCTTTTTTTATATATATCCATTTCTTGCATGCAGCTTCAGAATATAAAGTAAATTTCAATTGGATAGTTTCTTTTTAGTTAGATGCATGTAAACCTTCCTTCGTCTTTATTAATTTATAGGAGGTTTTGGTAAGGCCTATGTACGAGCCAGTCCTTTCAGAATATCTGCACACGCCCGGAGATAAGAAGAGTTTTAAATAGGTGGATTTGTTCAATTACAGTACTAATTATGTCATTTGCTTAAATTTTAAAGAAAGGCCATTTATGAGGCAGAATATTCATTTTTATTTATTTTTTGTATCTTCAAAGTTACAAATGGCTTCTCTGGGTGAAGCCATCTTGTGGCAAGAATTGATAGATTACAAATGGCGCCCAACTATGGAGTGTGAATAAGGCTGGCTGGTGCATAGTATGGCAGTACGCACAGGTAATTTGTGAAATCTGATCGGGTATTTTAGGAAGGATATATATGTTCAGTGATTTGGGAGGGTATGCTAAGTAATAAGAGTGAGCCTGATTCATTAAAGTTGAGATATAGAAGTGTTAACAGAAGCACTCTTGGTCATTCTATAAGAGGCAGGAGTCAGTCAAACAGGCAGACCAATAAGCGGTCCGATTCCTCAAATTCGAGAGTAGTTCTTAGTAAAATGGCAGATAAGGATGTGATTTATGGTACGTTGGAGGGACGTGAGGGGGCCGAGAAAGATTATGTCGCAACTAGCAAGGAGTTAGGAATGGGAGTGAATAGTGACGAGGAAAATATAGGGCTCGGGGAAAACTCACAGATGATCAAGTTAATGGAGCAGATGGTGTCTAAATTTAGTAGTAAGCTAAGTGATTTAAGTACTAAAATGGATACTCAGAGTAGTGATTTAAGTACTCAAATTAATAATCAAAGCAGTGAATTTAGTACTAAGATATACATTCAAAGTACGGATTTAGAGAGCAAAATTAATAAGATTGTAGAGAGTATGAGTAAAGGCTATAAGGAAATTCGTCAGGAGATTGCTAGTAGAATTGAGATTCGAGCAAGTTGAGGAGAAGATGAGCTTACAGAGGCAGGGCATTATGGATACTGTTGATAAGCAGATAGTCGAGGTGAGTAATGAGGTAGCCATTTTCAAGAAAGAAGTTAGTGAGAGGTTGATAGTTGTAGAGGAAGAGATGAAGGATATAACTGAGGTTAGATATATGCAGGTGTTTTTGGAACAGGAGCTAGCGGTGTCTTCAGCCAGAGTAACGATGGTAGATAAGAGTGTAAAAAAAAGAGATTAGTGAACAGAAATCCTTTAATGAGAGCGAAAATTTGAAATTAAGAAGAGAGCTGAATCAGGCCAAGTCAAATAAGGAAAATTGTATACACTCTGTAGGACATAGTAACTTCTACAGGGAATCTGACTTACCTAAATTTAGTGGAAGGCAGTTTAACCCTATGGAGTTTGTTAAAGTTGTTCAGAAGAGGTTTTCGAAAAGGTTAGAAGATGGGACTTTAGACTGGGATATTGTTGAGGAAGTCATATCATTAGCTTTTGTGGGGGAGGCTAAATCTTGGTATCAAGTTTTTAGGGGAGGTTTCCAGGGGTTAGAAGATTTTAGGCAGAAGTTTGAGGGAATGTTCTGGATCGAACAGACTAAAGGAAGAGAAAGATACAAGATTTCTTTTGGGAGGTATCAGTCGAATCAGGGGGTGAGCCTGACGGAATATTTCCTCACACATGTCCTTATCAGCCAGAATTTAGACACTAGTTCTTCTGAAGGTGATATTGTTAGGCGTATGGCCCGTCATTTTTCTGATGAGGTGAAGATGGTCGTTGTCATGCAGGATGTAAATACGATTAAGGACATGTAACGTGTGTTAGAAAGGTTTGATACTTTGGGTAGAATGGGAGGCAAAAAGCAAGAACAGGGAAGGGAAGGAAATTACGATCAGGGGTATCAGGAGGAAGGGAATAGGTATTACGAGCGTAGGAATATTGATAGGCCAGGTAACATTGTGAGGAATGATAGAGGAAATTTTGTAAATAGGGATAGGGGTGACCAAGGGAATTTTCGGAATAGGGGGCGCGGAGAACAGAGGCAGGCAGAAAATCGGGGACCTGGGGAACAAAGGCAGTTAGAGAATAGGGGGCGTAAAGAAGAGAGACAGCCAGCTCAGCCGAGTAATTTAAACGGTAACAGGGCTCTTTAAGACGGTCAGAAAGAGGGTCCCATCCCAGTATTCCAGTTCATGTGTTGAAGAAGATAGAATACGACCTTGATGTTAGAAAGGAATTGTTAGATGACCATGTTGAGGTTATGCAGGAGAGATGTGAGCCTACGTTGATCAGTCCTGTGATTAAGGTGAAGATATGGGGTCAAGTTGTCGATGCCTTATTGGACTCAGGGAGCATGTGTTCTTGCACTAAGGCAGGCTTTTATGATGAGGTTAAGAGTAAAGGAGAAGCCATAGAGGAGATTCCTGTGTCCAATATATTTATATTGTCTGCTGTTGGGACTAAGTCACAGAGAGTGCGTAGACAGGTTGTCGCACCTATGTACATTGATGAGAAATGTGGTCGTCAGAGTTTTCTAGTGGTCGCGAATTTAGTGTATCCTGTCATATTGGGTGCGGATTGGCTAAGCAGTCAGATGTGTAAGCTTGATTACGGCGAATCTAAGGTGAGATTCAAGTGGGGTGAGAATTTTGATACGATTAGTCTGAGTTATCAGGTGGACTCGGGAACTTTTGTGAGTATATCAGTGTGTGTCCAGGTTTTAAATGAAGAGGAAGAAGTCAGTGAGGTTAGTAGCGACATGGTATCAGAGGATATTCAAAGTTGTAGTATGGTAGTGGAAGAGGAGCGTGAAGGCGAATTTTCAAGTGTTGTGGAAGATACCATGTTGGAGGTAGAGCAGAAGGCTCAGTTGTTAGAGGTCTTGAGAGAGCACAGTGAGGTGTTCTCTGACAAACCTTGTAGGACATATGTTTACGAGCATAGTTACGAGATCAACGATAGGTCTAGTTTTAATGGTGTTAGATACCCGATACCACACGCCCAGGTCAATGCAGTAGATGCTGTCATTTCGCAGATGCTAGAAAATGAGGTGATCGAATTCAGTAGGAGCCAGTATGTCAATCCGTTGGTAGTAGTGATTAAGAAGGATGGGTCAGTTAGGCTATGTTTGGATGCAAGACAAGCTAATAAACGCATTGCGCCGGATCATCAGCGACCGGAAACTACTGAGGATTTAGTTCAGAGATTTGGGGGTAAAGAATGGCTGTCCACATTAGATTTGAGTGCTAGTTTTTGGCAGGTACCCTTACGGGGGGAGGATAGGCAATTCACGGCTTTTTGTTACAAAACCAGCTGTTACAAATTACACGGATTCCTTTTGGTATGAAAACATCGTCAGCTGGGCTCATTCGCGCACTTAACATCGCTCAGGGACACGACGCAGGGGATTTCACAGCCAGTTTCATCGACGACTTAGTCATCGCATCACGTACATTTGGGGAACACATGGAACACCTTAGAATCGTTTTGGGGGAAGTTTCATCGGGCCGGGTTCACAGTGAAACTTAAGAAGGCGACCTTTTGTGCACAACAGATCACGTTTTTAGGCCACACTATTACACCACAAGGGGTTACGCCAGAAGGGTCGAAATTAGACAACATAATCAACACTCGGACACCACGTAACGTCAAACAACTTCGCTCCTTTCTGGGGGTATGTAATTATTTCAGGAGGTTTCTACTGCGGTATTCGCAGCTGTGCGGGCCATTTAGCGGGCTACTTAAACAGAATTCTAAGTGGGTTTGTGAAAAGGAACACGATGAGGCATTCATCAATCTTAAAGAGGGTTTTAGGGATGCTGTCACACTTAGGTACCCCGGGCAGGATAGTCAGTATATAGTGATGACAGATGCTAGCGACTTAGGTTTAGCAGGAGTGCTTTGTCAAAAGGATAGGGATGGTAATCTAGGCATCGTGTCACTCACTAGTAGAGGTCTAAATTCCGCGGAGAAAAGATTCACTACTAGTGAGAAGGAATTGCTAGCCATTGTGTATTCGCTGGGTAAGTTCCGGACCTATGTGCTTGGCCGCAAATTCCTAATCTATACAGACCATAACGCACTTACGTTTCTTAGGACATGTAGGATAACCTCGAACAGGCTTTCTAGGTGGATATTGGCGATCCAAGAGTACGATTTTGATATATTTCATGTAAAAGGGTCAGAAAACGCATTCGCGGATTTTGTGAGACGCCACCCGGAAATTGCTGGGGAGGGAGTTGAAGCTAGGAGAGAGGAAGGAATATTGGTCTGTGTAAATAGGATTTCAGATAGGGACGGGGAGATGTTAAAGTTGGGTAAACTGAGAGAGGAACAATGCAAGGACCAGGAGATTCAGGACATTTATCGGGAACTCGAGGAAATGGAACATATGAGCATTGCAAAGAGGGGTAATAAGAAATTCAGGCTTTTTAACGACTTGCTAACTAGGAAATGCTTTGGCGAGAGATGGTGCGTGTGGGTTCCTAAGTCTTTGAGGTATGATATTATCTGGTTTTATCATAAAGAGTTAGGCCACTATGGTGCAGAGAAGGTGTTGGGTGCGATTCAGGAGAACTTCTTCTGGAAAAGCATGGGCAGGGAAGTCAGAAAAACCCTAGCAACATGTGAGTTGTGTCAGAAGTGTAAGCACCCCACAAGGTATTTAGAAGGGCCAAGGCAGGCTGTTCTAACTCAGAAACCAGGTGAGTTGGTGTGTGTTGACCTCTATGGGCCGTTGGTGAAGTCTCAGTATGGCTACCAATATGTGTTTGTCGTTGTTGATGCCTTTTCTAAGTATGTTAAGCTCTATCCTCTAAGACAGGCCACGGGGAGGGGTTGTGTAAATTGCATACTAGGGAAATATGTTCCGGAGTTTGGTAAGCCACTCCGAATATTCTCAGACCACGGTTCTCAGTTCCCCTCGAAGATATGGAGGACCAAGTTGAGTGAACTGGGAATACAGTGTACGTATTCCTCTATTAGGTATCCCCAAGGAAACATGTCTGAGAGAGTAATGAGAGAACTAGGGCGCATGTTTAGGACCTATGTGATTGAGCGACATAATGCCTGGTTTTCGATGCTTGAGGACGTTGAGCGTTGGCTCAAGGTGACTAAACACGAGAGCACGGGTCGCACTCCCATAGAAGTCCAGCTGGGCAGGAAGCCTGTCAGCGAACTTGCCATGATTTTGGGTTTGAGGACAGGGGAGGCCGTACGTACCCAGAGATTTAAGTATCAGGTTTGCTGGGGAACATTTATATAAGGCCAGTAAGAAACGGCAGAAGCAGCAAGGGAAGCGGGCAGGAGATAAGTTAGATGTAGGTGACCTTGTGCTTTTGAGGGTGCCTCATGTCTCGTCCGCAGACCATTTTTTCATTAAGGATCGTATAGAATTGCACGGAAATTAGGGGCCTGTGCGTACGAGCTCCTTACAAAGGACGGAAGGGTACTAGGGATTTACAATATTTCCAATCTGAGGATGTACATATCCTAGTAGCCCTATTGGTTGTGTATATATTTGTGGAAGGAAGGAGTTAGGATTTTGGAAGGGAAGTCATGCCTAAAAGGATTGCTTTTTATTCTATTGTATAGGACCAAATGAATGAAAAGCAAGGGGGCGTTCTGTAACCTATATTTTATGAGTCCCCCATGACAGTTTTATGTAGGCTCGTAGGTTTGTTATTTCTTTATATCATGTTATCGTGTTGGCAACGTGTTCAATTGCATTGGACACGTCTGCAGTAGACGCAGTGTCATTGTTATTATTATTACTATTATCATATACGTATACTTTTTATTATTAATTATTCAATATATTTTAGGTCACTTTTGACGAGATTTTGAAGCTAGCTCTTATCCTATGTTTTATAAGTATGCTTATTAATGTTGTTCAGACTACTGAACCAGGAGTCAGGTTCATGTTCTGGTCACACATGCAGAAGGCAGCACTTCATGGACACTCTTGTCTCAAGCAGGTATGCTCGCTCACCCCGGGGGGGGGGGGGGTGATGAGGAAGCGGCCGAGGAAATGCTATGAGTGGCTTGGGGAGAAAAAGAGGTGACAACGAGCGCTTCTGAGAAAGACTTCCTGGTAGGAGCTGTGGCATTGAGACTGAGTGCACTGCTGCAAGGGGATTGTTTCCCTGGACATTGAGATGACTGGTTGGGCAGTGTGTCTCTCTTGAGCTGAGTGCTTCGTGTTTCGACGGAGTGTGATTGGGTTCTTGCTGTTATGCCACAATCACAGTAGGGCTGATGGCTATGCAAATAATTGTGCAACGTTGAAGAGGACCATGAAATGTGAAGGCATGGCTGACCAGCTTCAAAGTGGTGTAGAGGTGAAATAGACATATGGGGCAGACGACGGCATTACCGGTAATGTGAAAACCAAATAAGAAATCTTTACAGGCCTAAATATTATTATTATTATTATTATATTATATAATTTTAATTGCATTTCTTGTGTGTCACGCTCTTTTATTATATTTATCCATTTCTTGCATGCAGCTTCAGAATATAAAGTAAATTTAAATTGGATAGTTTCTTTTTAGTTAGATGCATGTAAACCTTCCTTCGTCTTTATTAATTTATAGGAGGTTTTGGTAAGGCCTATGTACGAGCCAGTCCTTTCAGAATATCTGCACACGCCCGGAGATAAGAAGAGTTTTAAATAGGTGGATTTGTTCAATTACAGTACTAATTATGTCATTTGCTTAAATTTTAAAGAAAGGCCATTTATGAGGAAGAATATTCATTTTCATTTATTTTTTGTATCTTCAAAGTTACAAATGGCTTCTCTGGGTGAAGCCATCTTGTGGCAAGAATTGATAGATTACAAAGTTTCATCCATATAAAACTCAATGTAGGTTTGTTTGTTTGTCTGTTATTTATACAAATCTACACCGTTTCACTGATATGCACCAAATTTTGTATACTTACCCTTCGAAAACCAGCGGGTAACACTGTCCACTTTAAATTTCAGACAGACCACTCCATTCCCTGCATTTAGGCCCTTTTGCACATATTTACACCATTTCACCGATCTAATAACTTGACGGACATATTGTCGCTAGGCGACAACGAGTAACACTATGCCATGATAGTCAACGCCGCACCATTGATGGACAGGTTGTCACTAGGCAACAACGATTTACTCTGTATCATGATAGTTCGCTAAAATTTGCTAAAGGACACATGAGAAAACTGACCGATGTAATGCTATCCTGTCAGACAAACATAGTGGCATACATTCCTACATTCACCTATCACCATTTTGCAGTTTTCATGTGTAGACAGTTGTTATTTCATTTGCGGGGCTTAGACATCGTGGCCATGTTGCCCCGTGTACATGGATGTGTATGTAGAATTTTTGTGATAACCTGCGTTATAGTGATTGTTGCACTAGCATGTGTAAATTGGATATAGGATAGGGTATTTGAAGCCATTTCTCAGTGTTGCTCAAGAATTTATTGAACTTTAGTATTCTCTATGCATTCGTATATCCTGCAGGTAACACTGTCAACTTTAAATTTCGGACAAACCACTCCATTCCCTGCATTTAGGCCCTTTGTCTCAAATCTACACCGTTTCACCGATATCAACCAAAATGTGTATACCTACCATTTGGGACCCTGAGAGTAACACTGTATACATGAAATTTCGGACAGGCCAACCCAGTCCCTGCATTTAGTACCTTTGGCGAAAATCTTCACAGTTCCACCGATCTGAACCAAAATTTGTATACATACCGTTTGGAACCCAGCAGGTAACACTGCCTACTTTAAATTTCGGACAGACCACTCCATTCCTTGCATTTAGGCCCTTCGGCAACAAATCTACACCGTTTCACCGATATAAAGCAACATTTGTATATCTACCCTTTGGGACCCTGAGAGTGGACTAAAACTGTCCACATGAAATTTCGGAAAGACCACTTCATTCTCTGCATTTAGGCCCTTTGGCACAAATCTGCACCGTTTCACCGATATGAACCAAAATTTGTATAATTACCCTTTGGAACCCGGCCAGTAACTCAATCTACATGAAATTTCGGACACACCACTCAATTCCATGCATTTAAGTCCTTTGGTGCAAATCTACACCGTCTCACCGATCGGAACCAAAATTTGTATTCTTACCCTTTGGAACCCTGCGGGTAACACTATCTAAATGTAATTTTGGACATACCACTTCATTCCCTGCATCTAGGCCCTTTGGTGCAAATCTACACCGTTTCACCGATCTGAACCAAAATTTAAATACTTCCCCCATCGGAAACCGCCGAGTAACACTGGCTGCATGAAATTTCGGACAGCCCACTCCATCCCCTGCGTTTAGGCCCTTTGGCACAAATCTACAATGTTTCACCTATTTGAACGAAATTTTGTATACTTACCCTGTGGGTAACAATGTCCACTTGAATTTTCGGACAGACCACCCCATTCCCTGCAAAAATCTACACCGTTTCACTTAATTGCACCAAATTTTACCTTCCTATCCTTTGAAATCCTGCTGGTACCATTGTCCACTTGATAGTTTGGAAAACCCTCCCCATTCCCTACATTTAGAAAACAGACAAAATGAACATGAACACCACGTTTTTAGGCCCTAGAACATGTCCGTAGTAGTGTACCTCTAAGAATATTTTAATAAGTCTATTGTTGGCTGGTAATTCGGGCTGCATCACGTCACCCATACCAGTATTCTGGTGCAGAATTGCGAAAATAGTTACATCTTGCGCTGCTAATAAATTGCTGTCACGGGGAATAATTAGTGCAAAATGATTTCTTAGGCCCCTTAGAACAGTTGTCAGTATGAATATTATGCCTCTGTATAAGGGCGATGGTGTTGGTGCAGTATACTGAGGTTATCAGCTACAATAAGCGATGGTGCTTTCAAATTTACTTTCGTTTATTCCGATCCTTATCCTTGAGCGCTATGTAGCGATATATGACACTATAGCTGCCTCAGGAGCTTGGGACAGCCAAGTGTTCTGATTATTTTCCTACGGCGCTATGCGACAAAAGACGACACTATTGGTCTCTATTTTCCTAACAGCCAATGAGATACAGGCCCTAGACCGTGTCTCATTTCACTTACTCCTCTTTCTAATCATATTTTTCAATTCGTTTTTAAATAACATGAGTACTGTAGTTAGTGAATAGCAGTTTCCCTGTTCATTATTATCATTATCATTACGGAACAAGACGTTCCGTGAAGAACTATACAGCCTACTTTTCATGCCAATGATTATTCTACAGTATATGAACCTATCTAGAATAATGACGAAATTAAGTTGGTAATATCGAAATATCTAATTAGTTCAAAATATACCTGGTATAATGTAGCCTAATAGAGCACTACAGTTGGCAGCCCTGGTGACAATATATTCTTAGTTCCCCCTCTTAAGGTACAGAATACAAAATTTGGTTGAAGTCCAATGACGTTACATGCAGTTAGACACTGGATCTATCTGCACGCGTAAAAGCATGTTGCCAACAATACCATGCGTGTGCTGGTCAGAAATAATCTGAATTATTACGATATCTTGTTGTGCCAATTTTGGATGAAATCCATTTGTTAGTATAGAAGTTACATGTATTTTAAAATTGGACATATCAGCAGTCAAAGAATCATGTTGGCAGCACTGCCTTGTATTAATTACTCCAAATTAATCTAGAATGTCAGGTGCTATACGTGTGCAAAGTATAGAGCTGTTGGCTTGCATACTTTCTGATATATTGATATGAGGGTAAAAAGAATATAGACAGCATTTATTAACAGTTGGCAGCCCTGATTGCTCTTAACAATACTTATAGTCATATCTGTTATGGTACACATAGCACATACGAAATTTGGTTGAAATCCAACTGATAGTATAGAAGTTACATGTATTTAAATATTGGTACTATCAGAAGGCTTATAATCATGTTGGTAGAACTGACGTATATAAGTTACTCCAAATTAATCTAAAATGCCAGAATAGAGAGAGCAATTATTAACAGTTGGCAGCCCTGGTGGCTCTTAAGAATACGCTCAGTCATATCTGTTTATGTACAGATATTACATACAAAATTTGGTTGAAATTCAATTTATAGTGTAGAAGTTATATGCATTTAAACATTGGACCTATCAGAAGGCTTAAAATTATTTTGGCAACACTGTCATGTTTGACCTCCTGGAAATTAAACTAAAATAGTATTATCTACATGTGTGCCAATTTTGGAATAGCTTCCATGCATACCTTGCAAGATATCCAACAACGAGCTCAAATTTCTATTGCGTTTTTTCAGCAGTTGGTAGCACTGACATCATTTTAATATATGGACGTGAGCTATTCCGGTGCACATCTTTACTCATACTAAATTTGGTTTTGATTGCTGCAGCCGTTTAGGAGTTGATAGGCGGGGACACACACAAGGCCAGTCAGACACACACACAGACAGACAGACAGACAGACAGACAGACAGACACACATTTTCCCGGATCGATCTCATAAGTCTACTTTTTCCTCATTTTTGCCAAATGTGAAAAGTAGGCTAAAAATTTCCTGAATGTTACGTCCATTATACTGTACTACTTATCACCCCCACTACCACGACCACCACAAAATATAAATAATTAGGTAGATTTCATTAGATAGCTAACTATTGCAATGGGTCCCATGTTTCGACTTCCGGAAAATTTCGACATATCTCCGCGTTTCACATCCCCCAGACCCCAAAACCACCGTCAGTTCAAAAGTTTATATATGATTTATGTATGTATGTATGTATGTATGTATGTATGTATGTTTATATATATATATATATATATATATATATATATATATGTAAATCAGTTTCTTGTGGACATGATAACTGCCGTAATTTTGCACCAATCTCTTTGATTTTTTTTTACCGAATATGTATACCTATAAAATCTCGGTAGAGTTCGTTACTGGGCTAAATCGGTCGAAGGGGGTGAAAATGGGGGGCTTTTTTCGAAAAAGTGAAATATGGCTATAACTCTCTTAATATGTGAAATATCGAATCCGTTCAACGTTCATACTATGTGTCAGATAAAGCCCAAAAATTTATGTTTGAAGAGTTTTTTTATAGCACCAACCATTGACCAAAGGGGTGGGAAAAAGTGGGTTTTTCGGGAAACATTAATCATATCTCTCTTAATAGGCACTATATCAAAACCGTACAAAATGGAAAATATTCCCCTAATAATTACCTAAAATATTTGTCTGAAAGAATTTTTGATATGACCCACCATTACGCCAAGGGATGAGAAAAATTATTTCGGAATTATAAGAAAATGCCAAGAGCTATCAGAGGTTGCCATGGCAACACTACTAAATTGCTGAGGGATGGGCCATCAGACGTTGCCATGACAACGCACTTGCACGAGATCAGATTCAGTATTTCCATCTGACTAAGCCGGCCCCGTGGTGTTGGGGTAGCGCGCCTGCCTCTCACCCGGAGGCCCCGGGTTCGATCCCCGGCTCCGTCAGGGATTTTAAAACTGACGTGAGGGTTGGAACGGGGTACACTCAGCCTCGTGAGGACAATTGAGTAGCTGTCTGACAGTGAGACAGCACCCCGATCACGAATACCAAGATTAACGGCCGAGGGGACCACACACGCTGATCACGCGTCACCCCAATATCTGCAGGCCAAATGGCTCGGCAGCGGTCGCTTGGTCTGCCTTAGCCCGTCAATGGCTGGATGGTGCCAGGGGTTGACTTTGACATCTGACTAAGTGGGAAGCGGGTCGGTGACATAACTGGTAGCATGCAGAATGTCTATGCCCAAGGTCGCGGTTTCAAAGCCGGCCGAAGTCGTCGGATTTTCTAAGAGCGCTAAAATCCCTCAGTATGCTTTCCTTTGGAGGGGAAGTTCCAACGTTCGTTACGAGTTGCTGGTTGGGGTGGCATCTAGTAGCCAAGTTCACAGCTAGGTGCCATTGTCGGTAGTACCTGGTAGCAACATTAGGAACTACTGCTTGAAATTGACCGTCTGCAGTCCTTACCTGAATTACAGACTAATACAGCCATTACAATTCACACCGTTTATCAGACAGATTCTTCACTCACCCAAAGTACACGGGGTTAGATGACGGCGTTGACGCAGCCCCTAAACTGAGGAACCAACCAGAGGTAGATTTCATTAGAAAGCTAACTATTGCAATGGGTACCATGTTTCGACTTCCGGAAAATTTCGACATATCTCCGCGTTTCACATCCCCCAGACCCCAAAACCACCGTCAGTTCAAAAGTTTATACATAATTTATGTATGTATATATATATATCAGTTTCTTGTGGACACGATAACTGCCGTAATTTTGCACCAATCACTTTTTACCGAATATGTATACCTATAAAATCTCGGTCGAGTTCGTTACTGGGCTAAATCGGTAGAAGGGGGTGAAAATGGGGGGCTTTTTTTCGAAAAAGTGAAATACTGCTATAACTCTCTTAATATTTGAAATATCGAATCCGTTCAACGTTCATACTATGTGTCGGATAAAGCCCAAAAATGTATGTTTGAAGAGTTTTTATAGCACCAACCATTGACCAAAGGGGTGGGAAAAAGTGGGTTTTTCGGGAAACATTAATCATATCTCTCTTAATAGGCACAATATCAAAACCGTACCAAATGGACAATATTCCCCTAATAATTACCTAAAACTTTTGTCTGAAAGAATTTTTGTATGGCCCACCATTATGCCAAGGGATGAGAATAATGATTTCGGAATTATAAGAAAATGCCAAGAGCTATCAGTGGTTGCCATGGCAACACTACCAAATTGATGAGGGATGAGCCATCAGACGTTGCCAAGATAACGCACTTGCACGAGATCAGATTCAGTACTTCCATCTGACTAAGTGTGAAGCGGCTTCGGTGACGTAACTGGTAGCATGCAGAATGTCTATGCCCAAGGTCGCGGTTTCAAAGCCGGCCGAAGTCGTCGGATTTTCTAAGAGCGCTAAAAATCCCTCAGTATGCTTTCCTTTGGAGGGGAAGTTCCAACGTTCGTTGCGAGTTGCTGGTTGCGGTGGCATCTATTAGCCAAGTTCACAGGTAGGTGTCGTTGACGGTAGTACCTGGTAGCAACATTAGGAACTACTGCTTGAAATTGACCGTCAGCAGTCCTTACCTTAATTACAGACTAATACAGCCATCCCTAAGTACACGGGGTTACATGACCGCGTTGTCGCAGTCCCTAAACTGAGGAACCAGCTTGCCACGGTGGGTGCGTGGTTATAGTGTCGGACTACCAACCCCAAGATTGCAGGTTCGCTCCTGGCCATGGTAAGTGATTTTTGAAAGGTGACAAAAATCACGACACTCATGTCATACGTTGTTGGCATGTTAAAGAACCCATTTGAATTCAGTAGGCCGTGTTCAATGGCAAAATTAATCTCGGGATTTTCCGCCAACACAAAGTTCCTCCATTCTCTACTTGAAAGCGCTGTAGTGTCAAGGAGTTTAGATATCTATCTAACCTCCTTGACTTTCATAGCGTTCAAAGGAACGACGAAATTCGACATGCAAGCTACCCTCTGGGTGTCAATTAACAAAGCTTGCACCAGGCATCCGAGGCCATACGATATTATTATTATTATAACTGAGGAACCAACCAAAATCTCTGCAGGAAATATAATTTTGAGTGAAGAAGTAACAGACCGTTACATAGTTACACATCAGTGTCGAAACCTTGCATAAGGACAGTGTGACCACAAGTATATAAATGTACCCCAAATGACAAGAAGGTTACCGTTCCCATAAGACAATAAAATGTTTAAAATAAGCATAAAATGACGAAAAAGAAAGTTAATTAAGCTCCAATTATAAAATACCTTCTCGCAATAAATGAGGTCTGATCCTTCTACGAAAACCTGCATATTCTGCCTATTTTCGCCTATCCCCAAGTTTGTCCGATGAAATCTATCTCCGCCTTCCGTCGTGCCGAGAGGACTTTTTTTTATTTCTGTTAGTTTAAATAACATTTTGCCAGTTCTGTAGTAGTATTCATTATCATCAATAAAGCAAATGAATCCACCGGGCACTACTGCTAGTGGCTTATAAATAGTACAGGAAAGTCATATTTAAATCAATTGAATGTTCACCTTGATCATGATAATTGCATCGCTGATAGATTACGGTACCATGAAGGAAGTGTTTTATCGTTCTGGTGGGAATTCCTGAAACCTGGTGCACTTTATATTTATTCCAGAGAATACTCGCTGAAATACGGAATGAACCTTTACATTTTTCGGTTCTATTATGAGGTATCTGGAGCATTTGTGCAGTGTGTCCATGCACTGCCTGCATGGGAGTTAGTGTGCTGTAAATATTAGACGGATTTTTGAATTTTAACATTTTATCACAGTCAGATCCATGGCATACTCTCGTCGTTGGCAGCCAATGAGCCCATGCTTGAAGGCCGCTACACACGTTCCGGTCTACCTGTCAGGTTTGCCTGCACAGGCGCACCTGTGCAGGTCTGCTGGAACGTGTGGATGATAAAACTGCTCAGGTATTGTCACCTGAACAGGCCGCCTGAACACAATCGAAAAAGCATTCGACACGCCTGTACAGTTTTACCTGTGCAGGCAAACCGGAGCGTGTGTAGCGTCATATCAGTTCAGGTTCGACTGCAGAGAAAAGTGCGAGTTTCAACCGCAATGGCGTCGAGAGCCAATAATATATAGTGCATCAAAACATTCATAGAAATATACTATAGTGAAAGCGGCTTCGGTGGCGTAGTTGGTAGCAAGCTGAACTGTTGTGTCCAAGATAGCGGGTTCAAACCCGGTCGAAGTCGTCGGATTTTTAAGAGCGTTAAAATCCTTCAATATGCCTTCATTCGGAGGGGAAGTAAAGCCGGTGGTCCCATGTCATAGATTTATGGCATGTAAAAGATCCTTCCACAGACTAAACTTGTGTGGAGCTGAATTTCTAGGTTAGATTTCGTTGGAACGCTCTATCAATGCTCCATCTGGTAGGGGAAGTTGGAACTACTTGAAATTCAACGGAACGTGTACTGCTCGAGTCTAAGCTGCGTGAACCTCAGAGGAATGTGTATCGCGGACTTTGAGTAGTGGTGTTGACGAGTGATGAGGTTTCTCGGTCCGTGCATAGTACAGAACCAAATACATTGGTCGGTGACTCACTCACTCATTCCTACCACCACAGTGGTTTGAGCAACGGCCGAATGTTAGCAGTATTGGAATAGAAAGGAATACCATATGTCACGGTGGGCTGTTGACAGATCCTTCTTTTCTCGCCTGACCCTTCTCTGCTCTTTCTCCTCACCCCGCAAGTTCATAGAGCTTGGACTCGAGCAGTAGCTCACCCCATGGGTGTCCGCTCGAAGCAGCTACTGACTCAAGCGAGCTGAACATGTCCTCGGACACTCCAGGCACTAAATAACCATAGTGAACCGTGCTTGTGGAAAATTGGTGCAAGATTGGTGGAAAAATTGAATGAAGTAGAACCCTCTGCGCCGGCCCCGTGGTGTTGGGATAGAGCGCCTGCCTCTCACCTGGAGGCCCCGGGTTCGATTCCTGGCTCCGACAGGGATATTAGAAACTGACGTGAGGGCTGGAATGAGGTATACTCAGCCTCGTGAGGACAATTGAGTAGCTGTCTGACAGTCAGGCAGCGCTCCCGATCACGAAAACCAAGATTAACGGCCGAGGGGACCCGATGCGCTGAGCACGCTTCACCCCAATTATCTGCAGGCCAAATGGCTGGGCTGCGGTCCCTTGGTGGGCCTAGGCCCTTTATGGGCTGTAGTACCAGGGGTTATTATTAGAACCATCTGGAGATAAAGATAGTCTTGTGTGAAAAATGAACAACATACGAAGTAATTATCGGAAAGAACATAACAAAGTAAAGGCATCGTCAAGGACAGAGGATCTCTACCAACCAAAACTACGGTATTTTACGCTTCTTAGCTTTCTGAATGTCTCCCCCCCCCCCCCAGGGGCTCACATCTAGTGGGACGTGGTTTGGCGAACACGGTACCCCAGCTGTGTCCGGCATTGCATCCACTTACTTGTGCCGGGCTCCTCCCCGTCTTCTTTTCTGTCGACCTCCCTTGGTCAACTGTTGTTCTTTTCCGAACCCGACGGTATTAGGGTATCCGAGGCTTAGGGAGTCTTTCACTATCCTGCCTTAATTGGCCCTTGTCTCATCATTCCTGATCCCTCATTCTTCGAGGGGTCAGACTTCTTGTTTTCATTTTCTCCTTAAGATTCCCGCACTGTTTTTGGTTAATTGGCTCCCCGTATTTCCAAATTACCTTAAGCGATTTTTTTGAATATACACTACAAGTTGTGGGTACAAGTGTTTAGTGCTTTTCAGTCGGTCAACACGAATGTACCCAAAAGAGATGGGTTATGCCCTAATCCTGAAATAAATTACATGAGATTAATAAAACACTAGGATGACCAGTTTCGATCGTCAAGCGATCATCATCAGATCCATTACACTTAGGCTATAAAATCTATGTTTGAAATACAGGTGAAAATATTTACAATATGTACAATTATTTAGTTGCAGTATTGGTACTGCAACTGTCAGTGTATGCTAAATGCAGTATATATGTTAGGTGAAATGCTAAATGGTGATAGCTATCCGGAGATTGTACTTTAGAGAGATTATATGGTTGTAAACTATGGTTAAAGTATAAAATTTTAGGCTAACTACTTATCTGATTGTCTTCCGTACTACAGCTACTCGCAGTTTTCGTGTTTACTAGAACTCACTGTGCGGTCGACTGCGGTGGTTATCTTAACGACTGGTTTTTCCCTCCCTTCTCCCCCCTACCCCTACGTGCTGTGGGGAGTGATCGCGATGTGTTTATGTGAGGTGTTGCCAACCTAGATAAGATGTATGTTATTGAATGAGGTGGGTCTGCAACTATTAAAGACCGTGGATTAGCCCTCGCCACGCGTGGAGCATAACCCATTCGAACTAAGCGTTGACGGTCTTATGAGGACGTCCCGGCACCTTTAATACTGCCGCGAATATGGGCCTTGGTTTATTGCAGAAGAAAAGTACATCGTACACCTGATCCAGATAACATTTACCTATTAAAAACCCCTAATTTCCCCCCTTTTTTTTATCTAGCTTGGCTGTGTCGCTAAATTGTGTTTTGTTTCCGACAGGGTGTGTTTTTTAGTAGCGTGAAGAGGGGTGAGCTCTCCATGAACGTGTGTTCATTTAGATTGTTGGGATTGTTTCGTTTGGCTAGGTGTATCTCGATTGCTTCCTTTATGTCAAGAGCTCTGCCTTTCGATTCGTGATGGATTATTTTAAGATCCGACTCTATGTTGGTAAAGCTGTGCCCTGCGTCACACATATGTTCGCACACGGCTGAATGTGTTCCGTATCTTATCGCATTCCTATGTTCATTATAACGTGTGTCTACTCGCCTTCCACTCTGCCCGATGTAATTAGCTTGACAATCGGTGTCTTGGCACGTTATAGAATATACCCCTGACCTTGAATACGGGTCACGTTTATTTAGATTACTATTTAGGAGGTGCCTAGCGGTTGTGTTTTTCGTCGTGAAAGCTATCTTTATGCCTTGCTTTTTGAATAGGTTAGTGATTTTATATGTATTCGCATTCACATAGTTGAAACGCGCAAATTTTTTCTCATTACTGTCCGGTTTGGGAATCGTTTTATCTTTATTTTTATGTTTGGCTATAATTTGGTTTATTTTGCTTGGCGAGAAGTTGTTTTCCTTAGCTATTTGCATAATTGTTCTTATTTCCTTATTATAGTTGTCTTTTGACATGGGTATGTTTAAAGCCCTGTGCACCATTGAGTTGAAACCCGCTAGTTTGTGCGTACTGGGGTGATTAGACTGATTGTCGATTGCATGCGAGGTTTGTGTTGCTTTCCGGAATATGGAATATGAAAGGTCGTTGTCTTTACGTTCAATAGTTATATCGAGATAATTTATTTTCCGGTCTATTTCGGATTCCTTAGTGAATTTGATAGAGTGGTGAAGGCTATTAATGGATTGGAGAATTGTTTCTTCGCTTGTTATTTCAGTATCGTAGATGCAAATTATATCATCTACGTATCTTTTCCATATTACTATTCCCTTTGTTGAAGTCTTTTCTAAGAACGCATTTTCTAGTGCATTGATGAAGATGTCAGCGATTAACCCACTTAGTGGCGATCCCATTGCTAGGCCTTCTCTCTGTGTGTATATTTTATTGTCGAATTGAAACACGTTTTGGTTGAGCACGACCCTCAGTAATCTCACAATCTCTTCAATTTCTTTTACCGAATTGTTGGATTTTAAGTTGTTTTCGATAGTGTTGATAGGTAAATGTTATCTGGATCAGGTGTACGATGTACTTTTCTTCTGCAATAAACCAAGGCCCATATTCGCGGCAGTATTAAAGGTGCCGGGACGTCCTCATAAGACCGTCAACGCTTAGTTCGAATGGGTTATGCTCCACGCGTGGCGAGGGCTAATCCACGGTCTTTAATAGTTGCAGACCCACCTCATTCAATAACATACATCTTATCTAGGTTGGCAACACCTCACATAAACACATCGCGATCACTCCCCACAGCACGTAGGGGTAGGGGGGAGAAGGGAGGGAAAAACCAGTCGTTAAGATAACCACCGCAGTCGACCGCACAGTGAGTTCTAGTAAACACGAAAACTGCGAGTAGCTGTAGTACGGAAGACAATCAGATAAGTAGTTAGCCTAAAATTTTATACTTTAACCATAGTTTACAACCATATAATCTCTCTAAAGTACAATCTCCGGATAGCTATCACCATTTAGCATTTCACCTAACATATATACTGCATTTAGCATACACTGACAGTTGCAGTACCAATACTGCAACTAAATAATTGTACATATTGTAAATATTTTCACCTGTATTTCAAACATAGATTTTATAGCCTAAGTGTAATGGATCTGATGATGATCGCTTGACGATCGAAACTGGTCATCCTAGTGTTTTATTAATCTCATGTAATTTATTTCAGGATTAGGGCATAACCCATCTCTTTTGGGTACATTCGTGTTGACCGACTGAAAAGCACTAAACACTTGTTTACTAAGGCAACACTGAAAATATGGCTTCAAACACCACAAAGTTGTGGGTATTTTCAATCTAAGTTGCATTTTGTAAGTCTTTTCGATCTAAATTGCATTTTGTGCGTATTTTCAATCTCAATTGCATTTTCTAAGGATTGAAATCTAAATTGCTTTTTAGTAAGTCTAGTAAGTGCATATTTTGAATTTCAATTGCATTTTGTAGGTATTTTCAAACTAAACCACATTTTGCAATATTCTATGTTACTCTGACTGCTTATTGTTTGCTGACGATGTTAAGCTATATAAGACCATATACAACTTGAGAGATGAGAGTAACTTTCAGAGGGATGTTAATAATATTGTAGCTTGGTGTGTTAGTAATAATTTAGTTCTTAATGTAAAAAAGTGTAAAGTCATGGTATTTACAAGGAAGAAGGAGTATATAAATCCTAAATATTGTATTGGAGAAACAGCACTCGAAATTGTACCGTTGATAAATGATTTAGGAGTTATTTATGACAGCAAATTAACCATTAATAGCCATATTCCAAATATAATTAGTTCGGCCAACAAGATGCTTGGTTTTGTCATTAGAAACTCCGAATTATTCACTAAAACTGGAGTAATTGTTAAGTTGTATGAAAGTTTAGTTCGAAGCAAGTTAGAATATTCAGCAGTAATCTGCGATCCCTTTTATAAAGATCAAATTCATCACATTGAGGTTGTGCTACATAAATTTCTAAGATACATGTATTATAAGACGTTCAATGTATTTTGTCCATTTGACACTTCGACTCAGTTTTTACAAAATTTGTTCAATTTCATGTCTTTGAAAAGTAGAAGGTCGTTAAGTTCTTAGCAACTGCTGAGGAAAATTTTAACTGGAAAAATTGACTGCCAAGAATTATTTCAATTCATCACTTTTCATGTAGGCTACCACTAGTAAGATCTCGACAGCAAGCACTCTTTCACATCCGAAGATCTAAAAGTGTTCACCATTCTAATTTGCCTTTAGTTAAAATATTATCATTCTATAATTCAATTGATGTTCAAGTAGATTTATTCGTTGGCGCTGACTTATTCAATAAACAAGTAAAAGCAGCTGTTCCTTGAATACTGGGTACTCTTTTCTCCTTTATTTTTGGATATTCTTTTTTTCTCTACTTTGTACAGTTTTGTTTTCATTGTATGGTTTATATTTTCACGATCTCCTTTGCAGTATTTATCTTCTGTTCTTCATTTGTGTAATTTGTGTAATCTGTTTTCTTTATTTTTCACTGATACATGTTGTTGTTTAATCAGATAATGTCAATAAGGAATGAATTTGGGCTGGTGCCTGTGTTCCTTCATATTGCTCAATAAATAAATAAATACATTGCATTTTGTAAGTATTTTGAATCTAAATTACATTTTGTAAGTATTTTCAGTCTAAATTGCTTTTTGTAAGTATTGTCAATCCAACTAAGTAGTTTGAATCTACCATACATTTTGTAAGTATTTTGAATTTCAGTTGCATATTGTAAGTATTTCGACTCTACATTGCATTTTGTACGTATTTTGAACCTAACCTAAATTTTTTGCGTATTTTTAATCCATTCCTTTTGTAAGTAATTTCCTTCTAAATTCCCTTTTGTAAGTATTACCACTCTGCATTTTGTGAGTTGTTTCAATCTGAGTTCCATTTTGTAAGTATTTTCTGTCTCACTTAATTTTCGTTAATGGATTTCATTTCATTGTCATTTTCGCAATCACCCAGACCATTAGGGCCCGATAACCTAGATATTAGGCCCCTTGAAACAGCAATTATCATCATCATCATCTTTCTGAATAATCCGAGCAAGTAGAGAAAGGAGCTTCAAGAACGTTTCTTCATTCATACGCAGATAATTATGCCAATCTTTTGGAAACACTTTCAATTCACTTAACAAGTTAACATGCTAATAGATGTTTCTTTTCTTCAGCCACTCCGTGCACCCCAATGTGCACCCTTTTTTTTCGTTTGAGGCCACTTATTACGAATAATAAGCCCAAAAGAGCTAGATAATCGTCATCAGTAGATGACATGGCCAACAGCAACCAACACAGGTACACCTGAGAGTGTGGGCGCGCGGGGGTATTCACGCAGACCTGCACAGGTGCGCCTGTACAGGCGAACCTAACAGGTAGACCGGAACGTGTGTAGCAGCCTTGAGACGTGCCACATTTCCCTGTTTAAAGGTACGATTTGGAATATCGCCGCCATGGCACCGCGTATCTGGGGGCGTCACTTGGGCAGTTATTGGAGTTTTCTTTGCTTGCTGCCTCGGCAGTGCGGTAGAGGTTCAATAGGCTGTTCACATTGAGGTAGCCACTACCAAAGCGAAAAATAAAATGAGGAAGAACATGATGACAACTTGATCCTAGCTTTGTCGGTGCGGAAAAGAAATAAGAAAGCCAAGAAATATTTAGATAAAAAGTTTCTTTAAATTATTTATTAGCGGACTTCGGTGGCGTAGTGGGTAGCAAGCTGAACTGCTCTGCCCAAGATCGTGGGTTCACACCTGGACGAAATCGTCGGATTTTTAAGAGCGTTAAAATCTTTCAGTATGCTATCCATCGGAGGGGAAGTAAATTCAGCGGGCCATGTCATAGATTCATGGCATGAAAAATAACCTTCCACCACAATTAGTAGTGTGTACCTTTATGTGTAGGTTATATTTGGTTGGTTAAAAACGCTCTATCAAGTTCCAACGTTCGCCGCTAGGTGTCAGTGACAGTGACATCTGGTAGCCAAAATTGGAACGACTTGATATTGAACCTGCTGGGAGTCTTCGGGCATTCAATTAAAAGACACCCAAATATGGCCTTTGGCTGCAATTCATGTATATTATTTATAGGTAAATCAATTGTAATATATACATTTCTCACGTTTGGTAGACCTTTCTTGAAACTTTTCTGCCAAGGATACTTAATTTTTTCCTGGAACGTAAAGAACATGAGGTTTGACAAAATGAATGGATTAGATTTCTAGAATAATTATTTTGAGCCATTTAAAAATTAATGAACTCAAAAAAAAATTTTGCCTCTTAAAATGTATGATATTTTAAATTTATAAATTGAAATGATCAAGATTATTTTAAATATCTTTCGATTCATTCTACATAAAACTACATGGTTACCATCAAATTATAAAAGATCAGGCCTGTAACTTAAGTACTTCCTGAGAAAGGTGTACCAGAATCTAACTTGGGGGTTGTTTTCTGCGACCTTGTTTTTGAAAACCCTGTACAAAGTCATACAATTAATTATATTTCATATTTATTGTTAGCAGGTGGCTTAGAAAGGTTATACATTTGTTTAGTGTAAAATTGACAACCATTGACCAAACGGAAATAACAAAAATTTGTCTTTGAAATATGTTCATTCAATTGTGTAAAATGAGCCATTATTGTCACAACGCAGCGTCCTCAAGAAGAGTGGGTGAGGAGAGATGATTCTGGCGACTGCTAAAGAAGAGAAGAGATAGGTTGGTCGGACTTATACTAACAAGGGAAGTATCAGGTAAGACAGGTCGAAACCTATCTTGAAACTTTGTGGACGCAATCGTTGTACAGGGCGCCAGGAAATGTTCTCCGCAATGTCTACATGAGTGTGCGAGAGCTAGCATCAGTCGTTACGTTGGCAGCACTACTGTCGCTTGTATCAAAACAAACAGTAATCATTGTACTCATCAAAGTCATTCATAACTGATGACAAATACGCTCGCTTATTGAAATACACACTGACGATTTCGACAGCCTACAGCCTGCACATGTGGGATTCACCCTGTCAAGGACACCGTGCTGCCAACTAAACTGCTGATGCTAGCTCTGGTAGAAGCCGAAAATCACTGCGGAGAACATTTCCTGGTGCCCTGTACTATAACAGGACAACGTGTGAAAAACCAGCCGCCAGATTGAACTGCAAGGCTCCGAAATCGTACCTGACATCCTGGTACGCAGGCATGATGGCTTGAGGAGCTGGACATCCCTGGCACTCGGAGTAGTTACGCGGCGTTGCGTATATGCCGACTGGAGCGTGCAGCTGCTTCCCACCGGCCTTGAGTGGCTGAGCCGTCAGGGCTGTCCGTTCCGACATGTACGGTACTCGCTACTTCCCATTGATTTATTACGAGGGATTCACCACATGATTTCGGAGCCTTGCAGTTCAATCTGACGGCTGATGTTTTGCACGTTGTCCTCTTATAGTACAACGATTCCGTCCACAAAGTTTCAAGATAGGTTTCGATCTGTCTTACCTGATACTTCCCTTGTAAGACACCCAGGAATAGCAAACATAGTTATGGAAGGAGTTTCTTGTTTACCCTTTGACAAACTGGAGAAAAACAGATTGAGATGGTTTGGACATGTCAAACGGATCAACGAAGTAAGGCTACCAAGACGAGCACTGAAATGACGGATGACAGGGAAGAAAGGACGAGGGAAGACCAAGAATGCGTTGGATGGACTCGGTGGAGAATAGTATTAGAAAACGGAACCTGGATTGGAACACTGTGTCGGAGGAGGAATGCTGGAACGACAGAACAACGTGGAGAGGAACCATATTTGCCCCCACCCAGTGTCAACTGGAAAAGGGGAAATGAAGATGATGATGACTTCGACCTATCTCATTGTTTGAAAAACCATCTTAGGTATTGTTTCGAATCAGAAATGAGCCTCTCATTTACGTAAGACAATATTTACAAATGGACACAGCCCTTTCTTCCTCTGCACCCTTGATGTGTCTACGGGTAGTGTGATGAATGAACATACTGTAGTACTGTATACCTGAAGCAGTCAGACAGTATTGTTGCCAAAGTTAGCGTCACTCGTCAGCGAATTGTCGCCATCAGTGCGACATCTGCCTTCAGATATAATTGCCCCTCTGTATACTGTAACTTAACGAGCACCTCCTCAAAGTCCTGTCATCTCATTAAACACTTCCCGTATTTCGCAGCTGTTAACTTGCACCAGTGCCTACCGGACTGACGCCGAGGAAAAGGAAACCCTGCGACAAGCTGGAGTGAACTCACAAAGGATATCCAACTTTGGAACTTCACTCTGTAATCAACTCGTGGAGACAGACATTGCTGTGAGTGTTACCTGCAACAACTACATATAAGCCTAACTCTCATTTGGCTGCTTCGGTGGCATGCTGAGTTCTATGCCCAAAATCATGGGTTCAAACCCGGCCAAGTCATCGGATTTTTTATGAGCGTTAAAAATCTCTCAGTATGCCTTCCTTCGGAGGGGAAGTAAAGCCGGCGGCTCATGTAATCGATTCCACTAGTTACAATTGTGTGGAACTAACTTTGTAGGTTAGATTTGGTAAACGCTCTATAAGTCCAACATTCACCGCCAGGTGTAAGTTGCGGTGGCATCTAGTAACCAAGTTCACAGCTGGGTGTCGTTGACGATAGCATTTGGTAACAAAAGTAGAAACTACTTGAAATTGATCGTCTGCAGTCCTTACGTGATGGCTGGTTGGTTCTTAAGTTTAGGGGCTGCGACAACGCGGTCATGTAGCCCCGTGTACTTTGGGTGTGTGTAGAATCTGTCTAATAATCTCTGTTAATTGTGATGACTGTATTAGTGTGTGTTATCTGCTTTTTAATTTAAGTACTACAACTTAGAATTTTTCCAATAGTTCCTACTTTTTCCGCCAAGCGCCACCGTTAACGACTACTAGGCCAAGTTCATATGTTAGCTACTAGACGCCACCGCAGTCGGCTCTTGGCAACGAACGTAGAAACCTAAGAGCGTTGTTTACATTCTTAACATATCCAATTTAGCTTCACACAGGTGCAATTAGTGGAAGGTTCTTTAACATGCCATAAATCTATGACATGGGACCGCCGTCTTTACTTCCTCTCCGAAGGAAGGCATACTGAGGGATTTTTAACGCTCTTAAAAAATCCGACGCCTTCGGCAGGGTTTGAACCCGCTATCTTGGGCATAGAAGCTCAGCATGCTACCGACTACGCCACCGAAGCCGCTGAGTCCTTACGTGAATTACAGATAACACACACTAATACAGTCATCACAATTAATAATAATGTTATTGGTTTTACGTCCCTTTTAACTACACTGGCTTTTAGAGACGCCTCATCACAATTAACACCGTTTATCAGACAGATTCTACACACACTCAAAGTACACGGGGCTACATGACTGCGTTCTCGCAGCCCCTAAACTTAGGAACCAACCAACCAACTCTCATTTGAAATCGAAATATGTGCTTTTCAGTCGGTCAACACGATTGTACCCTGAGAAATGAGATTAATGAATTCACTTGGATAACAGGTTTTGATCGTTAAGCGATCATCATCAGATCCATTACACTCAGGCCTTTAATCCTCAGAGTTCTATTGACGAAACGGTCCGTCGCTACGTGCACGCACTTTCAGTTTTACATTCCAGTTGTTTGAGGCGATGTTATTATTGAGAGTAGACTGCCATGCTGTCTTGTGGTAGTCCAGAGAACCATATACTTTGCATTTCTAATCTGTATGGAGATGCAAATTACGCTGTTCATTTGTTCAAAAAGATGGCATAGTTTGACTTATGTTTGACTTCTGTGCGCTGTAATGGTTGACAACAGACGGGTGCGTGTAGTTGTCTGATAACCTGTGTCACTGTGATGCCTGTACTAGTGAGCGTACTTGTAATCATGGTAGGATTTGGGTAGGTAGCGGCCGTGGACTTAATTTGGGTAATATCCTGGCATTTTCCTGGAGTAGAAATGAGAAACCACGGAAAACCATTTACAGAATGGCTGAACCCGCCTCTTCTCAATTTTGTCTCATGAGGCTGAGTGTACCCCGTTCCAAATGTCATACCAAAATTAAATGTCTTGGCAGAGCCAGGAGTCGAACCCGGAACTCCGTGCAACCAAGAATAATAGCAACTTCGCAACCAGGCCGACAGGCAGCGCCAGGAATATAAGACAGAACCATTAATACAAGGCTTCTCCTGACCGAGACAGAAGTCCGCAATGTTCCGCTCCTTAAAACCATGTTCGTCACCACCACCAGGCAACTAAATCTGTTAGATTACCTTTCAACACATTCTTTGAAAAATGAGAAAAACGGGTTAAAATTATACAGTAGAAAGATACAAGGGATGTCTTATAAGCAAACGTTTATTAAAGAAAATTTTATTTGGCAAGTTTTCTGACAAGCAATTAAACTATTCTTCGTAGTAGAGAACATCGCATTCTATGGTCTTGAGTCATTATTCAGCGAGGTTTCTTATCCAGGTACCAGTCTCTGGATTTTGATGCGAAGAATTCAGCTAGATCTACTTCCGCAGCTTCAAATCTTTCGAAATTTACTCCACGCAAGAAAAGGGCCATGGATCGAGAAAGATGCTGATCTGAAGGAGCAAGATCAGGTCTGTATGCTAGATGTAGTAGCGGTTCTACTACTCCCAATTCCTGATTTTTTTCATGGTTTTTCGGGCAGTATGTGTTCTTGCATTATCCGGCTGCAAGAGAACTCAATTTCGTTTAACTAATGCTGGGTGGAAAAATAGAAGGAAAGAAATCGCCCGGCAGAAGGAGAATTTCCTGGCTCGACAACCTTAGAACCTGGTTCAACAGAAGCTCTGAAGGATTGTTCCGAATTGCCACAGATAAAGCCAGAATAGCCACGCTGATCGCCAGCATCCGAAACGGACAGGCACGCAAAGAAGAAGAGGGGCATCTCCGTCTCAAAATATCTTGAACTCGTTCCACTTATTGAGAATAAAGATCCGCATTGACAACACGCCCATTTGGAACAAACTCCCAGTGAATCACTCCTTCAAAATTTCACTAGACACACAATATCACTTCGAGGCTGCTTGCCACGGTGGGTGAGTGGTCATCGTGTCGGTCTACTAACCCAGAGCTTGCAGGATCGCTCCTGGCCGTGGTAAGTGATTTTTGAAAGATGGCAAAAATTACGACACCATGTCGTACGTTGTTGGCATTTCAAAGAACCCATCTGAATTCAGTAGGCCGTGTTCATAATGGCAAAATTAATTAATCTCAGGAGTTGACGCCAACTCAAAGTTCCTCATTTCTCTACTAGAAAGCACTATAGTGTTCAAGGAGCTTAGATATCTAACCTACTTGACTTTCATAGTGCTTCAAGGAACAACGAAATTCGACATGCAAGCTATCCTTTGGGTGTCAAATAACAAAGCTTGCACCCGTCACCCGAGGCCATACGATTATTATTATATTACTTCGGGGCCGAACCGATCCTTTTAATGACGACTTTAGCAGGTTGACGGGGACTGAGGCACTGGTTCGAGGCGTCAGCGTTGCGGTAATAGACCCATATTTCATCACGTAAGACAATTTTCCTGATAAGGATATCATCTATCTGGTTACCGATAAGCTGATAACAGATATCCTCTCTACGGTGAACCTCTTCAGGGGTTATTTCATAAGGTAAAGATCTGCAGCTTCTGTTTGATTTTCCAAGTTTCTTAATCTGGTGATGTATGGTATCTTTTGATGCACGTAGTTCTTCTGAGCGGCTTCGGTGGCGTAGTTGGTAGCATGCTGAGCTTCAATGCCCAAGATCGCGGGTTCAAACCCGCCCAAAGTCGTCGTATTTTTTAAGAGCGTTAAACATCCCACAGTATGCCTTCCTTCGGAGGGGAAGTAAAGCCAGCGGTCCCTTGTCATAGATTTATGGCATGTTAAAGAACCTTCCACTGATTACACCTGTGTGAAGCTAAATTAGGTTAGGTTAAACATTTGACAAACGCCTTAGGTTCCGACGTTCGTCGCCGGGAGCTGACTGCAGTGGCGTCTGGTAACCAGGTTCTGAACTATTAGTCGCTGACGGTTGCGTTTGGCGGCAAAAGTAGGAACTACTTGAAATTCAATGTCTACAGTCCTCACTTGAATTGAAAACAGATAAACACACTAATAGAGTCATCAAAATTAACACGGGTTATCAGACAGATTCTACACACACCCATAGTACACGGGGCTACATGACCGCGTTCTCGCAGCCCCTAAACTGAGAAACCAACCAACCAAGTTCTTCTGAGTACTTCTTTGCGGATTTTCTTCTTCCAAAACTCTGCGTGTATTCGCAATATACCATAGTTTAGGTCTTGCAGAACACGGTGCATCTGTAGTGTTTTCTTCTCCTGTGTTCAATCATTGGAACCATCGTTGTGCCACACGCTCAATAACGACACTTTCTCTTTCCACTTCACATATGATTCGAGCCGCGGCAGCAGCTTTGTAAATTTGTTGCGGTAGTGCTTTAGAAGGACCCTAACCTCGAACTTGTTAAGTTCCATTTGTGATTGTGTATCAACAACTGACGACTGATACAATCTCGCAATATTAGTTATTACCGTCTGTAAATAGCATTGACAAACCAAAGAAAACCAATTCTATCCATTACAACACCACACTTTAAAAAAAACCACCGACATTGCCAATGAGGCATCCCGATATTTGAATTTCAAACAGCCTTGATTTTCATTTTTCTTACTGTGACGTAATTTGGGGGGAAAAGTAGGAGATAAAATCCACCGCTGACTGGTGATGCGACAAATAGAAGAAGAGTAGAAATGCGAACGTACAATCACCATTAGTCCGGTAACGTTGTTCTAGAACAGCGCTTCCCAAACTGTGGTACGCGTACCACTGGTGGCACGATCGTACTGCTGCAGTGGTACGCTGTGATGTTACCAAAAAAAAATAGATACGTTACAAAAAAGTATAAAAATATACAATTTAAAAATTTGAAATCATTGATATGTTTCCGGATGACTTTGAAGCCAATGACAAGGAGCAGTTTTATGAATTGAATTGTGATTCAGAACTAAGGCAAACTTTTTCAAAAATGACTCTTGTGAACTTTTGGGATGAGAAGTATGCAGACATAGCTGACAAAGCAGTTAGATTTTTACTGCCTTTCACTACTTCGTACTTGTGTCAGACTGCATTTTCTTTACTCGTTTATCTCTAGAATAAATAAAGGAATAGGCTCCTTACAGTGGAAAATGATCTTCGTTTGAGACTCAGCAAACTTAAACCAGACATTCCTAAGTTGGCTTCTAATCTTCAAGCTCACCCTTCACATTGAAGTTGTTAGTTGGACTTGGGTTTTTATGTTTAATTATTAAGAGTTATTTTATTAGTATTATTTGTACAGTGTCATTTCTGAATGTTTTAATTGAATAGACTACTTTTTGTAATAAATAATATAACAACTGCACTCACTTTTTATTACTTGAACTTTAACTCTAACAGTCTAACACTAACAAAAACAATTTACAATCCATCTTTTGTTCTACTACGTAGTGGTTGTGGTGTATTCTTTGGAATACACGGTAAGACAGAGTTAGCCTTCGCTGCTCTTTGCTTAACTTATTTCTTCCCTTTTTTTTCTCAAACACCAACAGTGATTTCTTACCTTTTCTTTTATTTGCGCACCTTGTTCACTCTGTTTAAAAGTTTGTTGTAGATATAACTTCCATGATCAACCTAGCGGCATCTAGCAGCTAACTGCTGAAGTTCCTCAACATCTCTATGCTCAAGAGGACTTCCCAATCCAGCCACAAGATGTCGCCGCTATCTTCAGCTAGCATCTCCATGCTCAAGAGGACTTCTACAACACACCCTTCCACCAGGCTTCACTATTGACGCCTACTATCAACTCCTTGAAGATTACTTTTAGTTTTATTTCTAAAGTTGGTATTTCACATGTATGTTCCTTTGTTTCTCCCCCACCCCCTTCCCTCCTTGGTACCTCTGTGCTTCGTTGAGCGGTCTTCACTTGTGTGTCAAACGTTTACACGTAGAGTCGAAGCTCTTCCCGAGCTTGTCTCCTCTCCTCGAGAGACATCTTTTAAATCAGACCCCATGTTTGGATTTTGAAACCAACCGTCACCAGGAACATCGCCTACTCTTCAGAAATGAGCTAAGTAAATCTTTAATGGTTTTTACCATGTTTTAATAGGTTTTAACAGCTATATGTTTTAACCTGATTTTATAGACAGTGTGAAATTGCTATATGTGATGCTATATCTGCCTTCAAAAGATCTTCTTGATTTATTTGTGGCTACTTCAGCTACCTTTCTAAAATGAAAAAGTACTTCTTGTACTGATTATCTGAGAATCAGTTCTCACACCGTGGGAGTCTTATTAAACCCACTGTCTATATAAACTTAGCTTTCACCTCCGCGGGATATTCTGCCCAATTCTACTGTTCTCACAACTCTAGAATTTTCTACAGCAAGTTATCTTTTTGCAAGTAATGCCGTCAAGTACTTTCCACCTGAATATGGAAACGCTTGTTCCTCACTGAGGAATTTATGCTGAAAATACCTCTAAGCAGCATAACTTGTCTTCCTTCGTTGGAAATTGCCCGCTGCATTCAACTACAATATATAAACGTAACAACGCAATAAACATTCTCAAACTAAAATTCAACTAGTGATCTCCACAATTACAATAACTTTTCGTCTTATAAACTTTCTGTGTTGCAATGGTGAAATTTTCAACGAACTACAGTGCATAACAGTGCCCGGTCAACAACCATCCGTGTCGCATTCGAACGAAAGCAATAAATACGGCCATAAACTTTCTCCTAAAGTTCCTATTTCCTTTTCCTAAACACCTTACTAACTTTATCTAATTAAGCTTTGAATTTAAGCCAACTGATGTACCTAGCTGTTTAAACTACAACTTATGTCAATTTATAAGAGGGCTCGCTTGATATCAAGCGCCCTCCCAACTTTGTTTCACATTTAACGAATTAACTTCTGCTTATCTGTGGCAAGTCCACATTATAATTATTTCCCTCTTCAATTGGGGAATTCTATTTTCTACTCATAAGTGAGTTTTCTAACCCTCCTTTTCCAGGTTTCACGAAAGGGTACTGGCCCCATTTTTTTCGTGATCCCTGTTTAAATACAAGAAGTTCTAGAAACTTCCTCTTATTTTCTCTCTCTTTGTTATAATTTCCAATTGATATTTGTTCATACATTTAGAACTTCCATATAGGAATTCTCAAAGTACATATATCGTACCTGATTTATTTTTAAACTTTAAATTCGTTAATCCCAGCACTATTTTAAAATCTTATGCAGATTTGGTGCTTACAAGAGGTTCCAAACCAAATTTTGTTAATTGCCTAGTGCAAACTTCAACAATTTTAAAGGTCTGAGACCTCAAAGATTTAAAAATCAAATTGTACCTTTTATATTTGTTAAATTTCTACGCATATATCTACGCATTGTTAAATAAATCAAACTATATCCATTTGCTTCATCATTTTCTGTAAAATAACGATTAGGCAGGATCCTACTTCCCCTGACTCTACCCAAAAGCTCATGCTCGCGTTAGGAAAATCAAGCATCAAATTAAAAAAAGGTTCCACTATTTGTTGCATTTGAACAAAAACTATCCGCAAAAATTGTTCAAAGTCGTTCTTAGCTTTTTTAGCTAGTTCTAACTAGCCAGTAAGGCAAGTATAGCTAGCTCCGCCAGCTTTCTGCTTGTTGAGATTTTCTCTACAACTTATGGTTGGTTTTCCAAATTTAAGTTTTTCATCTTGTCTAAACTTTTAGTCGGCGCTTTGCTGGGTAAAAGTTTAGCCTTTCTTGAATGCAACCATTGGTGTTCTTACCAAAATTAAAAACCAAAAAATTTTCAAAAACAATCAAATTGATCCCAAAAGCACTATAACTGCTTCATCGCTACCCTTCCTGGAAACATTCGATCGCTCCTTGGAAATTCTACAATTCCAAGAAATAAAAACATCACGGCGAATTCAAATTATTTGCGCCTTTCAAAACCTTCGATTAAACCTGACTCCTTTGAAAGGAGATACAGTAAATTTGTCATTCTTTGTGTTGCCAGACTACCACCCTTCCCCATAGTAGTCAAATATAGGCTTGGAAGGGAAAGTACTTTCGTTGCTTGCTTACAAATAGCCCAAGCTCCAGCCGCATCTCCCGTTAGCTGCGTCCAGGTCCATACCCTCTATAGGTGCTTCACGGGCTTTGCGGTGACACTCATCACTAAATACTTGCTCAAATTCATTATGTTTGGTGTTGGACTCTCGTCCTATTTACCCACACTTGTTCCTCAGTCCGAAACCCACTTCCCTTCCCTTTTCTCTTCATCTTCCCTTGGGGGTAGTGTTTAACCCTGGCCAAAACCTACCCAGGTGGTCTGGGTTTACAGTTACTATGCCTTCCAACCGTTAGGTGGTACGCGAGAGATTCTCGTCTCTTAAAGTGGTACACACTCACAAAAGTTTGTGAAACACTGCTCTAGAATAATAGCGAGCCCTGGAAGGGAGGAGTCTGCACAGACAGAGGTAAATGTCCCAGCAGTAAAATGACAGCGGTACTTCCAATTATCCGAGGAACGTTCGTGAATGTAGACAGCTCCCAATTACGGTTCTAACACAGAAAATAAGGTATACAAAAATACCCCGGTTACTTCTATCATAGGCCAAAATGTAATCCAATGAACTGCGTTCATAGTAGAGAAAATAGAATTACTAATTCCACATCACAGATCGCCGTCAACCGTACAACTGAATTAAATCATTCCTTTGCACAGCTTCACTGCTCTTTAATACATTCGATCATGGGTCAGTTTTAACATTTCTGTCAACATTACCCATCTGAAGAAATATCTAACGTCCGAATTCCCGATGGGCTACAAAACATCACTGATGTTTAATTCGTAAACCATGAATGTGCCTCTCATTCGAAAATAAAAATTTTAACGTCTAAATTCCTGAAGGACTACAAAACATCACTAATGTTTAATTCGTAAACCATGAATGTGCTAGTCGCCTCCGTAGCGTAGCGGTCAGCATGGTTAGCTGCCGCCCCGGAGGTCCTGGGTTCGATTCCCGGCTCTGCCACGAAATTTGAAAAGTGGTATGAGGACTGGAACGGGGTCTACTCAGCCTCGGGTGTTCCAATTGAGTAGAGGGGGTTCGATTTCCACCTCAGCCATCCTCGAAGTGGTTTTCCTTGGTTTCCCACTTCGTCTTCGGGCAAATGCCGGGATGGTACTGCCCCCGTAAATTGAATTATATTGAGACCACGATGGCTGTATTGGCAAATATGAATAAAGTTATGGCTGTCATAGTTGTGACGTGTATATTCATGACGTAGGCACGGATGACGCAGATTTCATGCAAGTAGGCTGGTTGAGCTGAGATTCTTGGTGACGTCATGATTTTGTTCGAGAAAGATCTGAAATTTACGACGCAGTCGCAGGAAACAAGGTATTGTGCTAAGGAAGAAGTTACGCTATTGGAGGAGAGACTCGAACCAATGAACGATAGTTTGGAAGGAAGACGGAGATTGCTGAAACTACGATATTTGATTACTTTTGGCATGCAGATTTGTGGAAAACTATTTTCAGTTATGGCATTGATTTGGAATTTTGAAGAAATTAATTTTGAGTTTTCGAAATTCGAAAATCCGTCAAGTATAGCCAAAGTTAAAACTTCTAGCAATGACGGAGCAACAGGCTATGGAAGGGATGGATACGCCCCTTAAGAAGTTGATAAAAGGTCGTGCACAGGATAGAGGAGCTCTCATATCTCTCATATCGTCATATCTGATGTCTGATACCACATATATATTTCAGATGTTATATAGTCATTTTCGAGTGAATAAGTGAAGCAAGTTGTCTTTAGCGTGTGGTTAAAGCCCGGCGCATAGAACGAACACGGAGCAGTTCCATTTTACGCTGTTCGCAACTAGGCGAAGTTGAAACGCTCACATTAACGTTTCTACGAGATAAGATATAAAGAGTTAACTTCTGCCTTTATTATAATTCAATTGGGCAGTACAACATTGAGGTGTGTAGAAGATTTGAACAATTTCACAGTTATAATTTGAAAGATATTGGCATTTTAAGGCTGCAGACAAAAGTGATTTTCTCGCCACCTGAGAAGCACTTTTAAAATTCCACATTATACACTACGGCTGACACGTATATCGAAACCGTGATCTTGGAGAATACGTTCGGTAATACAACGATACATTCTACTATGGAACATTATAATCTTGCAGAACTTTCAATGATTATAACAGAAGTTGAGATGGAAGGCTAAGGCTTTAATGCAATTGGGACATATATCGATGGAGTGAAGTAACAGCATGGAACTTCGTTAATGGTCATTCTACAAAAGCGAGCATGTAGTGAACATCCAACTACACTCATGCATCGTGAATCCATCGCTGAATTATATCAAATGACAGTGGAAATATCATCATACTCCACGATTATGAATATTTCTGCGGAAATAACTGCAATAAACTTCATGGCGAATTACGACTGGAACTTCAGGGAACTTTCAAGAGAGGCCAGGGTGGACCCGGCTCATAAAGAAGAGTTTTGCCAGAAGGATGTCTTTCGTATACATGGAGCAGTGCAATTTCCGGAGGAGGAAGCAGTTCGATTCTCCGAGGGCGCTGATTCCAGGTTCGAGGTCGGAGCACATCTTCACGCTGGTGAAATGGAACCAACAGCAGTTTTCTTTGAAAACTTTCCTCTAGAACTTCAATCAACAGATAAGGTAGTCGTGAACGTTTCTTGTATTATTTGAGTCATGTAGCGATATCTGAGCAACCATTTTCCCATATTTTTTGTCCTATCTTTTGCCCCATTTTCTTGCTTGACATTTCTGTACTCAGTACACTTCGATGATTTATGCCTTTTTCTACGATTTGTTGAGACATTGTTATGTCGTTGGCATACCTAAATAATTTTGGATCAGTTGAGACTGATAATTTAGATTCTTTCAGTAATTTGCATATTTTTGTAGTCACGATTTGACTGTAAAGTTAACGATTTTCTATGGCAGATTTGAATTCAGACAGCGTGTCATTTTATTAAAGTAATTCTATTCAGTAAATTACTTTGACCAATTTTCTGTCATCCTCAAGAAAGAAGAATGATTAAATGAATTTAGAGCGTTAAAATCTAATACGTTATCGACGATCTTTGAAATACTAGTCGTCTTATGAACATGATTGCAACATAGACATTTATCATTGCATTATAGACAATTTTATGAAATATGAACTTTGATTACGATTTATTGAATACACTATAGTAATGAACTTTTGATAGGAATTTTCTCAATTATAGATTGGAACAATAATGTTTGCATTCCACAGTCTAATTGTATTCTATTCGACTATTTATGCAGTTTAGATGAACTTTGATTGAAGATAGTATTTTTATACTGCGTTACTTTGAAGATATTAATCTCAATTTTGATAGACCAGGGAGGAGTGTCTAATCGTATTTGCTATTAAATTTATTTGTGATTGGCAAATTTTTACTTCATATCGATTCATGAATGAAATCCACGAAGGTTAAATAATAACAGTCATTAATACAATTGATGAATATAAGAATTTTTGAAGAGGAACAATGGATGTATAATCGTTAGTTCAGTGGACCTGTAAAAGTCGCTGATGAGTAATGTCCTTGAATAATGAAGGAGGTTCCCACAGTAATAAATGAAGTTGTTGAATTTATGAGTGGAGGTTTTTGTATGTAATTTGGAAGATTTTGATGCCATATATATGAAGATATATGATGAATTCTGGGCCTATTGTTGAGCAATTTTGTGCGTTTTGAGCGAAGTATTTTTCCGCTGAATGTATTGTCCTGGTTCTTTGAAAGTTATTCATGTGAAGATACTGTTAAAGTTAACAAGAGTGTTAAATAATTTGAGATGAAGATTTTGAATGGAGGTTACCGTCACAAATAATTTTAATTATTATTAAACCTTATTAAACCTGAATTTGACAGTTAAATATAACTAACCTTCATTGGTCGATTATATCATCACGATTTGAGTAATTATCAACCGGATAAACGTGTGGTTTAATGTATTTCTTGTATAAATAATATAAACAATATTAATATTGTAAATAATTATGTAAATATCTTTGATAATAATTTGAAATGAAAGTGATTAATAGAGGCGTGTATAAAATTTTTAATTGTCGTTTGACATTGTTATAAACAATTTATTATTGTTATAAATAATTAATGAACTTTTGTTATTAACATTTAGAGTTTTGTTTTTATACTCTAAACAACGCTAATTAAGCAAGTGGATTGAACAATTATACATGATTTGGGATTGTTGGAGTAATCCACTGGTGTTTGAATGGAACATTTAAAACATTTGCGTGATAATATTTCAGTTGAGATGTGGACATTTAACGTGTTTTGAAGGAGAGCTAAGCTCTGATATAACTCGCATATGCTAGGGTTGAACGGAGGGGTGAGTCAACTTTGACGATGCAGGTGCATTGCAGCTGGCCCGGACAACTGTATGATAGAGGCCAAGGACGTTTACATAATAGCCTTGTGGCTATAAATAAAATGTGAAGTATATAAACACGCAAAACAATTGATATATGTGTCTCGTCCCTAATCCCGTTTCCATTCCAAGTGCATTATTATAATTACGTTATTTTGAGCTTGAGAAAGCTGAAACATTGTATGTAGAGTATACCAGTCCGACAGGAGGACATGGTTATGTGGTCGATGGCTTCTGATTGCCACGTGGATTTTGTTGTTTTATTTTTGTTAAATTCATTCTTTATGTGAAATAAATTATTGTGCAGTTTAAAGTTTCTCGTCTTCGTTTTGGTTCATTTTAAATATCAAGGTGGAGGTTATTGTGAGGGCATACTTTAAGTGATCCAGTTGACAACCCAATCCCCGAGATAAATTTAAGAGGTAAGTAAAAGGTAAGTATGAACCCCCGTATATTTTGGTGTGTTCCACAATAATTTCTTGTTAACTATTGTGCTCTAATCTCGTTAGTATCTGTCAGTGCCATTTTCATTGATGTAGCTGTGCCGGTGCGTTTGATTATTGGCAATCCGATTGAGGGGGCGGATATCTGACAGCCTATTATCCTGATAACGGGGACAGTACCTTCTTCAAGGCCACGGCCGCCTCCTTCCCTCTTCCTTGCCTATCCATCCTGACCATTCATTACCTTCCCTCATGAGGCCCCTGTTCGATTTGCAGGTGAGGCCGCCAATCATACCTCACCAGTTGTATCCTCTCCGATTAAATGCTCCCAGCCCTAGGACACAGCCCATAGAGGCGGTAGTGGTGAGTTCCCTCGCTGAGTCCGTGGGTTCCACCAACCTGGAGGGTAAACGACTAAGAAGAAGAAGAATGTGCTTCTCATTCGAAAATATAAATATCTAACGTCTAAATTCCTGAAGGACTACAAAACATCACTGATGTTTAATTCGTAAACCAAGAATGTGCTTCTCATTCGAAAATACAAATATCTAACGTATACATTCCTGAATTACTATACAACATCACTGATGTTTAATTCGTAAACCAAGAATGTGCTTCTCATTCGAAAATATAAATATCGTACGTCTAAATTCCTGAAGGACTACAAAACATCACTGATGTTTAATTCGTAAGCCAAGAATGTGCTTCTCATTCGAAAATACAAATATCGTACATCTAAATTCCTGAAGGACTACAAAACATCACTGATGTTTAATTCGTAAACCAAGAATGTGCTTCTCATTCGAAAATATAAATATCGTACGTCTAAATTCCTGAAGGACTACAAAACATCACTGATGTTTAATTCGTAAACCAAGAATGTGCTTCTCATTCGAAAATATAAATATCGTACGTCTAAATTCCTGAAGGACTACAAAACATCACGGATGTTTAATTCTTAAACCAAAGATTATGCTTCTCATTAGAAAATATAAATATCTAACGTATACATTCCTGAATTACTATACAACATCACTCATGTTTAATTCTTAAACCAAGAATGTGCTTCTCATTCCAAAATATAAATATGTAACGTCTAAATTCCTGAACGACTACAAAACATCACGGATGTTTAATTCGTAAACCATGAATGTGCTTCTGATTCAAAAATATACATATTTCATACGAAATTTTTAGATGAACGAGGGTGATTCTAAAAGTAAGTTACACTTCCTAGTTATGTCCCTTTATTATACCACGTACACTTAGGCAACACGGCTATGGCAAAACACAATGTAAGTTCACTTCTCCACATGGTCCCCAAGAGACTGTAAATATTTCTTGGAACAGGCAACCAACTTTGCGATTCCGGATGCATAGAAATCACCTGCAGCGCTATGTAACCGCCTGGATGCAGCAGCTTTAACATCCTCATCGACCACCACTTCATCGAGCGTTAAAAATCCCTCACTATGCCTTCCTTCGGAGGAGAAGTAAAGCCGGTGGTCCCATGTCATAGATTTATGACATGTAAAAGAACTTTCCACTAATTACACTTATAAGAAGCTAAATTATAGGTTATCTTTGAGTACCGCTCTTAGGTTCCAACGTTCGTCGCCAGGAGCCGACTACGGTGGCATCTAGTAACAAAGTATGGAACTAGTTGGTCGTTGACGGTGGCGTTTGATAGCAAAAGTTGGAACTACTTGAAAATTGAATGTCTGCAGTCCTTACCTGAATTAAAGACAGATAACACACACTTATACAGCCATCATAATTAACACCTGTTATCAAGCACAAACCCCAAGTATACGGGGCTGCATGACCGCGTTGTCGCAGTCCCTAAACTGAGGAACCATCCAACCAACCCTAAATAAAGAGAACACCGATGGAATGGATGCACACCACATCACCACAACGAACGAAGGCCAAGGTCCAACCTTCAGCAGGAAAGTTAAGGGGAACAGTGTTCTTTCACATGGAGGGTGATGTGCACGTGGAATTTATGCCGACAGGCACGACAATCAACTCAGCCTCGTATTGACAAAAGTTGAACCGGTAAAAGCAGCTGCATCTAGGTGGTTGCACAGCGCTGAATGCGATTTCTACCCATCCGGAATCGGAAAGTTGGTTGCCCGTTGCGAGGAATGTTCACAGTCCCTAGGGTCAGTGTGGAAAAGTGAACTTGAATTGTATGTTATTATAGCCGTGTTGCCTATGTGTATGTGGTTTAATAAAGGGCCATAACTCGGATGAGTAACTTACTTTTTGATTCACCCTAGTATATCCGTACCACACAGCGTGTTTTACAATATACTTTATGTTCGACGATGTCGAAATGAAAATATTATTTTTCAGAAAACTGTACTATAATGAGGTTTATTATAGTACAAGTTTTCATTATGGAACAGTTTCTCCCACCAAACAGAGCTCAAGAAACAGTTCTGTGACCAATTAGGTAAAGACTTCCACGGCCTACTATTTTAAATTTCACTGCGTGGCTAACAGTAGTGTCATATTGGGGTATTCGAGGAGGCTCTGGAATTATTTGCGTCCCATGCGCTTTGTTCAGTACATGAAACTGGCGAAATCTCGACAGACATTTTTGAATAATTATGTTCGAACATTAAATAGTTATAATTATCGTCGAACATAAACAGTCGTATACAACTCGCCTATAATGGTAATTAAGACAATCTTATGGAAAGTATAAAACTTGCTTCGCTCGTTTTATAAATATACCCGTGTCTTAATTATTGTCATTATAGGCTCGTTGCATAATGCACTATTATTTAGCTTCCAGGCTAATAAATTCCGTGGAATTGATAGAAATATTGGTCCATTAGGTAGAAGCTTATTTAGTAATGTAAGGTATAAGTTTCTTACTTCTTCTATCTGCCGTGCCTTGTTATAAGTCTCGTTTTTATTTTGTTTAATTGGTTGTTAAGCTAGGCTTTAGTTTATTTTTTACTTTGCTTTAAACCAGAACATTGTATACGCAGCATAAAGGAGCTCATTAGCTTCTGTAGCAGTTCTTTGAAAATCAATATTCAAACTACGTTAGAGGAACAAGTTTCATTAGGATCTATTCTACCATGCCTGACGCTCACAATTTAATAAGGCACTTCAGCTTATAACAAGTAGTTCCCAGAATATAGCCTATTTTCATCCTATTGGTCTTCTCTATTAAGAATTCTCCCGCCTACGAAAAGGATCGCCATGTTAGATTGGTCTTTATGTAGCCCATAGAGTTATGTACCATTATATGAATATAATTGTGAAAGTTCATTAGTAAAAACGTTCACTTCGATCGCAAGATCGGTTGGTTGGTTGGTTCTTAAGTTTAGGGGCTGCGACAACGCGGTCATGTAGCCCATGCACTTTCTGTGTGTGTAGAATCTGTCTGATAACCGGTGTTAATTGTGATGACTGTATTAGTGTGTGTTATCTGTTTTTTTTAAATTCAAGTAAGGACTGCAGACTTATGAATTTTTCAAATAGTTCCTACTTTTGCCGCCAAACGCCACCGTCGACGACTATTAGTTTAGAACTTAGCTACCAGACGCCACCGCAGTCGGCTCTTGACAACGAACATAGAAACCTAAGAGCGTTGTATACATTCTTAACCTATACAATTTAGCTTCATACAGGTGTAATTAGTGGAAGGTTCTTTATCATGCCATAAATCTATGACATGGGACCGCTGACTTTACTTCCCCTCCGAAGGAAGGCATACTGAGGGATTTTTAAGGCTCTTAAAAAATCCGACGACTACGACTGGATTTGAACCCGCGATCTTGGGCATAGAAGCTCAGCATGTTACCAACTACGCCACCGAAGCCGCCAAAAACGCATGATTAGGACACAAGATTTAAAAAAAACTCAATTTTTAAAATTTTCCAAAGCCGCCATCTTAGAGTTATGAAAACAATTGTTAAATTTTGTATGAACATTTCACGCACCAAGTTTCACTGCGATTGAATGATAATATGGCGAGTAAATTCCATTTAAAGGTTCAAATTCGCTTGGTCGCCATGTTGGATTGTGCTCACCAGGTTATTGAAAGCCCTATAGGTGAACTTATATTAATAGCCTCTATCAACATACAAAATTTCAGTTTGATTGCTGTGATGGATTCGCAGATATTGAGAACCGTCTAAATATTCCGGGTGGTCGCCATGTTGGATTGTTATACATGTAAGGCATACAGTTCTGTACCTCTAGATGAAGATTATTGCGTAGGTTCATTATTAATACGTTGACTTTGATCACATGGTTAGAACACAAAGAAATAAAAACATTAATTTAAAATTTCGCACAGCCGCCATCTTGAGGTTATGATAACATTTGAAATATATTAGATGTCAGTGCATCATAATGAGTACTGTATATACATTTACTGCGCTCGGATGGTTAAATCGCGTGAAAAATCCATTATAATATGTCAACTTCTCTTGGCCGCCATGTTCGTTAACAGGTTTATGAAAATCACATAGATTAACTTTTAGTAGTGCCCTTTATCAGTATGCAAAATGTTATGGTGATGTCTGTTCCCGTTGCGGAGATATAGAATGCCAAAGAAATATTTCGCGTGGCCACCATGTTGAATTGATGAAACTATCAAAATTTGAAAAGCATGGTCGAGATCGGACAAGATAGATGAACAGTACGTACTTACCGAGTTTCTTTGAAATTGCTGCAAACGTTTAGATTTTTAGGGGACACACACATACACGGACAAAAGATGATCTCATAAGCCTAGTATTTTTATTTCATAAGTGAAAATAGGCTAAAAATATTTGGAACTCGACCAAAATAGTTATGTAATAATAATGAGGAAAATAGTACAATACATATAAATATTCTACCATTTGTGTTTATATCGTAGGCTTTAACGGCCGGTGCCTAATTTATTATCTACACTTTCAGGATGGAGCCATTTCGTAAGACGGTGATTGTTTCCCGACGTTTTGGCTGACATTGCAACAGCCTTAATCGTGTCTAAACTCAAACTGACGCGTTTCCATTTGGACATCAGAGAACATTTGAGACATAAAACAATTAAACTATAGGTCTACAAAAACTGAACATGCTGACGTCACGGGACACGCCATAGAATTCGATAAGGCCGAAACTGTTGCTAAAGTTCCTAGATATCAAAACAGTTAATGAGAGAGGTAATAGAGGTTTTGTAGCATCCCAATAATTTCAATCGCGATGACGGATTCAGGTTTAGCAACACGTGGAAAGTTCTCTTAGCGCGTAACTGACTGTGGCTTGGACCAATCAGGGAGCAGCGTGACGTCAATGGGGATCAAGCAGGCACGTCCGACTGACAACCAACGGTCAATAGCAGTAGAGACCATGAAGAGCCTTTGTCTATCAAACGACCGTTCCTGAGCCATTTGGCCAGTAATTTGCGAGGTGTATCGTGGTCACCGTAACGTGCTCCCTCGGCCTTCCTGACTGGGCAGCTCACGAGGCTGAGTGCTCTCACACCAGTCATTAAAATTAAATACCTTTGCAGAGACGGGAATTGAACCCAGACCTCCGGGGCGATGGCTAGAATTCTTGGATCTGCCAAGATATTTAATTCTAGTTTGAAGACAGGAATGGGGTACACTCCACCTCGTGTGGCAAAACTAAGAAGAGGTGGTTCCAATTCCTACCTCAGCTATCCTTGTACTGGTTTTCGGTGGTTTCCCACCTCTACTCCAGGCAAATGCTGGGATGTTACCTAACTCACGGTCAAGATCGCCTACTTCCCAATCATCTCCTGAATTTCAAATACACATACTAATACATCCATCACAGTAACACAGGTTATCAGGGGCGGATCGAGGGGAGGGCAAGGAGGGCGACCACCCAGGGCCCCGCGATCCAAGGGCCCCGCGCCATGGATTTTTTAAAATTTAATTAATGAATTAATTAATTATACTTTTCAAACTAATTCATAATTCATATTCCTTTTTTCAGTGCAGCTATGACCTCCCGTGACCGTTAAGCAAGTTTAGATTTCAGTGAAATTATAGAAGACTTCAGCCGGGAAAAAGTCGCAAAGTAGGCTAATATTTTAATATTTCATAGTTTACATAATCTTCTTCAAGGGGACTTATTAAAAAATGTACTGTAGTGTATTCAAAATATTGTAACTATTCATTATTTTATTAATATTACCCAAATATTTTCCATTTGATTTGATATATTTTTAGCCTACTTATGAGACTTATGAGATCGGGCAAATGTGTGTCTGTCTGTCTGTCTGTCCTTCTGTCTGTCTGTCTGGCTGGCTGGCTGGCTGGCTGTGTGTGTGTCCCCCCCGCCCTATCAACTCCTAAACGGCTGCAGCAATCGAAACAAAATTTGGTAGGAATAAAGATCTATGCCTGAATATCTCACGGCCATATTTGAAAATGATATCATTGCTACCAACTGCTGAAAAATCGCAATTGAAATTTGAGCTCCATGTTGGATATCTTGGAAGGTATGAATGGGAGCTCTTTCAAAATTGGTAGACAAATAGATAATAATATTGCAATTTAATTTCCAGGTGGCCATACATGGCAGTGTTGCCAAAATGATTATAACCCTGCTGATAGGTCCAAATTTTAAATGGATATAACTTCTACACTATCAATTGGATTTCAACCAAATTTCGTATGTGCTATGTGTACAAAACAGATATGACTGAGCATACTCTTAAGAGCCACCAGGCTGCCAACTGCTAAAAAATGCTCTCAATTTGTTTGTATCCAAATACCCATACATCAGAATGTATGCAAGCCGACAGCTTTAAAATATGCACACGTATAGTACCTGACATTCTATATTAATTTGGAGTAACTTATATACGTCAGTGCTACCAACATGATTCTAAGCCTCCTGAGGGGTCCAACATTAAATACATGTAACTTGTATACTATCGTTTGGATTTCAACCAAATTTCGTGTGTGCTATATGTACCATAACAGATATGACTATGCCGATTCTTAATAGTAACCTGGGCTGCCAACTGATAATAAATACTGTCTCTATTTTTGTTACCCTAATATCAATATATCAGAAAGTATGCAAGCCAATAGCTTTAAACTTTGCACGCGTATAGTACCTGGCATTCTAGATTAATTTGGAGTAACTAATTTACGCCAGTGCTGCCAACATGATTCTAAGCCTGCTGATAGGTCAAATTTCAAAATGCATGTAACTTCTATACTAACTAATGGATTTCATTCAAAATTGACACAACAATAGATCATAATATTTCGGATTATTTCTGACCAATACATGTATGTCATTGTTGCCAACATGTTTTTACGCGCGCTGTTAGTTCCAATGTTTAACTGCATGTAACGTCCATGCTATCTATTGGACTGCAACCAAATTTTGTATTCTGTACCTTAAGGGATGGAACTAAGAATATATTCAGTCACCAGGGCGGCCAACTGTAGTTCTCTATTAGGCTACATTATGCCAGGTATACAGTATTTCGAACTAAGTAGAAATTTCGTTATTACCAACTTAATTTCGTCATTATTTTAGATAGATCCATATAGATTCATTATTGGCATGAATCTTAAATTTTAAGAAAAGTAGGCTCTTTAGTTCGTCACGGAACTTCTTGTTTTATTTGCTATTGTTGTGGGCCCCACCTTATCATATTGCCCAGGGCCCCGCAAGGCCTGGATCCGCCACTGCAGTTATCATAAACAATTACACACAAATAAACATGTCCACGGGGATGAATAACCATGATGTCAAAGCCCCTCAAATGAAACAACAAAATTCAAAAATTTGCTATAGCGAGACCTCCTAGACCTGATTCTCCTACTCTACAGGTGCAATTGTTCCCTGAAGTTACCTTCTTTAGAATCGTACATCACCTCGGCCACATTGTCACAGTAGAGGGTCATATTATATTTTTGCTGATATGTTCACTAACATTGTCTCTGTTGACACAATGGCGCATACTTGTTTTGTGGTTTCGTCTCGAATCAAAGTCCGTACGACTACACATTGGCCTCTGTCCGCAAAGCAGCATTGTTCAAGTTGCTAGGCAACGGTTTCCATAACGAACGCAATAATCCCTTGTTCTGCTTACATGGACACTTGATGCCAACACCGTGTTCATTCCGCATCAGTAATTACCAGGTGTATTACGGCCCTATCGCTGTATAGCAGGCTTTAGTTTCGAGTGGCCCTGGTCGCAGAATGGGAGCCGCTTATTGGGAAAAAATACACTCATTAGAATACCGTGGATACAGTTGCTACACACTTCAATATAAATACTACCGTAATAAATAATAATAATAATATTGGAGTCAGAAGCCTCCGTGGTTTAGGCGGCAGCTCGCCGGCCTCTCACCACTGGATCCGTGGTTCAAATCCCGGTCACTCCATGTGAGATCTGTGCTGGACAAAACAGAGGCAGACAGGTTTTTTTCCGGGTACTCCGGTTTTCCCTGTCCAAATTTCATTCCAGCAACACTCTCCACTATCATTTCATTTCATCTGTCATTCATGTAATCATTGCCCCAGAGGAGTGCGTCAGGCCTCGGCAGCCGGCACAGTCCATATCCTCGCCGCTAGATGGGGGCTTCATTCATTCCATTCCTGACCCGGTCGGAGACTGGAAGCAGGCTGTGGATTTTCATTTCAATATTGGAGTCAATGTTTACAAGAAGTATAACACAATTTTCACTCGCCAAATCAATACTTTACTTTACTAAAAATACTATAGATACATGTTTCGGAAACTTGATATGTTTCCTTCTTCAGCCTATATGTTGGTGTGAAACATCATATGCCATCGAGATCCTAACCAAAAATAAAAATACAGTTCGTACTTTTTCTCTTGTTCTTCTTTTGTTGAGCCTGTGTCATTAGACAGATTAATGTCAACCATGGAATAAGCACTTAGTATTTGAAGTGATGAGTGAGTTACGTGGAAACATTAAATATTTATTCCTTTATTTATTTCAAAATTTGTATCATATTGTGTGTTACTGACACGCCCCGGGAGCAAAGGGTAGTTGCAAATCAGGAGATCATATATGTTTCAATTTTTACGCTAATTACTCTAGCGCGAATTCTCTCCGATTTATTCCACACTTCGTCGAGAGAGATGCCGGGTTGGTAGCTTATTTCAAGTCCCGAGACACCTGCTCAAATAGTAGGCACTGGTAATAGCTTCACAGTCACAACAGTAACACTGGTTATCAGACAGATGGGCAGGTGTTAGCTTATTCCTAGTCCCGAGACACCTGCTCAAATCGTACACACTAGTAATAGGTTCACAGTCACAACAGTAACACAGGTTATTAGACAGATGGCCAGGTGTAAGCTTATTCCAAGTCCCAAGACACCTGCTCAAATCGTACGCACTAGCAATAGCCAGTCAGAACAGTAACACTGGTTATCAGACAGATGCCCTGATGGCTTCTAATTTCAAGTCTATAGGTACCTTCTGCAATCCTACATCCCTACATGACCAATAAATAAGCCCCAAAAGTCACTTAACATTTACATTTAATCTTAGTGTGATTCTGGTTATCCTATAGCTGTAGGTGTGTTGATGGTCAGTTGTCTGAGGATGTATCGATTATGAAGGGAGTTCGCCAAGGTTGCATTATTTCTCCACTCCTCTTCAACATCTTTTCTGAAAAGACTTTCCAAGATGCTCTTGAAGGAACGTCTCAAGGAGTAGTAGTAAATGGATCTATCATTAATAACATCCGATATGCTGATGACACTGTCATCCTTGCTACAAGTATGGATGATCTACAAACACTACTGGATTCTAATTCTGAAGAGAGTAATGCCATGGGATTACATTTAAATGTACAAAAAAACTAAGTGGATGGTTGTTAGTAGAAACAAAGATGAAATTCAGGGCATTCTTACACTTGGTAATGAAAGAATTGAAAGGGTTTCATCATATAAATATTTAGGATGTCAAATCAATGATAACTAGGTCTTAAGTCCAGAAATTCGCTGTAGAATTGAGCAGGCCGGAAGTTCATTCATGAAAATGAGAAACGTTTTGATCAGCCATGATTTAAGTCTGTCATTACGCACCCGACTGCATCGATGCCACGTTTTTAGTGTCTTGCTCCATGGAGTTGAATCATGGACACTTACCGAGGTTTTAAATAAGAAACTGACAGATTTTGAAATGTGGAGGTATCGCAGGATTTTAAGGATATCATGGACAGCTAAAGTCACAAATGTGGAAGTACTGCGGCGTATGAACAAAGACTTGGAAATTCTCAGTATCATCAAAAGGAGAAAACTAGAATACTTTGGTAATTTCATGCGCAACAACAAATTCCACCTCTTTCAATTAATTATCCAAGGGAAGATTGATGGTATCAGGGGTCCAGGACGCAGGCGAATATCCTGGCTAAAGAACTTAAGCCAGTGGTTCGGACTTAATACAGTGTCACTGCTTAGAACAGCAATGGATAAACAGCGGATCATGCTACTGATCGCAAATGTTCTTGGAGGACGAGGCACTTGAAGGAGAAGAAGATGTCAATTGCTTCACTCTTGATTACACATTGTTGGTGTAAGGAAGATCGGAAGTTACACAAATAAATTGTTTTAATAACATTCGTTTTATTGACGAGTTGGAAGCCATTTTTAATAGGCTATTTTCATTTATGAAACAAGATGTTCAGTAAAGAACATATAGCCTACTTTCTCCTAAATGTATGAGTATAGTTATAACTCGTTGTTATTATCAAAGAATATAATAGAATCATTTCTTGGTTGAAGACCTTAGAAACTATTTACCTCTACCAAACGCCACAACATAGAAGAAAACTACTACCAACATTGAAGAAAGATAGATAAGAAGTATCTCAAGAATGTTATGGATTTGGAGACATAATCGACCGGACTGGCTGCGTGGCTCAGCGGTAACGTTCTCGCTTGCTGGGCCCTAGGTTGCAGGTTCGTATCCTGGCGCTGGCATTTGAGGGTGCACAAATGCGAGGGAGCCGTGTCAGTAGATTTACTGGTACGTTAAAGATCCCCTTCGGGCCAAAATTCCGGCACCCCGCAGTATCTAAAAGGAGCAGTAGTTAAAAGGGACGTAAAACAAATAACATTATTTTTATTTTTGTTATTATTACATAATCGACCTGCCGTGGGCAACATCCAACTTTGAGTTGAGGCATGTCTTTACACGTCTGGTTGTGCATGTCTTTCACAACCCTAATTGAATTAACAAATCTTTCCATGACCCTACAGAGACGTGTGTATACAAACTATGTGGATATTTTCGATTGTTATTTGCCTGAAATAAAAGTATTAATTAATAACCTGAACTAGCACCAACGGCTAGAATTCAGTTACTATGTGAAATCGTTTTGTTCTTTACTTCATATAACATTTTCAAATAACCCACAATAGGCTGTTACAAACCCTTTAAAATAAAAAGTAAAAATTTATCGTAGTATCATCTTGCCATTCTTCAAGTTCGATGCGCATAAAATGCCAATGGTATACGGTACTAACCAATGGATTCCCACGTAGACCAGTTGTGACATCTAGTGGAGGAGTATCGAAAAATATAACCCTAACAGGGCGAGTGCATTCTAGTGGCCATAATAAGAAACTTTTCAATAAAATCTTGAAGTTAATAAGTAGGCCGGCGTGCAGTTACCTTTTTGGCTGCTAGATGTCTCGAGCAAATCTGCTGGTGAATTATGTTTTAATTAAATATATATTTTCCACCGTAATATGCAAAATATAATGCATAATTTTAAAACGTCTGAATCATTACAAAACAATAAATATATAAAATGTCAAGGCACGGAGCCATTTGTGCCAGCGAACATCATTCTATATAAAATGGCTTACATATAACTTGTTAGCTAATAATGATTTAGACTAAACGATTTCATCAGTGGAGTATATTATTTATTTATAAAGCATTTCATACAAAGTTTATTTATTTTGTATCAGTACGCTATATTGCATGCAATACTCAAATTAGTGAAATATAAGTCAGGCACAAGATATCCGCTGCCATCTTGTCATCTTACCGAGACGGCTCAGCTTTTTAAAATCACTTCTGCACTACAGTATTACAAAATAAACTTTTAATTTCGAACGTGCATCTTCCTTTAGAACAGTTAAATCGATTCTCGGCTCGATAATCGGAACTGGTGGGTCCCATGATATGGATTATAAAGTTTGCATAATTCGCACGGCCGCCATCCTGAAATGGTACGGCGGATGACCTTGTAGTTTGGTCACAAGACGCGTCCTATATGAAGGTAAGTTATTACCAAATTTGGTAGAGATCGGATAATTTGGTTAGTCGCTATTTGATTTTAGGTTTTGAACGTTTGAGTGGCCGCCATTCAGTTTTGGTAAAGATGGCGGCGATATAAAACATGACACTGAGGTGCCCTTTGCTTGTTCTACCTCTGTACCAAATTTAGTTCAATTCGGTTTCACCGTGTTCGAATTGATAGGGGGGGGGGACAGACATTCACACTCACACACACTCACACACACGCACACACACAGACTCTCACACACACACACACACACACACACACACAGACACACAATTTTTGGCCCTGTAGTGATCTCATAAGTCTACTTTCATTTTTTTGCAAATATCGAAAGTAGGCTAAAAATAGCCTTATGAGATCACCTTTTGTCCGTGTGTGTGTGTGTAAGTATGTGTGTGTTTGTGTGCGTGTGCGTGTGTGTGTATGTGTGTGTGTGTGGATTGGTGGCATAAAGGACACTGATGAGGATGAGTATTTTATGAGGTTTGTTTTATTAAACATAGGCTAATGCCTAGATACATACACAATATGTAGTGTAAAATATACACTATATCACGACAGCACACATATGACAGAGAGAGAGTGCAGATTGTTCAGATTCCAATGCTGAAGAAATTCCCCTGTACCCTCCGCGAAGGAAGATGCTGAAAGATGCTGACTATGGATCCCACGACAACATCGGTAACCGTTGTTAGCCTTGGCATGATTATACTGCGATCGCCCTTCACCATCATTTTCGCAGTGGCAATCTTCATCTGCGTCACTGTAGGTACCCGTCTAAGTAAAGGAAGGCCCGCCGTGCACCTCGCCCACTTCGAATTTATGCACAGTTTTTGAACACTCTGATCTTTTTGAATTATATGTCCAAGTACACGACTCAACCAAACATTTCACTTGCTACTCATAAAATGGATTATGATGCTATGAAGGAGTAGTTTCACCATCAACCATTATCCTTCTTCGTGGGGGGATATAGGGAAACTTGTTCAGCGTTGAGACAGGTGCTGAATGGTGGAAATAAGTATCTGTAAAATCCTTTAAACTGTCATAAGTACGCTGTCGTTTTGTCAAAGTGTGTATTGTCCAATAAATATAGGGTTGGTTTACATATATTTGTCAATATTTTGTTTGAGCAACACTTATAGAATTAATTTGTAATGGTGCGAAACTTTTGAACTTTACCGTAAGGGCAATGAAACGTGATCATATGTATCATTAAAAAGAAAGAGAACAAGTGGAAACGTGTTAAATTCATATTGAGCACAAAACAAAATATATTTATATATATATTATATAAATAAATTGATCCGGTTATAGCCACTACTATGAAAATTATGAATAAGGCTATTTGATAGCCGGAGCGCAGTAGGTGGATAAAAGTGGAAATTTTACGAGGCTGAAATAACACTGTTTAAATCCATAACTGAAACAACTCCTCCCTGGAGTATACCCAGGATTTATACACAAATGTTTCCTAATATAAAAACGTGTGCATACATTTTAATTTATAATAAAACGTCTCACCTTCTCACGCTCTACTTTGCTGATTAAAAGTAGAACAACAGAGAAATCGGCACATATGTACACTTATCTTTCGTCTTCTCCTTTTAAGTACACCCCACTGTTTCTCTTGTTATTTTTGTTTTCTTTCTTCCATTCAAGATTGTCAAACGCGATCTGTATCTATAATTTCAATTCCTCTACATTATTTGACTGCCTTCAGTGACTCTTTACTCGTGTCGGGAACTAGAATTTGGAATCATATTGTCCTCGTTACTTTAGAAATTGTACAACTTTCAAACGTGCATGTAAAGACTTCCTCTTGAATTCCTGGGTGAACCAGAGCAATTGTGTGTGAATGAATGGGTAACCTATAGAAATACTTTGTTGAACCGTCATACATTGTTATTACCGTATGTAGTTTTATAGCTTAATTAATTCAATTCTAGTAACAGTCAAGGAAAGCATTTCTACAGAAAAGGAATCTGTTGACATCGAATATATATTTAGGTATTAGGAAGACACTTTTGAAAACCTTTGTCTGGAGCATAGCACTCTATGAAAGTGAAACTTGGACCTATTGGTGCAGCAGAAAAGAGGAGAATTGAAGCGTTTGAAATGTGGTGTTACTTGATAATGATGAAGATCAGATGGGTAGATAGGGTTACAAACGAAGAGGTATTAAGACGAGTGGGAGAGGAGAGATATTTCTTGCGAATGCTAATGAAGAGAAGAGATAGGTTGGTAGGACACATACTAAGACACCCAGGAATAGCAGGCTTAGTTATGGAAGGAAGGGTCGAGGTCAAGAACTGTAGGGGTAGACCAAGGTTAGAATATGTTCAACAGATTGCCTCGGATGTAGGGTGTGGTAGCTATGTAGAGATGAAACGATTAGCTCAGGACCAGAAGGCATGGAGGGCTTCATCAAACCAGTCAAATGACTGGAAACTCAAACAACAACATATCTAGTATTTAAGTTTGCTTATTAGTTATGTTTTGTAGCTTAAGAATGACATACTGCTATTATGTGAGTATTCATTTGTAATTAGTTGCATTGTGTGTGGTTAAGTGTAAGAGAGCGCCGAGATCCCTAACATCGCCAAAAAAGGCATCACAATAATATTAATAAATAGGATGTAATGAAAATCCAATCGTAACAATGAAATACAATTTGGCAAGAAAAATGGCAATCTGCAAAACTTTGCATAAAATTGATAACATTAACACTTGTCAAATATGGTATTATCCCCTAGACCAGTGTTTCCCAAACATTTTTGTGTGTGTACCACTTTGATGGGAGATGAGAATCTCTCGCGTACCGCCTAATGGAGGGAGATATAGTAACTATAGCCTCCATCACCACTACGTAGCAGACCAAAAGATGGATTGTAAATTGTGTTTGTTAGGGGTAAATTAAAATAAAAAAGTGTGTCCATTTGTTTTATTATTTATTAAAATTATTATTCGATTCAAAGATTCAGAAATGACACTGTACAAATAATATTAATAAAAAAGATCTTAATAATTAAATATAGAAACCAAAGTTCAACGAACGACTTCAATGTGATGGGTGAGCTTGAAGATTGTTTTCCACTGTAAGGAGCCTATTCGGGTATTTATTCTTGAGATAAACAAGTGCAGAAAATGCAGTCTCACACAAGTACAAAGTAGTGAAAGGCAGTAACAATCAAACTGCTTTGTCAGCTATGTGTGCTCGTCTACACGCCTCTCAACCCGAAAGTTCACAAGAGCCATTTTTGAAAACGTTTGCCTTAGTTCTGTATCAAAATCCAATTCATAAAACTGCTCCTTATCTTTGGCCTTAAAGTCCTCCGGCAACATATCAATGTTTTTATATTTTTCGTAACATCACCGCGCACCACTGCAGCAGTACGAACGTACCACTAGTGGTACACGTACCACAGTTTGAGAAAGGCTGCCCTAGACCACCATTACACAGTAATATAAGCCCTATGTAACGTAACTTTATGGCGTGTATAAGATTCAGGCACGACACATAATGTGTCTATCTGTATTGGTATTATTATTATACATTATTAGGTTTATTTATGAGTAGTTCACTTGATTTAGGAGATAATCAGGCTTTCTACGACGGCTGCGCAGGGTACCGCATGGCGGATGAAAGTGGAACAACACTAACGTTCATTACTTATGTCAGTTTTATTAATACTTGAAATGATGATGTGTTAAATTAACCCTTTTGATGACAATGCATTATAAGTGGTTATGTTAAAACCAAAAATCCAAGTTAAGTGACATTAATAGTATTTTATAAAAGTTATATCCTACTTGTATTTGTAAGATACAAAGTAATTTTCTGTAGAAGGTAAATATTTTTAAACGTATTAGAAGTTAAATTAATTAATACAGTGCTTAGTGTCACTAAAACACTTATAATTCTTAAATTGGAAATATAATGTAATTATGATAGCATAAATATAATAGCGTCTTTTGGTAAAACCTTTTTTTTTTATTTTCACTTCGTTCAAAGAGCTACCTATATTTATCACCATGTATCTTAATTTTCTCCGAGCAAGAGCGTAAACAAACACGACTTCAAAACATACAGGCGCGGGAAGTCAGCTGAGTGTAGCATGTTCAAAGAATGATTGTTAAGAATCCAGTTCAAAGAAATTAAACAGATCGATAGATTTAAAGAGAGAATGATCCCCGCGTTGTCTTGGCTACAACATGGATAACACTGCGTGGCTGGAAATAATCATTTAAAAAGTATAAGAACCAAATCGATACATCTTCCCGTGACACTTCAATTAGAAGCTCCCTTAGCCAATATATTGGTCCTCTTGTACTAAAAGGTTTAATAGTTTTTATGAACGCTCTGTGTCCTGACGCTTCTAATGTGTGCTCATTTATGTCATTCCGTTTATAATTTACTTATTATGTGTTCCGAATGTTTATTGAAATAATGTACAATTGTACAAGGATTTCTTTTTACAAAATTATTTACCCTGCGGTTTAAAGTGTGGCACACAATCGTAGCAAACAGCTATCTGTACATGTATGTCGACTAGAAATACAGTCGAATGCTGCTCCTCATGACCTTATAAAATGTTGAAGTGCGCCAGGTAGCACGTCCTAGCCTGCAGGGTGTTTGCTTCGTATTCTATTATTAACTTGTGTGGAGCTCTCGAGAACTGGAGGGTACCTTATCCATTAGCTGAGAGCTTCAGGTTGAATTAACAGAACTTGTACGGAACTTGAGGGAAAAGGAGATGAGTTAACGGAAGGATATTTCCCCAAAGTTCCTCTGAGATATCAGGTAACGTACACGTCTCGTTACCTCGTGCCTCCATTCTCTCAAGAACAGTGGATATCGTTACGAGTAACAATTACAAGTAACGTCATTTCAGTCACTTCTTAATATCAACTGTGTTGCAAGTTACGATAATACATAAAATAAATGTACTAAAAATGTAGCACTGTTCATAAACCAGAAGGATTGTATTCTTCACAGGCTTTGACTTTATGTAAACAACGACAAGTCGATAATCTATTACAGCTAGAACAAATGGTATTTCGAAGGATTTTAGGCAACAGAATAGTTTTATTTTTTTATTTTTTAGCGTATGGGATTTACTGCCGGGAGTGTCCGAGGACATGTTCGGCTTGCCAGAGTTTTGTAGCTGCTTCTATACGGACACCCATTGGGTGAGCTACAAATACCGTCGCGTGTGGAGTGTTGTCTGGTGAGGAAAGTGTTAATGTATGGACGAGGAATTGGAAGGTAGCGGCTGTGGCCTTTAGTTAGGGACCAACCCCGGCATTTGCCTGCAAGGAAGATGGGAAACCACAGAAAACCATCTTCAAGGTTGCCGGCGGGGGGATTCGAACCTCCTCGCCTCCCGGACGTGAGCGACTGCCTGCAGCCACGCCGTAACGACCACGGCTAACTCACCCGGTAGAATAGTTAATGGGCAGGTGCGATAGAGATCCAATGAGCACATATACAGTAAGATTGAACCATTAACATCATTGATTGAAAAGAAACGATTGATGTCCTACGGTCGTATCTTCCATATGATTGATGACAGCCTTACTAAGAAAATCTGGAATTTCACAATGCCAAAGGCAAGTGGATATTGTTCCAAGAATGTGACAAAGACCAGGTGCAAATCACAGAAAAGAAAATTCACAACAGATGTGAATTTCTGGAAATAAGTTAATTAAAAACTATCACGCGTTTAAGGGAAACCTGAATCCCGAGCACAATAATGGTATCTGCCATAAAGAAGGAATTGATTGATGTAATTACTCAAGAAATACTGATAGGATGTTAAAGCCGGTAAACGAACAAGATCTATTCACTGAAATGAAACTAAGCAAATGAAATGAAAATTGTTATTTAATACACAGTCTAAACAGGATGAAACAGATGTAAATATACATAATAATGTTATTGGTTTTACGTCCCTTTTAATTACTGTGGCTTTTAGAGACGCCAAGGTGCCAAACTTTTGCCCCAAAGGGGATCTTTAACGTGTCAGTAAAGATACCCTGGCTTTTGCGCACCCTCGAATGCCAGCTAACTGCGTCAGGATTCGATCTTGCAATCTTGTACACAGCAGGCGAGAACGTTACCGCTATGCCACGCAGCCAGTCTAATTGTAAATGTAAAACAATAATAATAATACTATTATTAATATTAACAATAGTACAACTAATAAAGAAAGGTGTCCAAATACCCTCGGGAGGAGAAATTCAAGGAAGGAATTATGAACTTAGAAAGTTTAAGAACAAAATATTAATTTGTAAGAAAAGGCACATTCAGTCTGAGAGACTAGACTTTATATCATTTCAAATGACGAATGCTACAAATGCTACACATGTTAGAAAGGCTCAGGACTCTTTCAACAGACTCCATTACCCATTAACTTAGGCTTCCCGCGCGGGGAACGAAGAGCAGCAAGTGCACTCTGCTGCATGACGTCACGCACTCGCCGTCTCCGTATCGCATATCGCCAGACTCCAGGAGTAAACTGAGACTCAACAGACTCCATTACCCTTTAACTTAAGCTTCATGCGCGGGGAACGGAGAGTGGGAGGTGCACTCTGCTGCTTAACGTCACGCACTCGCCGTCTCCGTATCGCATAACGCCAGACCCCAGGACTAAACTCAGACTCGGTGCATATGCACAGAACAACATGATGACGTCATACACGCCGTAGCCGTAACGCATAACGGTAGACCAAAGCATAACGATGAAGTCGACAAGATCATTTGAAGTGATAAGAGAGGAAACTATGGAAGAGGAAATTGTTAGATAAATGACAGAATAGTACCGGTTTAAAAATAATTATGAATAAATAAACAAATAAATAAATACATAACGGTAAATAAATAAATTAAAAAGAAAGAAAGAAAGATAGAAATAAACAAAAATATAAATAAAGATGCAACTGTGGATTGTGAACCACTATGAATTAATCTACTGTACATATAAAAAGGAAACTTTTTTTGTTCGTCCCTTGTGCGTACAGAAACCATTCATCCGATTGCGATCAAATTTGGATAGTTGTTGTGCACACTCCCAGGATGGTAATATGCATAGTAAATCCAATTTACAATAGATAGTGCGCGAGTAGATTTAACAAATGAGTTACGGCGCGCGAATCGTTTCAACACAGTCCCATATACGTTCATATGCCATTCATCCGATTGCGATAAAACTTGAATGAGTTATTGTGTACACTCTCGTTTAGGTTTCTGACTTAGTAAATCCATTTCACAGTTGATAGCGCACGAGTAAATTCAACGAATGAGTGACAGCGTGCGAATAATTTCAAAAACTCACGTATGCGTTCATATGCCATTCATCCGATTGCCATAAACCTGTGGTGAGTCGTTGTGTACACTCCTGCGAATGTTTCTGACTTAATAAATCCATTTTACAATAGGTAGTGCACGAGTAGATTCAATAAATGAGTGACAGCACACGAATCGTTTCAAAGAAAACTCGTATGCGTTCATATGCCATTCATCCGATTGCCATAAACCTGTGGTGAGTTGTTGTGTACACTCCTGCAAAGATTTCTGACTTATTAAATCCATGGTACAACAGGTAACGCACGAGTATATTCACCAAACGGGTGCCGGCGCGCGAATTGTTTAAACAAAGTCCCGTATGAGTTCATATATCTGATTGCGATGAAACTTTGGTGAGTTGTTGAGCACGCTCCCACGAATGTTTATGAGATAGTAAATCTATTTTACAATAGTTTAGAGGCAGTTAACTGGAAAAGAAAATTGAATTGTGTATCCAAAAGCACTTCAGCCAACAAAGTAACAACGCCAACACCTTCCTTGAATGGCATTGCAACGCATGACGGGTTCAGCTAGTGTTTTCATAGAAAGCTTCTCAATGAAAAGAAAATTAAAATGGGTATTATTTAAAATAAATTGTATTATTGTTGGGTGAGTGACGTTTGAATTTATTACTCTGTGGTTCTACCAGAAGTATGATGTGGATAATGTGTTGTGATGGGACTGATTGGCTCATGCGGTGATGATACCTAGGTAGATTAAAGGCAAGATTCGTCAAGGAGTGACCGGTATTTTCGTTCCATAGTATTTTATACAATTCGTGTGAATGTCATTCGACAGCTGAACTTATAACAGAAGCTAGAAAAATAAACATCTATCTCATTGACCTAATATTTATTTTAATTCAACTACAACAATAAAACAATATATCCCTTGCGGACATGTTGTATCATCAGCAAATTTCAAAGAATAGCTAAGGCGATGAAAGTCACAGCACAGCTACAGTTACACCTGAAGAGGACAAACTAACACTTTAAGTGTTACCAGTATCAAAAATAATGACGTCATGATACTGAAATAATAATATCTTACAGCCTGGGGTGCTGGGTGCAAGCTTTGTTATTTGCGCCAAGAGGGCAGCTTACATGTCAAATTTTTGTCGTTCCTTGGAGCGCTATGAAAGTCAAGGAGGTTTGATATTTAAGCTCCTTGACACTATAGCGCTCTCTAGTAGAGAAAGGAGGAACTTTGTGTTGGCGGAAAATCCTGAGATTAATTTTGCCATTATGAACACGGCCTACTGACTTCAAATGGGTTCTTTAATATACCAACAACGTATGATATGCGTGCTTTTAAAAAATCACTTAAACGGCCAGGAGCGAACCTTCAAGCTTGGGGGTTGGTATCATTTATTTATCGTATGGCTTTTAGTGCCAGGTGTGTCCAAGGACATGTTCAGCTCGCCAGAGTCTGTAGCTGGTTCCAGCGGAACCCATAGGGTGAGCTACACGTTCCATTCAATTTCAAGTTGTTTCAACTTTCGCCACCAGATATCAATGATACCTAGTGCTGAACGTTGGGACTTTGATAGAGCGTTCCAACGAAATCTAACCTTGAAATTTAGCTCCACACAAGTTTAGTCTGTGGAAGGATCTTTTACATACCATAAATCTATGACATGGGACCGCCGGCTTTACTTCCCCTCCGAAGAAAGGCACACAGAAGGATTTTTAACGCTCTTAAAAATCCCATGACTTCGGCCGGGTTTGAACCCGCTATCTTGGGCACAGAAGTTCAGCATGCTACCAACTACGCCACTGAAGCCGTTGGGGTTGGTAATCCGACACGATAACCACTCACCCAACGTGGCAATCTATTGAAATGAAAATTGGTAATTATTCTATCATATTATTTTAGTATTCAAAATCCGATTGAGCGCGCAACTCAATTTGCATTTAACATTCAATCAATAGTGATCATACGTCCGTTGATAATAAATCCATTAGGTCCACTCATCGTAAATAGAATGCTCACGCAATGGTATAAATACAACTATAATAATTCTATTTCAGTCTCGTTGCTCATTCATTCTGAAATGATAAGTTGCCTACCACCAGGAGATTCAAACTCATACGTCATGGCACGTCGGTGTGTTCTTCTTCTGTCTCCTGCACCCCAACATCATGCCACAAAATTAATCCGACCTCTCTTCCGAATCTAAATGTATCTAACTTAACTCTAGCATATCTTCTAGGCTTTTGCATAATATGTTGCCTAATGAAATGCAGCTGAAAGAAATCAGAAACCCTTATTAACGTCAAATTGGCAGGTGACAAGGTAAAGGAAGTAGGAGACGAAAATTAAGTATGTGAACTATGTGTTCATAAGTGTGAATCGTATCATTTTGAAGTTTGTGTAACCCACAATAGGGTACAATCGTGTTGACCGATTGAAAAACATCAAACTATGTTTACTAAGGCAACACTGAAGAATGGCTTCAAACAACATAGGCCTATAATAATAATATCGTTTGGCCTCGGGTGCCTGGTGCAAGCTTTGTTAATTGACACCCAGAGGGTAGCTTGCATGTCGAATTTCGTCGTTCCTTTGAACGCTATGAAAGTCAAGGAGGTTAGATATCTAAACTCCTTGACACTACAGCGCTTTCACGTAGAGAATGGAGGAACTTTGTGTTGGCGGAAAATCCCGTGATTAGTTTTGCCATTGAACACGGCCTACTGAATTCAAATGGGTTCTTTAACATGCCAACAACGTATGACATGTGTGTCGTGATCTTTGTCGCCTTCAAAAATCACTTACCATGGCCAGGAGCGAACCTGCAAAACATAGGCCTAATAAATATTGAACTGTCAATACGGATTATAACTTCACATTACCATATTGGTAATTACATATGCAGCTAATACACACACTACTACAGTCATCACATAAATGCAGGTTATCAGATAAATTCAACACACATCCAAGTACACGGGACTGATGATCAAAGATGACCTAAATAGAGTTGTATTTATTTTAGTTCATTCAATAATCTATTATTTTATAAATTTATTAAAAATAAATAATAAACAATCATAATAATAGACTGTAATAATAAAAATAATATTAATATCGTATGGCCTCGGGTTCCGGGTGCAAGCTTAGTTATTTGACACCCAAAGTGTAGCTTGCATGTCGAATTTCGTTGTTCCTTGAAGCACTATGAAAGTCAAGGAGGTTAGATGTCTAAGCTCATAGAAAACTATAGCGCTTTCTAGTAGAGAAATGAGGACCTTTGTGTTGGCGGAAACTCCCGTGATTAATGTTTCCATTATGAACACGGCCTACTGAATTAAAATGGGTTCTTTGACATGCCAACATCGTATGGCATGCGTGTCGTAATTTTTGCCGCCTTTCAAACATCACTTACTTCGGCCAAGAGCGTACCTGCAAGCTTGGGGTAGTAGACCGACACGTAAACCACTCACCCAACCGTGGAAAGCATAATGATAATAGACTAATATAAATTAACAACAACAAACAAGATAGTTCCTTGAAGATAATTATCCTGGATTTCAATTACTTGGCCACGGAAGTTAATTTTCTACCTAAAATTAAATTATCTCCTCTACTTAAAACTTAGCCATTGAGGGCTCAGCGTGAGGGTAATTTTATGCAATCCTGTTTAGGTTTGCATTTCTCAAAAATGCTTTTTCATTCATGACTGTGAGTTTCATCACGATCCTAAGCAGGAACTTTCCTTGTTATTTCGTCCTTTGTTCTGTCCAGAAGCCTCCGTACTTGCTTGAGAGCGCTGTCTGGATTTTAGGGTTAACTCCTTGAGTCTCCACGCACAGGCTTCTCATTGTACACGAGTGTACTACACGAAGTCGATGTTGAAGCTACAGGAAGCCGTGTATTGTATAAGTGAAACCTGAAGCGAAACTAGAGCGGAGACGTAGTTAAGTGGTTAGATAAATATACGAGTATATTTTCTGAAGGGTTCCGTGTTTGATCCCCGGCTGGATAGTTCTATATTCATTATTATTATTATGTGCGTATGGACCCTATTGGATCACGCATTACATTTATGATTCGCCTTTCTAACAGTCCATATTGCTTTCATTCTTTCACTGTGCGCTTGTTTCCTTTCTTCTGACCACTTAGTCCCCGATCTTCTGGGGACTTCATTCTCTGGCTGTACCACCCATTTATTTATCTTCTGACGGTAGACATTTCTGTCTAGTATTTCTGACGTTTCTATCCGGGCCTTTTCCAGGTCATTTTTAACATCTTGTATCCAAGATACGTTCTTCAGTTTTCCTGAGTATGTCAAAATCTTATGAGTTAACCTTGAAGATGAGAGTCTGTGAACGTGTCCATAGAATTTCAGTCTTCGTTTCCTGATGTCTGCGGCGAGGTTGGATAGGTTTTCCGTGGCTTTGCGAGATTTGAGTCTATACCCTTCTTCACTTTTCTCTGGGCCCAGAATTTTCGTCAAGATCTTTCTTTCCTCCTTCAAGATATTTTCCAGATCACCTTTCTTATTAAGTACCAAGGTTTCACTTGCATACAGCACTTCAGGTTTAATCACCGTGTTATAGAGTTTGATTTTTGTATGTATGGACATGCATTTCTTGTTATAGATGTCACGGGTTCTCCAATACGCTCTTTTGAGTTTTTGTAATCGAACTTTCTGAGCTTCCTTTTCCAATCCTGTTGGTTCTAGGATCCCACCGAGATATTTAAAGTGTGGAACCCGTTTGATGTGCCCGTATTTTGTTTGTATTTCCTGGACGTCGAACCTAATGCAAATAAACTTGGTCTTCTCGAATGAGATTTGCAACCCAGTTTTCTCAGCGCATTCCTTGAGGACTTCAATCTGTTCGAATGCTAAAATATCGCTGTCTGCTAGTATCGCTAGGTCGTCTGCGAAAGCTAAACAACTGACCTCGATGTCATCATTCTTTCGTCCAAGTTGAATGGGTTTCCAGAGCTTCTGGGCATTCAAGTCCTTCTCCCATTCTCGAATGACTTTATCTAGAACAAGGTTGAAGAGCAGTGGTGACAATCCGTCACCCTGTCGCACGGCGGTCTTAATCGCAAAGGGCTCCGATAATTCACCCAGAAATTTTACTTTTGACTTCGTGTCCGTGAGTGTTTCCTTGATAAGTCTTAATGTCTTTGGATCAAGTCCTAGTTCTTCTAAGATGTTAAAGAGAGACTGTCGATCGACCGAATCGTACGCCTTCTTAATGTTGACGAAACTACAAATGATCGGAGAGCTTCGGGTCGCTCTATATTTCAATATCGTCTTCAAGTTAAAAATTTGTTCAACACAAGAACGCTCAGGTCGGAAACCAGCTTGATATTCACCAATTTTGTGTTCAAGCTGTTCTTGTACTCTTTGAAGAAGACACGCGGAGAGAATCTTGTAGTTGACTTGAAGGAGAGAAATCCCTCTGTAGTTATACACATCCGTTCTGTCACCTTTCTTGTATAACGGATGGATGAGTGCACATTTCCATTCTTCAGGTAGCTTTTCTGTTTTCCAGATATCCATGATGATTAGTGTGAGCTCCTAAAGTGTATTTGGGCCTATGTTCTTTAATAGTTCTGCAACTATGCCATCTTCTCCAGACGCCCTGTTACTTTTGAGTCTGAAAATGTGTCTCTGGATTTCTTCTTTAGTAGGTGGTGGAGTTTCAGGTTTTACATGTACGGGAGTCTCTTCGGGCCATCGTGATGTTGGCTCCTCGCAATTGAGTAACTCAGAGAAATACCGAGCCAGTTCACTACAATTATCCCGGTTGGACAACGCGAGGTTTCCGTCTTGTTTTCGGAAACACAAGTGCTGTGGGGTGTATCCTCGGATTCTTCCTGCGAACGTCCTGTAGAAATCTCGCGTTTTGTGATCTCGGAAGTCTTGATCTATAGATTCCAATTGGTCCTTCATGTGTTTCCTCTTAGTGTGTCTGATTACTTTTGACACTTCCTTCCTGATCTGAAGATAGTGTTGTTGAGTCTCGAGTGACTTCTTACTGTTGTATTTCTGAAAAGCTCTCTTTCTCATTTCCAGAGCTTCTTCACATGCAGAATCCCACCACGGGTGTTTCGTATTCTTCTTCAATGGAATAGTCTCTTCAGCTCTCGTAATGATCTTGTCATGGAACTGCTTCCAGGTGCTTGCCTTTTCCTTTTCCCATTCCTCTGTTATGTTACTTTCCTTTAACTTTTTCGTGTCAAATTTCTGAAGATGAGATTTGTTGGGGTGGATTCTTTTCGGGATAAATTGCACTTTGATTCGCACTAGATAATGGTCGGAGTCAATATTGGCTCCTCTTCGAACTTGCACATCATGCATTTCTTTCTGTAAAGGATGTGTGATGGCCGCATGGTCGATGTGATATTCTCCAAGAGATTGCACAGGTGATCGCCAAGTCTTCTGTTTTCGAGGGTGCTTCTTCAGAGAGGTGGACATTATCTTAAAGTTGTTCTGTTGGCACAGTTCAATGAGTCTCATGCCATTCTTGTTGGTGAATTTATGAGCTGGGTATTTGCCTACAGTCTTTTGGTATTCTTTTTCATTGCCAATCTGTGCATTGAAATCACCTAGTAATATCCTTGTGTCTTCTCTAGGAACCGTTGCCACGATCTTTTCGAGTTTAGACCAGAACTGTTCTACCTTCTGCAAGTCCCTTTTATTTTCAATGTTCGTGGGGGCATGTGCGTTAATTAATGTGTATTTTTGTTCGCACATTGTATGCGCTTAGTCATTACTCTATTACTTATGGGAGTGACTTCTTTTATCGAATCAACTATGCTCTTGTGAACTACAAATGCCATACCCAAGAGGGGGGTGCCACCTCTTCCTATTCGTTTGTCCGTTTTACTTTTGAAAATACGGTAGTTACCATTGTCTAGTGTGCTCTCATCTGTAAAACGTGTTTCCCGAAGAGCTAGTATCTGTATCCTTTGTTGATCTAGTTCTGATGTCAAGGTGTGTAGTTTGCCTGGTTTTAGTAATGTGTTGATGTTGAAGGTCCCGATGTATGTGGGTGTCTTTGATGGTAGTTTGCCAGAGAACTCCGACTTTCTCTGTGATCGTGGTTGCCCAGGTCCCCCAGAGTCCGAAAACCTGGTTGCCGTCCATGGACGGGTGGATTGGTTACCACCTGGGGTAATTCTGTAGTTACTCGCACGAATCATAACTGCTTGTAATCAAGGATTAATCCAGTGTTTCCACTGGGAGTTTAGGACCAGGGATTGCTAGTTCCTGGAACATAAGCTATGCAGCCGTACCTACTAGGTAAGCAGACGCTGACCACTTTGCCGCTCGATCCAAGTCAGACGCGAAGTTGGATTTCAATTTTGGTTCTTCCGCGCTCGCTGCCATTGAGACATAGGTCCTCCTCTGCCATCGAAGCCGTTGGCCATTGTTTTATTCTCCTCAGTTGCTTATTTGACTAGGTCTTATTCGCACCTTTCCTGTATATCTACAGGAAATTCCCCATCAGCCATCGGGACGTGCCGTGTCGGGGTTGAGGGCCCCCTTCCCAGTGTCTCACGCAGGGTTATGCTTAGCTCGTACTCAGTTCGGAACAAAACCCCCACGTGAGCTGACTAGGTAATAATGTAGTATGCTGTCTGGTACAAAAGCGTCACATTGCCGGTCGTAAAGATGGCTGACAATAGTGGCCGGTTGTGTGACCTAGGTAACACCGAGACTATACAGAATAGTCAGTATCCTATTCATGGCCTCCATGGGATCAATGACAAAAGAAAACAAAATGGAGACAGTTAGGTCAAAGGTGTTAGTCAGATATACGGAGTGGCCCCTAATAGTGTTATCTATGGAATAATATTGTCGCAATTACCAAGATGGCGGACATTTATAGCACAAAATTCATATTAAATATTACTTTAAAACACTATTACACAGGAACACATACACTAGATAACACTAACACACATTCAGCACTAAAAGTAAAGCCACTATTATTCCCTGGAAGCCACAAACTAAGCACAGTTCCTCCGTATTGGCCGATATAAGACGCAGCATCATTACCCATGATCTATGCTTAATTTCCCTGGCTTGATGACTAAGAGTTTGCTAAGGCTTCATAAAGAAAAGGAGAAGAAAGAAGAAAGTAAAAGAGAAAAAGAAAACGACTTATGAAATTCACATGTACTGCACAAGACAAAGAAAAAAATCCTCTCGGCACGCTGGAAGGCGGAGATAGATTTCACCGGGCAAACTAGGGGCTAGGCTATAATAGGCAAAATATGCAGGTTTTCGTAGGAGGATCAGACCTCATTGATTGCAAGAAAGTATTTTACATTTAGAGGTTAATTAACTTTTTTTTTCGTTTTTGTATGCATATTTTTATCATTTTATTGTCTTATGGGGATGGTAACCTTCTTGTCATTTGGGGTTCATTTTTAGCCTATTTTCAATTTTGAAAAAATAGGCTTATGAGATCACCTTTTGTCCGTGTGTGTGTGCGTGTGTGTGTGTGTGTGTGTGTGTGATTCGTGTGTGTGTCCCCCCCTAATAAAATCTAAACGGCTGGAGCGATTTCAATGAAACTCGGTATGTTCATAGCACTATTCCCGGCGACCTCGACCGTGCCCTTCAAATTTTGATACGTCTCACCAATGCAAAATGGCGGCTGTGCGAAATATTTCACTAGCATTCAATATCTCCGAAACTATTACCGATATCGCCCTGAAATTGTGTACGGTGATAAAGGGTACTACTAGAAGTTCACCTATGAGACTTTCAAAAACCTGGTGACTACAAAACCAACATGGCGGTCAAGCGAAGTTGAGAATTTTAAATAGACTTTTCTCGTGATTTAACTATCCACACGTAATGAAACTTGGTACAGGAAATGTTTATACACATTGTAATGCACTGGAGTCTAATTTAGATCAATTGTTTACATAACTTCAAAATGGCGGCTGTGCGAAATATTTCACTGACATTCTATATCTCCGAAACTATTACAGATATCACCCTGCAATTTAGTACGGTGATAAAGGGTACTGATACAAGTTTACTTATGTATATTTCATAAACTTGTAAAGTAGAAAACGAACATGGCGACCAAGCGAAGTTGAGACTTTTAAATAGACTTTTCTCGTGATTTAACTATCCACACGTAATGAAACTAGGTACAGCAAGTGTTTATACACATAGTAATGCACTGGAGTCTAATTTAGTTCAATTGTTTACATAACCCCAAAATGGCGGCTGTGCGAAATATTTCACTGACATTCTATATCTCCGAAACTATTACAGATATTACCCTGCAATTTTGTACGGTGATAAAGGGTACTGGTACAAGTTTATCTATGTATACTTCATAAACTTGTAAAGTAAAAAACGAACATGGCGACCAAGCGAATTTGAAATATTTTAATAGACTTTTCTCGTGATTTAACTCTCTGAGCGCAGTGAAATGTGGTAGAGTAAATGATTTTGCAGATTGTAATGCACTGCCATCTAATTTAAATCAATTGTTTACATAACCTCAATATGGCGGCTGTGCGAAATTTTTAAATTAAGTTTTTATTTCTTGTGTCGTAATCATGCGATCGAAGTGAAAGTTTGAATAATGAACCAAGGCAATAATTGTCCTTGAATGGTACATAATTCTATGGCCTATACATATAACAATCCTAAATGGCGAGCTTCCGAAATATTTAGATGGTTCTCAATATCTATGAATCTTTTACAGCAACCAAACTGAATTTGTTTTATGTTCATAGAGACTATGAACATATGTTCACCTATAGGACTTTCATTAACCAGGTGAGCACAAATCCAACATGGCGGCGACGCGAAGTATAAATATTTAAATGGACGATTCTCGCGAATTAACTATCCGAGTGCTATGAAACGTTGCACGTTTAATGCTTATACAAATGTTGATCCACTGGCATCTAATTTATTTCAATTGTTTGCATAATCACAAGATGGCTGCTGTGCGTAGTTTTAAAATCTCGTTTTTACTTCTTGTGTTCTAATCATGCGATTGAAGTTTGAATACCACACGTACACAATAATCTTAATGTAATAGTACAAAAATAAAAATCCAACCTGGCGACCATCTGAAATATTTAGACAGTTCTCAATATCTACGAATCTGTTACAGCAATTAAACTGAAATTTTGTATGTTGTCAGAAGAAATTAACATGAGCAGGATATATGAAAATAGGCTGTATAGTTCTTTACGGAACTACTTGTTATACTTGTGATCACACTGTCCGTATGCAAGGTTTGGAACTGATGGCCAACTATCTGACAGTCTGTTACTTCTTCACGTAAAATTTTATCTCCCGCAGAGATTTTTGTTGGTTCCTCAGTTTAGGGGCTGCGACAACGTGGTCATGTAACCCACGGTAGAACCCCGGGTAGAATCTGATAAACGGTGTTAATTTTGATGACTGTATTAGTCTGTAATTCAGGTAAGGTCTGCAGACGGTCAATTTTAAGTAGTAGTTCCTAATTTTGTACCATATACTAACGTTAACGACACCTAGCCGGGAACTTGGCTACTAGATGCCACCACAACCAGCAACTTGCAACGAACGTTGGAACTTCTCCTCGAAAGGAAAGCATGCTGATGGATTTTTAGCGCTCTTAGAAAATCCGACGACTTGTGCCGGCTTTGAACCAGCGACCTTTGGCATATAAGTTCAGCATGCTACCAGTTAGCCGCTTCCCACAGTCCGATGGAAAAATGAATGTGATCTCGTGCAATGGCGTTGTCTTGGCAACCTCTGATAGCTCATCCTTCATCAATTTAGAAGCGTTGTCATGGTAACCTCTGATGCACTTGGCATGTTCTTTAATTCCGAAATCATTTTTCTCATCCTTTGGCGTAATGGTAGGTCAGATCAAAAATTCCTTCAGACAAAGTTTTAGGTAATTATTAGGGGAATATTTTCCATTTTGTACGGTTTTGATATTGTGCCTATTAAGAGAGATATGATTAATGGATCCCGAAAAAAACACTTTTTTCCACCCCTTTGGTCAATGTTTGGTGCCATCAAAACTTTTCAAACATAAATTTTTGGCACTTATCCGACACATATCATGAACTTTGAATGGATTCGATAGTTCACGTATTAAGAGAGTTATAGCGATATTTCACTTTTTCGAAAATAAAAGCCCCCCCCCATTTTAACCCCCTTCAACCGATTTTGCCCATTAACGAACTCGACCGATATTTTAAGGGGTTACATATTATGTAAAACATTCAAAGTGATTGGTGCAAAATTACGGCAGTTATCGTGTCCACAAGAAACTGATATATATGCATATTATATACACACACATATATATATATAAAAACTTTTGAACTGACGGTGGTTTGGAGTCTGGGGGATGTGAAACGCGAAGATATGTCGAAATTTTCCGGAAGTCGAAACATGGCACCCATTGCAATAGTAAGCTTTCTGATGAAATCTACACACCAACCGTGTGTCATGGCGGACTGAAGTCACAGAGTTGTGTCGCTTAGAAGTGTAGTGTATTTTTAACGTGTTCTCGCGATCGTGTGTTCATTTAAACCAACAATCCGGTGAGTGAAATTAATGTACATCAGTCATCAAAAGAAATCAGGCTGCCAAATATACTCTAAAACCCTTAATCATCTACATTTATACATAGTAGAACTCAATTTTAGGTTATACAATGTCTGGAGGGAAAAATAAAAACACGAAGCGTAATGCGCAGAATCGCCAACAGGTGCAGGAAGACTGTCAGCGCTCTCCCTCGGCAAAGATGGGAAATGCTGGCATTAACCACACAGAGGGCAGCACTGATGAACATGGCGACTTGTCAACATTAGTGCTAAAAATCATAAATGACTTGGTTAGCCAGCCCTCCTTCTTGTCAAGGCTTGTTGATGAGATCACCTCAAAAGTAATAGAGGGTCTCAAAGCATCCATTGATTTTAACACTAAGGTGATAGATGATATGGAAAAGAAAATTAAGGCCAGCGAGGAGGAAGTGCAATCACTGAAAGAGGAACTGCGTGAAAGGACTGATACAATGGGGCAATACTCCCGACGGAATTGTATCCGGGTGTTTGGCATGGAAGAAAAGGATGGCGAATCGACTGATCAGCTCGTCCTTAACTTGGCAGAACAGCTAGGAGTAAATATAAAAATTGAGGACATTGACAGGACCCATAGGGTAGGCTCAAGAAACACCCAGAAGCCACGCCCCATCATATGTAAATTTGTCTCCTTTGCCAAGCGGAAAGCGCTCTTTCAGGCGAAGAAGAAATTGAAGGGAACTGGGACTGTAATTAGGGAAGACCTAACCAAGTTACGGTTGGAATTGCTCCACAAAACAATCGACAAGGTGTGAGTTAAGCATTGTTGGTCCAATAATGGCGTCATCTTTGCAGTTAGCGGAGGTATTCGTCACAGGCTGACTAATTTCAATGACCTTAGATTGATCTAAGTTAGTGTGATCAGTGTTATATCCCTTACTAATGTAATTTTAACTTTAACCAATTGATTGTACCAACTGTATACCATAATACCGGTACCTATTGCTCGAAAGCAAGTAAGGCTGGGAAACTTAAATTTAAGAAATACCACATTCCTCTTAGGCAACAACATTTAGAAAATTGTCTGCTAAATTCTATAACGTTTGTAAATCTGCCTTTACCAAATAGACACCAATACTGGGCTATACTGCTTGCTATTAGATCCAAGCTTCCTTCCCTTATTGAACAGGTTGGCAAAATTATTTTTTATAAATATTAAGCTTCTCTCTTAGGTAGCCTACCAGTACCAAGCCTTTTCCAACAATTAATCAGCTTTAAACACTACTTGCGTCTTTACTTACTTGCTTACTTGCTTTCACCTTTCGCTCCCAGCCCAAACCCATCTTTCTTCTCCTATACACGTTGTCAATGTTAATGGTGAGTGTGAGCTATAGGCTACTGCATGACATAGATATTGTCATACAGATCAGGCAAAACAAAGTTAACCCAGTTCGCAGTTGATTTAATGGCTGCTAGCTCAGGACTGCAAGAGTCCTCTCTCTCTCTCCTCTGACAGACATTTAGTGAGATTAACCCCAATGGATGGTAATTATTATAAATATTAGTTCTTCAGCCGCCACCTGTAACCATCACTGTTATGTTTTCAGATTAACATTTCCATTCTATCCTTGCATCATGCAATGTGAATACATTTTATGTTCTGTAAGTAGACCTATATTGGGTACAAGCTGGAGACTAGTAGGCCTGCTTTAAACCACATTCAAATTTAATTTCATTTTATCCGTATTTCCTTTTTTTTTTGTTTGTTTTTTAATTCAACCTATCACAAATGTTAAATTAAATGTATAGTCTATATAGGTATAACGTACACTATGTCTTGAGATATAAAACCTTAATTGCATTTTCAGGGTGTGTTGGTTGGTGAGTGACAAGTGACTTTAAACTATGCCTAGCTCAATTCTAGACAGATCTGATGACATGACTGTTTATTTCCAAAATGTTACCGAAGATTGCAGTGTGTTTCACTGTGTCATTATTTAACTCATATATTTATGTGCCATCTGTCATAACTTAACTTTTTCTTTAGCTTCTAAATTGTGTTGTAGTTTGTGCTATTGTAGATTATGAATGACGACATATAATGGTCACTGTACTAATTTCTCTTCTGAGTGACTAGGCAATGCCTTTCACTACTTTACAAGATCTTTTAACTTGTACCTATGGTTGTATCTGACCATAGTCTATCAGACATACTTTCCGCTATCAGCCTAAAAAACACTAACTGCCTAAAAATTGCTCATATCAATGCTCAATCATTAGTTGACTCCTCTCACATTCTGAATTTTGTCACGTCTTTGGTGGTTCGTCTTTTGACATACTTGCATTAAGTGAGTCCTTTTGCAAGCCCTCAATTCCAAATGCTGCTGTCTCTCTCACCGGCTATAAAGTCATTAGAAATGACAGATTAACCGTAGGTGGAGGTGGTGTTGCAGTTTACCTTAGGGATAGCATAAAGTATAGCGTGCTAAGTCAGTCTCCTGGTGAATATAATAAGAGGCCTGAGTACATTATACTTGACATTTCTCTTACCGAAACTAAAATTCTCTTTGCTTGTGTGTACCGTCCACCGAAAGCTGGCTACCTAGATATTTTTAGCCTACTTTCGATTTTTGCAAAAAATTAAAGTAGACTTATGAGATCAACACAGGGCGAAAAAAGTGTGTCTGTCTGTGTGTGTGTATGTGTGTGTGTGAGTCTGTGTGTGTGTGTGTGTCTGTGTGTGTGTGTGTGTGTGTGAGTGTGTGTACTCTGAATGTGTGTCCCCCCCCTATCAATTCGAACACGGTGAAACCGAATTGAACGAAATTTGGTAGAGTGGTAGAACAAGCAAAGGGAACCTCAGTGTCATGTTTTATATCGCCGCCATCTTTACTAAAACTGAATGGCGGCCACTCAAACGTTCAAAACGTAAAATCAAATAATGACTAACCAAATCATCCGATCTCTACCAAATTTGGTAACAACATACCTTCGTATAGGATGTGTCTTGTGACCAAACTACAAGGTCGTCCGCCATACCATTTCAGGATGGCGGCCGTGCGAATTATGCAAACTTTATAATCCATATCATGGGACCCACCAGTTCCGATTATCGAGCAGAGAATCGTTTTAACTGTTCTAAAGGAAGAGGCACGTTCGAAATTAAAAGTTTATTCTGTAATACTATAGTGCAGACGTGATTTTAAAAAGCTGAGCCGATTCAGTAATAAGACAAGATGGCAGCGGATATCTTGTGCCTAACTTATATTTCACTAATTTGAGTATTGCATGCAATATAGCGTACTGATACAAAATAAATAAACTTTGTATGAAATGCTTTATATATAAATAATATACTCCAGTGATGAAATCGTTTAGTATAAATAATTATTTGCTAACAAGTTCTGTGTAAGTCATTTTATATAGAACGATATTCGTTGACACAATTAGCTCAGTGGTAGAGCGTTAGCCTATCGGTCAAATGCCTATGGTTCAAACCCGGTCAGAGCTAGGTTTTTGCCTGAAATGTTATATGTTTAATGTTTTGTAATGACTCAGACGTTTTAAAATTAAGCGTTATATTGTGCATATTATGGTGTAAAATATATATTTAATTAAAACATAATTCGCCAGCAGATTTACTCGAGACATCTAGCTGCCAAAAAGGTAACTGCACGCCGACCTACTTATTAACTTCCAGATTTTATTGAAAAGTTGCTTCTTCTGGCCGCTAGAATGCACTCGCTCTGTTAGGATTATATTGTTCGATATTTCACCACTAGATGTCACGACTAGTCTACGTGGGCCTCCATTGATTACTATACCATTGGCATTCTATGCGCATCGAATTTGAAGAATGACAAGATGATACTACGATACATTTTAACTTTTTATTTTAAAGGGTTTGTAACAGCCTATTTTGCGTTACTTGAAAATGTTATTTGAAGTAAAGAACAAAACGATTTCACATAGTAACTGAATTCAAGCCGTTGGTGTTAGTTCAGGTTATTAATTACTACTTTTATTTCAGGCAAATAGCAATCGAAAATATCCACATAGTTTGTATACACACGTCTCTGTAGGGTCATGGAAAGATTTGTTAATTCAATTAGGGTTGTGAAAGCCATGCACAACCAGACGTGTAAAGACATGCCTCAACTCAAAGTTGGATGTTGCCCACGGCAGGTCGTATATGTAATAATAATAATAATAATAATAATAATAATAATAATCATGTTATTGGTTTTACATCCCTTTTAACTACTGCTGCTTTTAGAGACACCGGGGTGCCGGAATTTTGGCCCGAAGGGGATCTTTAACGTGCCAGTAAATGTACTGACACGGCTCCCTCGCATTTGTGCACCCTCAAATGCCAGCTGACTGCGCCAGGATACGAACCTGCAACCTAGGGCCCAGCAAGCGAGAACGTTACCGCTGAGCCACGCAGCCAGTCCGGTCGATTATGTCTCCAGATCCATAACATTCTTGATATACTTCTTATCTTTCTTTCTTCAATGATGGTAGCAGTTTTTATCTAGGTTGTGGCGTTTGGTAGAGGTAAATCGTTTCTAAGGTCTTCAACAAAGAATAGTTCTATTATACTCTTTGATAATAACAACGAGTTATAACTATACTCATACATTTAGGAGAAAGTAGGCTATATGTTCTTTACTGAACATCTTGTTCTGAATGACATGTACAGGTTCATTCTTGATTATAAATATGTTTTTATTGTTGGGAACGTCAATGCTCGGTTTGGTAGTGGATCTTTTGAAACTGAACAGGTATGTGATGTGCTCTGTTCCTGTAATGTTGAATGTTTACCATTCGATACTACATTTCACACAGCTACTTGTGACAGCTCTCTCGATATTACCTCTTCAAACTGAAATGACCTCGTTGTTGACTACGGACAAGAACCAGCTGCTGGATTCTCAGCCCATGATCTCCTGTATGCAGTGTTTTCTTTATCTACCCCGAAACTTCGACCAAAATCAATCTTTGTACGTGACTTTAGCAAATTTAATTTAAATGATTTTAAAACGAACGCAGAATTACTCCCTTGGCAGAATTTCTACCAATCCACTGACATAGATGAGAAAGTGACTCTATTTAATGATTGTGTAAATAAACTCTATGATATGCATGCACCGCAAAAGAAAGTGGATATAAAACATAGCTCTGCTCCGTGGATCAGCAAAGAAATCAAAACGCTTTTAAAGAAACGTGATAAAGCACGTAGAACATTTATTAAATCTAAACTTACCACTGACTATGAAGAGTATAGAATTCTGCGTAATAAGACAAAACAAACAATTAGGATCACAAAAGTGAAATATATGTACAACCTCTTCGGTGACTGCAAAAGCACCTCCGCCAGATGGCGTGCTGCAAAATCATTGGGGTTGGTGCCAGTTCAGTCACTGATGTTGAGATGCCTGTCTCTGCATCACAATTAAACGAACATTACTCAAATGTTGCGTCAATTGGTGATGTATTAAGAGTATCAGAGACCGTCATGAAATACACTTCCATCCCTCCCCCTGCCCATGAAAAATTTTTCTTTATGTATGTTTACCCACACCAGATTGTGAAAGCCATCAAATCAATTCGTACAAAAGCAAGAGGCCCTGATAGCATCCCAATTTCTCTTATTTCTAACTATCTTGAAGTATTTCTACCCCCAATTATCCATCTATTTAATTTCTCTCTACATAGTGGAGTATACCCGTCTCTTTGGAAGTGTGCTAACATACGTCCAGTACCAAAAAATAAAAACCCCACTAGTTGTAGTGACTTTAGACCAATAAATATCGTTTGTGCCCTTAGTAAAGCGCTTGAGAAAATTGTTCATGAACAAGTATGTGAATACCTAACTAAATTTAATATATTCAATCCTTACCAATCTGGGTTTAAAAAGGGGCATAGTACCACCACTGCATTGTTAAAGGTCAGCGATGATATACGCTCAGCTATGGACAAGCGTCAGCTTACAATCTTATGTCTTTTCGATTTCAGTAAGGCTTTTGACTGTGTGAATCACAATATACTTCTTGCAAAGCTGAAATCTTTTGGCTTCTCTCAGAGTGCTCTTTCCTGGTTCAAATCATACCTTTCCATGCGTACACAGAGAGTGGTCCTCGCGGATGGCTCCTTCTCAGACTGGAAATTGGTAGAAAGTGGAGTACCTCAGGGATCTGTCTTAGGTCCACTATGCTTCTCGCTATATATCAACGTTGTTTTGAATGCATTCCGAAATAGTTCTTTTCATATATACGCTGGTGACCTCCAAGCCTATTTTCACCTCACGCCTAGCACTGCATGTGTTCGTATAAATCTGTTTAATGAAGACATTGACAGGCTTTGTGAATGGGCCCTAAATCATAATCTTAACTTGAACATATCTAAATCACAACTTATATCCATTGGATATACAAAACTTCTAAATTCAGTAGATTTTAATTCACTACTACCCATCAAGATAATAATATTAAAAATAGCAACACTGTCAATAATCTTGGAGTGATATTTGATAGAACACTGTCGTGGGCAGAGCATACGTCTAATGTGGTAAGGAAGGTTGTATCAACTATGCATCTCCTGAAAAGAACTGTTTCTTACACCCCTCTTAACATACGTAAGCTCTTCGTCCAAACTCTCATTTTTCCAATCATTGATTATGGCTCTGCTGTATACAATGATTTACCAGAAACACAGAACATCAAATTACAAAGAGTCCAGAATGCATGTGTTCGGTACATTCTGGATGTAAGGCGTGATGAACATATCACACCTTACTACGTGCAGCTGAAATGGCTGAAACTCCACGAGCGCAGGCAGCTATCAGTTGCCATTCTGACACATAAAATATTACATACCAAGACCCCGTTATATCTCTACAATGCATTTACACTAATGCATTCTGTTCATAATCGAGATAATAGATACACAAAATGAACACTCCAGATTCCTATACACCGAAACATGAAGTTCAATAAATATTTTGTTTGCTCCGCCTCACGCCTCTTCAACACCTTCGATTTATGTAAGTTCGACAACATTGCAAGCACTGCAGCTTTCAAAAGACATCTTTCATCCTGCTTCTTGGAGCAGTATACCTCTCACATTTGATTACTGCATTATGTTAAAATACTTTTTTTTAAAGTTCAATTATAACATCAGGACAATAGCTGACAACCTGTCTAATTTAATAGCTTTTCGTGTACAGTATACGATGTTTGCTTTTCGGGCTGATAGTGTGTCTGTATGCTCTCTTTTGTAAATAATCTTTCCATTATCATTATTATTATTATTGTTATTATTATTATTATTATTATTATTATTATTGTATTATTACTGTCTTTTTGTTACTATTGTTAGACTATTATTATTTATATTGTGAATATAAGTGAAATGTTTTATTTACATAAGACCTAACCATATTTTATATAGGGCGCTACTGTAAAGGGGCTCTTAAGCTCTAAGAGTAGCCGTGCAAATAAAATCAATCAATCAATCAATAGGCTACATAATTAAAACAAGATGTTCAGTAAAGAACATATAGCCTACTTTCTCCTAAATGTATGAGTATAGTTATAACTTTTTATTATCAAAGAGTATAATAGAACTATTCTTTGTTGAAGGCCATAGAAACGATTTACCTCTACCAAACGCCACAATCTAGATAAAAACTGCTACCATCATTGAAGAAAGAAAGATAAGAAGTATCTCAAGAATGTTATGGATCTGGAGACATAATCGACCGGACTGGCTGCGTGGCTCGGCGGTAACGTTCTCGCTTACTGGGCCCTAGGTTGCAGGTTCGTATCCTGGCGCAGTCAGCTGGCATTTGAGGGTGCACAAATGTGAGGGAGCCGTGTCAGTACATTTACTGGCACGTTAAAGATCCCCTTCGGGCCAAAATTCCGGCACCCCGGTGTCTCTAAAAGTAGCAGTAGTTAAAATGGATGTAAAACCAATAACATTATTATTATTATTATTATTATAATTATTATTATTATTATTATTATTATTGTTTTAATGTGCTAAACGGTTCCAGGCTAGTGTTCAGAATTAAAGGGGGAGTTTTACTCGGTAGTCTGCTACTCAGCAGCTGGAGCCCGACACTCTGTGCGTAAATGCAATTCTTCCCCTAAAAAAAAAATAATAAAAAAAAAAAATATTATTATTATTATTATTATTATTATTACATATACGACCTGCCGTGGGCAACATCCAACTTTGAGTTGAGGCATGTCTTTACACGTCTGGTTGTGCAGGGCTTTCACAACCCTAATTGAAAAAAAAAGGAAGGAAGATTGTAGTTTTACGTGGCCGTGAATCTTGTGATTATGAGCCACGGGACCTCCTTTTTACGTGGAATCCGAACCACAGGACATGGCATTTCACTTCAAAAATCTCACATGCATTGACCGGGAATCGAAAACCCTAATTGAATTAACAAATCTTTCCATGACCCTACAGAGACGTGTGTATACAAACTATGTGGATATTTTCGATTGCTATTTGCCTGAAATAAAAGTAGTAATTAATACCTGAACTAACACCAACGGCTTGAACTCAGTTACTATGTGAAATCGTTTTGTTCTTTACTTCAAATAACATTTTCAAGTAACGCAAAATAGGCTGTTACAAACCCTTTAAAATAAAAAGTTAAAATGTATCGTAGTATCATCTTGTCATTCTTCAAATTCGATGCGCATAGAATGCCAATGGTATATTAATCAATGGAGCCCCACGTAGACTAGTCGTGACTTCTAGTGGTGAAATATCGAACAATATAATCCTAACAGAGCGAGTGCATTCTAGCGGCCAGAAGAAGAAACTTTTCAATAAAATCTGGAAGTTAATAAGTATGTCGGCGTGCAGTTACCTTTTTGGCAGCTAGATGTCTCGAGTAAATCTGCTGGCGAATTATGTTTTAATTAAATATATATTTTACACCATAATATGCACAATATAACGCTTAATTTTAAAACATCTGAGTCATTACAAAACAATAAACATATAACATTTCAAGCAAAAAATCTAGTTCTGATCGGGTTTGAACCATAGGCATTTGAGCGATAGGCTAACGCTCTACCACTGAGCTAATTGTGTCAACGAATATCGTTCTATATAAAATGACTTACATAGAACTTGTTAGCAAATAATGATTTATACTAAACGATTTCATCACTGGAGTATATTATTTATATATAAAGCATTTCATACAAAGTTTATTTATTTTGTATCAGTACGCTATATTGCATTCAATACTCAAATGAGTGAAATATAAGTCAGGCACAAGATATCCGCTGCCATCATGTCTTATTACTGAATCAGCTCAGCTTTTTAAAATCACGTCTGCACTATAGTATTACAAATTAAACTTTTAATTTCGAACGTGCCTCTTCCTTTAGAACAGTTAAAACGATTCTCGGCTCGATAATCGGAACTGGTGGGTCCCATGATATGGATTATAAAGTTTGCATAATTCGCACGGCCGCCATTCTGAAATGGTATGGCGGACGACCTTGTAGTTTGGTCACAAGACGCATCCTATAAAAAGGTATGTTGTTACCAAATTTGGTAGAGATCGGATGATTTGGTTAGTCGTTATTTGATTTTACGTTTTGAACGTTTGAGTGGCCGCCATTCAGTTTTAGTAAAGATGGCGGCGATATAAAACATGACACTGAGGTGTCCTTTGCTAGTGCTACCTTGGTACCAAATTTCGTTCAATTCGCATTCACCGTGTTCGAATTGATAGGGGGGACAGACATTCAGAGTACACACACTCACACACACACACACACACACACACACACACACACACACACAGACTCACACACACACATACACACACACAGACAGACACACTTTTTTCGCCCTGTGTTGATCTCATAAGTCTACTTTCATTTTTTGCAAAAATCGAAAGTAGGCTAAATACTACCATCAACGACACCTAGCTGTGAACTTGGCTACTAGATGCACCGGAACCATAAATTCGCAACGAACGTTGGTCTTCCCCTCCGAAGGAAAGCATACTCAGGGTTTTTAGCGCTCTTAGTAAATCCGACGACTTCAGCCGGGTTTGAACCCGCGACCTTGGGCATAGAAGTTCAGCATGCTACCAGTTCCAATACCGAAGTCGCTTCCCACAGACTAATGAAAACTGAATGTGATCTCGTGCAGTGGCGTTGTCATAGCAACTGCTGATGGCTCATCCCTTATCAATTAAAAGTAAGGTTGACATGGCAACCTCTCTTGGCACTTGGAATTTTCTTATAATTTAAATCATTTTGCTCACCCCGTGGCGTAATGGTGGGTCATATCGAAAATTCTTTCAGACAAAAGTTTTAGGTAATTATTGGAGGAATATTGTCCATTTTGTACAGTTTTGATATTGTGCCTATTAACAGAGATATGATTAATGTTTCCTGAAAAACCCACTTTTTCCCACCCCTTTGGTCAATGGTTGGTGCTATAAAAACTTTTCAAATATAAATTTTACGGCCTTATCCGACACATACTATGAACTTGGAATGGATTCAATATTTCAGATGTTAAGAGAGTTATAGCGATATTTCAATTTTTCGATAAAAAGCCTCCCATATTCACCCCCCCCCCCCCTTTTGACCGATTTAGCCCATTAACGAACTCGAACGAAATTTTAAGGGGATACATATTAGGTAAAAAATCCAAAGTGATTGGTGCAAAATTACGGCAGTTATCGTGTCCACAAGAAACTGATATACATATATACATACATATATATATATTGAACCCTTGCAAAGAAGCTTATGAGACTCAGTTTCGGGGGGTGTAGCAGTCCATATCGTAAGTTGTTGTTAAAGCGCTTCATTAACTTGCAGGGTAACATATAACAAAATAACATGCAAGAAAAAGTGAAGCCAGGGTTAAAACAGATGAATTTAATAACAAATCACCTAACTATACAAAAGAATTAACAAAAACAAACTCCCAAAAGACTCCCACTTAATAAAATGAAATATGCCAAAACTAGGCCCAAATCTCTGGAGAGATTAAATTCACGGACAAAGTGTCCTTAAGAAAATCAACAATAGTGACAATGTATGCGCGCGTGTCGTTCTGCATGCTTCACGATGTGTACAATCGAATGCATGATTCGTCATCATCCAGAATAGACATTCAGACAACGAATCCACATTGCTTAGAGCTAGACAGACGCGGGGAACAACTATACAACACTAAAACTAAACCGACACTTCCTATACTTAAAATATACAACACAAAAATTTCCGTATGAAATTGGACTCAAACTGCCGTAGCAAAAACATTACTGCCTAAAAACTTAGGACTTCTCACACAAATCAACACAAGTAAGTTAACACGTGACCAATAAAAAAAATACACATATGACCGCCGTCAAATTTACAAGTACACTACCACTACCCCACAAAGGTGTGACATACTAATTACATGAATTGAGTCATAAACAAAATCTAGGCTCAAAGCCAACATTTACATTATTAACACAAATATTCTATCAATACAACATGCAACAATCCGTCACACACATGGCGAACTCCCCAATTAATTATGGTTCCAAAATAACCATCACAATGAACAGGTTTGCTACATGAAAGCTTAAAGGGGCCGGTCGGGACATAGGACTGCCTACGAAAATAAGTCACCAGGCGAGACGGGCGATTTGTGGAAATCTGCATATCTGTCAACCCACGTGTGTATCGAAGAAGCGTGCCGCAAAGCACAATAATACGTGTGTGAGTGTGTCAGAACAAATATCCCGGCATTTCCTCTAGGAAATCCAAGAAAACATTATGGAAAAGGAACAGCGGTCTCCCTAGAGCACCCTGCCTTTCCATAAAAAATACAACACCAACAAAATATGAGGGCGGTAGGACCTCTACCCCTCTTCACGTAGAATCAACACACACACCAGACACAAGTCACACACACAGAATCACACGTATGGGTTTGACAGACCCTGAAATAAAAAGACATAAATATATTTCACTTGCTGGCGCCACCGTTCCACGCCGTGACTAATTAACCTGAAAAGGACTCAAAAGAAAATCTATCAAATTAGAACGAAGGTGTTCTAAAATTACGTCTTAAATCGTTGCACTTGGCAACCATAATATGATTAATAACCTGTTCAGCAAACGTCTTACAGTAATAACCTCCCTTTTCCTATCACAAATATGAACTTTAATAAAGCACCACTTATCGAATGCAACGGGCTTCGCATTTGCATGGATAAACATCACGTACACGCGCCGTGCACATTAAATATGACTCCAAGAAAAACAAATATGCAACAAACACTTTGGCCACGTGCCAACGTACATTTAAAACAAATAGTGCCGGTACAAAGAAAAACACTCTAAAACAAAATAAGAAAAATGAACTATTTACAAAAGTTCCCACGCCAATCTAACTACATAATTGAATAATCAATTGTTGTACGTCACCGTCTCAGCTTGCAGAACATTATGACATCCATCTCAGCCCATTTCCCTATGGAAAAGTTAGCACTCCGTATTCGTCTTCGTTGAAGCGCCGGACGTCATCCCAACTCCTGACACGTGTTGGACATCTTGATGTAGTCTCCTTGGAAGAAAAGTTCAATGATATTATTTTGACCTGGCTATAATCGCTTGTGGGTTACTAAATTCGCCCACAAATACTCCTATGCGATTAATTACGTATACTTTCCCTAAATATCGCTCACACACGCGCAATACACACATGAAAAATACACTTAAAAATATACATGAAATACACACTTCGAGTCCAACGCCACTGGCTCGACAAACAAGTTACAAAGACTGCCTGACTCACAGTCGCTATCTCGCTCGGTAATCTCTACACTGCTCTGCATGACCTTCGCTCGGGTGAGCGCTACTTAGAATGTTACAAGTCTTGCCCCTTAAGAGCGGAAATAGTTGTCTTAAAGATAATATTACAAGTTTCAAATCATCACGCACGCTGGCGTGAATTTAGCTCACAGATCTCACAAAGTAAATGACTTCAAATAATTAAGAGCGTTAAAAATTTGCTACGCCGACTAGCGTGACTTTAGCTCAACAGAGCTCACAATTAAAATAACTTCAAATATATCAGAGCGTTAAAATCGTTATACAAACAGGCGTGGAGTTAGCTCACAGAGCTCACGAACAGAAAGACATCGAACAGCTTCTCGTCAACCAATTTATTAGAAACTGACAGGGTACGGAAGAGTGGGGTGGATTTAGAAAAATTTTCCAGAGTTTTCATCTCACATAGATGGGACTAGTATCAATCTTCATCAAATAAATCAAACGTCTCATCGCACTCGTGCGGAGATAATTCCGTTCGGCGGTTCTTTAGATAATCAATTCCGCGCGCTTTTTACCACTGACGCCTTCCATCGCGTGATATTGGCGTGATCTCTCCCGATTGGTTGATTCAATTGTAGGTCGGTTGTAAGTAACTCGTGACCATTCCTTTATGATTCCAATTCTGGTGCAAGTTGTTACACAATTTGGCCTTGAACTCAAGCTTACCAGGCCGTTCTTCAAGAATAGCTACAAGCTCTCCTTATGTGGCAATCATTGCGACACGCTACCTTGCCTTTTCCTCGTCACCTTCCATAAGTACTGTCTGGGCTGCAGTAATAATAATAATAAATTATGAATGCTTATTTATCGTAGATCAATAAGGGTTCATTTATCCTCAGCAAGGTTTTGAAATTCGAAACAAGTAATTGATTTGGATTTCAAAAACAATATCCACAGTTGTAACAACAACATCTCTTTAGTACCTCGCTCTGCTGCTCGAGTTTACAGTCCACTGACCCAATTAGTGTGCGCGCTCCCTCGCCAGAATGTCATTCATACTTCTTCGCTATACCCCCCCCCCCCCTTCTCCTCACGTGATTGCCACTCCTGTCGTCTCAGCTGCTTGTTGTTTACAAAACAAAGCCCTCTCTCTCCTGCGCTCCACGTCCACGTACATTTGAGTGTTGGCTCTCAAAATAAAATTTTGCAATATGATTTTGCACACATCATCCTGGTTAGTCATCAAATGGTTCCCTTCTGTAATACGGTTTTAAGTTGGCGCTATTAAAAACAGATTTAGCACCAGTGCTCACTTCTTCAAGCCTGTAATCATTGTTACCCAGATTCTTAATGACACGGAACGGGCCAATAAATTTTGCACAGAATTGGCAAAGACTTTGTTTTTGGGGTCAGATATCGGTGGTCTGCGAACCAGCACTAACTCTTGTTCTTGTAGTTCCCGGTGAAACTTCTTTCCTCTGTATCTTCTGAGTCTTCGGTCCGCTTGGTTCCTCATGTGCTCTCTCGTTCGCTGGATTCGCAACTCATGCGCTAATAGTGGATCCCTCGGACATGGAATAATCTTGTCCCAAGACCTCTCTGGCAACATGATGTGGTGTACAATTAGTGGGACTTGACCCGTCGACTCGTGCTTAGTGGTGTTCATGCACATCTCAATCTCTCCTACTTTGTCAACCCATTTATTATGATCGTTAGGGATCATTACTCTATAGTATTTGGCAACACAGCGAATCGTTCTCTCGCTCGGATTCCCACAAGGATGACGAATGCTTGAAAATATGTGTTTTATTCCTAGGCTCTCCAGACCTTGCCTAAAAACATTGCTCGTGAAGTAAGTACCATGGTCTGATAAAATGGATTCCGGCTTCCCAAGCATCGGAATAACTTTGTTCTGAATTCTACTGAGGACTTATTTTGATGTCGTCTTTTGGATTGGACACAACACTACCATCTTTGAAAATACATCGACACACACCAAAAGGTGTCGGCATCCACGCTTTCCTTTGACTAGAGGGCCAAAACAGTCAATAGCGAGCATCTCGCATGGCTTCTGAGGTAATAGTGGTCTTGGTGGTTGTTTCATAATGAAGTTGTTCGGTTTAGTGCGCTGGCATGCGTCACATGTTCTTATCACTTCCACAATGGTGAATCGCATCTTAGTTCAAGTAAAAGTCTCCCCTATCGTAGCTTCAGTCTTATCCGTGCCGATATGAGCTAAGCTCTCGTGGACATGCCACGTCAATCCTCTCTGTAGTGATGCTGGAACTAGGATTCGCCTTTTGGTATGATGCTCATCCACGTACTTATGCAACAAGTTATTTAAGTAGTGAAATCTCGCTTCTTTAGCACGGGCTTCTCGGTATTCCGGTGAACCTGGTTGTAATTCCTTCCTGTAGAATGTGATCATCATCATCATCCATGGGTCTGCTTCTTGCTCCTTCCGAATTTCCTTTAATTTCACCAAAACCTCACGAGCCTTAGGTGTTAGTGTTATAGTATGAACTTCCGCTGTTACTCCGTTCTCGTCCTCAGGATTCCTGCTCAAGGCATCTGGTATGACGTTCATCCTCCGGGGCAATGCTCTATTGTAATGTCAAACTGCTGTATGTAGATGGACCAGCGCGTAACTCTCTCACTTGCCATCGTCGTCTTGAGTAAAAATGTCAGTGCATGGTGGTCGGTTCTAACAATAATGGAATAGCCGTAGATCATCTTACGCCACTGTTGAAGAGAATATAAAATTGCTAGCAGCTCAAGCTCCGTCACGGTGTAGTTCCTCTCATGCTTCCTCAATTTACGACTCGTAAATGCCAAATACGATCTCCTTGGGTTCTTCAGCGTCCTCTTCGTACAGCATAGCACCGATTCCAATCAATGAAGCATCTGCTTGAATAATAAATCGCTTCTCAAAGTCCGGGTATCCAAGCTTCACACAATTTTCCAATAAATCTTTCGTGGCTCTAAAAGACCTGTCGCACTCCTCATTCCATGACCATCGATTTGCCTTCTTTAACATCTCCTGCATAGGTGCTACTGTTTCTGTGTATCCAGGGCAATTTCCTTTGAAGAAGCCTGTCACTCCCAAAAATGCTCTTACATGCTTGACTTTAGTTGGTGTGGGAAATTTCTTGATAGCATCAATCTTGGCTGGATTAGGTCTCATGCCCTCAACATCAATTATATGCCCCAAATATAGAATCTCGCTCTGGCAAAAGTGTGATTTCTTTAGATTAATTTTGAAGTTCATGGTTCTCAAGTTATCCAGAAGTTTATTTAAGTTTATCAGGTGTTCCTCCATTGTTTCAAATGCAATTAATATGTCGTCAACATATCTCGTAGTGAAGCTCTTGACCTCCTCAGTCAGATTCCTATCGAGTGCTCTTATCAGTGCACATCCAACAGTTTTCACGCCAAAGGGCATTCGAGACCAGATATAACTTTGGTTGTCGAATAAAAATCCCGTCAACAGTTGAGATTTTTCTTCAAGTTCAAGATGGTGGAAACTATTTGTCAAATCGACACTCGAATATATCTTCTTCCCACGGAAGCCTTCCAAAACATCTTTGATCCTAGGTGCTTGGTCGTGCTCAACTAGCAGTTTACTGTTCAAAACTCGCGCGTCTAGGTAGAGCGTAATTGATCCATTTGGCTTGGCCACAGCCAATATTGCGTTCAGGTACGGGGTTGCTGCTTTCCTTATCATGCCAGATTCTAATAAATTAGTAATGATGTCCTTCACCTGAGCAAAATGATTCTCTGGGATCGGGTACAATTTACTTTTAAATGGGGTCCAGTCTGTAACTTGCATGGCATATTGAAAATTTAAAACTTTTCCAGGTACGGTGTCAAAAGCTCCTTTATGTAATCTCAAAATTTCTTCCAGTTTTCTTCTATCAGGTTCCCCTACTATGGCCTCCTTAAGTCGCTCCTGAAGTAGAATTTCAAATTTGGTTCCGCTAATTTCGTCTTCCGCCAAATGTACCCAAAGTTCCTGCGAAATATCTCGGCTGTCAATTTCCACCACCGCTGTCTGGCTTACTCGCTCCTCCGTCAAGTTCTTATCTCCGGCCTCATTAGTGCATTCTTCAACGACCCAAGTATTCGCCTCTCTCTCTAGTGGACTCTCTTCCATGTTTAAACCCACGTGATTCAACCCCTCAACTTGTTTGAAACTTACAGTGTTGTTATGTAAGTCAATTACAGCATGAAAATCACAGATGAAATTGGCTCCCAAAATTATGTTATAGTTCATCTTCGGTATGACAATGAATGTTTGCGAAAAAGTGTGGTTCAATATTTCCAGGTCTAAATATGCTTGCTGTTTACAATTGATGGTTTTGTCAGGAATAACCCCTCTGACTTTCATTAGCGGTACAGGCATAATTGGAACAGTTTGTTTTCTTCCGATTTCTTTTACCAAAACTTCGGTGACTAAGCTCACCTGGCTACCTGTGTCTATTAAACATCTCACCCTCATACCTCCAATATGTGCGTAAATAATTGGCAATTGTCTGATGACGTCTTCTCGGTCTTTCACCACTTCCTCCAGGCAATCGTCCGGGAATGCTACCCACTCTTCTATATTAGCCACTATCAGCTCTTCTCGCTCCCTGGCATCCTCCGTTTTCAGACTGTCATTTTTTAGTTCAATTGAAGTTTATTTTTTATCCCGGGACCCATTTGTTGTGTTCCGCCGGTTGTCATCGCGCCTCTCCTGTTGCCTCAATAAACTTTCTGTCCCCTCTCCTTGATGATTGTCTGGGCTCTGTCTGTTTGCCATTGCACGCCCCCACTTCTCTTTTTCCGTCTCTTCGGCATTTAATTGGTCTAAGTACTTTTGTGACTCGACATACCGCTCGTCCCAAATGTTGCGATAGTCTTCCATATTTTCCTGGCGATAGTTCCTCGCGTTGTTCCACCTGCCATCTCCATTTCTTTGGTAAGGTCTACCCTGTCTTTGGTTTCCCCTCCAATTGGTGTATTCCCGCTGGTACGTCCATTGATTGTGCTGGTTTTGGTTATTCTGGTTATATCTATCGCGGTTATTCTGAAAATTTCGATTGTTTTGGTTGAACTGGTTCCGGCCATCGAAATCTTGCCTTCTCGGTGTGAACTGTGTTCCTGTGGACTGAGTTTTCGTTTGGTTCCCCTGGCTGTGACTATTTTGGAGTCCCTGAAACACCTCTGCCGTGTTGACACATTCCATATTTCTCCTTCCCGTCTGTGGACTGACCATACTCGTCTCGTCTAGGTGTCGGAGCAATTCTTCGGCCTGCACTGCGGTCTGAATATTTCCGGCTACTAACAGCTGTTGAATGTGCATGGGAAGCTGTTTCCCGATGGTTAGAACCATATTTTGCTCGCTAGGGGGTTCGTCAAAATCGCGGAATTTTACCAGCTGTTGGCTAAAGAATTCCGAAAATCTGGTCGGATGCGTGCTGTGGTATTTACGTGTATACAGGTCCATTCTTAACCCCTGTTGTAAAGAAGGGCTCCAAAACTTCTTTAAAAATGCTTCTCGGAATTGAGCCATGTCAGTGAAAGTATATTTAAAGCTTAAAAACCAGGTTAAGCTTGGTCCATCTAAAAATTTCTCCACGAGTCTCAGCTGTTTTTCGGGGCCGATATGTTGATCATTGAAATAATCAGTCAACTGTCGTAGAAAAGCTTTGGGAGGGGTTCCTGAGTGTTCCTTGAATTTATCGGGCTTGAAATCGTTTCCCCTAATGACTTGGATTACTTGGGCGGGTGCCAAGTTTGGTTGTGGTGTAAAAGTCTCTCCCCTGTACTCTTGGAATGCGTTGCTCGTTAATTTGGGACTTTGACCCCGGCTGTTATCCTCAGCCAACTTCAAGCCTACCGGACTCCCAATGCTTCCCTGCTTTTCTGGTATATTTTCAGCCGAAAATAATGTAGCATTCTCCAATGATCTAATTTCGTTTTTAATTATTAAATCTGAGTGCTCTTGTAATTTAGATTTTACGCCTTCCTCCAAAGCCTGCATCCGTTTTAAAATTGTCAGCCTGTCTTCCTTATTTGCGTTTGCCTGCTGTTCCCAATCTCTTCGGATCCTACTTTTCAAACTGTTAATTTTCTCTTCGCTCCTTTCCTGATTCTTTTCTAGCTCTTCTCGTATCTGTTCTTGTGTCTTGACTAACTGTTCTTCCAGATTATCCCGATTTTAATGAGCTGTTCTCCTACCTCTTCTCTTATAACCTCTTGTGTTTTAACCAATTGTTCCCCGACTTCTTGTATCTGCTGCTGTGTTTAATTTAATTGGGCTTCCATATTATCCCGATTTTTAATGAGCTGTTCTCCTACCTCTTCCCTTATGACCTGTTGTGTTTTCACTAATTGTTCTCCGACCTCCTTTCTTATGACCTGCTGGGTTTTACTTAATTGGTCCTCTAAGTTGTCACGCAAGTGCCTACGTTCTGTTTCGGCCTTGACCTCAAGTTTATCCATTTCTTTTATTAATTCCAGTACGTTGCTGTCGACTGAATTAATTTGTTGCTGCAATTTATCTTGTGTTTTCTTTATTCCCGCGGTGTTATTGACACATGCTGCCTCTATCTGCTTTAGTTTATCGGCCACCATTTCGTCAAATTGTACGAGTTTATTGTCAATCTTCGCCTCCAAATTTTTAATTTCACCCAATTGTTTGACGTTATTTTCTGCGACCTCACCTGCCAGTTTCTCTACCTCCCAATCACTTTGATTGATGTCATTAGTGATCTTTTCTAATTGTTCGGTTTGTGTTACCGCCTGTTCTGTTAATTTGTGATTTAATTCGTGAAATTGTTTATCAGTGTCCAATTTCTGGACCTCTAATTGGAACGAAATATTACCGCTCATGTCGTGTAACTGTTTTTCACAATTCTCGCTCTGAATTTCTAATTGTTCTTTTAATTGTTTTTCCGTTTTCGCAGACATCTGCCCTAACTGTTCTTTTAATTGTTTGTTATTGTCTTCGCTTATTTCGTCCTTCATGTTTTTTAACTGTTCTTCCGTTTTTACGGACATTTGGGTCGACATCTGTTCCAACAATGCCTTGATCTCCTCAACACTCGCCATTGCACAATACACAAATATAATCAGAGAAAACAGGGTCATGCACTAAGATTTCAGTCATACACACGCATACATGTCATAACATTTAAATATTACTGGCTCTAATTTAACAAAATTTTCAGTAACAAAATTTACTGAATAAATTACTCTTATTCCCAAACAACAAAATAACCCCTAGTGATTTGCTTTTAAATTCCTAACCAACAGAATTTACGAAAAACACCAATTAACCAAAGTTAATTAAATGTCAAATATAAGGCAAAACCTTCCTGCTTTGACTGAGTTCAATAATATGCAAATTTTCTAATTTTAATGCCGGGCGCCAGAACAGGTGTATAACAAATACAATATCAAATTCTAACCTTGTTCAATATCTCTAACTTTAGGAACTCAGTGATTTTACTAATGCACATGGCGGTACAACATCGCCTCAATTTACTGAATTTACTTTGCCGGCTTGACCTGGCATTATTTCTCAACGAAATAAATATGAGATCAGCGAAGCAACAACAACAACAGTCCCACTTGGGCAGCCATTTTTGTTTTATGAACCCTTGCAAAGAAGCTTATGAGACTCAGTTTCGGGGGGTGTAACAGTCCATATCGTAATTTGTTGTTAAAGCGCTTCATTAACATGCTGTGTAACATATAACAAAATAACATGCAGGAAAAAGTGAAGCCAGGGTTAAAACAAATGAATTTAATAACAAATCACCTAACTATACAAAAGAATTAACAAAAACAAACTCCCAAAAGACTCCCACTTAATAAAATGAAATATGCCAAAACTAGGCCCAAATCTCTGGAGAGATTAAATACACGGACAAAGTGTCCTTAACAAAATCAACAATAGTGACAATGTATGCGCGCGTGTCGTTCTGCATGCTTCACGATGTGTACAATCGAATGCATGATTCGTCATCATCCAGAATAAACATTCAGACAACGAATCCACATTGCTTAGAGCTAGACAGACGCGGGGAACAACTATACAACACTAAAACTAAACCGACACTTCCTATATTTAAAATATACAACACAAAAATTTCCGTATGAAATTGGACTCAAACTGCCGTAGCAAAAACATTACTGCCTAAAAACTTAGGACTTCTCACACAAATCAACACAAGTAAGTTAACACGTGACCAATAAAAAAAATACACATATGACCGCCGTCAAATTTACAAGTACACTACCACTACACCACACAGGTGTGACATACTAATTACATGAATTGGGCCATAAACAAAATCTAGGCTCAAAGCCAACATTTACATTATTAACACAAATATTCTATCAATACAACATGCAACAATCCGTCACACACTTGGCGAACTCCCCAATTAATTATGGTTCCAAAATAACCATCACAATGAACAGGTTTGCTACATGAAAGCTTAAAGGGGCCAGTCGGGACATAGGACTGCCTACCAAAATAAGTCACCAGGCGAGACGGGCGATTTGTGGAAATCTGCATATCTGTCAACCCATGTGTGTATCGAAGAAGCGTGCCGCAAAGCACAATAATACGTGTGTGTGTGTGTCAGAACAAATATCCCGGCATTTCCTCTAGGAAATCCAAGAAAACATTATGGAAAAGGAACAGCGGTCTCCCTAGAGCACCCTGCCTTTCCATAAAAAATACAACAACAAAATATGAGGGCGGTAGGACCTCTACCCCTCTTCACGTAGAATCAACACACACACCAGACACAAGTCACACACACAGAATCACACGTATGGGTTTGACAGACCCTGAAATAAAAAGACATAAATATATTCCACTTGCTGGCGCCACCGTTCCACGCCGTGACTAATTAACCTGAAAAGGACTCAAAAGAAAATCTATCAAATTAGAACGAAGGTGTTCTAAAATTACGTCTTAAATAGTTGCACTTGGCAACCATAATATGAATAATAACCTGTTCAGCAAACGTCTTACAGTAATAACCTCCCTTTTCCTATCACAAATATGAACTTTAATAAAGCACCACTTATCGAATGCAACGGGCTTCACATTTGCATGGATAAACATCACGTACACGCGCCGTGCACATTAAATATGACTCCAAGAAAAACAAATATACAACAAACACTTTGGCCACGTGCCAACGTACATTTAAAACAAATAGCGCCGGTACAAAGAAAAACACTCTAAAACAAAATAAGAAAAATGAACTATTTACAAAAGTTCCCACGCCAATCTAACTACATAATTGAATAATCAATTGTTGTACGTCACCGTCTCAGCTTGCAGAACATTATGACATCCATCTCAGCCCATTTCCCTATGGAAAAGTTAGCACTCCGTATTCGTCTTCGTTGAAACGCCGGACGTCATCCCATCTCCTGACCTCGTGTTGGACATCTTGATGTAGTCTCCTTGGAAGAAAAGTTCAATGATATTATTTTGACCTGGCTATAATCGCTTGTGGGTTACTAAATTCGCCCACACATACTCCTATGCGATTAATTACGAAGACTTTCCCTAAATATCGCTCACACACGCGCAATACACACATGAAAAATACACTTAAAAATATACATGAAATACACACTTCGAGTCCAACGCCACTGGCTCGACAAACAAGTTACAAAGACTGCCTGACTCACAGTCGCTATCTCGCTCGGTAATCTCTACACTGCTCTGCATGACCTTCGCTCGGGTGAGCGCTAATTAGAATGTTACGAGTCTTGCCCCTTAAGAGCTGAAATAGTTGTCTTAAAGATAATATTACAAGTTTCAAATCATCACGCACGCTGGCGTGAATTTAGCTCACAGATCTCACAAAGTAAATGACTTCAAATAATTAAGAGCGTTAAAAATTTGCTACGCAGACTAGCGTGACTTTAGCTCATCAGAGCTCACAAATAAAATAACTTCAAATATATCAGAGCGTTAAAATCGTTATACAAACGGGCGTGAAGTTAGCTCACAGAGCTCACGAACAGAAAGACATCGAACAGCTTCTCGCCAACCAATTTATTAGAAACTGACAGGGTACGGAAGAGTGGGGTGGATTTAGAAAAATTTTCCAGAGTTTTCATCTCACATAGATGGGACTAGTATCAATCTTCATCAAATAAATCAAACGTCTCATCGCACTCGTGCGGAGATAATTCCGTTCGGCGGTTCTTTAGATAATCAATTCCGCGCGCTTTTTACCACTGACGCCTTCCATCGCGTGATATTGGCGTGGTCTCTCCCGATTGGTTGATTCAATTGTAGGTCGGTTGTAAGTAACTCGTGACCATTCCTTTATGATTCCAATTCTGGTGCAAGTTGTTACACAATTTGGCCTTGAACTCAAGCTTACCAGGCCGTTCTTCAAGAATAGCTACAAGCTCTCCTTATGTGGCAATCATTGCGACACGCTACCTTGCCTTTTCCTCGTCACCTTCCATAAGTACTGTCTGGGCTGCAGTAATAATAATAATAAATTTTGAATGCTTATTTATCGTAGATCAATAAGGGTTCAATATATATATATATATATATATATATATATATATACATACATAAACTATGTATAAACTTTTGAACTGACTGTGGTTTTGGTGTCTGGGGGATGTGAAACGCGAAGATATGTCGAAATTTTCCCGGAAGTCGAAACATGGGACCCATTGCAATAGTTAGCTTTCTAATGAAATCTACCTAAAAGTTAAATTTAGTCAGCAATAAACGACTAAATTTGGAGTCAATGTACTGCAGCACTCGCTCATCTCTGTATAAAAACATGTACCACATCATCTAGCAAACATCTCTAAAATTGATCCATTTTGTGAAAAGTTAAAGAGATACTATTTACTGACACTGAATGTATAATAACTTACTCTTGTGATGCCACATTCTTCCGAATACCTTTACATTTTTCATTATTAACACGCCAGAGATCACGTCCGTTTTAGAACGCCACGGGTCGCACAAAGACTAATTGCGCACGATTAATATTTTCAGCACCTACCATTTTGCTTTTGCAATAAATTCTCTGTTAAAATTACGTAATGTACTCTGTTCAACTACCTTGCAAATGGTGTAGAGTGTAAAAGTATTGTAACAATGTAAAAATAAATACGCCTGTATTGCAAAATCTCATGTCATCCGGGAGTTTTCATTGCGCATGAGCAAAGTAAGTCAACGTGTGCATTATTCAAAGAAAGATTTGTTCACAAGTCAAGTAACTAATGTAAACCATTAAGAAACAATAACTTTCACTTGAATCTAACTATTGTATCTTGGAAATGTAGAATGCTGCAAAAATGTGTAACACGAGAAGTCGCTCGAAGGCAATTTGCCGCGGCAGTCATAAGCCACTCGGGAACGGGACAGACGAGACTCTGACAATCGTCAAGGTTAGGCGAGAGACTGCTGGAAGGGATGAAACTCTACCGCAAATAGCAACATAATTATTAAGAAAATTCAAATGCGTGGCAACATGAGTTTAAAAAATATATACAAATGTAAATTGTTTCCAGGATTAGGGAATTAACCATCCTTCACAATTGTGTTGACCGACTGAAGAACATCTCAAACACCATAACATAATTGCATTAGGCTATAAGTGAAACTATAATGTGTCAAAGTACACTTCAATTGCATATTTGTATACTCTATATTATATTTTTCCGGTTCCGCGGTGTTGGGGTAGCACGCCTGCCTCTCACCCAGAGGCCCCGGATTCGAATCCCGGCTCCGTCAGGGATTTTAGAAACTGACGTGAGGGCTGGATCGGGGTGAACTCAGCCTCGTGAGGACAATTGAGTAGCTGCCTGACAGTGAGGCAGCGTCCCGATCACGAAAACAAGATTACCGGCCGATCACGCGTCACCCAAATATCTGCTGGCCCAATGGCCCTTCACGGGCTGTGCCAGGGGTTATTATTATTATATTATATTTTAGCCTTTGTACTGTATAGTTAGTCCGTCATCTGTGAAATGAACTATGTAGGCTACTGTTCCCCATGACAGAGGTCTGTTCTCGGGAAGCTTTTACCATATACACTAATTTAAAAAAGTTACAATGGGAGAGTGATTTTTTTTATAGTTTAATTAAAAATAAATTAAAAACTGTAGGCCATCCAGCCTATGTAGCTTCTGAGCGCTGCGTCTGGCATCTGTTCGAGTCTCGCCTTGGGCTTTTTTTTGTTGTCTCTAAAAATGTAAATTTCATCCAGTCATCACCAACTCCAACAAAAATTAATTTTTCTGTAACAGTGGTCAGTAAAAAATATATATAAATATTCCAACTGCAGTGCAGTAGTGTGACAATGAGTATAGGAAATAAAACTACTTGCTTTTTGTATTTCTACCAATTCCTAATTTCGTCCCTGAGGGATTGTAGATCAGGTGAGTTGAGTTTTTATATGACAACGGTTTTTATGATCAGACGCAAACCTCATGAGTGGTGTTAATGAGAATTGAAATGAATGAAGATGATTGAAAGAGGGCAAGGAGATCGAAGTAAGCGGCCTTGGCCTATTAGAAGGTACCATCCCAGCATTTTCCTGGAGTTGTAAATTGAGGGGAAACGATGGAAATGGTGGGGATCGAACCCATGCATTTATCTAGTTTGGAGATATGACAATGTTCTGAGCCTTGGCGCACGCAGCTACTACAGTTGGTTAGACTCACCATGACCGTGATGGTGAGCTGCGCAACGTCCATAGATTTGCGGTTCGAATCCTGGGACTGACAGTGGTTATATTGAGTGAGGTTCTCATCACGTGTCTCTCACACTCCCTCCAGGAGACCTAATAATTAGACTACAGCTAAAACACTCTATTACAGTTATCACAAAATCACTGGTTATGAGACATTTTCATCACGTGGCTTAGTACACGACCAACGATGTTCCAAGCCCTGAATACGAATTATGTTGTTGTTTCATTTTAGGGCTTATACACTGTGGTTATTTAACCCCATTTTTTCTGTGTATATAGAATTTACCTGACGACCTGAGTTATTGTGGTATAGTGTGTGTATTTGCAATTTACGTAAGAATTTGGAAGGAGGTGGCCATGACCTTACTTATGGAACCATCCCGGAATCGGCCTGTGGTGGGAAACCACTGACACCCGCTTTCAGGAGGCATGAGGTGGGAATCAATCACGGCGATGAGTGTGCCCCGTTCCAGCCCTCAGACCCGAAGTAAAATTTCTTGGCAGAGCCGGGATTGGAACGGTATCATGCTCTCTGGTGCCAAAAGGGACTGGCAACTCTGACACAACTCTTTACTGACATGTATGCATATTATAAGCTTTCCTCTTATTATTATTATTATTATTATTATTATCATTATTAGCCTGTCACCATTGCTGTTCATTACGGTCATGGGCACGGTTACTGCAGATCAACAACAACCGTTACCTTGGACCATTCTTTACGCTAATAAAGTTATGTTGGCCGCTCAAAACAAGCTGGATCTCCAACATCAAGTCCAGGAATGGAGTGATCGGTTAAGTCAATATGGCCTGCAGTTTAACAAAACTAAAACAGAATATATGACATCGGATGCAGAAGAAATCTAAACAATCAAACTTGACGGCAATGATCTGCCTCGAACGATAAAATTTAAGTATCTTGGCTCTGCTGAAGGTCGTCTCGCTGAGGACGTCAACGTAAGAATTAATGCTGCGTGGATAAACTGGGCGAACAACGACAGGTGTCATATGCGACCGCCAGATGAAAGACCACCTAAAATCGAAGATTTACCGCACTGTCATTCGTCCCGTGGCGCTTTATGGTACTAAATATTGGCCGATATCGAAGGAAGCAGAACGTCGGCTAAGTGTCATGGAGACCAAGATGCTTAGAAAAGACCAAAGGGGCGACCGAGACAACGTTGGGCACAGGGATCCGGACATGCCCCATGACCGAGTAAAGTGGAGACAGCGGATTCCCATAGCGGATCCTGCCACGAGGCGAGACACGCTAAAGCAAAAGAAGAAGAAGATTATTAGCTTATTATTATTATTATTATTACATACATTTCCATTTGAGATTGTTTTGTCTTTCAGCGAACAGTCTAGTCTGCAATCCTCTGTTTGCGAACAAGTCGCCTCCGTGAAGCCATATTAGCAGTTAGCATTACAACCTCCTCTGCTTCGCTTTGGAATCGTTAAACATTGAATCTAACCATAGCCTCCTAGGTCTACCTCTACATTTCTTACCCTCTACAGCCGAACTCAATAACCTCTTAGGCAATCTCTCCTCCCCCATTCTCTTCACATGACCCCACAATCTGAGTCGGCTCATACGAACAGCTTCATCTAACGTGTTCATTTCTAACTTAGCCTATCTCTTTATTACGAGTACCCTCCTGCCATTGTTCCCATCTATTTGTCCCAGAAATCATTCGTGCGATCCTCATAAGAGTTACCGTACCTCCAGCTTTTGTATCAGATATCCTGCATCCTCGCACTTCCATATATCAAGGTCGGTCTAAATCCTGAGCGATGTAGGAAGAGTTTCGTCGATACACTAACTTCTTTCTTACAGAATACTGTTGATCGCAATTGAAGACTCCACGGGAAAAACGGGATAAGTCACATTCTGTTAGCGGATCAAGCTGTAAAAGAGGCGGTATCACTACCCCCTCGACCAATGGAGGTACTCGCTAGATATATTCGCTCTCAGTTACGCCTACAAGTTCTGGAATTTTGGGAGAGTCAGTGGCTAGCTGACCTATTGCCCAGTAAACTTAGAGCGATCAAGGGAACTACTCGCGTGTGGCGGAGCTCTTTCCGGTCACGGTGAGAGTCCATCATTTTGTGTAGACTAAGGATAGGTCATACAAGATCCACCCACTCGTACCTAATGAGAAGGGAAGACCCCCCAATTTGTACCTGTGGAGCCGTTTTCACCGTAACCCAAATTTTAACCGAGTGTGTGGATCTTGCTGACTTACGAAGAAACCTTGGTTTGCAAATGACACTCAAACTTATATTAGCCGATGACGCGGTGGCTGCGCTTTATAAGTGAGAGTGGGTTAGCGCCAGCAATCTAAATTTTCCAGTGAATATTAACTCAACGACTTGTTCGTTTTTGAAAGATAAGTTTTTAGTTTTTCCTTAATTTTTGTTTATTTTTATAATTATTATTTTTATTTAATTTTTTGTTTTATTAATTTTAGCTCTTTTCAAATTTAGGTGTCCACCTCTAAATTTTAAATTGAATTCCAAATTTGTATTCCTTAATCTGTGTTAAGAGGGGCAGATGACCTCGTAGTTCCACCCCTTAAAACAACAATAACTAACTAACTCACTTTCCGTAAATCGTTCAGGAGAGCGAATTTAAACTTTCAAAACTAAAAAGAAATACTTAAACCTCCCCCCAGTTGAGGTAAGCAATATAGTTTTCTAGCCAAATTTATTTCTTATAAAGGAAGTACATGTAAAACAAATCACTGCTAAAGTTAAATCATCAAAAAAGTGAGAGGATATGGGACGTTCTTTCCGTTTCCACTAAATATTAAAAAAAACTCTGTATCTCGGTGGTATTCCGCTTTATTTGAAATTAATTTTAACTGGTCATTGTGAGGTTTGAAGCCATTTTTCAGTGTTGCCTATGTAAACAAAAGTTTGGTGCTTTTCAGTCGGTCAACACGAATGTACCCAAAAAAAAAAGAGCTGGGTTATGCCCTAATCCTGAAATAAATTACATGAGATTAATAAATTTGACCGACTGAAAAGCACGAAACTTTTGTTCAACTGGTCTGTAGTGACGCTAGCCGGCCACCAAGATGTGCCATAAACTCATTTTCGAAAAAAGATACAGTCAGTCTGAGAGACTAGACTTTATATAATTTCAATTGACGCATGCTACAAATGCTATGTTAGAAAGGCTCAGGAGGGCTTCTCGCCTCGCTCGAAGCCTCAGGATTCTTTCAACAGACTCCATTACAGCACGAGATTTAGCTTTAGTAGATATAATAGCACTATTACTGTCAACAGACTCCATTATTAACACACTTTACGTAAACTGTGAGTAAGCAAGTTTAACGAACGATCCACAGACTCCATTATTAACACACTTTACTACTCTGCACAAATTGTGAACTGTACGTAAGCAAATTTAACGAACGAACCCGAAAGTACAGAGATATCAAGAATCACGTGAACGCTTCATGATCAACAAGTTGCAAGTCATTCAGTATCGCGCAGCTAGCGCGTAGGCTTCCCGCGCGGGGAACGGGGAGCGGGAGGTGCACTCTGCTGCATGACGTCAAGCACTCACTTCCCGCGCGGGGAACGGGGAGCTGGAGGTGCACTCTGCTGCATGACGTCATACACGCCGTAACCGTAACGCATAACGTTAGACCCAAGCATAACGACGAAGTCGACAAGATCATTTGAAATGATAAAAATGGACTTTCCGTGGAGTCTTCAACTGAGAACTCACCGCATAGGCTTTTCCATGCCTTGACTCCATACTACTATCCCCAGAGAATATGCTGCGCAAGTACTTAAAATGTTCCACCTGCTCCAATTTAGTTCCTCCTACCTGGTATTCTATTTTTTTTTGCGTTTCTTCCCTACCGACGTATCCTTGTCTTTGAAATGCTGATCTTCATCTTATTATTAGTTTTCCGAGGTGGGTGAGTGGTTATCGTGTCGGGCTACCAACCCCAAGCTTGAAGGTTCGCTCCTGGCCTTGGTAAGTAATTTTTGAAAGGCGACAAAAAACACAGCACGCATGTCATACGTTGTTGGAAAGTTAAGGAACCCATTTGAATTCAGTAGGCCGTGTTCATAATGGCAAAATTAATCTCGGAATTTTCAGCCAACACATACGTTCCTCCTTATGGACAGAACCACTACACTTTCCTGTCCCCACATTTGTCGTATTTCCTCAGCCAAGGGCAGATATTTGGTGATCTTATCACAGCAGGTTTGTTGCAGATTATGGGAATTTCGGACTGCAATATCAATGAGGAAGGTTCTCTTCTGCACCTTGTTTACTAGAACGGTATCTGGCCGGGTTGCTGGTATGGTTTTATCAGTAACTAGCAGTAGCGCCCGGCTTCGCCCGGTGGATTTATTTGTTTTATGGATGATAATGAATATTATTACAGAACTGGCACATGATACTTAAACTAACAGAAAAATATTTTAAAAATATAACATTTTGTGGTGGTGGTGGTAGTGGTGGTTGTAGTGGGGGTGATAAGTAGTACAGTATAATGGACGTAGCATTCAGATCATTTTCCCGTAATGATAATAATGATAATAAAGAATAGGAAAACGGCTATTTTCTAACTACAGCACTGACACATGGTATTTACAAACAAATAAAAAAAATGATTAGAAAGAGGAATAAGTGAAACAAAAGACACTGCCTAGGGCCTATATCTCATTGGCTGTTAGAAATGTAGAGACCAATAGTGTCGTCTTTTGTCTCATAGCGCCGTAGGAAAATAATCAGAATACTTTGGAAAACTTCGGCTTTCTCAAACTACTGAGGTAGCAATAGTATCATTTATCGCCACACAGCGCTCAACGATAAGGTTCGGAATAATTGAAGCTAAATTTGAAAGGACAAACACATATTGCAGCTGGTACGCTCAGTGTACTGCACCAACACCATTGCACTTATACCGATGCATAATATTTTCATGATGATAACTGTTTTAAGGTGCCTAAGAGATCATTTTGCACTGATCGCTCCCCGTGATTGCAATTTATAAACAGCGCTAGATGCAACTATTTTCGCAATTCTGCACCAGAATGCTGGGAGACGTGATGCAGCCCGAACTACCCGTCAACAATAGACTTATTAAAATACTCTTACAGTTACACTACTACGGACATGAATGGTTCTAGGGCCTTAATACGTGGTTTTCAAGTTTATTTTGTCTGTTATTCTAAATGTAGCGAATGGGGAGCGTTGTCCAAAATATCAAGTGGACAGTGTTACCAGCAGGGTTTCAAGGTGTGTGTAAAATTTGGTTCAATTAGGAGAAACGGTGTAGATTGTGTAATAAAGGGCCTAAATGCAGGGAATGGAGTGGTCTGTCCTAAATTTAAAGTGGACAGTGTCACCCGCAGGGTTCCAAAGGGTAAGTATACAAAATGTGGTTCATATCGGTGAAACAGTGTTGATTTGTGCCAAACGGTGTATATTTATGCCAAAGGGCGTAAATACGGGAAATGGAGGGGTCTGTCCAACATTTCATGCAGACAATGTTACTCGCAGGGATCCAAAGGGTAAGTATACAAATTTTGGTTCAGCTTGGTGAAAAGGTGTAGATTTTTGACATAGGGCCTAAATGCAGGGAATGGACTGGTTTGTCATAAATTTCATGTAGGCAGTGTTACTCGCAGGGTTTCAAAGGGCAAGTATACAATTTTTGGTTCAGATCGGTGAAACGGTGTATATTTTTGCCAAAGGGCCTAAATGCAGAGAATGGAGTGGTCTGTCCGAAATTTCATGCAGACTGTGTTACTCGCAGGATTCCAAAGGGTATGTATACAAATTTTGGTTCAGATCGGTGAAACGGTGTAAATTTGTGCCAAAGGGCCTAAATGCAGGGAATGGAGGGATCTGTCCGAAATTTCATGTGAACAGTGTTACTCGCAGGGTTCCAAAGGGTCGGTATACAAATTTTGGTTCAGATCGGTGAAAAGGTATTGATTTGTGCCAAAGGGCCTAAATGCAGGGAATGGACTGGTCTGTCATAAATTTCACGTAGACAGTGTTACTCGCAGGGTTCCAAAGGGTAAGTATACAATTTTTGGTTCAGATCGGTGAAACGGTGTACGTATCACTAACCATAACGCCAGCGCATGCCGATAGAGCAGTTCGGGAACGCTTGTTCTACCGACTTACTGAACAAAAATCAATTTTTTAGGTTATCTGAGAGGTGTATTATTATTATTATTATTAATACAGATTCAACTAGCTATTCACCTGTGAGTTGCGGGGAGACCGTCTTGAACTTGCTCCAGTGACAGAATCATCAGCAGCCATCACCAGCTCTTATCTGAGTCTGGTGAGAGAGAGGAAGCTAGGAGGCGGAATATGTGTGAGGGTAGGGACCACCTCGTGGTCTCATACCAGGCTCATCACTCAAGCTAATTCCATCTGGTGTAGTCAGCAGTTTTCAATCACCAGTCCCAGATAGGCTTTTAAATTATCGGAGTATTCCGTCCTTTCGTTTGTCGACCCTTTTCCCTCTCGTTGAGGCTCCACATAGCGGAGTTTGTGAAAGTTTTGTGAGCACTGTGGATGTTTAATGTATTTCCCCTTATCCTTGTATGTGTACAGTCCAGTCAAAAATGTAAGACCTATGTTCAAAATAATCCAACAACAAAAATAACAACTAGAATCTGAAATACTCCCACAAGAGCTACTTGAATTGATTTGATTTTTGAACACTTACCTATCCTAGTACATTTTTTTGATTTTACAGAAAATTATGTCTTCAGTTAAGACTTTTTGAAAATTGAAATCAATAAAAAAGTTCATTAATTACAGTAAAATGCTCCGCCAATGAATACAAATTCTATTCAAATGTTAGTACTGCACCCGATAGTGCATGTTCGATTCGGTAATTGGACACCAAGATGATCTGAAAAAGACGCATCACCATTGGAACAGCACTGAGTGCACTCTACTTGAATGTAAACTCCTTGCCCTCAGCGGGAAATAATAATTGTGCTAAATTCTATTTACGGAAAATTTGTACATGTTTTGGACACCCTGGAAATTATTATAAATTATTTATGAATTTTTAGTGATATTAAAAAACATCACATCGCAAAAAGGCGAAAGGTGGATTTTATACGACACACGAGGCTCGACATTAGTTCCGCTGACTGCACTCACACACTCTTTGTCGTGCGTCTTGTGGAGACGGATGATCTCTTCACACAAGTTATATTTTCGCATCTTTTTACAGTTAAATCTGACAGTAGTCGTGAACTCTGAAAGCATCCCTGCTTCAAAAGCAGTGTAAAATATTTGGAATAATTTTCTAAGTGCATCGAAAGTCGTATTGGGCTAATTTGAGCAGAAACAGTGAATGTGTCAAACGTGACGATATAAGTTTGTCGGCCACATGGTCGTAATCTCATGTGCAGTAAGAAGTATTTATTCTAAGCGTTAATGAAGCGAACAGTAATAATTCTAATATTGTAAAACATAACTATCAGTGCTACAAAAATCTAAGCATTTTTTAAAACCTTCATTTGTGACAGTTTTTGCACCATTAACGTGACCACGTGTTTAGTAAAGCGTGCCTGTATTCGTGTGAGCATATCACAGAAGTGATATTATAGAAGCAGTTGCGGAGTTTATGGGCAATTTTATAACCGCACCTTAAATTCAGTGAAAATTGTTGAACACGGTGTAACAGTAGAATCAATGAAACCCGTGTCCCACAACTTATCATCGTTTAACAAGGGGTCTACATTATTCCAAATCATGATGGCTATGGATGAACACGACCACTTAACTGATGGAAGGATGATGTGCGAAGCAAAAAAGCCGTGGGGGAATGAACAATGGATCTACAAGCATAAGCCATGTAGAGGTAATATGAGCTATTATCCAATCTCGCCAGCCATCCTAAAGCGAGTCTCGATCCACGACATGGAGCGTCCTGTATGTGAACCAATGATTCAGTAAATCTTTGTAAAGTGTTTGAACCGCAGATTAGTTGTATTCGGTTTCACAATGCACGATTTAGGTAGGCTTTATTATTAAGAAGAAATGTGGATTAATTTAATTTACTGCACAAAGTTTATACATGCCGAGCAGGCGGAAATGTTATAATAAGCGTATCATTTTCAGTAGGTAAGCGGTCAATTGCTTGCGAGCCACACGTGACAAATGGAACGAGTTCCCATATGATGATCAAGGTCAACGCCAAGAATCTAGAAGGGAGTTGATAGGCAACACTGCCATGCAAACCTTATGTAACTGTATAAATTGGATACAGAAGGCTATGAGATTCCGTAGTAGCATCACAAGCGGGCCAGGTCCCGTTATTGGCTTTTTTTAAAACAAGGAACTTTGAATGTACAGATTTTTTTTGTTATTTCGACTTCTAAGTGGACGGTTAGTAAATTAACTGTAATAGACTTGGAAGCGAAGTATCGCTAGTTTGACGATGAATTATAAATGAGGTGTCACATAAATTATAAGTAATATACAAGTATTTGAATCAGATTCATTGCGTACTGTTATGAGAGCACTGTTTATGGAGTTCAACACATGATTATACTTGCCTTGGAACAGCTGATAGTTGACAATATGAAATTGGTTGTTTTTCATTATTATAATGTGTATAAAATGGGGATCCACACTAATTGTAGTCTTATAGTAGATGCTATTATCAGGTGTTGTTCTGAGGGATATACCCACATATTTTTCCGGCAACAATGAACTCTCATGTCGTGTTGACCGATGGTTACTAGATTGACGAATCCGTGTTATTGTTAATGACACAGGATGTCTATGAAGTATTGAAGTTAGGGTACAGTGAGCCTATAGCTGCTGTTAATCTATGATATATTTTAGATGGATTCATTTATCACACCTAAATACACTGGATGAATTTCATGGTCCGTAAAAATAACAACAACATTTTGAGGTATAAAAAGTACAACAAGTAGTTCCATGAAGAACTATACAGCCTATTTTCATATATCCTACTCATGTTAATTGCCTCTATCAACATACAAAATTTCAGTTTGATTGTTGGGATAGATTCGTAGATATTGAAAACCGTCTAAATATTTCATATGGTCGCCAGGTTGGATTTTTATGTATGTACTATTCTATGAAGATTATTTTGTACGTGTGGTATTCAAACTTCAATTGCACGATTAGGACACAAGATGTAAAAACAGGATTTTAAAATTTCGCACAGCTGGCATCTTGTGGTTATGAAAACAATTGAAATAAAGTAAATTAAATTAGATGCCAGTGGATTAACATTTGTATAAGCATTTAACGTACAAAGTTTCACTGCACTCGGATGGTTAAATCGCGAGAAACGTTCATTTAAATATTTGTAATTCGCGTCGCCGCCATGTTGGTTTCGTGCTCACCAGGTTACTGAAACATAAAAATATCAGTTAAATTGCTGTAAAAGATTCGTAGATACTGAGAACCATCTAAATATTTCGGATGCTCGCCCTTTTGAATTGTTATATGTATAGTTATGTACCGTTAAGGGAAAATTATTGCGTAGCTTCATTATTCAAACTTTCACTTCGATCGCATGATTACGACACAAGAAATAAAACTTAATTTTAAAATTTCGCAGAGCCTCCTTCTTGAGGTTATGTAAACAATTGAAAAAATTAGATGCCAGTGCAATACAATATGTATAATCATTTACTGTACCACAATTCACTGCGCTCAGATGGGTATATCACGAGAAAATTCTATTAAAATATTTCAAATTCGCTTGGCCGCCATGTTCGTTTTGTACTTTGCAGGTGTTTGAAAGTTACATAGATAAACTTATAACAGTGCCCTTCATCATCGTACAACATTCCACGGTGATATCTGTAATAATTTCGGAGATATAGAATGCCAGTGAAATATTTCGCACAGCCGCCATTTTGAGGTTATATAAACAATTGAACTAAATTAGACACCACTGTATTACAATGGGTATAAACATTTGATGTAGCATGTTTCATTACGTTTGGATGGTTATATCGCGAGAAAAGTCTATTTAAAAGTCTCAAATTCGCATGGCAGTCATGTTGGTTTTGTAGTTACCAGGTTTTTGAAGGTCTCTTAGGTGAACTTGTAGTAGTGCCCTTTATCACCGTACACAATTTCAGGGTGATATATGTAATAGTTTCGGAGATAATGAATGTTGGTGAAATATTTCTCACAGCCGCCATGTTGGATTGGTGAGACACAAAGAAAACTTGAAGGGCATGGTCGGGGTCGGCCAGAATGGTGCTGTGATCTTACCGAGTTTCATTGAAATCGCTCCAGCCATTTAGAAGTTATTTGGGGGGACATACACATGAATCACACACACACAGACACACGGACAAAAGGTGATCTCATAAGCCTATTCTTTCATAAAATGAAAATAGACTAAAAATGAAATTAATAATCGATAGGATTTTTATGATCATAAATCATGCATAAATAATCCCCTTATATTAAATAACTGTATGCTAAACTTAGTATATTTTGGTGGACCGAACTTAGAAATTGGTATCTCCGATATCTTTGATACACATTTTGACACTTTTTCTGACATTTTAGACGTCGGCCAATTGGTGACTTGATAACATTAGTCCACGCATTATATTGGTGGCAACGTGAGTCGTGGCCTTATTGTCATAGCAGTTGCAGGCTATTCTTCCTTCCTTTCTTTCTTTCTTTCTTTCTTTCTTTCTTTACCTACATATCCCCACACTTATGACAGTTTGTCACAAACAGTGGCAGATCGTGGAGACAGGCTGTGCCAATTGCACAAAATTTAGGAGTGCCTACATTTTGTAAATATTTGTTCCTAACAGTTTAATTATTTTTGTTGTTATAACGATTGTGCATAGCTTTGATTTTTCGATTTGTAATAAACGCTCCTCTTTTATTTTATTTAAAATTCAGACAGGATTAGATCAGATAATTAAAGTTAAATATAAATGTTGGAGATGTCACGGTCGTAAAATAGATATTTGTCCCTTACTGGTTAATGTAAATGAACTCTAGTATTTGTAAACAAGTTAATTTCTTGCTTTGCTTTAAATTCAAACATGTCGTTAATCTCCCGTAATTATTTTCGATTTAATTGCATAGGGCTGATTTTACGTGTCATGCTCCTAGTAGTTTGCTATCGCTAATATTTTTGTACGCATGATTATGAGAGGATTAAATTAGATTCGCAGTTGGGACTTTTTTTAATCATTATTTCAGGGCAGATTAGTACACACTAGCCGTTTGACACCTCTCATAATAGGTTAGGGATCTGTTCTTGAAGAAATGCATTCAATGGGTTTTAACTTAAGACTGGCGTCTTTCTTGTTTAGTTTTTATGCCGATGCATTCCTCTGGGCTGGTTAAAATAGAACCTCACCTTTTTCCGACACCCCTCAGTCCATGAATGTGTCGTACCCCATACTTGTGTCTTGGTTGGAGGAGGATCTCGGAAGGGTCATTTGAAACCGGTGGCTCCCCGAAATCATTGTCTAACGGGCACAGTAAATGTTTCGATATACGATGAAATTTCCTTCAGCGTTTATACAATACTAGAAACCCGCCTTGGCTTCTCCCGGTATTTTAAACGATTTACCCAGCGTAAGCTTAAAAGGTGTACGGATGGCAGGTCCCAGACGCAACTCAGAAAAGCTGAGGTGAACAGTGAAACTCCAAACACATATACTCTTCTCTGAAGTCTTATCTCAACACGACTAGACAGTTTGATGCTGGCTCATAAATTCACTCCGAAGGTAGTATTTTAAATTTCCACTGATTGGAGATTGTTGGAAGAAGTGAAAACGTTAAAACATTTATAGTGGGCGATGTATTAAAAAGAGAGATATGCTGTAGCGATTTTTTTTGTAGAAGTATTCATGCTGAACAATTCTTACACTTTTAGTATATACTGTAGATTTTTTCAACGGTTTGGCCAGCGTAAGCTTAAATGGCGCACGGACGGCAGGTTTTTCTTCGACTCAATTTACTGAAATCATCCCTGCTCGGCTCCCGTAAGTCATAAATAAATATTCTTATACAGAAACATTCCTCGAGAAATCCTTTACAGAATGGTGAAACCCGCATCGAATTCCATCCGGTTGTTCTCGAGATACCCGTCACATCCAAGAATCGGGGACTTCGTTTTATACTAAGTAGAGAATACATTATAATAAAATGCATATCCTTACAAATAATTTGATTGAATAGAGGTTCTAAATATTTAAAATATAATTTTCTTAAACATTCTGGAGATGTTGGCCAATGGAGCCGTGACGGATGATTGTGGCGTTGCAACAAGTAGTTCTATGAGGAACTAAATAGGCCTAGCCTATTTGCATGTATCATACTTGTGTTAATAGCCTCTATTGTACCCTTATGACGTCATGTGGAGAACATGTATTCACATCCCGACAGGCTCTGTCCTTTCAGGGTGTGGTGCGTCTCCCCACAGTGCAAACACATATTCAGGATCGGAATACTACCAGGTACTACTCTACAAGAAAAGGGTGAACAACTTCCTAAAAATAATATTTAATTTTAAATCATGGCTTATCATACAACAATAAACATCCAATTACATTTAAATTACCCCAAAAACAAGAAAATACACTTTGTGTCACACAGATGATAATGGCAATGGGACAATGAATGCTACTCTACATCATCTGTGGTCCGCAGCTGAGATCGCAATCCGACCCCACCAGGCATACTGCCACATCTCTTCTTGTGAGTCGATGAGTCTATCACTGGTGTCTCAATACACCCTACTCTACACTTCACTAAACAGTTCATTTATGGTAATGCACTTTTCGTCCTTTGAGAAATGTTCATATCTTTTGCACACTACTTAAACAATAAAAATAATAATCAAAACAAATCAAATAAACGTGACTTTGACTGTACAAAAATAGCACTTCAATGTTATTGACGTTACAGTATTTATTGCTTGGCTATCCATAGTGCTTATGGAATATTTACTTTACTTCGTGGTTCAACAATGCGTTATCCATTGTTGCGATAGGTTACTTGTACAACAATGTACTGTAATTCTGTGTATTGTATCATTTCTCCGCTTTCCCCATAAACGCTAACAATAGTACATTCCTAGTCTACATAAACAATGCTAGTCTGCTATAACGATACAATACGTCTCTAAGTCGTTCAAAATATAAGTCGATTTAGAGTTAGTTTGCATCAAATACACATTCACGGTACCTGTATGCAAATATGCATCCCAAAGTTGGTTTTAAACTTCAAATAATGTGTCAGTCACTTTTAGCGCAGTTAGTGTCTAGAACAGCTAACTTTGCTAAATATCACTCGATTTCAACAATTAAAAGACGGATATGACATCCTTATAATGCTAAGAATTGATTTCTGTAGCCAAAATAATTAATTTCTTATTAATTAAAGTGCCAGACCAATGATAGCGCAGTCTCCAGTACATCTTACAGTAGGGTCAGTCATAAAACTACCACCCTCAGTGAATACAATAGCTTAATGGTTTGGTCGCTCGGAGCCCATGATGCCTGGCCCGACCCTTGTCGTCCAACCTACCCCAGCTGTGTCATTACATATTCATACACACCAGTCAGATTTTACAATTTCACTCTGATTCTATGTTTAGTTTAAGGCGAAGCTATTCATCACATGAACTGGATATCCAAATATTTAACCTCCTATCGATAGGGTAACAGTAATTGGCTCAATGTAGCTCAATAACATAATATAACAAGGGAATGGGTTATACTAGACACAAAAGTCTTGAGGAACTGCATACGGCTTTTAATGGCGTGGTTTAGTGGTCTTACGCTTGCCACTTTTACGCACGAAGTCTCGGTGAGGCGTCCTCGACCCTTCCGTACAAATAGATTCTCGCATCACAGTGCGGATCATTACAATGGAGTAGCTAATTGAGTGGCAAAAGTTAATCCTCAATTGCCCTCATGAAGCTGGTATGGTAGCTCAGACACTTGTCTGTCTCCATCCACTATCAATACAACGGTATGACCCATGGCTATACATCAATACAAACCTTCGTAGAATAGCCTGTATGGTCCTGACAATGTCCTAGAAACGTTCCTTGCATTAATTAAGTAATCATCTTGATTCTACTCTTAAACTGCTCGCATATCAGCGGCACAAATACTAGCTCTGTCGGTATACCGCAGATCATATGACATTTCTAGTTTCCCTTCTATATGGCGTGTTTACTGATTTTCTCTCATTACTCATCCATTACTGGTCTTTGTTTCCTGGCATTACTACTGGCTTTACATTACAACAGTTTCACTTACCGTATTACATTTTAACATGTATAACTTTAATTGCTGACACATTATGATATCATTCTTACATATAATCTTTACTTTGTAATTACCTGGGATCTGATGCAACTTTTATCACTTCATGCAAACATGCTGAATATTTCGTTACTTCGACTTTCTTGCTTATAAAGTTACTGCTTAACTTTAATATTAGACTTATTTTTGGCCTTACGCAAAACAGCTGTAAGCCAAATCATTCTCAAATTGCAAATACTTCTACATCAAATAACGAGGAATGATATCTCGTATGAATATTACTTCAAAATACCTATTTTTACATGATTTTCGACTTAGACGTATCGTATCGCTAGCTTTCTACATGATATCATTGGAATTTGTCCTCACATTGTTCTGGCGGTCGACTCTTATGATGCCACCTTTTACCCACCATCGTGGTGCTTACTGATGCATCATGATGGATATGTTATATTCCTTTTGTTGACACAATACACTTTTCACTTCGGTAAGACACATTTTCAATTTACCGTATTTACACATCTTCCCATTACTTTTCATCACACAATACATTATTTTTAACACTGACATACATTAAAATTTATATTACAGACACTTTTCACTCGATTTGTTTCATACACTTCACAATTTCGTAATAACAGAGCTGCAGGTGACGCGATTTCCGACATCAACTCCACTGGAAGTCTCTATCAACCGCGATCCTGGCTAATCCTCGTTCAAACTGCTGCTAGTGTGAATATTCCTCCAACATCTACTCAGTGTCTTTGTCTGTAGTGGCATAGTATCACAATAGCTGTGACCTGGTTCCCCTCCCTTGATCTGTATTAATGGATATAGTGTGACCATTGTTGATTACTAGATCATGACTTGCGCGCTTTATCAAATTACCCATGTGACGGTGTAATTTACTGTTCAATACCACTTTATTCTATCTACTGCGCGGCTTGATAACTATAAGCTCTACTTGGCTTCTTATTATTTATTACGGCGTCTACGCACTCGTAATCTCTTCCAATCAGTCTAATACTGAAAAACATCTTCGTAACGGAAATACTTCCTTAGACTTTACACACCAAATATGTCCCTGTACGCACTTGTACATTACTTATAATTTCGTGGTCTATGTTCTTCATGTTGACTTTGTATAATACTTTATAATACACTTTCGCGGTCTTTGTTACAATTCCTGAGCGGACGGACAGCACCTCCCCCGTCTGAGTGCTCCAAGTCGACTGACTTCTTCATGGCTCCATGCTCTATTTAAGGCTTTCTTCTCGAAAAATAGTTCTCTCAAATTCACGGACCGACCTTTTCTTTAAAATTGCAGTTCGCAGAGCTAAAACTGCCTTCATCAGGTCCAATTTCTCACGTAGGTTACATTTCCAGTCCCGAGCCTGTGATTTGATCGTTCAATTAATTAATATTAATTGATCTTGGTGATGGCGTGGGCACGCTACTCCCGGGGATTTCCCTTCTGTGTATTACGCCAATGGTCTTATATCCGCGTTTATACGTCCTCCGTCCATGTAATGCATAATCTGCTCCAATAAGCATACTTTTCGGGATCATAATTATTCTCTCCGGATTTTATTCATCTTGGTGTTAATTTCAACTCTCTGGGATGCCTGGTTTTGATGTAATCAATTATTTTCATACGGCGTTCTTCCCTTTCCACTCTTCCTTCCTTATGTCTTGGTGAATCCCACAACAATTAGTCTCTGTCTTGGTTCCCCCTCCCAGACGTAAATAGTTCCTAGGCGCCAGCTGACACGCCTCCTTTGACTTTGCTAATTTGTCAAATGTCAGTCTAGCCTCGAATCTGTACTTTCTTAGCTCCAATACTGTATCTTTCAGTGGTATGGAGATCTTTTATTTTTCAATATTGCTTATAATTCCTGTACACAATCTGAAATTAAGCTGAAATTTCATGAATAGTCTTATATCATGTGGTTCTTGGTTACCACGAGGTTTTTCTTCCTCAAAGACCTTTGGTTCGATACCCCGAAAAATCCTATGCGTGATTTTTCTTCTCTGGAGCATCAGATTCGACGCCAGTCAGCACAAATACCGTGGGTACACTATCAACATACAAAATATGTGTGATTTCTGTAATAGATTCGTAGATATTGAGAACCGTCTAAATGTTTCGCATGGTCGCCATGTTGGACTTTTATATATAGGGGAGACCGGGGCACCATGAGCCACTAAAATTTACACCCTCAAAAGTCATTTTAAATATAACATTATCTGTCTAGTTTTTGTTTTATAATTAATGGATCATCTATATTTTAAAAGTCATTGTGTACATTAGTTAAATATTGCTTGGTTTTTCAGAAAGGAGGAAAAGTACATTTCTTAATGAATGACTCATGGTGCCCCATCCCTGGGGTACTATGAGCCAGTCAGCAGGGCACAATGGGTCGTACAGGCAAGAAGTAGGTTTGGTCAAGAAATGTCCATAAAGGAAGTTGAAAAGGAAATTTAATACAATCCAAGCATTTTTGCTGAATATAGAAGAACATTATTATAACAGAAGTAATAAGAAACACATAAATAAAGGATAACTACAAATGAAATCATAAAACATGATTAGAACATAACTACAAAAAAGTAAGAAAGACGTTATTAAAACTGTATTGGTCACTGAAAGGTCGAGAAATGGTCATTGATATGGAATACAAAACTAGTGACATGTGAATTTAGAATTTAAGAGCTGTCTTTCTAGCGCATATTGAATGAACTTAATTTTACAGGGAATTTCACGAATGATTTTTGACGATGAGTTTCTTTATCACATTCCTCAGGATTGGGCAGGACAAATAAGATATCACAACGTCCCACTGTTGAAATGTCATCTTCTTGAGGAAAAACAAATTTTTCACGTGATTGTTTTGAACATCTCATAAACATTACTTCATACTCTTTCCTTTCATTAGATTCAATAATGACCCTCAATATCTTCCCAACATAATGCATTTTACTTTTTTTATCCCTAAACTCAACCAGCACATAGTTATCTTTTTCAGGTTCTTTCTCAGGAATCGTATAAGATTCATCCCCCTCCTCATCAGCGTCATCATCATCGCTCTTGCTATCCAGAGACTCTACTTCTCCAGTGTCACTCTCCGAGGAATTATGTTCATTGCGAAAGAGCCTTTTTTTGCAGTTGGTCTTCTCCTCTGTTTCTGTTTCTTATTTTCCCTTTCTTGTTGTTTCCTTCTTTTTTCTATCAAATTTTGTTTCTCTGGAGTATCAGTCAAAATTTTGCTGCTTCCCTGCTGCCTGCGTTTTCTTGTGCCGGACTGAACTTCTGCCTTTGGGTAGCCTCTAATTTCTGCAGGACTTTTGAACTGCCTTGGAACTTCATTAGTTAGCTCCATTTCAAGTGCTGGTGTCTTTGGATCTTCAGCTACTGTCCCCCTCGGTAGAATACATGAGGGGTCTTCTAGTGGAGAAGGAGTAGGTTGTGATGGACCAGCTATGTTTTCAATTTCCTGCGTCATTTCACTTGGTGGAAAGGGCCGCTCTGAAACTGAACTTGGGAGGAAGTCATCATCACTAAAAACATGTGAGTCATAAGGGAATATACCAGTCTTCCTAAAAGCATTGGTGATGTTGCTTGGTGTCATAGCACGTGAGAGGGCTGTGCCAACAAAGCCGCCTACTTCATAAATTGACACAGTTTTCCCTGGATGACTCAACATCCATGAATCAATGGCAGAATTGTAGAACTTCTGAAATGGGCCATATAGTCCAACATCTAGAGGTTGCATCCGGTGAGATGAATGTGGTGGAAGTGTCAAAATATGGACCCCATTTGCTTTAGCTAACTCAAATATCTCCAAACTGATGTGACTCTCATGATTGTCATATATTAAAAGAGATGGGTTTTCCTTTGTGCTGTAAGAGTATTTTATAAAATGTTCCATTGTTCTGGCAAAGAGTTCGCTGGTCATCCAGCCTGATGGACTGGCAAGACCCAAGGAGTTGGGCGGAGTGCCAATCAGCATATGATCTCTGAAATTCACCCGAGGAAATATTAATACGGGTGGCAAATAGCTTCCATCAGCACGGATAATACAGCAAGTTGTAATTAGAGCGCCCTTTTCCATGCTTTTGACTTTGCCCACAGCTTTGGAACCTTTCTCAGCAATTATTTTGCCACTGTTTTGTACTGTCATAGTTTTCGTTTCAACCGAGTTAAATATTTCGTGAAGGATCCCCAAGCTGTGGCTCCTTCTTCAATAATGTTTTGTAGTTAGAAAAAAATGCCTGCACATTATGACGATTGAATGCAGTAGCATGAGCAAGACTACATCCTTCCGGAGACCGAAGTGACAAATCCTTGTGCCTTTTAAAAAATCCCGCCAACCAGTCTTCCCCAGCCATTTGTTTCTCAAGCCATGAATCCGGACATTTAACATCATTAACAATGGCAGTTTCATAGGTTAGCTTGCGGCAGTCTTTTGATGTTAATCCATAAAACATTTTGCAACATAATTTCAAATAATCAACAATTAAACGTTCTTGATCATCTCTAAAAACTTTTCGGTGACAGTCGTTTGGTTTTAGTTCAAATTCCACACCAGGTTGTGAGTTCATTAAGTTTATTTTGCGTCTAAGAGTCCCTCTTTTGATTCCACATTCATCAGCTGCACTTCTAATACTCCTTCCTCCAGCGATTAAATCTATTGCCCTCCGGAGATCATCTTCTTCATACATCCCCTTGGTAGACTTTCTTTGATATTTTCGAACCATGATCTGAAACGAGAGTGCAAACAACCTGTATTGGGTTGACGAGTTTATCATGAATATTTACTGCGTGCCCCATTATTGGATGACCCATCATACCCCGTATGGCATATAAAAAAGGAACTGATGAAACATAACCTAAAAATAAATTATAAATGATTACCTCTAATGCAGTAAGATGAGAAAAGAAGTGTTGAAACTTGATCCACACTTTCAGTAAATGTTTCTTCAACCATAAAAGCAACACTAAATCATTTTGTATGGATCAAAAAATTACTTTCACACCTCAAAAAGCATTAATGTTCCATATATCAAAACTCCATGCATAAAGATCACTGCCACCTAGATACAATGAATACCCATCAAGAAGAGAGTCATATGATACCAGAGGTACCAACCCCAATATTCAAAAAATGGCTAGAAACGTAATGACCCATGGTGCCCCATGATCATGGTGCCCTGGTCTCCCCTAGCCCTTAGAGTTATGTATTATTACATGATGATTATTGTGTAGGTGTTTTATTCAAACTTCAAACGCATGATTAGGACACAAGAAATGAAAACGAGATTTTAAAATTTCGCTCAGTCACCATCTTGTGGTTATGAAAATAATTTTAATGTATTAGATGCGAGTGGATTAATATTTATATAAGCATTTACCTTACAAAGTTCCACTGCGCTCGGGTGGTTAAATTGCGAGAAACGTCAATTTGAATATTTAAATTTCGCGTCGCCGCCATGTTGGATTTGTACTCGCCAGGTTATTGAACGTCCCATAGGTGAACTTATGTTTATAGCCTCTATACACATACAAAATTTCAGTTTGATTTCAGTCATAAATTAATAGATATTGAGAACCGTGTAAACATTTCCCTATGAAGGCATCCAAAAAAGGGAGGTAGCTCGCAGTTCCCTGATGAGCAATCTTGGTGTCCTAGGCGAAACCCCGCAAAAGACACGGCACAAACCTAGAAAAAATACTGAGTTATAATTCACTGGTTGTGAAAGCCAATTTTCCATCGTTTTGGAAGCCTTCATGGGGAGGTGAGGACTGCTTGAGCTTTTAGCTCTCGCAGTAAAGAGGTGTAGGTGCGCATCATGAATAAGGAGGTAGCGAGCAGTTCGCTACTCCTGTGGGGGTCCGTGCGTGGACACTAAGAGCCCGCTGACGAGCCAGCTTGGTTTCTTAGGCGAATCCCCGCACATGACACGGCACAAACCTAGAAAAATTGCTGAGTTTTAATTCACTGATTGTGAATGCCATTCTTTCCATCCATCCTCATTACATTGATCAGGTCAACCAAAGGCATCAACTTTCATGACCTTCACTAGTCCTCTTCGGAGGTACATGACATTAATATTGCTATTATGTAGATAAAGCAAGAAGTCTACACCTTATTATTTCCGTTTTCAACAGTGCCGGGGATGAGAAGCTATAAACGCCTAAATGGTGGGTGATTTTAATGCTGGATGCCCTTCCTGACGTCAACCTCATGAGAGAAGTTAATAAGAGATGAAATGAATGAAGATGAATGAATATGGGCAGGGAGATGTAAGGAAGCAGCCGTGGCCTATTTCTTATCCCGGCATTTGTTAGAAATTGAAAATGGGAAAGGCGGCTTCGGTGGTGTAGTTGGTAACACGCTGAGCTTCTATGCCAAAGGTTGCGGTTTGAAACCCGGCCGAAGTCGTCGTATTTATTTTTAAGAGCGTTAAAAATCCTTCAGTATGCCTTCCTTAGGAGGGGAAGTAAAGCCGGCTCGGGCGGTGCCATGTCATTGATTTATGGCATGATACTAAACCTCCCACTAATTACACTTGTGTGAAGCTAAATTATTGACAAACGCTCTTAGGTTCCAACGTTCGTCACCAGAAACTGACTGCGGTGGCATCTAGTAACCACGTTCAGAACTAGTTGGTCGTTGACGGAGCCGTTTGGTAGCAAAAGTAGGAACTACTTGAAAATTGAATGCCTGCGGTCCTTGCTTGAATTAAAAACAGTTAACACACACTAATACAGCCATCACAATTAACACCAGTGATCAGACAGATTCTACACACAGCCAAAGTACACGGGGCTACATGATCGCGTTGTCGCAGCCCCTAAACTGAGGAACCCCCCAACCATGTTTGAAATTGGTAATGGGAAACCACGGAAAGCCAATTCAAGGACGACCGACTGTGGGGAGCGAACCCACGTCTACTGAGCGCACAGATAGCTTGGCTTCATGGCCTAGCGTAGCTACCGCTGTCGGTCAAGATAAGTGACAGAAGTGTGGTGTCCTGAGTGTAATGTAGTTGTTGAAGGGCCAAGTGAGCACTCATATAATACTGCCTTCTCGTAAATGTTGATGTTCCATTATCCCTTGTTATAGTCATGTTCCAACTGGGTTCCTCCATTAATGGGCAGCTCTTTGATGAAGCCCGGTCCAAGCGTGTGTGCATCCTGTTCTCAGGAAACTAAGTTAGCGTTACTCTTACTGGTCCTTAATAAAGCTTTATACCTTGTGAGGATGGAGGAAGTAGGGCACTAGACAACGTTTCGATCGAACACATGAGGAACCTATTTCCAAAAGTCGACATCTGCATTTTCTAACTTATAATATACACCGCGGACCGGCCAACAGCAAATATCACTTCTTTATAGGTCTAGTTTCCTTCTTTCTCTTCCAGAAGTCTTTCATCCTGGTCGACTGCGCAGCTCTTCATTCAGCAGTCCATTCTCCACTGTTGAGATTCTTCTTCTCCCCGACAAGAATTTTGAGGCCAATTTTTTTTCTGTACTCTATTCGATTTAGACAATCTTCTTCAGTAATTTCGAATTTTTGAAGTTCTTCTTTCATTTGTTTTACATAGCCTCCTTGCCCTTTATAGTTCCAGATTTTATAAAAAATTTGTTTGTTTCACCTTGAGCAATCCATGCGGACCATATGTCCTTGGAACTGAAGTCGCCGTTTACTGATCATCACTTCAAGGTTGTCGATTTTACTATACATTTCTGCATTGGATCTCAGTCTATAACCTTCCTGTGTTTTCCTAGGACAATAAATCCTTCTTACAATTCTTCTTTCTATCTTGAGCAAATTCTCCATTCCGTTTATATTTGTATAGCGTGGCAAGTTAGACCTGGCCTGTCATGGCGGAGTCTCGTCTAGGAGGGGAAGTGGTGGGATCACTAGGCGTAAATGCGATTTCCCCTCTTTGGTGCAACAGCTGTTTGGGGCTGCTCGCTGCTCGTCCTGGTTATATCATGCAAGCATAAAGTATCGAATAGGAGCATTCTCAGTGACATAGCATTGGTATTGCTGGTAATTAACTGAGAGCGCGCCCACTTCACACACTCCTGACAGCAAGCTTGTTGCCGTGCTTGTCAAAGAACAGAGCGGCTCAGTCTTGCTTCGCATGCCTTGAGACCATCTGTACCCTGCCAAGGTCCTGGGAATAATGACTACTTGGCAACATCTAACCAGCGCGTGATGAAGTATGTGCTCACTGGTTGACAAAGAATCCAGGTGGGGGGATGACGTAATGCAACTGGACGCACATGCGCATCGGAAGGTTCAGATCTAACTTGTTCCGTTATAGTTTCCATGCCGTACAAGATGACTGGTCTAACAACTGTATTAAAATGTCGTAATTTTTCATTGATAGACCGGTTCTTTTTATTGTAGCCTATATATTTTTTGTACAAAAATTTAAACTTTCCAATTTCCCTTTTTTGTTTTCAATTGCCAGTTTATCCGTCCCATTGCTACTAATTATTTCTCCAAGATATTTAAATCGGTCAAAGACCCTGATGATCCCATAATTTGTTTTTATAATTTTCTTAGTGTATTTCTGATCACTTGTCATCATCTCTGTTTTTACCAACGAAATCTGTAAGCCCGCTTTTTCCGCCGTTTCTTTTAACTGATCAATTTCTAAGTTATTGAGAAGAAAAAAAGCCGCTAAAACGGCAAAATTCAGGAAATTTTATATTATTCTACTTTCTATGTTTATGTTATAAGAGCGTTGATGCCTTCCTTCGGAGGGGAAGCAAAGCCGGCACACCCATGTCATAGATTTAAGGCATGTAAAAGATCCTTCCATAGACTAAACTTGTGTGAAGCAAAATTTCTAGGATAGATTTCGTTGGAACGCTCTATCAAAGTTCCAACGTTCACCACTAGGTATCAGTAACATCTGGTGGCGAAAGTTGGAACTACTTGAAATTGAACGGAATTTGTAGCTCACCCCATGGGTGTCCGCTTGAAACAGCTACAGCCTCTGGCGAGCCGAATATGTTCTCGGACACTCCCGGCACTAAAAGTTATACGATAAATAAATAAATATGTTATAGTTTGTACCATAAAATTTCCTGAATCCCACCGTTCAAGCGTTTCATTTTAGGAAGGAAGTGCAGATGTCGGATTATGGAAATAACTTAACAAAGCAGATGTCGAGATTTGGAACTTTAATATTGATGTTTAATCACAAATATCGTGTTTTGGAACATCTCACAACATCCGTTTGATGCGTTTCTCCAAGAGGAAATACGAAATCAACAAAATCTATTTTTTGTAAAAAAAAAATGTCAGATGTCGGCTTTTAGAAATAGGCTCCACACATGAGAACCGGTAAGAACTTGCGTTTGCTACGATACAAATCAATCATGGACGCCCACAGGATTTTTCCCAGTGGGTGGGGGAGTAATCTTTTTCATTTCATTACCTACCTGTCGTTAGGTGGTGATGAAGCGTACACTCCCTTCGTCCCGCCCTATTTTCGTTTCATTTCTTACTTGCTTTGTGGAATTTATTATTTGGCTGCTCAAAAACCGTTGGCTATTTCATGGCAAGAATGGGAGAAATACTTTATTTTTAGTTCAGAATTTTGTCCATAGAAGGTCGCTTTTCTCGTTTTGTGAATCATCGTCATTACGTTCAGTTCTTATAAACAGGTAAACAATAGTGGTATCACCATGTACTGAGACCGAAATCTCATTTTGAGAATCTGTGATTTTTCAGAACGTATTTCAAAATTTCAACATCCACCGAGGGAGTACAGGAATCGAACATGTGACTACATGAAAGCACTCTGGTGACTAGGAAACGAGAATTTGAGGAGGCAGTGAATACCGTAATTTGAAATAATTGCAGAAGTAATCGGAAACATGTTAAACAATACCATGCAGATTCAATATATTATCACTCTTATAAATAAAATAATATGTGATTCATTTCTTTACGATAAAAGCCAAATTTTCAGTGCTTGTCATTCAGGTATTTTCACTTCTACGCAACATATTGCCATAACTGTGCACCATTTTCATAATGTACGTACATACGGAGAGAAAGATGTGTAGCCCTCTTACTTTTCAAGAAACATGTTCCAAAGACTGAGGAAATCACTTAAAGTGGCCCTAACTGAATAGTTGAAAAGCACAGTTCCGTTTCTTAATATCATCCTTGCACTACCCTTTCCCGAAATATCTAGGAGTCAACCTGGACAGAACTTTAAGCTACAAAGAACATCTCACCAAGCTCTCTCACAAAATCACTACAAGGAATAACATCCTACACAAGCTTTGTGGTAGTTCATGGGGAGCCTCGGCTGACAGCTTACGATTAACGGGTATTAGTCTTGTCTACTCAGCAGCGGAATACTGTGCCCCTGTATGGCTGGAAAGTGCACATGTGCATAAAGTGGATACTAAGTTGAATGAAACCATGCGCTGCATAACTGGTACTGTCAAGTCTACACCTCGCCACTGATTACCCGTTCTTAGCCATATCCCACCACCCCACCTGAGGAGAAAGGAGGCTCTGCTGAAAAAGCAAAGAAGATCCGGTCATCTCCCTCTTTACCAGTTCACCAGGAATTTTGTTACCCATCGCCACAACGACTTCGATCTAGGAGACCAGCAAGTGTATTGGCCGGACGACTCTTGTGGGACAATTTTAACCTAAACCGGAGCTGGCAGGAAGAGTGGTCAAATTCAACATCTGGTACTAATGCCCACGAGATAAATCCAACTCGGAAAATGAATGGATTTGACCTCCCAAGAAAACTATGGTGTCGCCTCAACAGACTGAGAACTGGGCATGGACGCTGTCATTACTTGCGCCATTAAGTGGGGCTGGATGGATTCTCCAATGTTTGAATGCCGGGAAGAGGAGCAGTCCATGGACCATGTCATCCTGCGTTGCCTCTTCATGCCTACTCCGGAAGCACCAGCGACCTGTTTCATCTATCAGAAAGTGCTGCTGTGTGGTTGAAGAACTTGGACCTGGACTTATGAATTCCTTGTTGTACTCACCATACGATTAAATTAATCCTTGCACACAAACTACTGAATGACTTGCTATGAACATTTATCAACAATTACCTTTATAATATAAAATAGTTAAGTTATTGAAAAGGCGATACCTTTTACTGTTAAGCGGCTTCGGTGGCATAGTCGGTAGCATGCTGAGCTTCTATGCCCAAGATCGCGGGTTCAAACCTGGCCGAAGTCGTTCTTAGGTTCCTACGTTGGTCACCAGGTGCAGAATGCAGTGGCGTCTGGTAACCAAGTACTGAACTAGTAGTCGTTGAAGGTGGCGTTTGGTGGCAAAAGTAGGAACTACTGGGAAAAAAATCAATGTCTGCAGTCCTTACTTGAATTGAAAACAGAAACACACACTAATACCACCACCACAATTAACACTGGTTATCAAACAGATCCTACACACACCCAAAGTACATGGGGCTACATGACCTCGTTGTCGCAGCCCCTAAGCTAAGGATCCAACCAACCATTCACTGTTACCAACATTACAATTATTCAATTATTAAATACAAAATATTAAGCAAAAAGTACATTTATGACTTTACTACTGAATCTAAAGATTTGAAACTAAATACACTTGAAGAAGATTTCATGGCTTGCAGTCCATCTTAGATTCATAGTTCTTGTTCTTCAAACTTATTGATTGTAAATTTGTTTTGGTGGATTTAAAATTAGCTGTTTTTTTTCAAGCAATGCATAAATACTGCATACATTATTCAAGGTCAGATTAGTGCACATATACTGTGAAAATTTTAAGAAGATCGACGAAGTTATATCTGAGATAATATACCTTGTTTGCATAAAAAGAAATGTTGTAAGAAATAGCTGTAAAATAAATGTCAGCAAATAGATTAATAAGGAAACGATAGATGTTTGCAAAAGTTGGCTAACTTCAGTAACTCTTAACTCGAAAATAGATTAAAAATTTTACTCCAAACAAACTTAATTTCAACAGGCCATGCTGAGAACCCAAAACATCAAAAAAGAGCAAATTGACTTTTTCGATCCAAACATAAGTTAGCTTCAATTTAAGAGCTACACAAATAAAAATTCTCTGCTACCTGCACAGTTAGATGATGATGATAATTGTTGTTTTAAGGGGCCTAACATCTAGGTTATCGGCCCCTAATGGTTTAGGTAATCGTGAAGATGATAATGAAATATAATCACTAACTACTAACTTATATACTAGAAGAAGAAACGGAAAACAAAAGGAGAATAAGGCAAATGAAGGTCAGGAGGAAAAGAAATGCCCTCAACCCTCGAAGAATGCGGATTGAGGGACTTGTAAGGGAGGAGAACCATGAAAGGCAGATAGGAAAGTGAAAGATGAGAGGGTCCGCCCCAGAGGTAATGGATAAAAGGGGGAAACCGGACCCAGCTCAGGAATCCCTCGGGATCGCCAACTCCCGAACTCACCAGCCATGAGCTCCTGAGGATCTAGCAATAGGCTATCTAGGGTGCACCAGAAATGGTGGGGCTACATACACCCTGCCTCCTTGAGGGCCTTGAACAGAAGGCCGGAGACAACATGAACAGAAAAAGAAGGTTGACCCCTCGTAGAAGGAGGGTATCAGAAAAGATAAGACAAGGGCCAATTAAGGCGGGAAAGGAAGAGACTCCCTAGGCCTCGGATACCCTAATACCGTCGGGGTCGGAAGAGAACAAGAGTTGACCAAGTGAGGTCGACAGAAAAGAAGACGGAGAGGAGCCCGGCACAAGTAAGTGGAAGCAATGCCGGACTCAGCTGGGTCCCCGAGGTCGCCAACCTCCACAGTTACAGGAACGTAATACGCACGCATTGGAAGAAAAATAAACTGCCTGAATTTTATGAAGTAAACGTACATGTATATTTATTCAGAAATGTGTGCCCTATCGGGCTGAACAGTAAACAAATTCACAGATTTAACCGCTCTAGGCTAAAAGGTCCCCTTAAAGAGACTAAAATTGAACACATTAAAGGCTTGAGAAGCTAAAACGGGTGTGAAAATGGATTTGTCTTTAAAATCACAAAACGCTTAATTGGGAAACAAATTGTTAAAAATCCTGTGATTTTATTTATTAAAAACATTTAAACGAGTATCAAGAAAACGCTTATTTATCCCTTGAGTGCTTAAGCAGGGCTTACGAGGACCAGGGTGTGATTTTTAGGTGGATTTTATTAGAAAGCTAACTATTGCAATGGGTACCATGTTTCGACATCCGGAAAATTTCGACATATCTTCGCATTTCACATCCCCCAGACCCCGAAACCACCGTCAGTTCAAAAGTTTATATATAATTTATGTATATATGTATCTATATATATACTAGCAGAAGTACCCGTTCTTCGAACGGTGTTCGTTGTTAACACCAGACATTATCACTTGAGCTACTGTTGCAATGGTTAGCGGTTTGTCATTCCTTCAAGTTTATCAGAAAGATGTTAGTTTTCTGGGAATATCACACACACGGTTAATTTAAGGTCCTTAAAATGTAGTTTTCGGAGACCCTTTATAGATTCCCGAATTTTGTGTCTCACATTGAGAAGCGCAACATATGCTTCGGTCGTCTTTCTAGGATAATTTTTATATTTCGCCTATTTTAGCATGTATTGAGAAGTTTTTCTCTATATCCACCCTTCTACTGTATGAAAAGTACCGTGAAGAGTTTTATAAATGATTGGTGTATTGACTCTCATGGTTACCATACCTAATTTTACGATGCCCCAAGCATCCGAACACGTGTTATAGGCGTAGGCTACATAAAGATACAAAGAAAGACAGACAATTCTATTGTCTACAACATATTACCGAGATATCCAAATATGGGTATATCTACCACACAGTATTAAACAAATTCATCCTTACGATGAACCCGTTTGTCGACAACAACAACAAAAAAGTTAAAATGTGCTCTCAGACTAAATTCACCTAACGTGTTGTGCCCGATAATCTGGCTTTGGATTGGGTGGCCCGACACACACTTCAACCCTCACCCAGAATTCGGTACAACACGAAAGAAAAAAAAATCTTGAATGTCCGAATCAATTTTGGCCTTAAAAAAATGTGTCGGGAACGAGATTCAAGCAATCCCGGGGTCTTTATAATGATGGGTACAACTGGGGTAAAATCTCAAAATTGATCCGGTGGACACACAAGTATGACAACGAACAAGAATGAAAAAAAACTCCGCTGTTAAGATAAAACTCATCCACCATTTATTACAGAACCACACCACTAAATACATAGAATCACACACAGAAGCCTACCTCCGCTCGGAGACTTCTCAAAATTACTCTTGATGTGCAAATAAATAAATGACGCAGAAGCAAAATTTAAATTAATGAGGACAAAAATCTCCGGGCGTCCTAATCTTTGGATACAAAATAACTTACGGAGATCAGAGCTATATCATTCTAGTATTACAACCATTACTTCAAAATGCTATGTCACCTCTCCGCTAATAGTCCATAAATGAGCAGGTGCATAAATCTGAAAAGATATTCAAAGAAAAAAAATTGTTGCCTCATTCGATCTCCTTCTAACGAAATGTAATCACCAAAATAGGAAAAAGAATATTTTTATATATGGATGTCACTGGCGTTAAAGACTTTATTTTCAGACCTTTTATTCATGGATTAAATACTTTCATTATTATTTTCACTGGTTTTCGTTCAGCTGTGCCTCACTCAGAAAAATGACTGGTTGTTGGCTTTTACATTCATCACTTTACATTTTAACATCTTTATGATCCCAGATATTTATTTTTTTATTTATTAATCACTGCATGCTCTTCACATATTTATAACTACACCATAAACATTTAGGTAGACGGCCTCTGCCTATCTGTATTATTTTTCAACTGACAATTGCCTCAATATTTCATATACTTGAACCTATCACGTAACATTAATTATAATCATTTATTTTATTCACCTCGCTATAGCGAGAACCATTTAGTTTCATCATAACTTCGTATTATGCAACCCTACTATTTTATCAATGCAGTATCATTATTTACACAACCTTGTATCAGTCACCTACCAAACGCATCTCCTCATGTTAGCATGTAAAGGGAAACCTCAGTGACGTGTGAGTGTTTAGCATAAATGTGATGTGCGCACAAAACGTGGCCCATAAAGTGTAAATGTATCCCTTGTAATTTAAGCCTGTTCAAACCATAAATTGTCATCCAGGTTGCACCAATTCAAAGAACACAGCGACTTAACACGCTGACAGATCCCTGTACTCAAATTATATTTTAAAGCATCCATATATTTATTTTTAAACCCAAAATATGACTGTCTTAATCTCTCAAAAGAAAACTTAAAATTTACTATCCTATTAATCATGTCATTATAACGCTTTTTATCCTTATTGATTAACTTCTATTTCGATTTTTGCCCAACTGTCCAAATCTTAGTAACCACTACCCATTAACCACTACTTAAGAATTAACATGGTTTTCAGTACCTTTCGGCCACCTCAGTCTTGGTTCCGCTGACACGTTTCCTGGGGGTTTGGGTCCACGTTCTTCCCATTGAACATCCTCCCCTCTCGTCCTGGATCCAGCTCACGACCCTTGGGGTGTCCATGGTCCTGGCTCACCTTCGTTTCCACGTCATCGTAACAGCTTCCACATACTAAACTTAGCTTGCCATCTCATCGCTCGTAAAGTTCTTGACACAAAACTCGCACTGGTCTGTACTGATAGCCTTTATGTCCGTCCAATACATCGCTGCAATCTTCATGTCGAATATGCCAAGTAATATCAACTCATGGCCGTGAAAATACCACTATAACGGCACAGGTTATATCGTATGCGTCTACACAAGCCTGTACTCATAAGATATTACGTCCGTCCTTGACCTAGAATGTCGCTCTATATTTGTACTGCACTCAGTTTATCTCTCATAGTTCACTGACCCTGGATACTCATTTGTCTGGTCGTCAAACAAAAGCACATCGCTTCGTTCATATGTTCTGGGCGTCAGTTATATAGCGCACGGCCCATACAGTCCCGTACCTGGTAAAAGCTTGAGACACCACGTGTGTCTGCTCGCACTTCATCGTACAAATGACTAGTGTCCCACAACATAATGCATTATGATCTGCGTTATAATATCACCTCGCCACATTCAGCTTTAGTATTCGTTAACACAGAGCTGTCCACGCAAGAAATAATACTGAGCCTTTCAGCTATGTCCCAAAAACTGTCAGAATACCACACTGGTTCCAAGCGGCCACGGTACGACTGCTACTACACACTTGTTAGGAACTTCAGCGTGCGACGACACAAAAATAAAGACGAACTTCGGCGTACGGCGACACAAAATGAAGTGAACTTCGTTGGACGGCGATGCAAAATGAAGTGACCCGCTTCTCCGGTGTGACCTTTCCACCTCAACTTTTCCTGGAGCTCATCAGCGCCCTCTACACTTCTGGAACCTTCGCCTAGTCATACTGTCGACTATGTCCATGACGTAAAAACATCAACCTCAGGTTACTTCCGCTTGCATCCTTCCTCCTGCTATGCGACGTTGCCAGAGCTCTCAAAACCATGCGATATCGGTCACAAATCCCCCTCAACCAGGAATAATAATAAGCGTGAAACATCTCGATTATTATTATTCTGTTGGGTTAACAATATACTTCTTCAATGAGTTCTCCATATCGCATGCTTACTCTCTCTTTTGGTACCATTTAAGGCTAGCTGCATTGAATTTGCCTATAACTCTCTCAGTTTCATCTTCTTCTGTGGTATTCTCCTCCTGAAACGGTAGCTCTATCCATTCTTCACTCATTCTACTTTCTTCTTCGTCTTGACCTTCATATCTCCTCTCATCATCAGTAATGCTGTGAATGCCTTGAATTTGGACTGTCATGACATCTGGGCGAAAATCATTATTAATGGGCAAAAAATCGTTATTACTGCCTGTGAATCCCTGTTCAAACTCGGCGCTTCCTTCCTGTCAGCTTCTCTTTCCTGATTTGACTCCACTGGTGCCTGGTTTCGATTCCTCATGCTGTTTTGCCTGAGATTCTTCTCCTTCTTGTTCCTTTTCCCTTAATTGTTCAATGTATCTTCGGCTTTCTTGGTGACGTTCTTCTAATGATGGCCTATAATTTTGCCTTTCTTGATTCCCGTATCTTGGGTAGTTATTGTATGGTCTCCGATCACGTGACCACGATTCTCTCCCTCTATATCCTGACCTTCCGTAGTCCCTCTGATAAAATCGTCCACTTCTATCCTGATAATATGGCCTCCGGTCATATGGCTTTCCTTGATTCCTGTATCTGTTTAAGCCATTTCCTTCATCCCTTCCATCTCTATCGTTCCTTCCATAACTTCGCTGAGGTTCCGTCTGCGCCATACGATCCATTACCACCATATTTGCCTCTCTCTGTTCTGTCCTTGGACTACGAGGTTCCGTCATCTTGCTCGTGTGGTCTAGTTTCCTCAAAATCTCGTCACACACCTCGAGTCTATTTGCACCCGATGCAATTAATACACGCTGGACTTCTACCGGATATTGCTGTATTATGGCATGCACCAAATCCTGCTCCTCCAACGGTGGATCCAAAAATTGTAGCCTGGCCACCTGATTCGTGAAATACCCAGCGTATTGTGTTGGCCTTGTAGTCGCGTATTTCTTTGAGTATAATTCAGCCCTTATACTTTGTTGATCTTCTGAGGACCAAAATCTCTTCAGGAAAGCGTTCGCAAAGTCATCGTACCCTCTAAACTGATTCCTAAAAGCTCGCATCCAGTTTAGTGGTTGGCCTTCAAGAGCTCTTTCTATTACCCTCATTTCTCTCTCTTTAGGAACCCTATGTTCATCCATGTATTCCTTCAGGTCCCGCAGGAATTCTATGGGTGTGATGCCAGTCAAATTTGAATTTTTTTGGGGCGGTCCTCCTGATTCCTAATGATGGTAATCGGTTGAGTTGAGCTGTAACTGAATGGTGTGAATGTTGTTCCTGTCGGACTTGGTTCCTTATTTACATCTATTGATTTTGCTTCTACCATCTTTCCTTCTAATTCAACAATTCTCTTTAACTGTTCTCCGTGAGCAATACTCACTTTATCTTGTACTGTCGAAACCGCTGTTGCAATCTGTGTTTTAATTTCGTCGTTTAACTCTAATTTCATTTCCCCCATCTGACTCCTAAGACTTTCCATCTTGCCTTCCTGCTCCATGGTGAATTCAGACATTTTATCGGTCATGCTCCTGGTATCTTTCGCTAATCTCTGCTGTATTACTTTCGCCTCTTCCTTTAACACCAAGACCTCTGCGTTGATTGCTTTATCCCTTTCTTCCATCTTGGCGGTCAATGCCTCCACGCTTCGATCCATTTTCTCTTGAACGGTTTTCTCCAATGATTTCAACTGTGTCCCCATATTACTTTCAATTTCGACCTTATCCCTCTTAATTTGTACCTTTAAATCCGTCATTTCGGCTTGAGCCTTCTCCATGTACTGTTTCATATCGAATTGGTGCTCCTTAAATAATTCCAATCCTCCTTGTAAGTCCCCTGACTGAATTCCAAGATTTTTTTCAAAACCTTCGAATTTAGTATCTAAATCTTTGAATTTGGTGTCGAAACCTTTAAATTGAGTGTCTAAACCTTTGAATTGAGTGTCTAAACCTTCAAATGTAGTGTCTAAACCTTCAAATTTAGTATTTATTCCTTCATGCATCTTAATCAACTGTCTATCCAACCCATCTAGATTAGTGTTCATACCACCTTCATAGTCTTTCCATTGAGTCTTCAAACCTTCCTCCATATTCTTTTGACTTTTAGCTAACTCCTTTAGCTTCTCTCCTAGCTGTCCTATCAATCCCTTAATTTCATCAAATTCTCCCATATTTCACAACAAATAAACATGGAAGCTGTTACAACTAGTGACTAACTTAGACTAAGGACTAGTGGTTACTTCAATTTGACAGTGGAATCGAAATCTAATATAATGTGGAAATAATAAATGTGGATGGTATCGCTTAAAAACAGCGATCTAACGTTACTGAATCGCTTCGTTCTATGTCATTCAAACACACACAAAAATCCTACAAAGTGAACTTTAACAGACTGACAGACATATCGCACAATAAAATGGGGTACCAGCACTCAATTGGTTTTCTCTCCATTCCATTTGTGCCACATGGCCGTCCACCATCTTGTCACTCTCCTCTGGTGTTCCAATTTTTTCGAGTTCAAGATGTCGGCTATAACACTGCGTGGTACGATATTCCCAGTTCGAGGCCATTACACGGTGGGTGCCATCTTGTTGTGCCCGATATTCTGGCTTTGGATTGGGTGGCCCGACACACACTTCAACCCTCACCCAGAATTCGGTACAACACGAAAGAAAAAAAAATCTTGAATGTCCGAATCAATTTTGGCCTTTAAAAAATGTGTCGGGAACGAGATTCAAGCAATCCCGGGGTCTTTATAATGATGGGTACAACTGGGGTAAAATCTCAAAATTGATCCGGTGGACACACAAGTATGACAACGAACAAGAATGTCAAAAAACTCCGCTGTTAAGATAAAACTCATCCACCATTTATTACAGAACCACACCACTAAATACATAGAATCACACACAGAAGCCTACCTCCGCTCGGAGACTTCTCAAAATTACTCTTGATGTGCAAATAAATAAATGACGCAGAAGCAAAATTTAAATTAATGAGGACAAAAATCTCCGGGCGTCCTAATCTTTGGATACAAAATAACTTACGGAGATCAGAGCTATATCATTCTAGTATTACAACCATTACTTCAAAATGCTATGTCACCTCTCCGCTAATAGTCCATAAATGAGCAGGTGCATAAATCTGAAAAGATATTCAAAGAAAAAAAAATTGTTGCCTCATTCGATCTCCTTCTAACTAAATGTAATCACCAAAATAGGAAAAAGAATATTTTTATATATGGATGTCTCTGGCGTTAAAGACTTTATTTTCAGACCTTTTATTCATGGATTAAATACTTTCATTATTATTTTCACTGGTTTTCGTTCAGCTGTGCCGCACTCAGAAAAATGACTGGTTGTTGGCTTTTACATTCATCACTTTACATTTTAACATCTTTATGATCCCAGATATTTTTTTTTTATTTATTAATCACTGCATGCTCTTCACATATTTATAACTACACCATAAACATTTAGGTAGATGGCCTCTGCCTATCTGTATTATTTTTCAACTGACAATTGTCTCAAAATTTCATATACTTGAACCTATCACGTAACATTAATTATAATCATTTATTTTATTCACCTCGCTATAGCGAGAACCATTTAGTTTCATCATAACTTCGTATTATGCAACCCTGCTATTTTATCAATGCAGTATCATTATTTACACAACCTTGTACCAGTCACCTACCAAACGCATCTCCTCATGTTAGCATGTAAAGGGAAACCTCAGTGACGTGTGAGTGTTTAGCATAAATGTGATGTGCGCACAAAAAGTGGCCCATTAAGTGTAAATGTATCCCTTGTAATTTAAGCCTGTTCAAACCATAAATTGTCATCCAGGTTGCACCAATTCAAAGAACACAGCGACTTAACACGCTGACAGATCCCTGTACTCAAATTATATTTTAAAGCATCCATATATTTATTTTTAAACCCAAAATATGACTGTCTTAATCTCTCAAAAGAAAACTTAAAATTTACTATCCTATTAATCATGTCATTATATCGCTTTTTATCCTTATTGATTAACTTCTATTTCGATTTTTGCCCAACTGTCCAAATCTTAGTAACCTCTACCCATTAACCACTACTTAAGAATTAACATGGTTTTCAGTACCTTTCGGCCACCTCAGTCTTGGTTCCGCTGACACGTTTCCTGGGGGTTTGGGTCCACGTTCTTCCCATTGAACATCCTCCCCTCTCGTCCTGGATCCAGTCCGCGACCCTCGGGGTGTCCATGGTCCTGGCTCGCCTTCGTTTCCACGTCATCGTAACAGCTTCCACATACTAAACTTAGCTTGCCATCTCTTCGCTCGTAAAGTTCTTGACACAAAACTCGCACTGGTCTGTACTGATAGCCTTTATGTCCGTCCAATACATCGCTGCAATCTTCATGTCGAATATGCCAAGTAATATCAACTCATGGCCGTGAAAATACCTCTATAACGGCACAGGTTATATCGCATGCGTCTACACAAGCCTGTACTCATAAGATATTACGTCCGTCCTTGGCCTAGAATGTCGCTCTATATTTGGACTGCACTCAGTTTATCTCTCATAGTTCACTGACCCTGGATACTCATTTGTCTGGTCGTCAAACAGAAGCACGTCGCTTCGTTCGTATGTTCTGGGCGTCAGTTATATAGCGCACGGCCCATACAGTCCCGTACCTGGTAAAAGCTTGAGACACCACGTGTGTCTGTTCGCACTTCATCGTACAAATGACTAGTGTCCCACAACATAATGCATTATGATCTGCGTTATAATATCACCTCGCCACATTCAGCTTTAGTATTCGTTAACACAGAGCTGTCCACGCAAGAAATAATACTGAGCCTTTCAGCTATGTCCCAAAAACTGTCGGAATACCACACTGATTCCAAGCGGCCACGGTACGACTGCTACTACACACTTGTTAGGAACTTCAGCGTGCGACGACACAAAAATAATGATGAACTTCGGCGTACGGCGACACAAAATGAAGTGAACTTCGTTGGACGGCGATGCAAAATGAAGTGACCCGCTTCTCCGGTGTGACCTTTCCACCTCAACTTTTTCTGGAGCTCATCAGCGCCCTCTACACTTCTGGAACCTTCGCCTAGTCATACTGTCGACTATGTCCATGACGTAAAAACATCAACCTCAGGTTACTTCCACTTGCATCCTTCCTCCTGCTATGCGACGTTGCCAGAGCTCTCAAAACCATGCGATATCGGTCACAAATCCCCCTCAACCAGGAATAATAATAAGCGTGAAACATCTCGATTATTATTATTCTGTTGGGTTAACAATATACTTCTTCAATGAGTTCTCCATATCGCATGCTTACTCTCTCTCTCTTGGTACCATTTAAGGCTAGCTGCATTGGATTTGCCTATAACTCTCTCAGTTTCATCTTCTTCTGTGGTATTCTCCTCCTGAAACGGTAGCTCTATCCATTCTTCACTCATTCTACTTTCTTCCTCGTCTTGACCTTCATATCTCCTCTCATCATCAGTAATGCTGTGAATGGCTTGAATTTGGACTGTCATGACATCTGGGCGAAAATCATTATTAATGGGCAAAAAATCGTTATTACTGCCTGTGAATCCCTGTTCAAACTCGGCGCTTCCTTCCTGTCAGCTTCTCTTTCCTGATTTGACTCCACTGGTGCCTGGTTTCGATTCCTCATGCTGTTTTGCCTGAGATTCTTCTTCTTCTTGTTCCTTTTCCCTTAATTGTTCAATGTATCTTCGGCTTTCTTGGTGACGTTCTTCTAATGATGGCCTATAATTTTGCCTTTCTTGATTCCCGTATCTTGGGTAGTTATTGTATTGTCTCCGATCACGTGACCACGATTCTCTCCCTCTATATCCTGACCTTCCGTAGTCCCTCTGATAAAATCGTCCACTTCTATCCTGATAATATGGCCTCCGGTCATATGGCTTTCCTTGATTCCTGTATCTGTTTAAGCCATTTCCTTCATCCCTTCCATCTCTATCGTTCCTTCCATAACATCGCTGAGGTTCCGTCTGCGCCATACGATCCATTACCACCATATTTGCCTCTCTCTGTTCTGTCCTTGGACTACGAGGTTCCGTCATCTTGCTCGTGTGGTCTAGTTTCCTCAAAATCTCGTCACACACCTCGAGTCTATTTGCACCCGATGCAATTAATACACGCTGGACTTCTACCGGATATTGCTGTATTATGGCATGCACCAAATCCTGCTCCTCCAACGGTGGATCCAAAAATTGTAACCTGGCTACCTGATTCGTGAAATACCCAGCGTATTGTGTTGGCCTCGTAGTCGCGTATTTCTTTGAGTATAATTCAGCCCTTATACTTTGTTGATCTTCTGAGGACCAAAATCTCTTCAGGAAAGCGTTCGCAAAGTCATCGTACCCTCTAAACTGATTCCTAAAAGCTCGCATCCAGTTTAGTGGTTGGCCTTCAAGAGCTCTTTCTATTACCCTCATTTCTCTCTCTTTAGGAACCCTATGTTCATCCATGTATTCCTTCAGGTACCGCAGGAATTCTATGGGTGTGATGCCAGTCAAATTTGAATTTTTTTTGGGCGGTCCTCCTGATTCCTAATGATGGTAATCGGTTGAGTTGAGCTGTAACTGAATGGTGTGAATGTAGTTCCTGTCGGTCTTGGTTCCTTATTTACATCTATTGATTTTGCTTCTACCATCTTTCCTTCTAATTCAACAATTCTCTTTAACTGTTCTCCGTGAGCAATACTCACTTTATCTTGTACTGTCGAAACCGCTGTTGCAATCTGTGTTTTAATTTCGTCGTTTAACTCTAATTTCATTTCCCCCATCTGACTCCTAAGACTTTCCATCTTGCCTTCCTGCTCCATGGTGAATTCAGACATTTTATCGGTCATGCTACTGGTATCTTTCGCTAATCTCTGCTGTATTACTTTCGCCTCTTCCTTTAACACCAAGACCTCTGCGTTGATTGCTTTATCCCTTTCTTCCATCTTGGCGGTCAATGCCTCCACGCTTCGATCAATTTTCTCTTGAACGGTTTTCTCCAATGATTTCAACTGAGTCCCCATATTACTTTCAATTTCGACCTTATCCCTCTTAATTTGTTCCTTTAAATCCGTCATTTCGGCTTGAGCCTTCTCCATGTACTGTTTCATATCGAATTGGTGCTCCTTAAATAATTCCAATCCTCCTTGTAAGTCCCCTGACTGAATTCCAAGATTTTTTTCAAAACCTTCGAATTTAGTATCTAAATCTTTGAATTTGGTGTCGAAACCTTTAAATTGAGTGTCTAAACCTTTGAATTGAGTGTCTAAACCTTCAAATGTAGTGTCTAAACCTTCAAATTTAGTATTTATTCCTTCATGCATCTTAATCAACTGTCTATCCAACCCATCTAGATTAGTGTTCATACCACCTTCATAGTCTTTCCATTGAGTCTTCAAACCTTCCTCCATATTCTTTTGACTTTTAGCTAACTCCTTTAGCTTCTCTCCTAGCTGTCCTATCAATCCCTTAATTTCATCAAATTCTCCCATATTTCACAACAAATGAACATGGAAGCTGTTACAACTAGTGACTAACTTAGACTAAGGACTAGTGGTTACTTCAATTTGACAGTGGAATCGAAATCTAATATAATGTGGAAATAATAAATGTGGATGGTATCGCTTAAAAACAGCGATCTAACGTTACTGAATCGCTTCGTTCTATGTCATTCAAACACACACAAAAATCCTACAAAGTGAACTTTAACAGACTGACAGACATATCGCACAATAAAATGGGGTACCAGCACTCAATTGGTTTTCTCTCCATTCCATTTGTGCCACATGGCCGTCCACAATCTTGTCACTCTCCTCTGGTGTTCCAATTTTTTCGAGTTCAAGATGTCGGCTATACCACTGCGTGGTACGATATTCCCAGTTCGAGGCCATTACACGGTGGGCGCCATCTTGTTGTGCCCGATAATCTGGCTTTGGATTGGGTGGCCCGACACACACTTCAACCCTCACCCAGAATTCGGTACAACACGAAAGAAAAAAAATCTTGAATGTCCGAATCAATTTTGGCCTTAAAAAATGTGTCGGGAACGAGATTCAAGCAATCCCGGGGTCTTTATAATGATGGGTACAACTGGGGTAAAATCTCAAAATTGATCCGGTGGACACACAAGTATGACAACGAACAAGAATGACAAAAAACTCCGCTGTTAAGATAAAACTCATCCACCATTTATTACAGAACCACACCACTAAATACATAGAATCACACACAGAAACCTACCTCCGCTCGGAGTCTTCTCAAAATTACTCTTGATGTGCAAATAAATAAATGACGCAGAAGCAAAATTTAAATTAATGAGGACAAAAATCTCCGGGCGTCCTAATCTTTGGATACAAAATAACTTACGGAGATCAGAGCTATATCATTCTAGTATTACAACCATTACTTCAAAATGCTATGTCACCTCTCCGCTAATAGTCCATAAATGAGCAGGTGCATAAATCTGAAAAGATATTCAAAGAAAAAAAATTGTTGCCTCATTCGATCTCCTTCTAACTAAATGTAATCACCATAATAGGAAAAAGAATATTTTTATATATGGATGTCACTGTCGTTAAAGACTTTATTTTCAGACCTTTTATTCATGGATTAAATACTTTCATTATTATTTTCACTGGTTTTCGTTCAGCTGTGCCTCACTCAGAAAAATGACTGGTTGTTGGCTTTTACATTCATCACTTTACATTTTAACATCTTTATGATCCCAGATATTTATTTTTTTATTTATTAATCACTGCATGCTCTTCACATATTTATAACTACACCATAAACATTTAGGTAGATGGCCTCTGCCTATCTGTATTATTTTTCAACTGACAATTGCCTCAAAATTTCATATACTTGAACCTATCACGTAACATTAATTATAATCATTTATTTTATTCACCTCGCTATAGCGAGAACCATTTAGTTTCATCATAACTTCGTATTATGCAACCCAGCTATTTTATCAATGCAGTATCATTATTTACACAACCTTGTATCAGTCACCTACCAAACGCATCTCCTCATGTTAGCATGTAAATGGAAACCTCAGTGACGTGTGAGTGTTTAGCATAAATGTGATGGGCGCACAAAAAGTGGCCCATTAAGTGTAAATGTATCCCTTGTAATTTAAGCCTGTTCAAACCATAAATTGTCATCCAGGTTGCACCAATTCAAAGAACACAGCGACTTAACACGCTGACAGATCCCTGTACTCAAATTATATTTTAAAGCATCCATATATTTATTTTTAAACCCAAAATATGACTGTCTTAATCTCTCAAAAGAAAACTTAAAATTTACTATCCTATTAATCATGTCATTATATCGCTTTTTATCCTTATTGATTAACTTCTATTTCGATTTTTGCCCAACTGTCCAAATCTTAGTAACCACTACCCATTAACCACTACTTAAGAATTAACATGGTTTTCAGTACCTTTCGGCCACCTCAGTCTTGGTTCCGCTGACACGTTTCCTGGGGGTTTGGGTCCACGTTCTTCCCATTGAACATCCTCCCCTCTCGTCCTGGATCCAGCTCACGACCCTCGGGGTGTCCATGGTACTGGCTCGCCTTCGTTTCCACGTCATCGTAACAGCTTCCACATACTAAACTTAGCTTGCCATCTCTTCGCTCGTAAAGTTCTTGACACAAAACTCGCACTGGTCTGTACTGTTAGCCTTTATGTCCGTCCAATACATCGCTGCAATCTTCATGTCGAATATGCCAAGTAATATCAACTCATGGCCGTGAAAATACCTCTATAACGGCACAGGTTATATCGTATGCGTCTACACAAGCCTGTACTCATAAGATATTACGTCCGTCCTTGACCTAGAATGTCGCTCTATATTTGTACTGCACTCAGTTTATCTCTCATAGTTCACTGACCCTGGATACTCATTTGTCTGGTCGTCAAACAAAAGCACATCGCTTCGTTCATATGTTCTGGGCGTCAGTTATATAGCGCACGGCCCATACAGTCCCGTACCTGGTAAAAGCTTGAGACACCACGTGTGTCTGCTCGCACTTCATCGTACAAATGACTAGTGTCCCACAACATAATGCATTATGATCTGCGTTATAATATCACCTCGCCACATTCAGCTTTAGTATTCGTTAACACAGAGCTGTCCACGCAAGAAATAATACTGAGCCTTTCAGCTATGTCCCAAAAACTGTCAGAATACCACACTGGTTCCAAGCGGCCACGGTACGACTGCTACTACACACTTGTTAGGAACTTCAGCGTGCGACGGCTTAAAAATAAAACGAACTTCGGCGTACGGCGACACAAAATGAAGTGAACTTCGTTGGACGGCGATGCAAAATGAAGTGACCCGCTTCTCCGGTGTGACCTTTCCACCTCAACTTTTCCTGGAGCTCATCAGCGCCCTCTACACTTCTGGAACCTTCGCCTAGTCATACTGTCGACTATGTCCATGACGTAAAAACATCAACCTCAGGTTACTTCCGCTTGCATCCTTCCTCCTGCTATGCGACGTTGCCAGAGCTCTCAAAACCATGCGATATCGGTCACAAATCCCCCTCAACCAGGAATAATAATAATAAGCGTGAAACATCTCGATTATTATTATTCTGTTGGGTTAACAATATACTTCTTCAATGAGTTCTCCATATCGCATGCTTACTCTCTATTTTGGTACCATTTAAGGCTAGCTGCATTGAATTTGCCTATAACTCTCTCAGTTTCATCTTCTTCTGTGGTATTCTCCTCCTGAAACGGTAGCTCTATCCATTCTTCACTCATTCTACTTTCTTCTTCGTCTTGACCTTCATATCTCCTCTCATCATCAGTAATGCTGTGAATGGCTTGAATTTGGACTGTCATGACATCTGGGCGAAAATCATTATTAATGGGCAAAAAATCGTTATTACTGCCTGTGAATCCCTGTTCAAACTCGGCGCTTCCTTCCTGTCAGCTTCTCTTTCCTGATTTGACTCCACTGGTGCCTGGTTTCGATTTCTCATGCTGTTTTGCCTGAGATTCTTCTCCTTCTTGTTCCTTTTCCCTTAATTGTTCAATGTATCTTCGGCTTTCTTGGTGACGTTCTTCTAATGATGGCCTATAATTTTGCCTTTCTTGATTCCCGTATCTTGGGTAGTTTTTGTATGGTCTCCGATCACGTGACCACGATTCTCTCCCTCTATATCCTGACCTTCCGTAGTCCCTCTGATAAAATCGTCCACTTCTATCCTGATAATATGGCCTCCGGTCATATGGCTTTCCTTGATTCCAGTATCTGTTTAAGCCATTTCCTTCATCCCTTCCATCTCTATCGTTCCTTCCATAACTTCGCTGAGGTTCCGTCTGCGCCATACGATCCATTACCACCATATTTGCCTCTCTCTGTTCTGTCCTTGGACTACGAGGTTCCGTCATCTTGCTCGTGTGGTCTAGTTTCCTCAAAATCTCGTCACACACCTCGAGTCTATTTGCACCCGATGCAATTAATACACGCTGGACTTCTACCGGATATTGCTGTATTATGGCATGCACCAAATCCTGCTCCTCCAACGGTGGATCCAAAAATTGTAGCCTGGCTACCTGATTCGTGAAATACCCAGCGTATTGTGTTGGCCTTGTAGTCGCGTATTTCTTTGAGTATAATTCAGCCCTTATACTTTGTTGATCTTCTGAGGACCAACATCTCTTCAGGAAAGCGTTCGCAAAGTCATCGTACCCTCTAAACTGATTCCTAAAAGCTCGCATCCAGTTTAGCGGTTGGCCTTCAAGAGCTCTTTCTATTACCCTCATTTCTCTCTCTTTAGGAACCCTATGTTCATCCATGTATTCCTTCAGGTCCCGCAGGAATTCTATAGGTGTGATGCCAGTCAAATTTGAATTTTTTTTTGGGCGGTCCTTCTGATTCCTAATGATGGTAATCGGTTGAGTTGAGCTGTAACTGAATGGTGTGAATGTTGTTCCTGTCGGACTTGGTTCCTTATTTACATCTATTGATTTTGCTTCTACCATCTACCATCGACTACAACTGGTGTCTATAGCAACACGCAACTGCTTCAAGTTCCAGTTAAAGAGACAACTCGATAAGTATAAGCTTGCATTATTTCAGTATAACCATAGTTGATTTTGTAAAACCATATAATCACCCCTAACAGACAAATTCCGGATTTTCATCACTATTTTAGAAGTTTACCTAACATTAGATACACCACATTTAACATACACCGACTGTTGCATTACCACACTGCAACTAAATAATTGTACATATTGTATATATTTTTCACCTGTATTCTCAAACGTAGATGTTATAGCCTAAGTGTAATGGATCTGATGATGATCGCTTGACGATCGAAACTGGTCATCCTAGTGTATCTATTAATCTTATGTAATTTATTTCAGGATCAGGGCATAACCCAGCTCTATTTGGGTACATTCGTGTTGACCGACTGAAAAGCACCAAACTTTTGTTTACGTAGGCAACACTGAAAAATGGCTTCAAACCTCACAATAAGATGTAATTGTAGAACACCTTAGTTCTAATTTTTTTAGATTTTTTTTGAGTCCTTTTCAGGTTCGATGGTCACAGGCATCGAACGGAGGCGCCGGCTGGTGGAATATATTTATGTCATTTTATTTCAGGGTCTGTCAAACCCATACGTGTGATTCTGTGTGTGTTATGGTGCCAGGTGTGTGTTTTGATTCTACGTGAAGAGGGGTAGAGGTCCTACCGCCCTCCTATTTGGTTGTTGTTGTATTTTGATGGAAAGGCAGGGTACTCTGAGGAGACCGCTGTTCCTTGTCCATATGCTGATTCTTGGATTTCCTAGGGGAAATGCTGAGATATATTTTGGTCTGACACACACACACGTATTATTGTGCTTTGGGGCACGCTTCTTCGAGACTGGATCCCGTGCCTTGGGAAGCCGAGGTTATTTTTGACACGTGGGTTGACAGATATGCAGATTTCCACGAATCGCCCGTCTAGCCTGGTGACTTATTTTGTTAGGCAGTCCTATTTTCCGACTGGCCCCTTTAAGCTTTCATTTAGCAAACCTGTTATTTGAGAAGGTTATTTTGAACCATAATTAATTGGGGAGTTCGCCATGTTTGTGACGGATTATTGCATGTCGTATGGATGGAATGTTGTGTGAATAATGAAAATGTTGGCTTTGAGCCTAGTGATGTTGTTTATGACTCAGTTCATGTAATTTAGTGTGTGACGCCCGTGTGGTGTAATGGTAGTATACTTGTAAAAATGACGGCGGTCATATGTGTATTTGTTTTGTTGGTCACGTGTTAACTTACTTGTGTTGATTTGTGTGAGAATTCTTAATTTTAGGCAGTAATGTTTTGCTTCGGCAATCTTGATTCCAATTTCATGCGGAAATTATTGTGTTGTTTATTTTAAGTATAGGAAGTGTCGGTTTAGTTTTAAGTGTTGTATAGTTGTTCCCCGCGTCTGTCTAGCTCTAGGTAATGCGGATTCGTCTTCTGAAAGTTTATTCCGGATGATGACGAATCATGCATTCAATTGTACTCATCGTGAAGCATGTAGAACTGCACTCGTGCATACATGGTCATTATTGTTGATTTTCTTTTGGGACACTTGGTCCGAGTAATAATCTCTCCTGAGATTTGGCCTAGCTTTGGCAAATTTTATTTATTCAGTGGGAGTCATTATGGGAGTTTTGTTTATTAATTCATCATTGTAAATAGCTGATTTGTTATTAAATTCATTTGTTATAACCCTGGCTTCACTTTTTCCTGCATGTTATTTTGTTATATGTTACCCTGCATGTTAATGAAGCGCTTTAACAACAACTTACGATATGGACTGTTACACCCCCCGAAACTGAGTCTCATAAGCTTCTTTGCAAGGGTTCATAAAACAAAAATGGCTGCCCAAGTGGGACTTGTTGTTGTTGTTGCTTCGCTGATCTCATATTTATTTCGTTGAGAAATGATGCCAGGTCAAGCGGGCAAAGTAAATTCAGTAAATTGAGGCGATGTTGTACCGCCATGTGCATTAGTAAAATCACTGAGTTCCTAAAGTTAGAAATATTGAACAAGGTTAGAATTTGATATTGTATTTGTTATAAACTTGTTCTGGCGCCCGGCATTAAAATTAGAAAATTTGCATATTATTGAACTCAGTCAAAGCAGGAAGGTGTTGCCTCATATTTGACATTTAATTAACTTCGGTTAATTAGTGTTGTTCGTAAATTCTGTTGGTTAGGAATTTCAAAGCAGATCACTAGGGAGTTATTTTGTTGTTTGGAAATAAGAGTAATTTATTCAGTAAATTTTGATTACTGAAATTTTTATTAAATTAGAATCAGTAATATTTAAATATTATGACATGTATGCATGTGCATGACTGAAATCTCGGTGCATGACCGTGTTTTTCTCTGGTTATATTTGTGTATTGTGCAATGGCGGGTGTTGAAGAAATTAAGGGAATGTTAGAGCAGATGTCTATACAAATGTCCGCGAAAACGGAAGAACTGTTAAAGAACATGAAGGAGGAAATAAGTGAAGACAATGATAAGCAATTAAATAAACAATTAGAAGTTCAGCGTGAGCATAATGATAAACAATTAGTGCAGATGTCCGCGAAAACGGAAGAACAATTAAAAGAACAATTAGAAATTCAGCGTGAGAATAGTGAAAAACAGTTACAAGACATGAGCGGTAATATTACGGTCCAATTACAGGTCCAAAAATTGGATACTGGTAAACAATTTAACGAATTGAATCACAAATTATCAGAACAGGTGGTCACACAAACAGAGCAATTAGAAAAGATCGCTATTGACATAAATCAAAGTGTAAGGGAAGTAGAGAAACTGGCAGATGAGGTCGCGGAGAATAACGCCAAACAATTAGGTGAAATTAAAAAGTTGGAGTCGAAATTTGACAATAAACTCATACAATTTGATGAAATGGTGGCCGATAAATTAAAGCAAATCGAGGCAGCATGCTTCAATAACACAGCCGGAATAAAGAGCACACAGGACAAATTACAGCAACAGATTAATTCAGTAGACAGCAACGTACTTGAATTAATAAAGGAAATCGATAAACTTGAGATTAAAACAGAAACAGAACGTATGCACTTGCGTGAAAACATGGAAGAGAGTCCACTAGAGAGAGAGGCGAATACTTGGGCCATTGAAGATTGCACTAATGAGGCGATTAGAGATAAGGACTTGACGGAGGAACGAGTAAACCAGACAGCAGTGGTTGAAATTGACAGCCGAGATATTTCGCAGGAACTTTGGGTACATTTGGCGGAAGAAGAAGTTAGCGGAACCAAATTCGAAATTCTACTTCAGGAGCGGCTCAAGGAGGCAATAGTAGGGGGACCCGATAGAAGAAAACTGGAAGAAATTTTGAGATTTCATAAAGGAGCTTTCGACACCATCACTGGAAAAGTTTTGAATTTCCAATATGCCATGCAAGTTACTGACTGGACCCCATTTAAAAAGTAAATTGTACCCGATCCCAGAGAAACATTTTGCTCAGGTGAAGGACATCATTAATAAGTTATTAGATTCCGGCATGATAAGGAAAGCAGCAACCCCGTACCTAAACGCAATATTGGCTGTGGCCAAGCCAAATGGATCAATTAGGTTATGCCTAGACGCGCGAGTTTTGAACAGTAAACTGCTAGTTGAGCATGACCAAGCACCTAGGATCAAGGATGTTTTGAAGGGCTTCCGTGGGAAGAAGATTTATTCGAGTTTCGACTTGACAAATAGTTTCCACCATCTTGAACTTGAAGAAAAATCCCAACTATTGACGGGATTTTTATTCGATAACCAAAGTTATATCTGGTCTCGGATGCCCTTTGGTGTAAAAACAGCTGGATGTGCACTGATAAGAGCACTAGATAGGAATCTGACTGAGGAGGTGAAGAGCTTCACTACGATATATGTTGACGACATATTAATTGCATCTGAAACAATGGAGGAACACTTGGTAAACCTAAATAAACTTCTGGATAACTTGAGAACCATGAACTTCAAAATTAATCTAAAGAAATCACACTTTTGCCAGAGCGAGATTCTATATTTGGGTCATATAATTGATGTCGAGGGCGTGAGACCTAATCCAGCGAAAATTGATGCAATCAAGAAATTTCCCACACCAACTAAAGTCAAACATGTAAGAGCGTTTTTGGGAGTGACAGGTTTCTGCAAAGAGAATTGTCCTGGATACACGGAAACAGTAGCACTTATGCAAGAGATGTTAAAGAAGGCAAATCGATGGTCGTGGAATGAGGAGTGCGACAGGTCTTTTAGAGCTACGAAAGACTTACTGGAAAACTGTGTGAAGCTAGGGTATCCGGACTTCGAGAAGAAATATATTATTCAAGCAGATGCTTCATTGATTGGAATCGGTGCTATGCTGTACCAAGAGGACGCTGAAGAACCCAAGAAGAGATCGTATTTGGCATTTACGAGTCGTAAATTGAGGAAGCACGAGAGGAACTACACTGTGACGGAGCTTGAGTTGCTGGCGATTTTATATTCTCTCCAACGATGGCGCAAGATGATCTTCGGTTATGCCATTATTGTCAGAACCGACCACCATGCACTGACATTTCTATTCAAGACGACGATGGCAAGTGAGAGAGTTACGCGTTGGTCCATCTACATACAGCAGTTTGACATTACAATAGAGCATTGCCCTGGAAGGATGAACGTCATACCAGATGCTTTGAGCAGGAATCCTGAAGATGAGAACGAGGTAACTGCGGAAGTTCACCATATAACACTAACACCTAAGGCTCGTGAGTTTTTGGAGAAACTAAAGAAAATTCGGAAGGAGCAAGAAGCAGGCCCATGGATGATGATGATGATCAAATTCTACAGGAAGGAATTACAACCAGATTGACCTGAATACCGAGAAGCCCGTGCTAAAGAAGCGAGATTTCACTACTTAAATAACCTTTTGCATAAGTACGTGGATGAGCATCATACCAAACTGCGAATCCTAGTTCCAGCATCACTACAGAGAGGATTGACGTGGCATGTCCACGAGAGCCTAGCACATATCGGCACGGACAAGACAGAAGCTACAATAGGGGAGACTTTTACTTGGCCTAAGATGCGATTCACCATTGTGGAAGTAATAAGAACTTGTGACGCGTGCCAGCGCACTAAGCCAAACAACTTCATTATGAATCAACCTCCAAGACCACTATTACCGCAAAAACCATGCGAGATGCTCGCTATCGACTGTTTTGGCTCTCTGGTTAAAGGGAAACGTGGATGCCGACACCTTCTGGTGTGTGTCGATGTATTTTCAAAGATGGTAGTGTTATGTCCAATCCAGAAGACGACATCAAAACAAGTCCTCAGTAGAATTCAGAACAAAGTTATTCCGACGCTTGGGAAGCCGGAATCCATTTTATCAGACCATGGTACTTATTTCACGAGCAATGTTTTTAGGCAAGGTCTAGAGAGCCTGGGGATAAAACATATATTTTCGAGCATTCGTCATCCTTGTGGGAATCCGAGCGAGAGAACGATTCGCTGTGTTGCCAAGTACTACAGAGTAATGATTCCTAACGATCATAATAAGTGGGTTGACAAAGTAGGAGATATTGAGATGTGCATGAACACCACTAAGCACGAGTCGACCGGTCAAGTCCCACTAATTGTACACCACAACAGGTTGCCAGAGAGGTCGTGGGACAAGATTATTCCATGTCCAAGGGATCCACTATTAGCGCATGGGTTGCGAATTCAGCGAACGAGAGAGCACATGAGGAACCAAGCGGACCGAAGACTGAGAGGGTACAGAGGAAAGAAGTTTCATCGGGAAATACAGGAACAAGAGCTAGTGCTTGTCTGCAGACCACCGATATCTGATCCCAAAAACAAAGTGTTTGCAAAATTCTGTCCAAAATGTATTGGCCCGTTCCATGTCATTAAGAATCTGGGTAACAATGCTTACAGACTTGAAGAAGTGAGCACTGGTGCTAAATCTGTCTTCAATAGCGCCAACTTAAAACCATATTACAGAAGAGAACCATTTGATGAATAAGCAGGATTATGTGTGCAGAATCATTATTGCAGAAATTTATTTGAGAGTCAACACTCAAATGTACGTGGCCGTGGAGCACCTGGGGATAGAGAGTGCTTTGTTTGTAAACAACAAGCAGCTGAGACGGCAGGAGTGGTAATCACGTGAGGAGAAGGGGAGGTCTAGCGAGATGTATGAATGACATTCCGGCAGGGAGAGCGCACACTAATTGGGTCAGTGGAGTGTACACACGAGCAGCTGAGCGAGGTACTAAAGAGATGTTGTTGTTACTACTGTGGATATTGTTTTTGAAATCCAAATCAATCACTTGCTTCGAATTTCAAAACCTTGCTGAGGATAAATGAACCCTTATTAATCTGCGATAAATAAGTATTCATGATTTATTATTATTATTATTACTGCGGCCCAGGCAGTACTTATGGATGGTGACAAGAGGAAGGCAAGTTAGCGAATTGCAATGATTGCCACAGAAACCGAGCTTGGTAGCTATTCTTGAAAACGGCCGGGTAAGCTGAGTTCAAGGCCAAATTGTGTAACAACATGCACCAGAATAGGAGTCATAAAGGGATGGTCACGAGTTTCTTGCAACCGACCTACGATTGAATCACCCAATCAGGAGAGACCAAGCCGAAACCACGCGATGGGTGGCGTCACTGGTAAAAAGCGCGCGGAATTGATTATCTAAAGAACTGCCGATCGGAATTATCTCCGCATGAGTGCGCTGAGACGTTTGAGTTAAATGATGAAGATTGACACTAGGCCCATATGTGTGGGATGAAAATTCTAGAAAAGTTTTCTTATTTCACCCCACTCCTCCTCACTCTGTCAGTTTCCAATAAATTGATCGACGAGACGCTGTTTCTATGTCTTTTCGTTTGAGCTCTGGTGAGCTAACTTCACGCCAGTTTGCGTAGTGATTTTTTTTAAAGCTCTAATATTTTTGAAGTCATTCGTTTTGAGCTCTGGTGAGCTAACTTCACGCCAGTTTGCGTAGTTATTTTTAAAAACTCTGATATTATTTGAAGTAATACTTTGTGAGCTCTGGTGAGCTAACTTCACGCCAGTTTGCGTGGTGATTTTAAGTACTCTGTTATTATCTTGAAGACAACTATTTTCAGCTCTTAGGGGCAAGACTTGAGTAACATTCCAATTAGCGCTCAGCGAGCGAAGGTCCAAGAGCAGTAGAGATTACCGAGCGAGATAACGACTGCGACAGGCAGATTTAAAACTTGTATTGTCAAACAAGTGACGATGGGTTTGAAGTGTACATTTCATGTAAATTTTTACTGTATTTTTTTCAAGTGTTGTATCGTGCGTGTGTAAACGAGAGCTAGGGAAAGTCTTCGTTGATTAATCGCATAGGACTATCGTGGGCGAAATTAGTAACTCACAAGCGATTATAGCCAGGTCAAATTATAATAACATTGAACTTTTCTTCCAAAGAGACTACACCAAGATGTCCGACGTGTGGCCAGGAGCTGGAGTGATGTCCGACGCTTCTACGAAGACAACGATGGAGTGTTAATTTCCCGTAGGGAAATGGGCCGAGATGCAAGTCATATGTTCTGCAAGCTGATACGGTGATGTACAAAAATTGATTATTCAATATGCAGTTAGATTGGCGGGAGAACTTTGTAAATAGTTAATTTTGGTCTTTTCTTGTTTTAGAGTGTTTTTCTTGTACCGACACTAAATGTTTTAAATGTACGTTGGCGCGTGGCCAAAGTTGTTTATTTGTGTATTATTTTTCTTTAAGTCATATTTAATGTACACGGCGTGTGTACGTGATTTTATCCATGCGAATGCGAAACTCGTTACATTTGATAAGTGGTGCTTTATTAAAATTCATATTGTTGATAGGAAAGGGAGGTAATTACTGTAAGATGTTTGATGAACAGGTTATTATTCATATTAGGGTTGCCCAGCGCAACAAATTAAGATGTAATTATAGAACACCTTAGTTCTAATTTTTTTAGATTTTTTTTGGAGTCCTTTTCAGGTTCGATAGTCACAGGCATCGAACGGAGGCGCCGGCTGGTGGAATATATTTATGTCATTTTATTTCAGGGTCTGTCAAACCCATACGTGTGATTCTGTGTGTGTTATGGTGTCAGGTGTGTGTTTTGATTCTACGTGAAGAGGGGTAGAGGTCCTACCGCCCTCTTATTTTGTTGTTGTTGTATTTTGATGGAAAGGCAGGGTACTCTGAGGAGACCGCTGTTCCTTGTCCATATGCTGATTCTTGGATTTCCTAGGGGAAATGCTGAGATATATTTTGGTCTGACACACAGACACGTATTATTGTGCTTTGGGGCACGCTTCTTCGAGACTGGATCCCGTGCCTTGGGAAGCCAAGGTTATTTTTGACACGTGGGTTGACAGATATGCAGATTTCCACGAATCGCCCGTCTAGCCTGGTGACTTATTTTGTTAGGCAGTCCTATTTTCCGACTGGCCCCTTTAAGCTTTCATTTAGCAAACCTGTTCTTTGTGATGGTGGTGTATTCTTGGAATACACGTTACGAGAAAATATAATTTTTAATGCTCTTTGCATGTCCATTCCTTCCTCTTTGTCAACACCAACAGTGATCTTCTATTTTCTCTTTGATGGTCATGTCTCTTATGTCATTGTGAGTCTGTTCTAGATATATATCTTCCATTACCCACCTAGCGTCATCTAGCAGCGAATCTCTGAAGCTCCTCAATTCTTCCTGGTGCAAGAGGACTTCCTTTTCTATTTGGCCATTAGATCTCGTTACCATCGCCAGCTATTATCTCCATGAGCAAGAGAACTTCGTCTACTTTTTCACTCACCATGCTGTGTTAGTATCGCCTGCTGTCAACTCTTTGAAGACCATTCATCAAGAAGAACATTCATTTTTGATAAGTTGTCTATTCTGATATGTATTCCTTTTGTCTCCTACCCCCACTCTTTTCCCTTCCTTGGACCCTCCACGCTTCGCTGAGTGGGTCTCACTTGTAAGTCGGCAGTTGACTCGGTCAGTCAAGGCTCAATTAGAGCCAGTCTCCTCAAACCAAGAGGCACTCTCCACTCTCTACGCCATGTTGGCACTTTAAGTATCCGTCAAAGGGAACATCACCTTCGATATGCAACCAAGATAAGTACAGACTTAAGGTCAAACCTCATCTTCATCAGTTTTATTATCTACATGCTTTTATTGATCATTTTATAGACAGCGTGAGATTACTTATTTGGGGCGGTAATCATTCTTCGAGGGATTTGCCATGCCGAGCTTTTGTCTGTCTAAGCCAACCTTAATAGAAAGTAGCTTTTCTTAAGCTATTTAAATGAGAAATCTTCTCACCACGTGGGATATTATCTAATACCCGCTGACTATAAATCACCAATCTAATTCCTCCGCTGGATTAACTTTGGCCCCATTCTTCTATTAAGATCGATCTGGAACCTTCCAGATCCTGTACTTTATCTACAAGTCCTGCCGTCATGTATTTTTCACTCACTTGTGAGAATACTATTTAAAATTTAAGAATCTCACTTCTGAATTAAAGCTCAATAGCGAATTTTCTTCCACCGTTGGAATGTTCTATGGCGCATTTAATTGTCATCCACAACTTTCTCAAGTAATAGACTTATGCCTATCTAGTGCAACCAGTCCTTTTTCATCAATGCAATAACTATCTTTGCCATAAACTTTCGTGTTACTACAGTGAATTTTTCATCTATTCAAAAGACTATAGTGATAACTAGTGCTTGTTCAACTTTTCTACCGCGTCGCAATCGTCCGTTTACATTAAATAAGGCCATGAACATTGATCCTAAATCCCAATTGATATTTCCTATACCTTCTACTAACAAACCATATTAATAAAATTGTAACTCTAGATCATTTTCTATGAGGTGTCACTCTAACGAAGTGCCCTTCCATTTTGCATGTTTATCATTAATTAATTTCTGCATAACTACGTGTTTTATACACGGTTCAAGCTTACATTGTTTCTACCCTATAATCAGGGAAAACAATTCTCTCAACTCATGAGTGAGTTATTTCTAGGTCTCACGAAAGGGAAACTGCCACATTTGGCTCGTGATTCCTACTTAAACATAGGAGGTCGAGAACCTTCCTTTTGACTTTCTCATCAGGTTTCACAGTAAGTGACCTGCCCTTATTTTTATAATAACCAACAGTAATTCTGTATAAATATAAGAAGTTATAGGAACTTCTCCTTCATTCTACTCGCTTTCTTTTTTGTTATTTTCGAAGTTGTAACTTTTTCTAAAATAGTTACCTGGAAATTTCTTAAAGTACACTCTTTGTACTCAATTTAATTTTTAAACTTTAATCACTTCATTTGTGTTTTTAAAATCTTACAAAGATTTTAGTACATATATAAGGTTTGAAACCTAACGAATTGTTAATTGCCTGGAGCAAACTTTAAATGTTAGGAGGTCTGCGACCCCAAATTGTTACTAAAAATTGAAACTATATACTTGTCAAATTTATTAGACTCTTTTGCCTTGTTAAATAAATTAAATATTTGTTTTTGGATTTATAATTTCTCTAATACAACGGTTAGGCAAGATCCTGTCTTCCTTGGCTCTCCCTACTCAATGCCATTAAAACTATTGATAGGGCTTTCACCACTCGTTGCATTTGAGCAAGAACTCTTAGTGGAAATCTCGTTAAAGTTTCTCTTAGCTTTAACAGCTAATTCTAACTGGCCAGTAAGGCAAGTAAAGTTCGCTACGCCAGCTACCTGCTTGTGGAGATCCTCTCCGAAAACTTATGGTTGGTTTTCCAAAAGATAATTGTTTCTCTTTGTCTTAACTTTTAGCTGGCTCCTTGCTGAGTAAAAGCTTAGCCATTTCCAAATGCAACCATTGGTTCACTTACCAAAATTACTCCCCAAGGTATAATTTTTTATCCCTATCCTTCCTGGAAGCACTCGGTCGCTTTTTCAGGAACTCTATAACTTCGAAAACTGAAAATACCAAACTTGATTCAAATTATTGGCATTCTTCGAATTACTTTGCAAAACTAATTTCTTTGAACAGACATACAATAAATCTTTTACTCTCAGTCTTGCCAGACCATCACCCTTCCCCATAGTAGGCATATGCATGCTTGAGAGGGAATACGCTAAAGCCTTTCTCTGGCAAACCGCCCAAGTCCTAGCTGCGGTTCCCGTCAGCTTCGACCAGGTCCTTACCCACTTTAGGTATCAGAGGGCGGATTTGCGGTGGCAACCGCCTCTAAGTGCATTTAAAGTTAAATTCATAACTTTTGTGGGACTCTCCTCCTATTTTTCTATCCTTTTTCTCCAGTCCGAAACCTACCTCCTTCTCTTAATCATCTACCCTTGGTGGTTAGGTTATTCCTCAGCCAATAATCTACCCAAAAATTGGTCCCAGAAACCCGGGAGAGTCCATTTGTCATTTTTTCTGTTTAAAAGATTATTTGACAATACCTTGCAAATTATTAATATCTGCTTTGAATCTTTCAGCTATAACTACATCATGCAAAGCCTGTGAAGGGGAAAGAGGCCGCTCCTGTCTCCCGTGGTGTGTCCCTTTCTTTCAACTTATTTGCTGCTGCCAGCTTGACAGCATTTCCAAGGTTCCACAGTTTCGTGAGTTACATTTCAATTTATTTTCTTTGACATGGCTCCTTCTGAAAAGGATAAGGATGAAAAACTTACTTCTAAACGAGCATCCTATAAAGGGCAAATTACCCGATTCAGAAAGTACATAAAAGAGTTAGATCCCTCAGAAGCTCAATTAGACTTGTTGAAACATCGTGTAAGGGATTTTGAACGTTCTTATGAAAATTATTGCAACATCCAAACTGAAATAGAAACTTGTATGCTCAATCAAACCGAAGATCGAGTCGAAGTAGAAAACCCATATTACGAAGGCATAGGTTCTGCTTTCAAAATAATACGCCAACTCGAAGAGGAGCAGAAAAAGGACGCTTCTGTTCTTGGTTCCCTTCTTGAACCACAAACTTCTTTTCGTGATGGTACTTACAAGCCCAAACCAATTTTACCTAAAATTGATTTACCCAATTTCTCTGGAGATGAATCTACTTGGGATTCTTTCTATGAATTATTTTGCTCCCTTGTTCATGACAATGAAGACATTCAAGTCATTTACAAGTTTCATTACTTGAGATCTATCCTCCGAGGTCAAGCTCTGCAGTTAGTTGAAGCACTCCCTTTAAGCGCCGAAAATTACCCCATTGCCTTTAACTTATTAAAAGAAAGATATGGAAATTTACGGTTACGTATTCAACGCCATATGAAGGCACTATTCAACCTACCTGCGTCACAGCACAATGACGTCATTAGTTTGCGTACTCTAGTTGACACTACACAACTTCACGTTAAGGCTCTGTCCCAATTAGATCAACCTACTGAACACTGGGATACTTTCCTAATACATTTAGTGGTTTCTAAAGTTGATGCTGCTACCCTCAAAGCTTGGGAAATTGAACTTTCTAAAGAAGACGACTACTCTTACGAGTATTTAGTCACTTTCATAAACGCTAGATGCCAACTCTTAACCGCTCTATCTCATCAAAGTGAACCCTCTTCCCCGAGTTCCAAATTTGGATTAATGTCTATCAAACCTAAAAGCGAACGCTTAGCGTCTAATACCCAAAACCCCGGGTCCAGCTCATCTAAGTTTAAATCAAACACTACTGGTTACCCAACTAGGTCTAGTGAACGTCGTGTTGCTAGCTCTATTGTTTTAAACACTCAAAGCGAACCTCGCAAGAGTTTAAACGAACCTTTAAAGTGCATACTTTGTAAAGATCCCCATGCCCTATACCTCTGTAAATCCTTTAAAGAAATGTCAATCGACGACAGAAGAAAATTAGTTTCCCAGAACAAACATTGCATCAATTGCCTAGCGCCTACTCATTCTGCTTCTAATTGCAAGTCCACAAGACTTTGCTACCATTGTGAAAAGGCTCATCACACTTTGCTACATCGTCATGATCAGGCAAGGTCATCGACAGCATCTACTTCTCCTAAAAATGATAGTGATAACAGTTCTAATGCTTCATCGTATATTCAAAATGCCAAGTCCATTCGCAGTGCTCAAGTATTGTTGTCTACTGTCGAAATCGAAGTTCAGGATAACTTTGGCAACTGGGTCCGTGCACGCGGTCTTCTAGATTCAGTGGCAACTCATGATTTTGTGTCTAATTCCTTGATTAGAAAACTAGGCCTACCTGTAAACCCCACTTCTATTAACGTGTCGGGCTTCAACAGCTCAAAATCGTAACCTTTACAATTCTCAAAGCTAACCATAAGAGACATCTGTCATAGAAACAACTTTCTTAAACTTAATTGTCTAATTCTCAATAGCATTGGAGAAGATACTCCAAGTCACTCTGTGGATATTTCAGGGTTAAACATTCCCTCGCATTTAAGGCTAGCCGATCCTTCGTTCAACATGCAAAACCCTATTGACATACTCTTTAGTGCCAATGTTTTCTGGAATTGCCTTCGTAAACAGGTTCGCAAGTTATCCTCAAACGTGGTCGCCAGAGACACTAATTTTGGATGGATCGTCACAGGTCAACTTCCTCATTATTCTCCCCAACCCGCATCGCAATGTTACTTCTCCAATACTGACCTGGAACAGTTCTGGAGGCTTGAAAGCGTTGATCCTCCTAATGTAACCTTTTCAGAAAATGAATTCTGTGAGCAACTTTTTTTGAACACCACCAGTCGTTCTTCTGATGGTCGGTTCGTTGTTCAAATGCCAAGATTACATAATCCTCCAAACCTTATTAACTCTCAGCCCAAAGTTCGAAAAGCTCTCTTTGCTATCGAGAGCAAATTCAATAAAGAACCTCTTGTTAAACAGCAGTACACTGATTTCATGGATGAGTATGAAAGCTTAGATCATATGGAAGTTGTTAACAAATCTGATGATGAATTGCACCCCCCAATTGAAACGGTTTATTTAAATCATCATCCCGTGTGGAAAAACCCTCTTGTAAAAGATAAAATCCGAGTTGTTTTCAATGGTTCATCACCCGACGTTAATGGCAACAGCCTTAACGACACCCTTTACTCTGGTCCTGCTATTCAATCAGATCTATCTGCTATACTCTTAAACTTTCGATTATTTCCCATAGCTGTCATAGCTGATATAAAACAGATGTACCGCCAAGTTTTAATTCAACCGGAACAACGAGATCTCCAAAGAATCTTGTGGCGTGATGAAATCAGTAAGCCCATTAATGTATTTCGCTTAAAAACGGTTACTTATGGCTTAAAACCCTCTGCTTTCCTGGCTATCCGATCCCTACACTTGCTAGCCTCACAAGATGGTCATTTATTTAATTCCAAAGCCTCTGAAGCACTAACTACGTCATTCTATGTTGACGATTATTTGATGTCCTTCCCCACTTTGGAGGAAGCTTCTTTTGTGTCTTTAGAACTTCAGGCATTGCTAAGGAATGGAGGTTTCCCACTTCATAAGTGGAATTCCAACTCCCCTGAGTTTCTCGCCCAGTTTCCGACTGAAGACGTTGATCCCTCCTCTGTCGAAATTTGTGGAAACTCCGAATCCATAAAAACTTTAGGAGTTCATTGGTGCACTAGTACTGACACTCTCATCTATAAAGTTTCGCTCGCAGAAGAGCTTCCTAACGCAAAAAGACAAATTCTCTCTGAAATTGCAAAATTTTTTGATCCGCTTCAATTCCTTGCCCCAGTTATCGTTATAGCCAAACTCTTCATGCAAGAGCTGTGGTCGCTCAAATGTGAATGGGATGACACTGTTCCTCTTTCTTTTCTTAATCGTTGGCACTCGTTTCGCAGCAATTTGCTGGATCTTTCCCTTATTGAAATTCCCAGGAATTTAATTAGCTCTCATTCTAATAAATCCTTTTTCCTTCATGTGTTCGCGGACAGTTCCGAAAAAGCTTACGGTTGCTGCGCATATGTGGTTTATCGTGGTTCATTATATGGATCTTCAGTTTCCAACCTTGTTTGTGCCAAATCGAAGGTCGCTCCTCTTAAAACTATCACTTTGCCTAGGCTTGAATTGTGCGCTTCACTCATGGCTGCAGAACTTGTTAAGAAATTACGGGAAGTATTAAAAGTCGAATTCTCGCAAATCTATCTCTGGAGCGATTCCATGATCACCCTTTCTTGGATCGCCAAGAACCCCTCTCACTGTCAAACTTTTGTTGCAAACAGGGTTTCCAAAATTCAAACTCTTTCTTCTGGATGTCAATGGAGGCATGTGCCCAGTGCTGATAACCCAGCCGATATTATCTCTCGTGGTTGTTTACCCTCTCAATTGGCAGCTTCCCAGCTGTACTAGCATGGGCCCTCGTGGTTAATCAAAGACTCTTCTTCATGGCCTTCTAAACCTCCAGCTACAAACTCCAACTTGCCTGAAGCAAAAGTATCTCTACCTACCACTTCGTGTCTTGTTTCCAACGCTTCTCATCCCTTGTTGTCCCACTAATCTTCTTTTCATAAATTAATACGAATTGTCGCCTATCTCCTAAGATGGAAATATTTTGTGGATGACCAACCTCTTCTCCCCAAACCACACCTTACCAATCATGAATTGAATCTCGCTACCATTAAGGTTTTACAACTGACACAGCAAGAAGCCTTTTCTTCTGAATTGTCTTTACTTTCTTCTAAAAGGGATCTTCCCAAATCCAGTCGTCTTCGTGCTTTAGCTCCGTTCCTTGATGACCATGGGTTACTCAGGGTAGGTGGTAGGCTCTCGCAATCTTTGCACTCTGAGGACAAAAAGCATCCCGTTATTTTGCCTTCTAAACATCACGTAACTTCTTTAATTATACGTGACTTTCATTATCGTAATCTGCATGTTGGCACACGCACTCTGCTTTGCCTCTTAAGGGAAAAGTACTGGATTATAAATGGAATTCATGAAGTTTCTTCTGTAATTCACAAGTGCATTCCTTGCTTCAAAGCGAAACCTAAAATCAATACTCAATTAATGAGCGATCTGCCCTCTTTTCGCTCTTCTCCTATACGCCCATTTGCTTTAACTGGTGTGGACTATATGGGTCCGTTCCAATATCAACGAAATTCCCCAGAAGCTAAACGCAAATTGTTTGGTAAGCTTTATGTTTCTCTCTTTGTTTGCATGGTTACTGGCGCAATCCACTTGGAACTAGTAACGAATGCTTCTACTTCTTACTTTTTATCAGCTGTCTCTCGCTTCACTGCTAGGCGTGGTGTTCCTTCAGAAATGTTCTCTGATAACGCTTCCACTTTTTAGGGCGCTGCTTCCCTGTGGAAGAAAGCTCTCACTTCCTCTCCTGCCATGGAACAAATTTCTAATTTTTCCTACTCGAAGGGTTTCAAATGGCGCTTTATACCTCCCTACGCTCCTCATCACGGTGGTAGGTGGGAATCTTGCGTAAAGCTCACTAAACGTCATTTAAGAAAGGTCTTAGGTAGTCGAATTCTGACTTATGAAGAATTCAATTCACTGTCCGTTCTGATTGAAGGTGTTGTAAATTCTCGCCCTTTAACTCCGCTTTCCAATGACCCCGATGACTTGCTTCCACTCACACCTGGTCACTTCCTTATCGGCACTTCTCTTTCTGCCCCTCCTCCTCTTCCCAATTCTTACAGGGATTCTAATCTACCTATTGTTAGGCGTAAACTTGAAGCCCTCCGTAATTCTTTTTGGAAGAGGTGGAAATTGGATTATTTAACTTCCCTGCAACGGAGACAGAAGTGGTTTCTTTCCAGTCCCGACATTAAAGTGGGGGACTTGGTCTTGGTTAGGGATGTCTCTCCCCTCCTGGTTTGGACTTCTGGTAGAGTGACCGAGTGTTATCCTGGAAGAGATAGGAGAGTCAGGGTGGTCAGAGTCTTGACCACTAATGGTCCGATCACAAGACCACTGTCCTTGATCGCTCCATTACCTTTCAATGTTTAACTGCTTATTTGTTCTCTGTTGGTGTTTACCCCTCCCAGTATGGTGTATTCTTGGAATACACGTTATGAGAGAATATAATTTTTAATGCTCTTTGCATGTTCATTCCTTCCTCTTTGTCAAACACCAACAGTGATCTTCTATTTTCTCTTTGATGGTCATGTCTCTTATGTCATTGTGAGTCTGTTCTAGATATATATCTTCCATGACCCACCTAGCGTCATCTAGCAGCGAATCTCTGAAGCTCCTCAATTCTTCCTGGTGCAAGAGGACTTCCTTTTCTATTTGGCCATTAGATCTCGTTACCATCGCCAGCTATTATCTCCATGAGCAAGAGAACTTCGTCTACTTTTTCACTCACCAGGCTGTGCTAGTATAGCCTACTATCAACTCTTTGAAGACCATTCATCAAGAAGAACATTTATTTTTGATAAGTTGTATATTCTGATATGTATTCCTTTTGTCTCCTACCCCCACTCTTTTCCCTTCCTTGGACCCTCCGCGCTTCACGGAGTGGGTCTCACTTGTAAGTCGGCAGTTGACTCGGTCTGTCAAGGCTCAACTAGAGCCAGTCTCCTCAAACCAAGAGGCTCTCTCTACTCTCTACGCCATGTTGGCACATTAGGTATCCGTCAAAGGGAACTTCACCTTCGATATGCAACCAAGATAAGTACAGACTTAAGGTTTAACCTCATCTTCATCAGTTTTATTATCTACATGCTTTTATTGATAATTTTATAGACAGCGTGAGATTACTTATTTGGGGCGATAATCATTCTTCGCGGGATTTGCCATGTTGAGCTTTTGTCTGTCTAAGCCAACCTTAATAGAAAGTAGCTTTTCTTAAGCTATTTAAATGAGAAATCTTCTCACCACGTGGGATATTATCTAATACCCGCTGTCTATAAATCACCAATCTAATTCCTCCGCTGGATTAACTTTGGCCCCATTCTTCTATTAAGATCGTTCTGGAACCTTCCAGATCCAGTACTTTATCTACAAGTCCTGCCGTCATGTATTTTTCACTCACTTGTGAGAATACTATTTAAAATTGAAGAATCTCACTTCTGAATTAAAGCTCAATAGCGAATTTTCTTTCACCGTTGGAATGTTCTATGACGCATTTAATTGTAATCCACAACTTTCTCAAGTAATAGACTTTCGCCTATCTAGTGCAACCAGTCCTTTTTCATAATTGCAATAACTTTCTTTGCCATAAACTTTCGTGTTACTACAGTGAATTTTTCATCTATTCAAAAGACTATAGTGATAACTAGTGCTTGTTCAACTTTTCTACCGCGTCGCGATCGTCCGTTTACATTAAATAAGGCCATGAACATTGATCCTAAATCCCAATTGATCTTTCCTAAACCTTCTACTAACAAACCATATTAATAAAATTGTAACTCTAGATCATTTTCTATGAGGTGTCACTCTAACGAAGTCCCCTTCCATTTTGCTTGTTTATCATTAATTAATTTCTGCATAACTACGTGTTTTATACACGGTTCAAGCTTACATTGTTTCTACCCTATAATCAGGGAAAACAATTCTCTCAACTCATGAGTGAGTTATTTCTAGGTCTCACGAAAGGGAAACTGCCACATTTGGCTCGTGATTCCTACTTAAACATAGGAGGTCGAGAACCTTCCTTTTGACTTTCTCATCAGGTTTCACAGTAAGTGACCTGCCCTTATTTGTATAATAACCAACAGTAATTCTGTATAAATATAAGAAGTTATAGGAACTTCTCCTTCATTCTACCCGCTTTCGTTTTTGTTATTTTCGAAGTTGTAACTTTTTCTAAAATAGTTACCTGGAAATTTCTTAAAGTACACTCCTTGTACTCAATTTAATGTTTAAACTTTAATCACTTCATTTGTCTTTTTTAAATCTTACAAAGCTTCGACCAGGTCCTTACCCACTTTAAATTCATAACTTTTGTGGGACTCTCCTCCTATTTTTCTATCCTTTTTCTCCAGTCCGAAACCTACCTTCTTTTCTTAATCATCTTCCCTTGGTGGTTAGGTTATTCCTCAGCCAATAATCTACCCAGATGGTTATTTTGAACCATAATTAATTGGGGAGTTCGCCATGTTTGTGACGGATTATTGCATGTCGTATGGATAGAATGTTGTGTGAATAATGTAAATGTTGGCTTTGAGCCTAGTGATGTTGTTTATGACTCAGTTCATGTAATTTAGTGTGTGACGCCCGTGTGGTGTAGTGGTAGTATACTTGTAAAAATGATGGCGGTCATATGTGTATTTGTTTTGTTGGTCACGTGTTAACTTACTTGTGTTGATTTGTGTGAGAAGTCCTAATTTTAGGCAGTAATGTTTTGCTACGGCAGTCTTGATTCCAATTTCATGCGGAAATTATTGTGTTGTTTATTTTAAGTATAGGAAGTGTCGGTTTAGTTTTAAGTGTTGTATAGTTGTTCCCCGCGTCTGTCTAGCTCTAAGTAATGCGGATTCGTCTTCTGAAAGTTTATTCCGGATGATGACGAATCATGCATTCAATTGTACTCATCGTGAAGCATGTAGAACAGCACTCGCGCATACATGGTCATTATTGTTGATTTTCTTTTGGGACACTTGGTCCGAGTAATAATCTCTCCTGAGATTTGGCCTAGCTTTGGCAAATTTTATTTATTCAGTGGGAGTCATTATGGGAGTTTTGTTTATTAATTCATCATTGTAAATAGCTGATTTGTTATTAAATTCATTTGTTATAACCCTGGCTTCACTTTTTCCTGCATGTTATTTTGTTATATGTTACCCTGCATGTTAATGAAGCGCTTTAACCACAACATACGATATGAGTAGGATATAAAGGCCGGTTCTGGCACAGGGGCTAATGCGTAAAATGGCGGCCGCGCGCAATTAGTCCTATGTTATTCTTATGGAGAGGACAGTCATAGCTGGCACAGGGGCTAATGCGCTAAATGGACGCCACGCCCTGAGACCGTGAATAATGTCACAGGGGGAGTTCGACCGTATAGTCGCTAAATGGAATATTTATTATTATTATTATCATTATTATTATTATGTAATTATTGATTACTCATGTACAATCAAGACCAGCCTTATATAATTCACTTTATGATTAAGTGGCAGAATTCTTGGATGTCACTGTGGAGTCCCCGGTCTGAGTCCTGGCTTTGCCAAGAAATTTAATTTCTGGTCTGATAGTTGGAATGGGGTACACTCAGCCTTGTGAGGCAAAACTAAGAAGAGTGGGGTTAATTCATACCTCAGCCATTTTGCCTAACCCAACTTCACCTAACCTAACCTAATCTAACCTTACCTAACCTAACATAACCTTAGTTCACCGAACCAAACATTTCCTCACTTAACTTCACCTAACTTAACCTAACCTAACTTTACCTAACCTAACCTTTAAAGCTAAGCCAAAGTCTAATCAACACATTCAAAGTATATAAGGGCACATGCAACTATCTTTTTGCTAGTCTTATAGAGAGTAAGGTAAAGCTAACAATTGCACTGTGGCTACTGTGCAAAATGTTCGCTACACACAACCAGCTTAGGATTACAAAGTCAGTTAAGTTTAAAAAAGTAAAAGCTGTTATTCATTTTTTTTCTTTTCATTTTCATATTTCACACATTGCAATTTGTCAAATTCCAAATACAGTTTTTAAAATTTTAGTTTTAAGTTTTTTGAATTTTGTCAGTATGGAAACATGGATTTTTCAATTTTGTTGTTTACATGTTTTTGATTTAGTCCATGTCTAAAGTTCATATTTGCCAAATACGATTTTTTCATTACATATAACAAGGCTGTATACCTTATCCCAAAGCATATAGGTAATACATGGGATATACTATACTTTTGAGTACCTAGTTTAGCCAACTAAAGCAATTTCTCAAAATTACTAGAGGTTAACAGTTTGGATTAGGAGTGGGAGGTGGTTAGTAATTAAACATTTCCAAGCAGTGTTCATACAATATTTTTTTATTCATTTTGAATATATTTACTCTATTTACACATAATACATTTGTTATAATTACAGTTGTTTTTAATTTTGTTTTCTATTTTTATTTATGTTTGCGTATGAATACATTTTTTTTTCTTTTTGTGTTTTCTATGTTTAGTGCTATTGTTTTATTTCCTAAATTGTTTTATATATTTGGTATATGCAGGCAGAGGATTTTGATATTCTTAACTTAACTCTTTAAGCATGGTCAATGATTGAGTAATGACCATAGGCATGAGTACCTATACCATTAGTATCAATTACTCTTTTATCATCACTAGGACACAAAGCAATTTTGTTTAGTCTTATAGATTATATGTCATGTTGTTTAGAAGCGATAATGTTCATTGATATTCTTTTTACATTGTTTTTCATGACACAATCCTTATAATCTTGAAAGCTTATACAATTTTTGACAACACCTCTACTAATACCTTTAATCTTTTTGATTTCTTTACCATTTATGTCTAAAGCATACATTTTAGCTCTAAGTCCAACAAATGCTTTAATAATTTGTCCACAAGCCTCGTCTTTAAATTTTCCCAACGTTTTCTTGTTTGATATAGAGTAACATATATGATTAGTAGGATAATCAGATGTGTCCAGGTGTTCTAGAAAATCCAACTTGTCTTGATATACATCTTGGGTGTTAACCAAATAAATGAACGAGTCAGTATCCATATACATGAGTTTAAGATTGTCCATGCCATAATAGGGTAGCAGGACATCATAGTGGTGGGAATACATGAGAGTTTTTGAAATATCCAGTATACACATTCCAATATATATAGGCTTATTGAATACAATGTTACGTTTAGCCATGTGGAAAGCAGCTAGGTTAGGACCATAAATTGTTCTGTCAATAAATGTCGGCTTTGCTATTAGCTTTTCAGCCTTTTTGCTGTCAGTCACAAGACGTATGTCAATTCTTTTACGAATATTTTCCATTGTTTTTCCAAAAATGGCATTGTTGAATAATTTGTATAGATTTTTCTCAAAATCATTTTTGGCTTGTTTTCGAAGGTTGTTATTAAAATCAACGTATGCCTTTAGCCAAGGTCTTTGTTTAAACTTTAACACACGATGAATTTTTACCAATTTTAGTCCATGATCTAAAGCCTGTTTAAGTGCCATGTAATGAACAACGTACCGCCTTCGATTTCCAAGATGAGGAATTAGTTTCTTGAGAGACGAATCCTTAGGTTGTGTACACTCTGGTAGGAAAGGTAAATCGTTGTGTAGATCATGAAGGTCGCATGGGTAATCAACATCAACGTCTAGAACGTACCCCACAGGATCGTCTTCCTTTAGTGTTTCTAGATCAACCGTATCTGGAGAAACCCACTGAAATCCACCATAAGGAAGAGAGTGACACATAGCCCACCCATATTGGTTGTTGGCATCATCATAGGTAATAAACTGCGATGGTTTCTCAGAATCATAGGTTTCCATGTATTTATTGTTAGCTTCAGCATACCGATGAGACACCTGACATATGCCTCCACGTATTCCAGACTCTATTAAAAGAATCTGATCGTAATCCTGTAGCAATTCCAGTTCAATTTCAGTGTAAAGGAGCATTGCCTCGAAACTTAAACCAGGCGAAGTAAAGAAGTGTGCAGCATCCACTCGGTGTGTTTCTAATGTTTTGTTTCTGAACGTTTCAATGCTGTCTGCAAGTAGGAGTACATCTGAAGTTAGGTAGAGATCACTATACCCCTCTAGAGTTTTAATGTTGAACTGATTCCATACATTTTTGGCATGTTCATAGTCTTCTTTACTAACATCTTCTTGACTTAATTTGTTAAAGAATGCCTCTTTAGGAGGTAAACACGTTTCACTTAACTTTTCCCATGAATCGATGTAATCATAACAAAATACACCTTTACGAGTCATGAGCATTGCATTTTCTTTTCCAAAGTACTTGTTTGTTTCAGGGTATGATGTTAAATTGGAAACTAAGTTTTCCAAACTACTTGGCATTAACCGAAACGTGTCCACAAATCGAAGCTTAATATTTCCTTCATATTTGGTGAAGGAAATGTACTTTTCTTTGGAGTTAGCGATAACATCCACTCTCTCAGTAGTACATCCCAATTGCTTTACAATGAAATTTGCGTCGTAGCCACTCATATTATGTAGAAACACAGGAACGGGGTTACGTGTTTTACACCTCAAATTACAGTTATTGTGAGCACTTCCACGGTATTCCCCTGTAATATGGCAATGGTCTCGAACTTTCCAGTCCTCTTTGGTGAATGGTTTTTTACACAAATAACAGGTTTCAGAACATTGGAACTCTGCTTCTTGATCCTGACTTAAGGCCTTTGGAACATTTAAGCTGTAAAGGCGATCAATTTCATTAGCTATTGAGATCAAACAGTCCATAAACTTTTCTGCAGCGTCAGGTCCACGATAAATAACAGGTTGGCTTGGAAGATGTGTCTTTATGTGTTCCACAGCGGGTGATGGTTTAACGTATATACCAAAGCTCATAGGAACATGACACTGGTATGGCACTGTATAACTTGCTTCAGGATTGGGCAAACATGTTTGATATGGTAAGAGTATACTTTCGAAATCTGCATAGATAACGTAAGATATTCTCAGCATTTTTTCAACATTTAAGAATTTGACAATGGGGTTTTTAATAGGCATTTCAACCCTAACAATGTCATGCTGGACACACAAAGCTCTATGTTCTTTCAATTTGTCCATTCCTTGTTGTCCATATCGATTATCAAAGTGAGTAAAACACCGTTTACATGTATATATCTTATGTTCACGGTGGGTAATCTGATGTGCTACTAGTTTATCAAAATCTTTGATAAAGACGTAGTGGTTCTGACCAGATAAAGAACTTAGCAGGAGGAGGTCACGATGGTCTTGTAGCTCTTGATCCACAACCTTTAGAGGAAACACTTTGTTGTCTTTTTCCAGTCCAAATACATTTATGGATATGTCGTTGGCTTTCTCAAATTTGGGAATGTCTGCTAGTAATGTAGGAAACGATATTACTGAAAAATCATACTTGTTTTCCAGATCCTTGTATTTACTAATGCGTTGAGCATTCTTTTTAACCAGTTTTGCTAAAATAGCATACATAAAACACTTCTCGTCCTTAAAGTTTTCAGGATTAATGCAGGCTTTTCTTGCTTGTATAGCTGCTGGTAATGAAATATATGTGCTGCCACGCAAGGGATTATACTTATTTATTTTCAATCGAACTCCTTCCACTGCTAATAAAGTCCAATTACTACCTTTTAGCTCAGATTCTTCCATTTCAGTAGTTAACTTTGTAAATTGTGTTTCCAAGAAACTACTTAAGTCTGTTTCCAAAAATAGGGCCTGATTTCGTGTTTTAAAAGCACGATCTGTAATTTCATTCGTAGACGTATGAATGAATCTACATTCGGCCACAAGATTAACTTTTATTGACTTGTGCATTGCTAGTTCTTTCTGCATAGCTTGTATTATTTGCTGTTTGGACTCTTTAAGGTATGAATTTAATTCCTTACACGTATTACAACGTATAAAATAGGATTTAAGACGACCTTGAAAAGACGTTTCATATTCAGTAAGTCCATTATTATCAGGAACCATTGAGAGCAGGTAATGTTTTGTAGGCTCAGTTTTTTGTCTTTTAGCTGCTGGCACAACATTACAACATTCTTCATGGCGACGTCCATTGTAGGCATTGTTAAATTTACTGCCACAAGTTTTGCACTCATAAAATTTACCACACGATACTTCGTGACGCTTTCTATCATAGTCCCGAAGAAAAGTCTTTCCACACTCTTTACACATATAGCTAGGCATGGTTTCTTCCATCATGGATGTTGATTTCTGCAAACAGCTGCTTACTGTGTATCACAAGGCTGTAGGCTGGTCAGTGAGACGGTCTTTCACGATGTGAACACTGCAAAAGGTAGTAATCAACTGATTGTATTCCTGCTAAGAGACCTCTTATATAACCTAATCAAGACCAACAGCTACTTACCACGTAGTACACGACTAGAGCCTAGTGGGTGAGACGATCTTTCACAATGTGAACACTGTTAATTGTAGAAGTCAACTGAAAATATTCTTACACCCTACTAAAGGTTATCAGGTACTTACTGCATATCAAAAGAGTCCCTGTGGGCGGGTCCTTTGGACTGATCCCTATGGACTGGCCCTTGCATTTTATCCAAATTATGTCAAAGGGGACCCGCCACAGGGACCCGTCAACAAGGACCCGTTCCCCGGGACCCGTAAAAAAATGACTCAAAGATTAAGTTAAGCTACTGCAGCCATTTTTTGGAACTTTTTGATCACACCTCGTAGGGTTAGGTTAGGTTGAGTTAAGCTACGACCACCATCTTGGAACTTTATGACCACACTTCGTAGGTTTAGGTTAGGTTAGGTTAGGCAAGGTTCAGTTAAGCTATGACCACTATTTTGGAACTTTTTGATCACACCTCGTAGGTTTAGGTTAAGTTAGGTTAGGTTAAGTTAAGCTACGGCCGCCATTTTGGAACTTTTTGATCACACCTTGTAGGTTAGGTTAGGTTAGGCTAGGCTAGGTTTGGTTAAGTTGCAGCCACATTTTTGGAACTTTTTGATCACACCTTGTAGTTAGGTTAGGTTTGGTTAGGCTACGGCCGCCATCTTGTTAGGTTAGGCTAGGTTAAGTTAAGCTACGGCCGCCATCTTGTTAGGTTAGGCTAGGTTAAGTTAAGCTACGGCCGCCATCTTGTTAGGTTAGGCTAGGTTAAGTTAAGCTACGGCCGCCATCTTGGAGGTGGGGAGGTGGAGGTGGGTTTTGAACTGTCCAAAACACACTACTGCACAGTTTTTGTTCTAGGGACCTGATATGTATTTTTTGGGGTAGAGGGGGTAAAGACCTTTCATTTACGTTAAACAAACTTTTTTGTAAAATTCTTAGTTCCCAAAATATAAACAATTTTGAAAATTGGACTTTTTTGGAAAAACTGAAAAAATGTTAAGTTTTGTTCTACCAATTAAGGACATAAATGCCATTTGGTTTGAGTCGATATATGACTTTTTAGGATGATTAGTTTTCAAAATATCGCCTACTTTCCAAATTGAACTTTTTTGGATTTTGTCCCAGAGACCTGGGACTTGGTTTGTGGGTAGTGGGGGTAAATACCTGTCATTTACGTTAAACAAACTTTTTTGTAAAATTCCTAGTTTCAAAAATATAGCCCCCATTTTAAAAAGAACATTTTTTTGGAAAAAATGTCAACGATTCCATATTTTGTTCTTACGATTAAGGATATAAAAGCCATTGGTTTGAGTCTATATATGACTTTATAGGATGAATAGTTTTCAAAATATGGCCTACTTTCCAAATATTGTTTTGGAAAAAATATTTGAAGAATATTATATTTTTTTGACTGAGAGTGGGATAGTCGTAGGAGTTGGATTTAGCATATGATTTGATATGATTTTCAGTTTAAACATATAGCCTACTTCCCCAATTTACCTTTTTTTTTGAAAAATTTGAAAATATATAATGTTTTTGACTAGGCGTTGAATGGAGTTGGGAGACAATCATTAACCTTAGAGTACTTTGGATTCTTGGAATTTTAGTGTGTTGTTGTTGCTTACAAACATGGCGGTAAGCATTATGCTACCATAAAAAAAGGGTTGAAATACTTTCCAAGACCAAGAGAAAAATCCTCTAAATACATTGACAAAAATAACTTGTCAAATAAGCCATTACAAATAAGGTATTAACGTAAACCATCAAAAATAAGCCACCAACATATACCACCACTATAAGCCACCACCATAAGCCACCATAAGCCACCACCATAATCCACCATAAGCCACCATAAGCCACCACCATAAGCCACCATAAGCCACCATCTTAAGCCACCACGATAAGCCACCCCCATAATCCTTCATTATAAGCCTATTGTAAATGTTAAACACTTACATACTATTACATTTTAGGTAATGCAACATTCCCATACAATTGTGCCATGTAACTTTTTGTTACATTATTTAAACAAGATATATTTGTATTGAACGATAAAGCAAACCCGCTGTGTGTATTGTTAGTGGATATGAGCAAATGTGTTCATTATTGGAATGTATACTAGTAGTTGAGTAGGTTGTAATATCGACCGGTAGGTAGCATGCTGGTAGTTGAGTAATTTTGATATCGACCGCTAGTTAGCATGCTGATCGTTCAGTAATGATATGGAGCGCTAGGTGTCATGCTGTCGTTCAGGTAGTTCTCATAGTCACCGCTAGATAGCGGAAACATACTTTGCGTGTCGTATGTTGCTATTTGACAAAGTTTTATTCAGTGAAAAACGTGCTCGTATAAGCTGTGTACATAAATTTAATATACAAATAACCATTAAGTGTTTAGAACTAACATGTATAGCCTTGTATATGGAATATAGGGGTCCTTAGCAAGAGAGAGTGTCTAACATATGAGTGTACAGCCTTTTGATATGCAGTAAGTACCTGATAACCTTTAGTAGGGTGTAAGAATATTTTCAGTTGACTTCTACAATTAACAGTGTTCACATTGTGAAAGATCGTCTCACCCACTAGGCTCTAGTCGTGTACTACGTGGTAAGTAGCTGTTGGTCTTGATTAGGTTATATAAGAGGTCTCTTAGCAGGAATACAATCAGTTGATTACTACCTTTTGCAGTGTTCACATCGTGAAAGACCGTCTCACTGACCAGCCTACAGCCTTGTGATACACAGTAAGCAGCTGTTTGCAGAAATCAACATCCATGATGGAAGAAACCATGCCTAGCTATATGTGTAAAGAGTGTGGAAAGACTTTTCTTCGGGACTATGATAGAAAGCGTCACGAAGTATCGTGTGGTAAATTTTATGAGTGCAAAACTTGTGGCAGTAAATTTAACAATGCCTACAATGGACGTCGCCATGAAGAATGTTGTAATGTTGTGCCAGCAGCTAAAAGACAAAAAACTGAGCCTACAAAACATTACCTGCTCTCAATGGTTCCTGATAATAATGGACTTACTGAATATGAAACGTCATTTCAAGGTCGTCTTAAATCCTATTTTATACGTTGTGATACGTGTAAGGATTTAAATTCATACCTTAAAGAGTCCAAACAGCAAATAATACAAGCTATGCAGAAAGAACTAGCAATGCACAAGTCAATAAAAGTTAATCTTGTGGCCGAATGTAGATTCATTCATACGTCTACGAATGAAATTACAGATCGTGCTTTTAAAACACGAAATCAGGCCCTATTTTTGGAAACAGACTTAAGTAGTTTCTTGGAAACACAATTTACAAAGTTAACTACTGAAATGGAAGAATCTGAGCTAAAAGGTAGTAATTGGGCTTTATTAGCAGTGGAAGGAGTTCGATTGAAAATAAATAAGTATAATCCCTTGCGTGGCAGCACATATATTTCATTACCAGCAGCTATACAAGCAAGAAAAGCCTGCATTAATCCTGAAAACTTTAAGGACGAGAAGTGTTTTATGTATGCTATTTTAGCAAAACTGGTTAAAAAGAATGCTCAATGCATTAGTAAATACAAGGATCTGGAAAACAAGTATGATTTTTCAGTAATATCGTTTCCTACATTACTAGCAGACATTCCCAAATTTGAGAAAGCCAACGACATATCCATAAATGTATTTGGACTGGAAAAAGACAACAAAGTGTTTCCTCTAAAGGTTGTGGATCAAGAGCTACAAGACCATCGTGACCTCCTCCTGCTAAGTTCTTCATCTGGTCAGAACCACTACGTCTTTATCAAAGATTTTGATAAACTAGTAGCACATCAGATTACCCACCGTGAACATAAGATATATACATGTAAACGGTGTTTTACTCACTTTGATAATCGATATGGACAACAAGGAATGGAAAAATTAAAAGAACATAGAGCTTTGTGTGTCCAGCATGACATTGTTAGGGTTGAAATGCCTATTAAAAACCCCATTGTCAAATTCTTAAATGTTGAAAAAATGCTGAGAATACCTTACGTTATCTATGCAGATTTCGAAAGTATACTCTTACCATATCAAACATGTTTGCCCAATCCTGGAGCAAGTTATACAGTGCCATACCAGAGTCATGTTCCTATGAGCTTTGGTATATACGTTAAACCATCACCCGCTGTGGAACACATAAAGACACATCTTCCAAGCCAACCTGTTATTTATCGTGGACCTGACGCTGCAGAAAAGTTTATGGACTGTTTGATCTCAATAGCTAATGAAATTGATCGCCTTTACAGCTTAAATGTTCCAAAGGCCTTAAGTCAGGATCAAGAAGCAGAGTTCCAATGTTCTGAAACCTGTTATTTGTGTAAAAAACCATTCACCAAAGAGGACTGGAAAGTTCGAGACCATTGCCATATTACAGGGGAATACCGTGGAAGTGCTCACAATAACTGTAATTTGAGGTGTAAAACACGTAACCCCGTTCCTGTGTTTCTACATAATATGAGTGGCTACGACGCAAATTTCATTGTAAAGCAATTGGGATGTACTACTGAGAGAGTGGATGTTATCGCTAACTCCAAAGAAAAGTACATTTCCTTCACCAAATATGTAGGAAATATTAAGCTTCGATTTGTGGACACGTTTCGGTTAATGCCAAGTAGTTTGGAAAACTTAGTTTCCAATTTAACATCATACCCTGAAACAAACAAGTACTTTGGAAAAGAAAATGCAATGCTCATGACTCGTAAAGGTGTATTTTGTTATGATTACATCGATTCATGGGAAAAGTTAAGTGAAACGTGTTTACCTCCAAAAGAGGCATTCTTTAACAAATTAAGTCAAGAAGATGTTAGTAAAGAAGACTATGAACATGCCAAAAATGTATGGAATCAGTTCAACATTAAAACTCTAGGGGGGTATAGTGATCTCTACCTAACTTCATATGTACTCCTACTTGCAGACAGCTTTGAAACGTTCAGAAACAAAACATTAGAAACACACCGAGTGGATGCTGCACACTTCTTTACTTCGCCTGGTTTAAGTTTCGAGGCAATGCTCCTTTACACTGAAATTGAACTGGAATTGATACGGAATTACGATCAGATTCTTTTAATAGAGTCTGGAATACGTGGAGGCATATGTCAGGTGTCTCATCGGTATGCTGAAGCTAACAATAAATACATGGAAACCTATGATTCTGAGAAACCATCGCAGTTTATTACCTATGATGATGCCAACAACCAATATGGGTGGGCTATGTGTCACTCTCTTCCTTATGGTGGATTTCAGTGGGTTTCTCCAGATACGGTTGATCTAGAAACACTAAAGGAAGACGATCCTGTGGGGTACGTTCTAGACGTTGATGTTGATTACCCATTCGACCTTCATGATCTACACAACGATTTACCTTTCCTACCAGAGTGTACACAACCTAAGGATTCGTCTCTCAAGAAACTAATTCCTCATCTTGGAAATCGAAGGCGGTACGTTGTTCATTACATGGCACTCAAACAGGCTTTAGATCATGGACTAAAATTGGTAAAAATTCATCGTGTGTTAACGTTTAAACAAAGACCTTGGCTAAAGGCATACGTTGATTTTAATAACAACCTTCGAAAACAAGCCAAAAATGATTTTGAGAAAAATCTATACAAATTATTCAACAATGCCATTTTTGGAAAAACAATGGAAAATATTCGTAAAAGAATTGACATACGTCTTGTGACTGACAGCAAAAAGGCTGAAAAGCTAATAGCAAAGCCGACATTTATTGACAGAACAATTTATGGTCCTAACCTAGCTGCTTTCCACATGGCTAAACGTAACATTGTATTCAATAAGCCTATATATATTGGAATGTGTATACTGGATATTTCAAAAACTCTCATGTATTCCCACCACTATGATGTCCTGCTACCCTATTATGGCATGGACAATCTTAAACTCATTTATATGGATACTGACTCGTTCATTTATTTGGTTAACACCCAAGATGTATATCAAGACAAGTTGGATTTTCTAGAACACCTGGACACATCTGATTATCCTACTAATCATATATGTTACTCTATATCAAACAAGAAAACGTTGGGAAAATTTAAAGACGAGGCTTGTGGACAAATTATTAAAGCATTTGTTGGACTTAGAGCTAAAATGTATGCTTTAGACATAAATGGTAAAGAAATCAAAAAGATTAAAGGTATTAGTAGAGGTGTTGTCAAAAATTGTATAAGCTTTCAAGATTATAAGGATTGTGTCATGAAAAACAATGTAAAAAGAATATCAATGAACATTATCGCTTCTAAACAACATGACATATCATCTATAAGACTAAACAAAATTGCTTTGTGTCCTAGTGATGATAAAAGAGTAATTGATACTAATGGTATAGGTACTCATGCCTATGGTCATTACTCAATCATTGACCTTGCTTAAAGAGTTAAGTTAAGAATATCAAAATCCTCTGCCTGCATATACCAAATATATAAAACAATTTAGGAAATAAAACAATAGCACTAGACATAGAAAACACAAAAAGAAAAAAAAATGTATTCATACGCAAACATAAAAAAAATAGAAAACAAAAATAAAAACAACTGTAATTATAACAAATGTATTATGTGTAAATAGTGTAAATATATTCAAAATGAATAAAAAAATATTGTATGAACACTGCTTGGAAATGTTTAATTACTAACCACCTCCCACTCCTAATCCAAACTGTTAACCTCTAGTAATTTTGAGAAATTGCTTTAGTTGGCTAAACTAGGTACTCAAAAGTATAGTATATCCCATGTATTACCTATATGCTTTGGGATAAGGTATACAGCCTTGTTATATGTAATGAAAAATCGTATTTGGCAAATATGAACTTTAGACATGGACTAAATCAAAAACATGTAAACAACAAAATTGAAAAATCCATGTTTCCATACTGACAAAATTCAAAAAACTTAAAACTAAAATTTTAAAAACTGTATTTGGAATTTGACAAATTGCAATGTGTGAAATATGAAAATGAAAAGAAAAAAAATGAATAACAGCTTTTACTTTTTTAAACTTAACTGACTTTGTAATCCTAAGCTGGTTGTGTGTAGCGAACATTTTGCACAGTAGCTACAGTGCAATTGTTAGCTTTACCTTACTCTCTATAAGACTAGCAAAAAGATAGTTGCATGTGCCCTTATATACTTTGAATGTGTTGATTAGCCTTTGGCTTAGCTTTAAAGGTTAGGTTAGGTAAAGTTAGGTTAGGTTAAGTTAGGTGAAGTTAAGTGAGGAAATGTTTGGTTCGGTGAACTAAGGTTATGTTAGGTTAGGTAAGGTTAGATTAGGTTAGGTTAGGTGAAGTTGGGTTAGGCAAAATGGCTGAGGTATGAATTAACCCCACTCTTCTTAGTTTTGCCTCACAAGGCTGAGTGTACCCCATTCCAACTATCAGACCAGAAATTAAATTTCTTGGCAAAGCCAGGACTCAGACCGGGGACTCCACAGTGACATCCAAGAATTCTGCCACTTAATCATAAAGTGAATTATATAAGGCTGGTCTTGATTGTACATGAGTAATCAATAATTCCATAATAATAATAATGATAATAATAATAATAAATATTCCATTTAGCGACTATACGGTCGAACTCCCCCTGTGACATTATTCACGGTCTCAGGGTGTGGCGTCCATTTTGCGCATTAGCCCCTGTGCCAGCTATGACTGTCCTCTCCATAAGAATAACATAGGACTAATTGCGCGCGGCCGCCATTTTACGCATTAGCCCCTGTGCCAGAACCGGCCTTTATATCCTACTGATATGGACTGTTACACCCCCCGAAACTGAGTCTCATAAGCTTCTTTGCAAGGGTTCAATATAGAGGACCAACTATACTCTTGTTTTCAATTCCATACATATTAATATTTACATTGTTCAGCTCTTTAAATCGTTTAATGTCTTTTATCGCCATAGGAAATTCTATTTCTTTTAAATCTAACACTGAGTAATAGTGAGGATAATATGATGTTCTCTCCACATCCCTCACTGCTGGATGGAGATCTGAAGTTATAGCCCACGCAAAACATGCTTTATCACTATTCATAACGTTTACACAAGCTTTCTTTCTTTTGATCCATATAGGTAAATCAATATATGATGATGCTCGAAGGGGGTTATATTTATTCATGTTGCTTTCTAAATAAATTACTTCAATCAATGCCCAGCCTGACTCCCTTTCCTGGAACTCTTCACTCTTCAAGATGATAGCACTAGACATATCTTGGTACATATCACTGATATTATTTGATTCACTAACAATTACGTTTTTCGTATTAAAGGATTTGATATCAGTCATTTCACCTTCACTGCCAGTTTTTACATATAACCCAAAGAGTTCGAAATTCATTTTAAATGTTTTATGTTCTACTAAAACATTATCTACCAAGCCAAACACACTAGGTTGAACAATTTTAAAAATGCTTCAATATTTTGAGTGTTTTCCTCACTATAAAGTCTGTAACTAGCAATTCGACTTTTAAACACACTACCAATTCGTTGAATATTCGCAGAATATTTTTCATGACAAGCGTTGTTTTTATGATTAATACTACGTAAATGTCCATGAATGAATGCAGAAGGTATATCAATATTACATACATCACAATGTGTTATCGAAGGTTCACCATTCTTCATTCTTTTTGTTGTACAACTATTTTCACAAACTTGAGAACGTTTACGTTTTTGAGCATCACATTCGTTTAAAGTTTCTATGCTGGTTGATGGTTTTGCAGATTTCAATTCCTGTTGTTCATCATGCTCTTCAACCATGTGGGATTGATATTGCTTTACACCAGAAAAACCAAGATCACAAACTGAACATAAAGGTGCTGAACTGACGTGCTTTAAATTTACATGTCGTCCAAGACTATCCCGTCGGTTAAATGCCATAGCACAATGACTGCACACAAACCATTTAATGTTATGTTTAGCATTTGCGTGTCGTTGAAGGTTGTCAGGTCTTGAAAACTGTTTCTTACAATCACCACACTTGAACATAATGTTCACTTTCCAAATTACCTATAAAAGAAAGAAATCATAAATGTTAATAAAAGATAAAACAAAGTAAAATATAAATAGTTTAATTACATTCCAGTCAATGGTCATAGCAGGGTATTTAAATCGATCATTTGTGAACTCCTAGCAAGTATAATTTCATGTAGTTCTAACTGGGGTTACTATATACCACTGTCACTGACACCTAGCGGTGAACATTGGAACTTGATAGAGTGTTAATCAAATCTAACCTACAAATTTAGCTTCACACGATTGTTGAGTAGTTCCTACTTTGGTTACCAAATACCACTGTCACTGACACATAGTGGTGAACAATGAAACTTGATAGAGTGCTTATAACCAACTTAATATATTTTTTAAAGAAAACATACTTACCAACGTAGTAAGGTATTTGCAAGTCCTCTTCCGACACACAGGTAAGCTGTAGAGATAACACGTTGTCAACTGTCGTTCACGAAATTCAAGTACAAAGTGAGAAATGCCTTCCCCCTCCCTAGACTTTATACCACAAACACACCTATGTCATGTGTGCACCTGTGTCGTCTCAAATATCTGCCAACGAAACATTTCTCATGGTCGATAATAAACAACTACATCACGTGATATCATACGTCTGTAAGATTCATGTTTCACACACCTGCATCCTGTAACACAGCACCTTACATCCGGTGGCAAGATCATGTTTCACTAACATCCTACGTCTGCAAGAATCATGTTTCGCAAACTTCCTATTTTGTAACACTAAACCTTGCATCCGGTGGCGAGTTCTTTTTCTCACTGACATTCTACGTCAGCAAGAATTATGTTTCACACACTTCCTTAACCTAGCGCTGACCTTGCATTCGGTTGTAACACCTGCTTCACGTGACGTCATACACTGCAGGAGTTGGCTTGTTTTAAATCATACAACACAGGCTTGTCTCATCCTCCATAAAAACTGCATGGGATAGTTGCATGTACCCCGTGTACTTGTGTGAATGTATTAGCCCCTGCTCTGGAACACATTCTCTCACTTGTTCGGTTTAATCCCGGTTTAGTTCGGTTCGGTTCCGGTTCGGTTCGGTTCGGTTTAGTTCGGCTCGGTTCCGGTTCGGTTCGCTTTAGTTCGGTTTGGTTCCGGTTAGATAGACCTGACTAGGCTAGGTTAAGCTATGCTCACTATCTTTATTTGAAAAGCGCACCATTCATGTGAGTGGTTGTGCACAGAGCAAAATTTTCAAAAATGTGTAGTTAGGCCTTATGGCAAATTTTGGAGAAATACATGGTGGACTGGAAAGGGGACTTCACCCCGAGAAATTTGATACCTCATGGGTCCAAATCGGACCATATATGACCGCCATTTTGAATTTCTTTAGAACTTTTTGATCACACCTCGTAGGTTAGGTTAAGCTATGGACACCATCTTGTTAGGTTAGGCTAGGTTAAGTAAAGCAACGGCCGCCATCTTGTGTGGAGGAATGTGGAGGTGGAGGCGCTTGGACTCTTACAAATACACTACTTCCATTATCTTCCCTCCTGAGGCCCCTGTTCGCTTTGCAGGTGAGGCCGCCTGGGCAAGGTGCCAATCACACCTCACCAGTTGTATCCACTCCGATTAAATGTTCCCAGCTCTAGGACACTGCCCGTAGAGGCGGTAGTGGTGAGTTCCCTCGCTGAGTCCGTGGGTTCCACCACCCTGGAGGGTAAACGTCAAAGAAAAAGCGAAAGAGATTCAGTTACCAGATGCCACTGCAGTCGGCTCTTGATGACGAACGGAATCAAATGTATAACCTATATATAATTTAGCTTCACACAGGTGTAATTAGTGGAAGGTTCTTTAAGATGCCATAAATCTATGACATGGGACCGCCGGCTTTACTTCCCCTCCGAAGGAAGGCATACTGAGGGAGTTTTAACGTTCTTAAAAAGACCGGACGACTTCGGCCGGGTTTGAACCCGGGATCTTGGGCACAGAAACTCAGCATGCTACCAATTACGGCACCGAAACCGCTTTAGCAAAAGAGGCCTTCAGTAAGAAAAGAGAATTATTTTTTGGAGCAATGAAAGTAAGCCTAAGGAAGAGATTAATGAAATGTTTTGTTTGGAGTGTAGCTATATTTGGAGCGGAAACTTGGACGCTTTGGAAAGAAGACGAGAGAAGAATAGAGGCTTTCGAAATGTGCCTATGGAAGAGAATGGAGAGAATAAGTTGGAAGGGCAAAGTGAGAAATCAGGAGGTATTAAAGAAAGTAGGAGAAGAAAGGATGATGCTAAAGAAGATAAGGAAATGGAAAATGAATTGGATTGGACACTGCATAAGAGGAGATGGTTTGGTGAAAAGTACATTAGAAGGGACAGTCCGAGGGAAAATCTGAAGAGGAAGAAGAAGGTTTCAGATGCTGGATTCCATCAAGATTGATAAATCTTAAGAGCTGATGAAACGTGCTGCTGAAACCGGATATGGTGGAGAGACCGACCATGAGGAAACCTGCCATGATGATGATGATGATGATGATGATAAACCTAAATTAACTTAGTGAAATATTCGCATTTCATTGACCTCACACCAGTATTTCGTCTATAGGCACCATGCGTTGGGGTGAGAAATGCACCGCCGCGCTATGTGTGACCAAACTTTCGAATTGCTCTTTACTTATTCTGAAAGGGAGTAGCAGCCTTTAAGAATAAATCAATTCTTTACTAGTCTTATAGACGGTTAAGATATCCATTATATAAAAGTGAAAGTCTGTATGTATGTATGTATGTATGTATGTATGTGGGTTGGTTCCGTATACAAATCTACACTGTTCCACCAATCTCAACCATATTTTGCATACACATAGTTTAGGACCCAGAAGGAACCGCTGGCTACATGAATTTTCAACAGTCTTTCTCATTCTTCTGATTTCGGCCCTTTTGCACTCAAGCACATGCTAATCAAATCATAAAATATACTCATGAAGGAATGGCAAGGCAGATAGTTTCCACGGCAACATAGCTCAAGTCGAGACACGGCCGACTGGATTCCAGTTGCGCTCTGCACTACCGGTATAGAAAATGAGGATCTTTACTTGAAATCCCGTTAGTTACTCAAGTGCTCACACAGCACTGTCAACCGAGTTTAGCATAACAAAGACTTGACACTATCTGCTTTCTACTATATATTTGTCAAATACCACTCACTCATTTATTCATCACGCAATCTCAGAAACCACCGAACGTATTGGAATGAAATCTGGTATGCAGCTTCCTCAAGGGCCGCAAATGCCCTCTAAGAGAGGATTTTTGGATATTCAGGTTCTAAAGGGGTGTTAGGGGGTAGACCTGCATTTCATTGAATAGCAATATCTCCCGATTGGTTTCATTGGGGGATGTGATACTCGGCATATAAACTCATCATTAAAAATAAGAAGACATGTGTCTGAGGGTTTTTCGATGTGGTGTATATTATGAGGTGAAAGGGGTGAAAAGTGGGGATTGAAAGATTCCTAACGGAGCGTGTATCTCTTAAACGACATAGGCGAGAAGTTTGAAACTCAGCGAAAAAAATCAACATAAAAAGAAGTAAATATGTGTTGCCCGTTTTTTCATAAATCCAATTTAAGGAGCCCATGTGGAGAAATGAAATTCGGGGGGGGGGGGAGGAGGAAAGAAAGTGTCCTAACTGATTGACTGACTGACTGACTCATCAAATTCAGGGGGAAAAACTGCTTTAAAGTAAGTAAGTAAATAGCTGTTCGACAGTTTTTTTTTCATAAATCAAATTTAAGGGGTTTATGGGGAGGGGTGAAATTCTGAAAAAAGAAAATTGAAAGAAAATGTCCTGACTCACTCACTCATCATCGCCCAGCGAAAATTATTGAAGTTAGAAACATGACAGTTTGGGGATATGTTCATTGTATGTCAAAACCGTCTACTAAGGGAGGATTTTCGGATATTCAGGTTCTAAAGGGTCTTAAGGGGGTTAAACCTGCATTTCATTGAATAACAATATCTCCCGATTGGTTTCATTGGGGGATGTGATACACGGCATATAAACTCATCATTAAAAAGTAACAAAACACGTGTCTGAGGGTCTTTCGATGTGTTTATGATGTGAAAGGGGTGAAAAGTGGGGATTGAAAGATTCCTAACGGAGCGTGTATCTCTTAACGACATAGGCAAGGAGTTTGAAACTCAGCGGAAAAAAATCAGCATAAAAATTAGTAAATATATGTTTGGCCGTTTTTTCATAAATCCAATTTAAGGGCCCATGGGGAGGGGTGAAATTATGGGGGGGGGGGGGGAACAGGAAAGAAAGTGTCCTAACTGATTGACTGACTGACTCACTCATCAAACTCAGGGGAAAAACTGCTTTAAAGTAAGTAAATAGCTTTTCGACAGTTTTTTTGCAATCAAATTGAAGGGGTTCATCGGGAGGGGTGACATTCTGAAGAAAAAAATTGAAAGAAAATGCCTTGACTCATTCACTCACTCATCATCGCCCAGCCAAAAATATTGAAGTTGGAAACATGACATTTCGGGGATATGTTCGTTGTATGTCAAAACCGTACACTAAGGGAGTTTTTTTTTTTTGGATATTCAGGTTCTAAAGGGGTCTTAAGGGCGTTAAACCTGCATTTCATTGAGTAACAATATCTCACAAGTGGTTTCATTTGTGGATGTGACACTCGGCATATAAACTAATCATTAAAAATAAGCAGACATGTGTCTAAGGGTTTTTCGATGTGGTGTATTATTATGAGGTGCAAGGGGTGAAAAGTGGGGGTTGAAGGATTCCTAACGGAGCGTGTAGGCCTATCTCTTAAACGACATAGGCGAGAAATTTGAAACGCAGCGAAAAAAATCAGCTTAAAAAGTAAATAAAATCGGTATTCGACTGTTTTTTTCATAAATTAATTTAAGGGGCCAATAGGGTGGGATGAAATTCTGGAAAAAAAAAAGGAGAGAAAGTGTCCTAACTGACTGAATAACTCACTCACTCATCAAACTCAGGGGAAAAAAAAACAGCTTAAAATAATTTAATAGGTGTTCAAGCGGTTTTTCATCAATCCAATTTAAGGGGCCCATGGGGAGGGGTGAAATTCTGGTAAAAATAATTGAAAGAAAATTTCCTGTCTGACTCACTCGCTCATCACGCCCAGCGAGAACTATTAAAGTTGGAAACATGAAATTTTGGGAATATGTTCGCTGTATGTCGAAAACGTCAACTAAGGAATGATTTTTGTTTATTCGGGGTTTAAAGAGGTGTTAAGGGGGTAAACGTGCATTTCATTGAATAACGATATCTCATGAGTTGTTTCTTTGGGGATGTGATATTCGGTATATAAACTAATAATTAAAAATAATCTGACATATGTCTAAGGGTTTATCGATGTGGTGTATATTATGAGGTGAAAGGGGTGAAAATTGGGGGTTGAAGGATTCTTAACGGAGCGTGTATCTCTGAAACGACATAGGCGAGAAGTTTGAAATTCGGCGGGAAAAAAACAGCTTAAAATACAAGTAAATAGGTGTTCGACCGTTTTTTCATAAATCCAATTTAAGGGGCCCTTGGAGAGGGGTGAAATTCTGGGGGGAAAAAAACCGGAAAGAAAGTGTCCTAACTGATTGACTCACTTACTCACTCATCAAACTCAGGGAGAAAACAGCTTTAAATAAGTAAATAGGTGTTTGACCGTTTGTTTCATAAATCCAATTTAAGGGGTTCATGGGGAGGGGTGAAATTATCAAAAATAAATGAAAGAAAATGTCCTGACTGACTCACTCACTCATAATCGCCCAGCCAAAATTATTGAAGTTAGAAACTTGAAATTTTGGGGATATGTTCGTTGCATGTCGAAAACGTCCACTAAGGAAAGAGTTTTGGATATTCTGGTTCTAAAGAGGTGTTAAGGGGGTAAACGTGCATTTCATTGAATAACAATATCTCACGAGTGGTTTCATTTGGGGATGTGATACTTGGCACATATACTAATCATTAAAAATAAGCTGACACATGTCTAATGGTTTTTCGATGTAGTGTATATTATGAGGTGAAAGGGATGAAAAGTGGGGGTTGAAAGATTCCTAACGGAGCGTGTATCTCTTAAACGACATAGGCGAGGAGTTTGAAACTCGGAGGAAATCAATCAGCTTAAAAATAAATAAATAAATAAAATAAATAGGTGTTCGACCGTTTTTTTCAAAAATGCAATTTAAGGGGCCTATGGGGAGGGGTGAAATTCTGGAAGAAAAACGTCCACTAAGGAAGGATTTTTGGATGTTCACTCTCATCGACCAACCAAAACTATTAAATTTAGAAGAATGATATTTTGGGGATATTTTTGTTGAGTGTCGAAAACGTCTACTAAGGAGGGATTTTTGGGTATTCAGGTTCTAAAGGGGTGTTAACGGGGTTAATCATGCATTTCATTGAATAACAATATGACACGACTATGACGCGAGCGAAGCGAGGCTAAAAATGAGATGGTGTGTGTCTGTGTATTACTCAATCACGCAAGTACCACTGGTCCGATTTACATGAATTTTACATGGAAGTAGCTGATTTACCTGGTTAACATGTAGGTTACTTTGGTTTCAATACTTTGCACTATTTAAAGATGGCGACCATTTTAGTGACGTCACTACACCCTTTGGTTTCAAACTTTCATATTTCCATTTGAAATAAAAAGAGAACGCTAAGAAATAGCAAACTTTTGATGGCATATACGAGGTTTAAAATTACATTTTCTATCCGAAAGGTATCTCCAACGGTTAGCGAGTAAAACCTAAATTTGTGCTATAAAACACGGTCAACGCCGAGCGGTGTAGTTGGACAAAATGTTCCATCCTTAGTCTTCCTCTGCGCAGCACCTCGCCTATCCCCTGTTTTAAATGTCACCTTCTCATTTTAATTTATTTATGACGCGTAGCGAAGCACGGGTACTTCACCTAGTTGATAATATAAGCCAAATAATGGCTACACTGCGTCCTGCTGCACGGCTGAAAGCAACGGGAAATTACAGCCGTAATGCTATTCCCGAGGATATGCACCTCTCTATGCATAATTACATGTGATGATGGCCTCCTCCCTTGTAAAATTTCAATCCGGAGGTAAACTAGTCCCTCGTTCGGATCTCCAGGTGGGGACTACTCGAGAGGGGCTAAACATCACAGAAGTGAGCTCAGGACAAGGAGGAATGGAGACTGCATCAAACCAGTCAAAAGACTGAAGAATCAAACAACATGCTACCATGGTCAAGGTGGAGCGATGTGCTGGTTTCTGGAAATAAACATGAATCAATGAGGGATTTCCAGACATCCTAGAAACATGGAACTTAGTACCAGAGAATCTGATACTCACAAGATCGCTATGAGGGTCTAAAATATTCTAAATATTACGAGGGGACCGAGTTGGAGGGATTTGAAATGGAGAAGAACGGTGTAAGCAAGATTTGTTTCAACCGTAGATTAGCCCTTTCTCCAAAGCGATGACCTATTGTTTTTCTGGACTCAAACGTTTCCTGAATGTCCAAACTACCCATTAATATCAAACTGAAAATTGCACCAGTAGCATCATACGCCATCGAAGTAATATGGCCACGCCTGAACTACAAGAATGTCGAAGCCCTGGATAGAGTCAAAGCCAGAAACTTAAAGAAGACGCTTGGTGTATCGAAGTACTCTCCAACCCGACTAGTATATCAACTGGCGGGAACAACGACATTTATGAAGACATGATGTTAACATACAGCTTGCCCTCAACCGAAGCATGCGACAAGTTCTTGGAAGAACGAGTACAGAAAGCAGCAGAAATCGACCCGGCATTCTACCGAACCCCAGCAATGAAAGAGGAAGAATGGAAAACAGCCGGTTACGAACTCCGCCACCTTTACACAAGAGGGGCAATACATGGATTTTACCATCGAATCTGCAGCAGGAAAGGTTTCCACAACGCCGACAATGAATGTGTCTGCGAACTCGGCCACCAGGCCTGCCCACAGTATCATGTGTTCGAATGTGCCCATAGAACTCTGCCAATCTCACATTGTGGAAAAGACTGATGCAAATAACTATGTACACATTGTGTTTAGTTCAATAAATATATAATATCAAACTCCGAGGAAGTGTTGTGGAAAATTTCCAAGATATTAAGGAGGTAATGTCGTGGTGTAACGATGTAGGTCTATAATAAAGACAAAAATGAAAATAGACATGAATTAATGCAACACCTCCGGTGCCCTAGAAACGTAAAACTAGGTAGCAGAGTAACTGATGTCCCCAAGATCCCCAAAAATATTTAAATATCTAAAAGTTTTGCTAGGGGGCCGAGCTGATGAGATTATAAATTGGGTATCAGAAGCAGTTTGGCGTAAGTACGCAAGCATATTTTCACCCATAGGTTAACTTGTTTTCGAAAGCGATGACCTATAGTTTTCGTGAGTTCAAACGTTTGCTAAAAGTTCAAACTACTGTATATTCTAACATCAACAAACATAGTTGGAGATAAGCTAATTAAATCCAAAATGCACAATTTAAACTTACCGCTTGCGACCACCGTGTTTTCGAATCAATTTCGTGAGTCCGTGAAGGGTAACTATGTAGAATGTTACATTGTTCTGTTACAATATCTATTATTGCAGCCAACAGCACAGCACAACGTTCGGGAAGAACGTTTTCACATTTTCTAGCCGAGTGAATAAATCCTCATACAGTTCATCATCTGATCGCGTCATACAACACTCGGACTTAGGGATACCGCAGCTTCTCGGAACGTCCGCTTATAGCAGCACATCAGCATACCTATCGCAATCACCTCCAGAAACTGGCAGCTAAACTGAAAAGTCGTAACAACCTTCTGGGAAGACTAGTTGGAATATCATGGGGTGCAGATGCAAATTCACAGCGAACAACTGCTTTAGCACTAGCATATTCTTCAGCTGAATACTGTTCTGCTGTATGGCTGAATAGTTCCCATACTCGTCTGGTCGACGTCCAGCTACGCCACACAATGAGAATCATATCTGGCACCCTGCACTCAACTCCTGTACAGTGGTTACCCGTACTGAGCCACATTCAACCTCCTCACATCAGACGACAAAATGCCCTGGTCAGATTATGGACAAAGGTGATGATGAACAGATCACTTCCCATCCACCAGGATACAGATGAAGTCGACGTAGCGAGACTGAAATCCCGGAAACCTGCCAGGAAGACGGCCAGGAATCTAGCTGACATACCTTTTAGACCTGACAAAGCATGGAAGCAAGAATGGGCCAGATTACACCCACATGGTCTAATCAACATCGATGACCCAACAGCAAAACCTCCTGGGTTCAACCTCCCACGCAACATCTGGACCAGACTAAATAGGACACGCTGCGGCGTTGGAAGAACTGCTTCTGCACTACACCAATGGGGGTGGTTGGAGTCTCCTTCCTGCAACTGTGGTGCTGAAGTGCAAACCATCAGCCACATCGTGAAAGAATGTTCTCTACGAGCATTCACTGGGCCTATGGAGGAGCTACATCAACTTGATGTCATCAAGTAACCTTTGCGGCACTCACTTGGTTGGAAGGACTAGACATCAGCTTGTGATGAATTCTCAATATCTGCAGCTGTGTGTGTGTGTGTGTGTGTGTATGTGTGTGTGTATGCGTGCCTCCTAGTTAGTATGTAATACTTTATATCCATGTATATAAATATGTGATGATGAACAGATCACTTCCCATCCACCAGGATACAGATGAAGTCGACGTAGCGAGACTGAAATCCCGGAAACCTGCCAGGAAGACGGCCAGGAATCTAGCTGACATACCTTTTTTCTAATATCAATTATATGTAAAATACATTTCAAACGATTGTCAAATGAAGCATCATACGCTAAATAATAATAATAAATAAATAAGGGTACGCACGGAGCCTATAGTCCATACCCTGGCCTCGCAGGCATGGCTTGTGTACCGTACATCTGTACAAAAAAATGTCTTATGCACTCAAAGGTTAATTACACTTTTTATGAAACTCGATTCGTAAGAGGGCTTGTTTACCAACTATTGATGGGCGCAGTATTTTTAGCCTACTTTTCACATTTTGCAAAAATGAGGAAAAAGTAGTCTTATGAGATCGGGCAAATGTGTGTCTGTCTGTCTGTCTGTCTGTCTGTCCTTCTGTCTGTCTGGCTGGCTGTGTGTGTGTCCCCCCCTATCAACTCCTAAACGGCTGCAGCAATCAAAACCAAATTTAGAATAAGTAAAGATGTGCACCGGAATATCTCACGTCCATATTTGAAAATGATGTCAGTGCTACCAACTGCCGAAAAAACGCACTAGAAATTTGAGCTCCATATTGGATATCTAGGAAGGTATGCATGGGAGCTATTGCAAAATTGGCACACATGTAGATAACACTATTTCAGTTTAATTTCCAGGAGGCCATACATGACAGTGTTGCCAAAATAATTTTAAGCCTTCTGATAAGTCAAATTTTTAAATGCCTATAACGTCAACACTATCAATTGTATTTCAACCAAATTTTGTATGTAATATGTGTACATAAACAGATATGACTGGGCGTATTCGTACGAGCCACCAGGGCTGCCAACTGTCAATAAATGTTATCTCTATTATTTTATCCAAATACCAATATATCAGAAAGTATGCAAGCCGACGGCTTTAAACTATGCACACGTATAGTACCTGACATTCTAAATTAATTTGGAGTAACTTATGTACATCAGTGCTACCAACATGATTCTAAGACTGATGATAAGACCAATTTTTAAATACATGTAACTTCTATAATATCAATTTGATTTCAACCAAATTTCGTATGTGCTATGTGTACCATAACAGATATGACTATACGTATTGTTAAGAGCAATCAGGGCTGCCAACTGTTAATAAATGCTGTCTATATTTTTTTACCCTAATATCAATATATCAGAAAGTATGCAAGCCAACAGCTCTTGCACACGTATAGCACCTGACATTCTAGATTAATTTGGAGTAATTAATACAAGGTAGTGCTGCCAACTTGATTCTATGCCTGCTGATATTTCCAATTTTAAAATACATGTAACTTCTATACTAACAAAGGGATTTCATCCAAAATTGGCACAACAAGATATAATATTTCAGATTATTTCTGACCAGCACACGCATGACATTGTTGGCAACATGCTTTTACGCGTGCTGATAGATCCAGTGTCTAACTGCATGTAACGTCCATTGGACTTCAACCAAATTTTGTATTCTGTACCTTAAGAGATGGAACTAAGAATATATTCAGTCACCAGGGCTGCCAACTTTAGTGCTCTATTAGGCTACATTATACCAGGTATATTTTGAACTAATTAGATATTTCGATATTACCAACTTAATATCGTCATTATTCTAGATAGGTTCATATTCTGTAGAATAATCATTGGCATGAAAAGTAGGCTGTATAGTTCTTCACGGAACTTCTTGTTTATTTGTCTGTTGGCACACGCTAGAATAAAATGTGGCTTTTCACCGATATCTCAGCCTCATTCATGGCAGTGATTATCTGGAAGCTACTGAGGTATGAGTGGTGATGAGTAATGGAATTCAGGGCATAGCTAGTGTCTATGTATGCTGTGAAAGGTTCTACTCATAGGGTCAGTGCAGTTGTTCTGTCTCAGTGAAGAAAGCAATGTCAAACTACCTCACTCATCACCTTGCCTTGTACGCCTCATTGCAGTGCTGCCTTGAGTTTTGTGGGTTTCTTCCAGATAACCTATGATGGCTTTTTTGAGGATCCAACCAACCTCCGGGCTGACTACCTAACAGACAGACAGACAGACAGATTCGTAATAAACGTCTTGCCATTGAACGTTTAAAAGGGAGCTCAATAAAAAACGCGTATCTGTCCCTGCAAACGGAACGTAAAGATGGCGATAGACGGAGATATGGTGAAAGCCACAGTTTTAAAATTTAAGTGTTTACTCCTTTGGCTAGTGAAGCTGTATTTCACCCTTTAAATGAACGACCTGTAGCACAGTCTGAGAGAAATATGTAAACCGTTATGGAAGTTTCCAATATTGAATTCCTTTCAAGCCATGTTGTAACATATCTGTGGATATGACAGCTCACAGGTTATCGCTTACAAAATAGCATTCGTTTCTAATATTGGAATACGTGCTATTGAATACATCGATGGCTTATAAATACGCCATTCATGCTTTCAAAATACAATTGAGTTCTTGACATGTAACCCCGGCGTCATTCACCTGCAGCTGAAGCAGCTCGCGCCTACACGAGAATAGAGCAGCACAGCATGGAGCTTGAGGGAGAAATCTCCACCCACGCACCGGAAAGAAAGGAAAACAAAAGGCAGTTTCACTGTGAGTACCGTTAACAAGTGAATAATAATTCCTCTACATTGAGGTATTAAAAGCCGTTCTTTCATTGGTGCCTTGTAATCTATGCCTTTCCAGAATTTTTCTACAATAACATGGAAGTTACTGTAAATGAGAGAGAAGAAAGAACGAAAGAAGACCTGTACCAGAGATTTGGAAAGTTACACATTGGTCGAATATTGGGACAGAGGCGACTACAATGGTTTGGACACATCTTACGAGCGGACGGATCCCTTCCTAAGAGAGTGCTCCAATCTCAACCCACGGGAAAACGCCTGAGAGGACGCCCAAGAACACGATGGAAGGATCGAGTGACGACGATCCTTCAAGAAGTGGAACCGACAGCCGTGGAGGATGATGCCAGAGACCAGAAAAGATGGAATGCCATCTGCAACAAATATCTCCTCTTGTGATTGAATCACTTTCCTTTTTTAGCCTATTTTCAATTTTGAAAAAATAGGCTTATGAGATCACCTTTTGTCCGTGTGTGTGTGCGTGTGTGTGTGTGTGTGTGTGATTCGTGTGTGTGTCCCCCCCTAATAAAATCTAAATGGCAGGAGCGATTTCAATGAAACTCGGAAAGTTCATAGCACTATTCCCGGCGACCTCGACCGTGCCCTTCAAATTTTGCTACGACTCACCAATCCAACATGGCGGCTGTGCGAAATATTTCACCAGCATTCAATATCTCCGAAACTATTACCGATATTACCCTGACATTTTCTAATGTGATAGAGGGAACTACTATAAGTTCACTTATTTGACTTTTGAAAACATGGTAACTACAAAACCAACATGGAGGCCAAGCGAATTTGCGACTTTTAAATAGACGTTTCTCGCGATTTGACCAACCAAACGCAATGAAACTTGGTACAGTATATGTTTATATACATTGTAATGGACCGACATCTAACTTCGTTCAATTGTTCACATAATCACAAGATGGCGGATGTGCGAAATATTTCACTGGCATTCTATATCTCTGAAACTATTAGCGGTATCTCCCTAAAATTTTGTACGGAGATAAAGGGCACTACTGGAAGTCCATCTATAAGAATTTCAAAAACCGGTTAACTACAAAACGAACATGGCGGCCAAGCGAATTTGAAAATTTTAAATAGACCTTTCTCGCGATTTAATGTTCCAAGCGCACTGAAACCTGGTACAGGAAATATTTATACACATTGTAATCCACTGGTATCTAATTTAGTTCAATTGTTTACATAACCTCAAGATGGCGGCAGTACGAATTTTAAAATTAAGTTTTTATTTCTTGTGATGTAGTCATGCGATCGAAGTGAAAGTTTGAATAATGAACCTACGCAATAATTTTCCTTTAATGGTACATGACTCTATGGCCTATATATTAAACAATCCAACATGGTGACCATCCGAAATATTTAGACGATACTGAATATCTACGAATCTATTTTAGCAATCAAACTGCAATTTTTATTGTTCATAGGGGCTATGAACTTAAGTTCACCTATAGGACTTTAAATAACCTGGTGATCACAAATCCAACATGGCGGTGACGCGAATCATAAATATTCACATGGACGTTTCTCGCAATTTAACCATCTGCGTGCAGTGAAACTTGGTACAGTAAATCCTTATACGAATGTTAATCCACTGGCATCTAATTTATTTCAATTGTTTCCATAACCTCAAGATGGCAGCTGTGAAAAATTTTAAAATCTCCTTGTTTTTTCTTGTGTCCAAATTATGCGATTGAATTTTGAATACTACACGTTCACAATAATCTGCATGTAACAGTACATAACTCTAGGACCTACATATATAAAATCCAACATGGCGACCATCCGAAATATTTAGTCGGTTCTCAATATCTACGAATCTATTACAGCAATCAAACAGAAATTGTGTATGTTGATAGTGGCAATTAACATAAGTAGGATATATGAAAATAGGCTGTATAGTTCTTCACGGAACTACTTGGTTTTTTTTGGATCTTTTTTGTGTTTTGTAATTTTTTTTTCCTTTGTCATTTTTTGTTTTGTTTTTGTAATATTCGTAATATTTATATTTTCCTGTTGTCCTTCTGCTGTAGGCCTCAAAGGCCCGTTTAATGCAATAGATGATGATGATGATATTTCTTACCCATAAAATGCGTAAACATTGACCATTATCACAATGGTAATAATAAATAACCGTGTTGACTGATATTAAAACCACCTAGTCAATTAAACGCGGTTTGAATAAGGATGATATTTCTTACCCAGTCCATGGAGTAACAAATATAGCCTACTGGAAAGACTAGGAATGGTGTAATTGTGGGATAGTGACTTCCGATGGGAGGAGGATAGGGTGTGAAGAATGTGCACAGAAGGGTAAAAGACATAGAGTTGCAGGTGCTCAGGGAGAACCTTAACATTGTACTGCAAAGTAAGGTAATTTAGAAGTCGAAATTTACCGGTAATGTTTTTGTATATGTTTTTATTAATCTGATGTGTTTCTTTTTAAGGATTAGGGAAACACCAAATACAATTGGGCACAATCATGTTGACCAACTAGAAAAACATTAAATTTCGATTAAGAAGGCAACACTGAACGAGTAGTTCCATGAAGAACAATATAGCCAATTTTCATTTATGCTAATTATATTAATAGCCTCTATCAACATACAAAATTTGAGTTTGAATGCTGCAATAGATTCGTAAATATTGAAAACCGTCTAAATATTTCGGATGGTCGCCATGTTGGGTTTTTCTACATATGTACTACTAGCTGAAGTACCCGTGCTTCGCTACGGGTCATAAATAAATTAAAATGTGAAGGTGACAGTTAAAATAGGGGATAGGCGAGGTGCTGCGCAGAGGGAGATTAAGGATGAAACATTTTGTCCAACTACAACGCTCGGCGTTGACCGTGTTTTATAGCACAAATTTAGATTTTACTCGCTAACCGTTGGAGATACCTTTCGGATAGAAAATGTAATTTTAAACCTCGTATATGCCATCAAAAGTTTGCTATTTCTTAGCGTTCTCTTTTTATTTCAAATGGAAATATGAGTTTGAAACCAAAGGGTGTAGTGACGTAACTAAAATGGTCGCCATCTTTAAATAGTGCAAAGTATTGTAATCAAAAGTAACCTATATGTTAACCAGGTAAATCAGCTACTTCCATGTAAAATTCACGTATATCGGACCAGTGGTACTTGCGTGATTGAGTAATACACAGACACACACCATCTCATTTTTAGCCTTGCTTCGCTCGCGTCATTACTTACATTACTTACATGGGTAGGAGCGATCATCCTGTCAAAGTTAAGGGCCGACCACAGCGAACAAATTATGGTAAATATTATTTTGTAAACCGTGCCATTGATAACTGGAACTCTCTACCTGTCGCAGTGTTAGAGCCTTTTCCCAAACATATAGGTGTGTTTAGGAAAAGACTGACTATTTGTGTAAATACTCCAGTTTAATTGTTGTATAATTGTAATTGAATTGTTATGTGTAATTATTTATTTGTTATGTATATCCAATTTGCCTCCGGGGGCCACACCCTCCATTGCAAATAAATGAATGAATGAACGAATGAGTGTCATATTGTTATATAATGAAATGCAGTTTTAACTCCGTTAACACCCCTTTAGAACCTGAATATCCAAAAATCCCTCCTTAGTAGACGTTTTCGACACACAACGAACATATCCCCAAAATGTAATTCTTCTAACTTTAATAGTTTTGGTTGGTCGATGAGAGTGAACATCCAAAAATCATTCCTTAGTGGACGTTTTTCTTCCAAAATTTCACCCCTCCCCATAGGCCCCTTAAATTGCATTTATGAAAAAACGGTCGAACACCTATTTATTTTATCTATTTATTTATTTATTTATTTATTTTTAAGCTGATTGATTTCCTCCGAGTTTCAAACTCCTCGCCTATGTCTTTTAAGAGATACACGCTCCGGTAGGAATCTTTCAACCCCCACTTTTCATTCCTTTAACCTCATAACATACACTACATGGAAAAACCATTAGATATGTGTCAGCTTATTTTTAATGATTAGTATATATGCCAAGTATCACATCCCCAAATGAAACCACTCGTCAGATATTGTTATTCAATGAAATGCACGTTTACCCCCTTAACTCCTCTTTAGAACCTGAATATCCAAAACTCTTTCCTTAGTGGACGTTTTCGACATACAATGAACATATCCCCAACATTTCATGTTTCTAATTTTAATAATTTTGGCTGGGCGATGATGAGTGAGTGAGTCAGTCAGGACATTTTTTCATTTATTTTTGATAATTTCACCCCTCCACATGAACCCCTCAAATTGGATTTATGAAACAAACGGTCGAACGCCTATTTACTTATTTAAAGCAGTTTTCCCCCTGAGTTTGATGAGTGACTAAGTGAGTCAATCATTTAGGACACTTTCTTTCCTGTTTTCCCCCCCAGAATATCTCCCCTCTCCAAGGGCTCCTGAAATTGGATTTATGAATAAACGGTCGAACACCTATTTATTTGTATTTTAAGCTGTTTTTCCCGCCGAATTTAAATTTTTTCACCTATGTCGTTTCAGAGATACACGCTCCGTTAAGAATCCCTCAACCCCCAATTTTCACCCCATTCACCTCATAATATACATCACATCGACAAACCCTTAGACATATGTCTGATTATTTTTAATGATTAGTTTCTATACCGAAAATCACATCCCCAAAGAAACAAATCATGTGATATCGTTATTCAATGAAATGCACCTTTACCCCCTTAACACCTCTTTAAATCCCGAATAAACAAAAATCATTCCTTAGTTGACGTTTTCGACATACAACGAACATATTCCCAAAATTTCATGTTTCCAACATTAATAGTTTTCGCTGGGCGTGATGAGTGAGTGAGTCAGACAGGACATTTTCTTTCAATTATTTTTACCAGAATTTCACCCTTCCCCATGGGCCCCTTAAATTGGATTGATGAAAAAACTCTTGAACACCTATTAACTAATTTTTTAAGCTGTCTTTTTCCCCTGAGTATGATGAGTGAGTGAGTCAGTCAGTCAGTTAGGACAATTTCTCTCCTTTTTCCCCCCAGAATTTCACCCCACCCCATTGGCCCATTAAATTAATTTATGAAAAAAAGAACGGTCGAACACCGATTTACTTATTTATTTAGCTGATTTTCTTTCTCTGAGTTTCAAATTTCTCACCTATGTCGTTTAAGAGATAGGCCTTCACGCTCCATTAGGAATCCTTCAACCCCCACTTTTCACCCCTTGCACCTCATAATAATACACCATATCGAAAAACACTTAGACACCTGTCTGCATATTTTTAATGATTAGTTTATGTGCCGAGTATCACATCCACAAATGAAACCACTCTTGAGATATTGTTATTCAATGAAATGCAGGTTTAACCCCCTTAAGACCCCTTTAGAGCCTGAATATCCAAAAATCCTCCCTTAGTGTACGGTTTTGACATACAACGAACATATCTCCAAAATGCCATGTTTCCAACTTCAAAATTTTTGGCTGGGCGATGATGAGTGAGTGAATGAGTCAGGACATTTTCTCTCATTTGTTTTTCTTCAGAATTTCACCCCCTCCCGATGAACCCCTTCAATTTGATTTATCCAAAAAAAACTGTCGAACAGCTATTTACTTACTTTAAAGCAGTTTTTCCCCCTGAGTTTGATGAGTGAGTCAGTCAGTCAATCGGTTAGGACACTTTCTTTCCAGTTTTTTTCCCCCCTGAATTTCACCCCTCCCCATGGGCTCCTTAAATTGGATTTATGAAAAAACGGTCAAACAAATATTTACTTATTTTGTATGCTGATTTCTTTCCGCTGAGTTTCAAACTCCTCGCCTATGTCGTTTAAGAGATACACGCTCCGTTAGGAATCTTTCAATCCCTATTTTTCACCCCTTTCACCTCATAATATACACCACATCGAAAAACCATCGGACACGTGTCTTCTTACTTTTTAATGATGAGTTTATATGCAGTGAATCACATCCCCCAATGAAACCATTCGAGAGATATTGTTATTCAATGAAATGCAGGTTTAACCCCCTTAAGACCCCTTTAGAACCTGAATATCCGAAAATCCTCCCTTAGTTGACTGTTTTGACATACAATGAACATATACCAAAACGGTCATGTTTCTAACTTCAATAATTTTGGCAGGGCGATGATGATGAGTGAGTGAGTGAGTCAGGACATTTTCTTTCAATTTTCTTTTTTCAGAATTTCACCCCTCCCCATGAACCCCTTAAATTTGATTTATGAAAAAAAAAACTGTCGAACAGCTATTTACTTACTTTAAAGCAGTTTTTCCCCCTGAGTTTGATGAGTGAGTCAGTCAGTCAATCAGTTAGGACACTTTCTTTCCTGTCCCCCCACCAGAATTTCACCCTTCCCCATGGGCCCCTTAAATTGGATTTATAAAAAAAACGGTCAAACACATATTTGCTTATTTTTTATGCTGATTTTTTTTCGCTGAGTTTCAAACTCCTCGCCTTTGTCGTTTAAGAGATACGCGCTCATTTAGGAATATTTCAATCCCCACTTTTCACCCCTTTCACCTCATAATATACACCACATCGAAAAACCCTGAGACTCGTGTCTTCTTATTTTTAATGATGAGTTTATGTGCCGAGTATCACATCCCCCAATGAAACCAATCGGGAGATATTGCTAGTCAATGAAATGCAGGTCTACCCCCTTAACACCCCTTTAGAACCTGAATATACAAAAATCCTTTCTTAGTGGGCATTTGCGGTCCTTGGGGAAGCTGCATACCAAATTTCATTCCAATCCGTTCGGTGGTTTCTGAGATTTCGTGATGAATGAATGAGTGAGTGAGTGGTATTTGACAAATATATAGTAGAAGATAGTGTCAAGTCTTTGTTATGCTAAACTCGGTTGACAGTGCTGTGTGAGTAGGTGAGTAACTAACGGGATTTCAAGTAGAGATGCTCATTTTCTATACCAGTAGTGCAGAGCGCAACTGGCATCCAGACGGCCGTGTCTCGACTTGAGCTATGTTGCCATGGAAACTGTCTGCCTTGCCATTCCTTCATGAGTATATTTTATGATTTGATTAGCCTGTGCTTGAGTCCAAAAGGGCCTAAATCAAAAGAATGAGAAAGACTATCGAAAATTCATGTAGCCAGCGGTTCCTTCCGGGTCCTAAACTATGTGTATGCAAAATTTGGTTGAGGTTGGTGGAACGGTGTGGATTTGTATACGGAACAGACCCACATACCCACATACCCACATACAGACTTTCACTTTTATATATTATATTAGATGAAGATGATTCTGTATGTCTATTATTCTAACTTTATTCGCATGATTAGGACACAAGAAATTAAAACGAGATCTTAAAATTTTGCACAGCCGCCATCTTGTGGTTATGAAAACAATTATTGAAATAAATTAGATGTCAGTGGATTAAAATTTGTATATGCTTTAACCGTACCAAGTTTCACTGCGCTCGGATGAATAAATCGCGAGAAATGTGTATTTAATTATTTACATTTCGCGTCACCGCCATGTTGGATTTGTGCTCACCAGATTATTGAAAGTCCCCTCTGAAGGAAGGCATAGCCTCTATCAACATACAAAAATTCAGTTTGATATTGAGAACCGTCCAAATATTTCGGATGGTCGCCATGTTGGATTTTTATATATGTAGGCCATCGAGTTATGTACAGTTAGATGCCAATTATTGCGTAGGTTCGTTATTCAAAAGTTGAAGTCGATCGCATGATTAGAATATAAGAAATAAACACTTAATTTTAAGGTTTCGCACAGCCGCCATCTTGAGATTATATAAACAATTGAATTATATTACACGTCAGTGTATTACAATGTGCATAAACATTTTGTTGTACCACGTTTCACTACGTTCAGATGGTTAAATCGGGAGAAAAGTCTATTTGAATGTTTCAAGGTCGCTTCTGTAGTTATCAGGTTTTTGGAAGTCACATAGATAAACTTCTAATAGTACCGATTATCACTATACAAAATTTCAGGGTGATTTTAATAAGAGTTTCGACGATATAGAATACCGGTGAAATATTTCGCACAGCCGCCATGTTGGATTGGTGAGACGTAATAAAATAGTACTATAATAGCTTACTATGACTTTACTGAGTTTCATTGAAATCGCTCGAGCCGTTTAGATTTTATTAGGGGACACGCGCATACCAGCACACACACGGACATCAGGCGATCTCATGAGCCTAACTCTACTTTATATAAAACGAAGTCCCCGATTCTTGGATGTCACGGGTAATCTCGAGAAGCCCTGGGTGGATTTTGATGCGGTTTTCAACATTCTGTAAAGTATATCTCGAGGACGATTTCTGTAGAAAATAATTTATTTGTGATCAAAGAAAGCCGAGCAGTAACGATTTAACCGAAAAAGTCGAAAAAAAAAATACCTGGCGTCCGAGCGCTTTGTACGCTTACGCCGGGAAAAACGTTAAAAATATCTAAATACTATGAGTGTAAGAATTGTTCAACATGAAAAGGTCTTCAAAAAGTCCGCGAGAGCATGTGTCTATCTTCAATACACCGCCCACTATAAGTGTTTTTACGTTTTCATTTCTTCCAACCATGCCCGATCATATACTGAGGTGGTGACAATTTACTAACTAGCGGGCGAACCTATTACCCCAGATACAGCCAGCAGCAGACCGTCGAGTCGTGTTGATTTAAGATCCATAGTGTTCTGTGGTTAAGACTTCAGAGAAGGGTGGTTGTATTTGGAGTTTCCCTGGAAGTGCAACTCGGCTCTTCTTCATTTCGCCTGTGAACTTTCCGTTCCGCGAGATACATAGTCAAGTTAAGATTGGACGGAAGGAGGATGTGTGTTTCATGCATCTCGCCATTCCCTGGAAGTGCAACTCTTCACTTCGCCTGTGAACTTACCGTTCCGCAAAATACACATTCAATTTAAGATTGGATGGAAGTGGGATTTGGTGTTTCATGCCCCTCGCCTTTCTTAAGTTACGTCTGAAAAGATTTCGTTATAATTTATAGTCAGTCAGTGATTTTAAGCTATCATGACGAGATGTAAAACGGATATAGGCTAGCGCTCATTACATAACGATGAAACAGAGCAACAGATTAGACGCAGTAGTCGATAGTGAAGAAAATATTCATTACCCTCCAGAATTCCTAAATTCTTTCCTTCCATCAGGCTTTCCACCACGCAAGCTTATTTTAAAAGTGGGAGTGCCTATTATATTGCTAAATAATTTACAGCAACCAAAGTTATGAAATGGGACACGATTGGTAGTGAAAAATTTGAAAAACTGTTTTATTGAAGCAACTATCTTAACTAGCTGTGGTACATGAGAAACAGTCTTATTACCCAGAATCCCTACGATTCCTTCAGATTTGCCTGATCATTTCAAACGAGTACAATTCCCAGTAAGAGTCTGCTTTCGCATGACTAAAAACAAAGCATAGGGTCAGACACTTAGCGAGACTGGAGGTGATCTCAGTGGAAAATGTTTTTCCCATGGACAGCTTTACGTAGCTCTATCGCGTTTTACATCAAACTGAAATCATTTCGAGTTCACTGCCGGAGGGAAAACGACTAATGTCGTAAACAAGGAAATCTTATAAGACCTCGGTTAAAAGTAGCCTATCACCTTGTGTTCATAACTGTTCCCGGGCAAAGCCGGGGTGGTGAACCGTTTTTCTTCCACCTGTAGACCTCCTTTTTTCTTTTTCCCTTCTGCGTGTCAATTATCGGAATTGTTCTCTTTTCCTCTTGGTTATTACTGGCCAGGCTAGCCGAGCAGATCAGTGGCCATTTCTATAATTGCTGATCAAGGTTCGTTATAGTCATTTCTTGCCGAATCGTGATTAGTGACACCTCTTCCCTTTTATCTTCTCTTTTCCGTCACCAGTGACAACCCTTTGTTACTCTCCGGGCAGTCTCCTATTTTTAGCCTATTTTCAATTTTGAAAAAATAGGCTTATGAGATCACCTTTTGTCCGTGTGTGTGTGCGTGTGTGTGTGTCTGTGTGTGAGGTGTGTGTGTGTGTCCCCCTAATAAATTCTAAACGGCAGGAGCGATTTCAATGTAACTCGGTAAGTTCATAGCACTATTCCGGGCGACCTCGACCGTGCCCTTCAAATTCTGTTGCGTCTCACCAATCCAACATGGCGGATGTGCGAAATATTTAACCAGCATTCAATATCTCCGAAACTATTCCCGATATCACCCTGGAATTCATTACGGTGATAAACGGGAACTACTAGAAGTTCACCTATGTGACTTTTGAAAAACTGGTAACTACAAAACCAACATGGCGGCCACGCGAATTTGCGACTTTTAAATAGACGTTTCTCGCAATTTAACCAACCAAACGCAATAAAACTTGGTACAGTACATGTTTATACACATTGTAATGCACCGACATCTAACTTCGTTCAATTGTTTACATAACCACAAGATGGCGTCCGTGCTAGATATTTCACTGGCGTCCTATATCTCTGAAACTATTAGCGGTATCACCCTGAAATTTTGTACGGAGATAAAGGGCACTACTGGAAGTTCGTCTATAAGACTTTCAAGGCCGGTTAACTACAAAACGAACATGGCGGCCAAGCGAATTAGACAGTTTTAAATAAACCTATCTCGCGATTTAATGTTCCAAACGCAATGAAATCTGGTACAGGAAATGTTCATACACATTGTAATGCACTGGTATCTAATTTAGTTCAATTGTTTACATAACCTCAAAATGGCGGCTGTGCGAATTTTAAAAATAAGTTTTTATTTCTTGTGTCGTATTCATGCGATCGAAGTGAAAGTTTGAATAAAGAACCTACGCAATAATTTTCCTTTAATGGTACATGACTCTATGGCCTATACATTTAACAATCCAACATGGCGACCATCCGAAATATTTAGACGGCTCTGAATATCTACGAATCTATTATAGCAATCAAACTTAATATTTTTATGTTCATAGGGGCTATGAAGATAAGTTTACCTATAGGACTTTCAATAACCTGGTGGTCACCAATCCAACATGGCGGCGACGCGAATTATAAATATTCACATGGACGTTTCTCGCTATTTAACCATCCGAGTGCAGTGAAACTTGGTACAGAAAATCCCTATATGAATGTTAATCCACTGGCATCTAATTTATTTCAATTGTTTCCATAACCACAACAAGATGGCAGCTGTGCGAAATTTTAAAATCTAGTTTTTACTTTTTGTGTCCTAATCATGCGTTTGAAGTTTGAATGCTACACGTGCACAATAATCTTCATGTAACAGTACATAAATATAGGGCCTACATAAATAAAGTCCAACATGGCGACCATCCGAAATATTTAGTCGGTTCTCAATATCTACGAATCTATTACAGCAATCTAACTGAAATTTTGTATGTTAATAGTGGCAATTAACATAAGTAGGACATATGAAAATAGGCTGTATAGTTCTTCACGGAACTACTTGTTTATCTCCCATGTGGGACTTTATATTTTGTACTCCTGCTCTCGTCTTTGAGATGCCGTGTTTTTCTTTCGGATTTTACTCCCTTTTCAATTGTTTAGTATAAAGGTGCGCGTAGAGGCGCGGATCTAGTTTATTTAATGGAATTCCGTGATGCCGGATTATGCAGTTTCCATCAAGGTTGGTCACGTCTTCTTGTCTTTGCATTTGCTTACTGTATGGAATACAATGGCGTATGGCCTTTTTAGTATGTCCATTGTGAGCTTGTTTCGTTCCCGTCATCTTTGTCCTCCTATCGTCGTATCTTTTTGTGTGGGTATTTGGTTCGATACTGTATAGTGCGTTCACCAGTAAGACCATTACCATACCTCTTTTCATTTGTTTACCTCCCTTATCTTAAGATTGCGTCTTCCTACGAAAGTCTATGAGTATGGCTTAATCCCTTTCTGGGGTAACTTATTTTGATGGATATCTTTTATTTAGTGTAACGTAACGTCTCTTGTGTTTATTTTATTTCGGTTTCTTGGCCCTCATTTTAATGATTTATTTATCTACGTCATATCTACGCGCGTTTTTATTAAACTCCGTCCTTTCTCATATTCCCTCACCTTCTCCATTTCTTCTGGGCCATTAGAGCTACCGTTCGCTTCTTTGGCGGTAGACTCACTTTTCCTGACACCTCGTCTAACCCTCTTATCTTCCGTATTTCACAATGTAATATTACTCCTTACGAGTATTCCTTCCCCATATATCTCCTTCCCTTTTACCTCTACCTCCTATCGCCCATTACTTTAACGTCACGGTACTTTGTATCGTCAGTTTACCTTATGTCAGCTGATTGACAACCACATTACCTCACCTTAGCATGTAATGCTTCCTCGTCATTCGTTAGGACTATTTCCTTGGAGAATACATTACCGTTCCTTTACTTATGCGGCGTGTTTGTGTACCTTATTATGTACGTTGTTTAGGCTAGTTCTTTATTCTTTAAGCAACTAGACTAGGCTAGGCTAGGCCCATGGTTCTTCGTAGTTACGGGATTCGAATTGAACTTGCATTCACTGCAACGTGGTTGTACGTTCAGTCCATCGCCTCTGAATCTATTATCCTTTCATCACCCAGTCATGTATCATGGGATCAGCGAACGACTAATAGGTACACACTTCCACTGCGACAACATCTGCGAACAAGGCCGGACGGCACAAATTGGTAGGCGGAGCTTGGTCGCCATTCGAATCTTTCGCTCTACATGTAACTACACTTAGTTTCAATTCCCAAAACCACATAGGAGAACCGCTTAGCCCCATGAATACGTCCAACTGTATGTGTAAGTTGGCAATAAGCAACTATATCATTTGTTTGTTGTTTTCTTGTGTCGAGAATGAAATATGGCAGCGGCTTATTGTCAATAAACAAAACAAACTGATGTGTGAATCGAGGAAATGTTCATGAAGATAATTATCCATGTGATAATTTTATGCCGCAGTAAGCAGCTTTGACTTCAAAGTAAAGGTAAGGTCTGCATTAAATATATTTCGTGCCTTTTCTGCGAGTGTGATGACAAATATGAATAGCAACACCAAGTACGATATCGATTCACCAATCATCAGTGACGTTAAACATTTATTCAACATCAATGCTTCGACGAAACTTGAATGGTTGGAATTTGACCTGCTATTTCCCACATTACCTATTCCCGAAGTACGTAATTCAATCTTTCAAGGGGGAAATGTCGCAAACACCGTAAGCAAATGGAATATTAGATATTCAGGGGAAGAAGGTTCTTCTCTAATTTTCGAGTTTACTACACGCATTGAGGAACTATGAGCATGCTATAGTTTGGTGCCTGACAGTATTATACAATGTATTCCTATGCTATTATGTGGAAGCGCTTTGAAATGGTACCGTCTTGTTCAGTACCCCTTTAGTTCATGGACTGGTTTTGTAAATGCTTTGAAGGAGAGATTCACGCCATCTGACTTTGAGCATGCCTTAAAGCATGAAATTTTCTCACACATCCAAACATTCGGCGAAAATATTGACGATTATGTTACAGCGATCCCTACCCTGATATCCCACCTCCCTGTTTCACTGTCTTCTCGTGAATCTATTAATACTGTTTATTGTAATTTACACTCGTCATATAAACAGTTTATTCGTCGTTCATCAGTATTAGACATTGAAGGCATTCTCATCCAAGGGCGTGAATTTGAAGCAACTTCTCGATTGTGTAATTGATATTCCCCACCCCACAGCATTCGGAATCTATGTTTCCTGAATTAGCGTTTAGCATGGAGGAGAGAAGTGATAAGATCAATATCCCTGCATGTGGGCAACGTGGCAATACCACACCCGCCTTGAACAACACTACAATGTAACAATCGAGGCAATACCTCCGCCTCTGTTAATTCACATAGAATTAATATTCGCGTTAATGCCGTGAATCATGTCCAACATAGTACGTCCTGTTCTCACAACCTTAATGCGAATGCCCCTCCTCACGTGAATGCTTCCAGGTCCCCGGTTCTATGCTGGAACTGCTTAAAAGGGTCCCATGTGTACCGTGAATGTTTAGAACCGCAAAAAGGAAAGTTCTGTTTTGGCTGTGGTCTGCAAGGAGTATCCAAACCAATCTGTCCTCTCTGCAACGCTACATATCACTTGGGCAACTAGTGAAGCCTTGCGATAATGAGTCCAATCGTGAGATTAAGAAGTTTTATTTCAGCAGGGACTACGCTTCGGTGATAATTGATTTTCCTTCCATCACAACTATAGGTTCAACATAGGCAGGTATGCCATTATTTTCCAGGTAATTGACTAGGTCTTGGTGAGCTCCACTCTGTGAGCAATGCAGGGGCGTACCGTGGAACTTGTAAGTAATAACAGCCTGCAGCAAGTATCTCCTTTTTCTCTTAAATGTTTATTTTTTCTTGTGACATGTTTTCCAGCTGTATTTCTTCAAGTTCACGTGTGGTGGCGCAAGATGGCATTGCTTACAATTATATTAACTACTTCTTTTTCAGGTTACTCTTTCAAATAATATTTAAATAGATGACGTGTAGTCACTTTTCTTCATTCCTAGTCTATCTTTGTCGGAGTAACGTGGTGGTCACCACTCAATTTCATCCCATTATTAGCATAATTAATATCATTCTCAATTAATATATTTCTTTTAATCAATTATAGATTTAGGCTCTCTGCCATCCTACCTTGTGAGACTAAGGAAGACTACATTTGATATACCTATGATTATTATACAGGGTGTATTTGATATGATGGAAGCCCTTTACACTGGTGGAAGAAGATGGTATTTTAAGCAAATATCTTCATGAAATTAAGTCGGATCTTAATTAGTGTAGGTGGAATTAAATCACAAAAATCGTCGGTCAATATCTTGGAAACGGGCTTTCACTTCGTTCCCCTCAGCAGCACAGCTGACTTCTCCCCGTCACCCTCCCCTCCAGCGCTAAGGAATGATGACAAGAGTCTGAAGTTGAGTGACCTCCTCGTCTTGTCTGCCAATGACATTGAAATACACAAACCGAGCCTATGCACAGCTGTTTCACACCTTCATGGGGAGTGGCTACATGACTAGTGATGGTGGATCTGTCTAGGATTTTGCCAGCTTCATGGACTATGCATAGAAAATAGAAATCCTAAAGATTTGGTAAATTAATTAAAGGAACTGTTGGTCTATCTTTGTGTGAAGATAGTGCAACAACTGTAATAAAAATATTAATAATACTAATAATAGTAATAATAGGCTTTGAGACACACTAACTTCTTTTATGTTTCTTTTTGGTATGTCGAGTTGCCAGACTTTAATGTACGTAGGATTTCTTGTATGTGCCATGAAATCCATGGACATGATCGTATTAGATCCCATTCATTTACTACATGACTGAACGTAGATCGCACCCTCGGGATGGTTAGCACTCTACCACCAGAACTACACGTGCTGGCTCTTATTATTATCAGACTATTATTATTATTATTATTATTATTATTATTATTATTATTATTATTATTATTATTATTATTATTATTATAACACTGTATTATAACAATGTATTTGTATTTTATTTTCATTTTCATGTATTTTCATATGTATGTACATTGTTGATTGACCAATAAATCAACACACACCCCCCCCCCCCCCCCTGTCCAGTTTATGGCCACCCCAGTGCTGGAGATGGGATGGGACAATTCACAATATGTACATGTGGTACCGTACTAGTATTAAATCTTGGAAGTAGTTTTCCATGGGTTCCCACGTCTACCCCCAGGCAAATGCCGGGATTGTTCCTAACTTAAGGCCACGGCCGCCTTCTTCTCAATAACCATAACCGCTGGCAGTGCAGCCCATGAAGGGCCTAGACCTACCAAGCGACCGCTTCCCTGCCATTTGGCCTGCAGATATTAGGGTGACGCGTGGTCAGTGCATCGGGTCCCCTCGGCCATTAATCTTGATTTTCCTGACTGGGGCACTGCCTCACTGTCAGACAGCTACTCAATTGCCCTCACGAGGCTTAGTGCACCGCGTTCCAGCCCTCACGTCAGTTTCTAATACCCTGAAGGAGCCGGGAATCGAACCCAGGGCCTCCAGATTAGAGGCAGTTGCACTGCCCCAACACCACAGGGCTGGCGCCTTCTTCCGAATCCTCACCTGAATTACAAATACCCACATTACTACAGAAACCACAAAAACACAGGTTATCACACAAATTCTACCCACACCCTGATACATGGGGCTAAATGACCAAAATCGCCAAGCCTCTCAAACAAAACATCAAGTATTTTACTTCCGTCTTAAATGCCTAGTTCTGAACAGACTACGGGATGTCGGAATTTTGTCACACTGTATTTCATTAAATTAATGTTTTTAGTATTTTCAGAAACTAGTCAACAGAAGGTCCGACACGGACGCCAATGATACACCAGGGCTGAGTATCGAAATTATTTTATACATGAACACTTACAATGTAGGCTACACAATACTACCGGTCCTAACGTCCCAAGCCATTGCGTGCGTTGTCGACAACAACAACAAGAACAACAGCAATGCACATTTTCTTACGAGACGGTAGCGCGTATCCTCATAACATCTGATAGCCTACCACCCCTCAAGTCAACCGGTAAGTTCAATGCTCCGATTACGTAACAACTTCCCCTCGGCGTGTCGTCACACCTGGCCCCGCCTCGTTTCCCCCAGCCTGCCGCACCACTTTCTGCCTGATTAGTTTCTGAAAAAACTAAAAACATTGACTTTTTCATGATTAATTATCAATTTCAAGATAGGTGACATTTTTTTTAACCTAGGAAGCTTAGAATAGTCTCTTCTATCACCAGTGTAACGGACTTCCATCATATCAATTACACCCTGTATATTGTGACTTTGTTACTTTTGTATATTTTTTGGCGAGGAAGCTAGGTTTTTAAATTATTATATTATTTGTCTGGTTTAACTTATACTCTTACTGTGAAATTTTCGTCGTTTGATTTTTGTATTTTTCTTCGATTAAGTACACTTCGTTTGAGTCCTCCCATCTTCCTCCTACTTCTAGGGTCCTTCCCGTCACATTTTCGTGATGAATCCGGTCTCCTCCGTTCTCCCTTCCTCGTTGTCGTTTAATAAAATTTTTGTTCGTCTAGTTAGTTGGACGCAACACAAATTTTGGTGGAGTGTGAGGGAATCTGAACCGTTTTCCTTCCACCTGTAGACCTCCTTTTTCCTTTTTCCCTTCTACGTGTCAATTATTGAAATTGTTCTCTTTTCCTCTTGGTTATTACTGGCCAGGGTAGCCGAGCAGATCAGTGGACATTTCTATAATTGCTGATCAAGGTTCGTTATAGCGATTTCATTCTATGCCAAATCGTGACTAGTGATACCTCTTCCCTTTTATCTTCTCTTTTCCGTCACCAGTGACAACCCTTTGTTACTCTCCGGGCAGTCTTCTGTTTTTTTATCTCCCATGTGGGACTTTATATTTTGTACTCCCGCTCTCGTCTTCGAGATGGCGTGTTTTTCTTTCGGTTTTTACTCCCTTTTCTAGTGTTTATTATAAAGATGCGCGTAGAGGCGCGGATCTAGTTTATTTAATGGAATTCCGTGATGCCGGATTATGCAGATTCCATCAAGGTAGGTCACGTCTTTTTGTCTTTGAAGTTGCTTACTGTATGGAATACTATGGCGTACGGCCTTTTTAGTATGACCATTGTGAGTTTGTTTCTTTCCCGTTATCGTTGTCCCCCTATCGTCGTATCTTTTTGTGTTAGTATTTGGTTCCGTTTACTGTATAGTGCGTTCACCAGTAAGACCATTACCATACCTCTTTTCTTTTGTTTGCCTCTCTTATCTTAAGATTGCGTCTTCCTTCGCAAGTATATGAGTATGGATTAATCCCTTTCTGGCGTAACTTATGTTGATGCATATATTTTATTTAGTGTAACGTAACGTCTCTTGTGTTTATTTTATTTCGGTTCCTTGCCCCTCATTTTAATGTTTATTTATCTACGTCATATCTACGCGCGCTTTTATTAAACTCCGTCCTTTCTCATATTCCCTCACCTTCTCCATTTCTTCTGGGCTATTAGAGCTACCGTTCGCTTCTTTGGTGGTAGACTCACTTTTCCTGACACCTTGTCTAGCCCTTTTATTTTTAGCCTACTTTTCACATTTTGCAAAAATGAGGAAAAAGTAGACTTATGAGATCGGGCAAATGTGTGTCTGTCTGTCTGTCTGTCTGTCTGTCCTTCTGTCTGTCTGTCTGGCTGTGTGTGTGTCCCCCCCTATCAACTCCTAAACGGCTGCAGCAATCGAAACAAAATTTGGTAGGAGTAAAGATCTATACCTGAATATCTCACGGCCATATTTGAAAATGATGTCAGTGCTACCAACTGCTAAATAATCGCAATTGAAATTTGAGCTCCATGTTGGATATCTTGGAAAGTATGAATGGGAGCTATTTCAAAATTGGCACACGTACAGATCATAATATTCTAGTTTAATTTCCAGGAGGCCAAACATGGCAGTGTTGCCAAAATGATTATAAGCCTCCTGATAAGTCTAATTTTTAAATGCATATAACTTCTACACTATCAAGCGGAATTCAACCAAATTTCGTATGTTGTATGTGTACATAAACAGATATGACTGAGCGTATTCTTAAGACCTACCAGGGCTGCCAACTATTAATAAATGCTCCTAATTTATTTTATCCAAATACCAATATATCAGAAAGTATGCAAGCCGATAGCTTTAAACTATGCACACGTATAGTACCTGACATTCTATATTAATTTGGAGTAACTTATATACGTCAGTGCTACCAACATGATTCTAAGCCTGCTGACAGGTCCAACTTTAAATACATGTAACTTCCATACTATCATTTGGATTTCAACCAAATTTCGTATGTGCTATGTGTACCATAACAGATATGACTATGCGTATTCTAAGGAGCAACCAGGGCTGCCAACTGTTAATATGTGCTGTCCCTATTTTTGTTACCCTAATAGCAATATATCAGAAAGTATGCAAGCCAATAGCTCTAAACTTTGCACACGTATAGTACCTGGCATTCTAGACGAATTTGGAGTAACTAATATACGTCAGTGCTGCCAACATGATTCCAAGCCTGCTGATAGGTCCAATTTTAAAATGCATGTAACTTCTATACTAACTAATGGATTTCATTCAAAATTGGCACGACAATAGATCATATTATTTCAGATTATTTCTGACCAATACATGCATGACATTGTTGCCAACATGATTTTACGCGCGCTGTTAGATCCAATGTTTAACTGCATGTAACGTCCATGCTATCCAGTGGACTTCAAACAAATTTTGTATTTAGTACCGTAAGAGACGGAACTAAGAATATATTCAGTCATCAGGGCTGCCAACTGTAGTGCTCTATTAGGATACATTATGCCAGGTATACAGTATTTCGAACTAATTGGAAATTTCGATATTAGCAACTTAATTTCGTCATTATTCTAGATAGGTTCATATTCTGTAGAATAATCATTGGCATGAAAAGTAGGCTGTATAGTTCTTCACGGAACTTCTTGTTCGTATTTCACAATGTAATTTTACTCTTTACGAATATTCCTTCCCCATATATCTCCCTCCCTTTTACCTTTACCTCCTATCACCCATTACCTTAACGTCACGGTCCTTTGTATCGCCTGTTTAACTTATGTCTTATGTTTGACAACCACATAACCTCACCTTAGCATGTAATGCTTCCTCGTCATTCCTTATGCCTATTTCCTTGGAGAATACAATTCCGTTCCTTTACCTATGCGGCGTGTTTGTGTACCTTATTCCGCACGTTGTTTAGTTCTTTATTCTTTAAGTAACTAGACTAGGCTAGGCTAGGCCCATGGTTCTTCGTAGTTACGGGATTCGAATTGAACTTGCATTCTCAGCAATGTGGATGTACGTTCAGTCCATCGCCTCTGATTCTATTATCCTTTCATCACCTAGTCATGTATCATGGGCCCAGCGCACGACTAATGGGTACACACTTCCACTGCGACAACATCTGCGAAAGGCCAGACGGCACAGTGGGTTGCTAGTTATTTAATAAATGAAAATAGTCTATAAATGGCTTCAAACACCATAACTCAATTTATGAGTATAAAGCCTCAAGGTCTAACGAATAGAGAAATAAGAGGGATAATTCGATGGTTAATGGGGCTGTATAAGAACAACGCAGTGAGAGAAGGAGTAAAAGTGGACCTTTGCTTCTTTTGTGGGAAGGTTATCGATTTAGCACACCAACTGATCAGACAATGTAATGAAATCGAAATAATGAGAGCAAAGTTTGTAAATATGGAAGATATAAACAAAATAGAAAATTAAAATGAAAATAACGTGTTCTTCGCCGTAGCGGACAGTCATGATATAAGCACTCTTATTATGACAAAAATTTCATAAATCCAAATTTGCTCTATTATATCAGTTGGTTCGTTGGTTCATCAGTTTCGGGGCTGCGATAACGTGGTCATGCAGCCCCATGTACTTTGCGTGTGTCTAGAATCTGTCTGATAACCGGTGTTAATTGCGATGGCTGTATTAGTGTGTGTTATCTGTAATTCAAGTAGAGACTGCAGACGATCAATTTCAAGTAGTCTCTACCTTTGCTACCAAATGTTACCGTCAACAACACCTAGCTGTGAACTTGGCTACTAGATGCCACTGCAACGAGCATCTAAAGACGAACGTTGGAACTTAGAGCGTTCAAATCCAACCTACAAATATTAGTTTCACACAGTTGAAGTTAGTGGAAGGTTCTTTTACATGCCATCAATTTATGACATGGGCCCACCGACACTACTTCCCCTCCGAAGGAAGGCATACTAAGGGATTTTTAACGCTCTTAAAAAATCCGACGACTTTGGGCGGGTTTGAACCCGTGATCTTGGGCATAGAAGCTCAGCATGCTACCAACTACACCACTGAAGCCGCCATTCTATTATATCATCGGAGTTTGAAATGTTCTTAGCGGACGCGTCAACCGCTTTGCACGACAGACTTTAGAGCATTCCGGTACTATATTCTTGACTCTCGTAACGCGGACCTGCTCTCAAGGCAATCGAAAACGAAGTGTCCAATTATTTCCCTCTCCAGAACTTACTTGGCAATTTTCTGGCATCCTTTTCAAATTTTCTTGGCGGTCAAGAACCCGCCTTCTCCATTTCGACCAATTACACCGTAATTAGACTAATTGCGAAGGAAACATAGGCTACACATTTGTGTCGTATCTTTCTCTTGCAGATTTGCTATGTAATGTATGTTCGTGACTTGTAGGCGTGATTATATTAGTTGGCTTAATTAGCGGAAAAATATATTTTTTTTTACTGGTCAGACGTGGCCTCATGGCTAGCACGCTTAAGGGACTCTAGAATGCCCTATGCTGCCCATGTACATTTTCAACTTAAATTTTCAAGCCTTTTATCAGTAACTAATTGAAATATCCCAGAGATGTTCCTTGAGACTTTCTCTTTATTTTAAAACAGATATTCTGAAAATAAATATTTTATTTTCATTTTTCAATATTACGAAATGACTTTCTTTTCGAATTTGGCAACAATGGACCGCAGAGAACTTAAGCCTTTTGGATGTTCTTCTTTTCTCCTCCCAGAGCCTCTTCATGCGTTCGCTTCTTTTCTTTCTCTCCTCATGGGAAATGATCCGTTTGAGCCTCCTCATTGTTGGTTCCCCCTGAAATGTTTTTATACTGTCTACACTCATTCTAAACTCCCTACTGTTGTGGACCATCTGTAGTATGATTGCAACTTCTGCTGGATCCCTTTTCACCTCATCAACCCATTTAGATGTGGCCTTTAACCCCAAGATGTAGTTGAAGATCCTTTTGGTCAGTCTGCATTTATCCATTCTTAGTAGGTGTCCGTAGAACTTCACACTCCGCTTCCTCATTGTCTCCGTGATCTTCTCAATGAATTTGTCGAGTTCTTTGTTTTTCCTCATCCTCCAAGTCCCATCAGCAGTTTTCTGTGGACCAAGAACTTTCCGCCGAATCCTCCTTTCTTACTTTTCTAGTTCTAGAAGCTCCCCCTTTTTATTTAAAACTAGCAACCTGACCCGGCTTCGCCCGGGAACAGTTATGAATGCATTACCTGATAAGCGCTTTTTTCCAATGTCAATGAAAACGACCAATATCCGTTTTACGTCTCGGCATGATGGGTTAAAATCACTGACTGGACTATTAATTATATTATCATGGAGATGCATGTGCAACAAATTCTTGTCAGACGTATAATAATTTAAGAATGGCGAGGTGCATGAAACACAAATCAACCTTCCGTGCAATCTTAACTTGACTGTGAATTTTTCGGAACGAAAAGTTCACAGAAATGAAGAAAAGCCGATTTGCACTTCCAGGGAAACTCCAAACACAACCACTCTTCTGTAAAGTTTTTAACTCAACACGACTCGACAGTTTGCTAGTGGCTGTATCTGGGGTAATAAGCTCGTCCGCTAGCTAACGCCCCTAGCTAGCTCGTAAACTGTCGCCTCAGTAACTGAATGAAGATGGTTGGAAGAAATGAAAAAGTAAAAACACTTATAGCAGGCGATGTATTGAAGATAGAGATATGCTCTCCCGGGCGCTTTTGTAGAACTTTTCATGCTGAACAATTCTTACACTCATAGTACAGTATATAGATACTTTTAACGGTTTGCTCAGCTTAAGCTTAAAAAGCGCACGGACGCCAGTTTTTTTTTCGACCTTTTCACTGAAATCGTTAGTGCTTGACTTCATTTGGTCATAAATATATTATTTTCTACAGAAACTTTCCTCGAGATATCCTTCACAGAATGGTGGAAACCGCGTCAAAATCCATTCAGTGGTTCTCGAGATTACCTGTTACATCCAAGAATTGGGGACTTTGTTTTATTCTAAGTAGAGATTATACGCCAATCAGTATAATTTAATATAATATATAATCCCCGTTCCGTCCAATCTTAAATTGACTGTGAATTTTGCGGAACACGACTCAACGGTTTGTTGCTGGCTGTATCTGGGTGAATAGGTTCGCCCGTTAGCTAGGCTGTAACAGGGATTATAGACTTGCCCTTAGCTAGCTCGTAAGCTGTCGCCTCAGTAGTTGAATGGACATGGTTGGAAGATTATTAAAACGTAAAAACACTTATAGTGGGCGATGTATTGAAGATAGACATATGCTCTCGGGGACTTTTTTGAAGAAAGTTTTATGCTAAACAATTCTTACACTCATAGTATTTAGATATTTTAACGGTTTGCCCAGCGTAAGCTTACAAAGCGCTCGGACGCCAGGTTTATTTTCGACTTTTCCACTTAAATCATTACTGCTCGGCTTCCTTTGATCATTAATAAATCATTTTCTACAGAAATCATCCTTGAGATATCCTTTACAGAATGGTGAAAACCGCATCAAAATCCATCCGGTGGTTCTCGAGTTTACCAGTAACATCCAAGAATCGGGGACTTAGTTTTATGCTGAGTAGAGCTAAGACACTCCTTCAGGTTGTACTACCGATCTATAGTGTCTGATTTTCGCCTTGTAGGTTAATGCCCGTTTGTTGTACTTGTTCTGCGTTAGCTTGTAGGCCAGGTCTAGTTTTCTGGCTCTTCCTTCATTCGCCGAAATGACGTAATATTAATAGCATTTCCATTAACAAACTGTCAAAGTATTTTTTTAAATTAGAAAAACGACTATTTTGAAACATAATACTTATAAAAAGGAATTACTTTTAAATTCTTTTAGCTTAAAATGTTGAAACGTTCCGGAAAAGGTAATTTTTATACTAGAACTAAATTTTACCGAGAAACTGGATTAGAATTTTCGCTGGCTCAGTAAACACGGACAGCTTTTCTTAAGGCGGGGAAGGAACCGACTCCACAACGCTCGTTTTTCTTCCCTAAAAATGTTTTTGAAATGTCTATAGTCTGAGAGAAAGAATAATAAAAATATACATCAGTTGGTTTATTAATCAGATGCACGGCTGCGGGAGAGTATAAGGAAAGTAGCCTTAAGAATGAACTATGAATAAAGCATTATAGTCTACCGTTAGAAAGATAATGGTTCACAACTTAATGTGACGTAAAAATGAAATTTCGAAACTTGATGATATTTTGGCATTCTGGAACCCCTAAGACGAACGGTCAAATACGCTTCTCAAATAATTCTCCCACTGCGAATTAATATACTGTATGTTGTTTTTGATGGCCTTGCCGTCTCATCCCTTTTCATTTTTATTTGAGACCCAACACTTCATCGTATAAAGAATATTACAATAAAATAAACACGTCTTTCTCGACTTGTCAATCATTCTATCTTGCCTGAGATAACAAGTTTTGACAAAGAAGCTTCCCCCTCACCGTCCAGTGTCGTGCAATAAACCAAGATAAATACAAGTTCTGGCTCGATTTTAAAATATTATATAATTTCTTTCAATTAGCCATCGCAATTAAGGACTCGGTACCATACTGTGTATTATTGCAAACATTTTGAGATTCAGTATATTTCTCTTTTATTATTTTTTTTTGTTTTTAGCCTACTTTTCACATTTTGCAAAAATGAGGAAAAAGTAGACTCATGAGACCGATCTGGGCAAATATCTGTCTGAATGTCTGTCCTTCTGTCTGTCTGTCTGTCTGGCTGGCTGGCTGGCTGTGTGTGTGTCTCCCCCTATCAACTCCTAAACGGCTGCAGCAATCGAATCCAAATATGGTATGAGTAAAGATCTATACCTGAATATCTCAAGCCCATATTTGAAAATGATGTCAGTGCTACCAACTGCTGAAAAACCGCAATTGAAATTTGAGCTCCATGTTGGATATCTCGGTAGGTATGAATGGCAGCTATTCCAAAATTGGCACACATATTGATAATACAATTTCAGTTTATCATCCAGGAGGCCATGCATGGCGGTGTTGCTAAAATGATTCTAAGCCTGCTGATAATTCCAATTTTTAAATGCATATAACTTCTACACTATCTATTGTAATTCAACCACATTTCGTATGAACTTTGTGTACATAAACAGATATGACCGAGCGTATTCTTAAAAGCCACCAGGGCTGCCAACTCTCCCTCTCTATTTTCTTATCCAAATACCAATATATCAAAAAGTATGCATGCCGACAGCTTTAACCTATGCACGCGTATAGTACCTGACTTTCTAGATTAATTTGGAGTAACTTATGTACGTCAGTGCTACCAACATGATTCTAAGCCTGCTGATAGGACCAATATTTAAATACATGCAACTTGTGTACTATCAATTGCATTTCAACCAAATTTCGTATGTGCTATGTGTACCATAACAGATATGACTATGCTTATTCTTAAAACCAGGGCTGCCAGCTGTTAATAAATGCTGTATCTATTTTTTACCCTAATATTAATATATCAGAAAGTATGTAAGCCAACAGCTTTAAAATTTGCACACGTATTCTACCTGACATTCTAGATTAATTTGGAGAAACTAATATACGTCAGAGCTGCCAACATGACCCTAAGCCTACTGATTGGTTCAATTTTAAAATACATGTAACTTCTATACTAACAAATGGATTTCATCCAACATTGGCACAACAAGAGATCATAATATTTCAGATTATTTCTGACCAACACATGCATGATATTGTTGCCAACATGATTTTACGTGCGCTGATAGATCCAATGTCTAACTGCATGTAACGTCCATGCTATCTATATAAGGCACCGTGCGTGTCGCTCTAGTGGCCGGGTGGAGAACTATAGGTGAGAGGCAGACTCCAGGCTCGCTGCACAGATTACCTTACGCTCGCAGTCTCTGTTCTGGTATGAGCGTGTAGTCACTCCGACGATAATGGCAGAGAAACGAAGATCAAGTAAACGCAATTGTTGTGTTGTCGGTTGTTCCAATACTTATGCAAATACGGGAAGGGAAATACAATTGTATTGTTTTCCAAAACGAGCGATAGAAGTGGACCGAAGGAGGCGATGGATACAAGCAGTTAACCGAAGGAAGTAAGTACACGAACATACTGCACAAATTTGCAATAAGTTCAACTGACCCGATTTAATTTCATTTTGGTGTTAATTTTTAGCATTGATGGATCACTTTGGCAACCTACGACTTACTCAAGAATATGCAGTGCACATTTCATCGGAAACAGAAGATATGGACACCCACTAAGTCCAGCCTATGTCCCGACAATATTTCCTGATGAATACAAGAAGAGGAATGTTTCGCCGGGTCATAGCTTACAGCGCTTTCACAGACAACTCAAACGATTAAAAAAGGAAGAACCAGGCGGAAAAGTTTCAGCTACAGTTTGCGCAAGTAACATAACCAAGGATGCATCCGTGGGAACAGACGCATCTGATTTTCATTGTTCAGACTTCATGTTTACTTGTTCTGTAAATGTAAACGACGTTAATACACAAGCATGTATTCCACTTAATTTCGGTCTGGGAAGGAACATTTCGAAACATGATCAAATGTGTGGAACGGAAGACGATCATGCAGACGTCACTAGCCCAGGTTTCCAAGGTTACAGTTCCATAAGGAACAATATACAAATGCGTGATTTAACAGGTGTAAACTTCCACGTCTTCGCCTTACTGATTGCGTTATTACCAAACTGAAACGTTTCCAAAGTTTGTAAAGAAACCAGATTATTAATTTTCCTAATGAAAATGAAAACTGGACTGTCCTATTCTGCTTTGAGAGTGCTATTCGGTGTCCACAGGACTACAATTTTACGTATTTTTACCACCGTTCTTATGCAACTCGTGCAGCGTACGAAAAATTTCATATTCTGGCCTAGTAAGGAAAGTGTTAGAGAAACAATGCCTCCAGCATTTAAGAGCAATTACAATAATTGTCGAGCCATTATTGACTGCACGGAATTTAGGGTTGAACAGCCTCCCCAAGTAGATCAGAGAGTGTATTTCTATTCTCAATACAAGGGTTGCCACACTGCATAACTTTTAATTGCTATCACGCCTAGTGGTATGATCGCCTTTAAATCGAAATGTTATGGTGGAAGAGCTAGTGACTCATTCATAACAACTGACAGTGGTTTATTAACTTTACTTCAACCTGGCGATGAGGTCATGGCTGATAAAGGATTTCCTGGCATCAGAACTAACTTATCAGGCCGCGGTGTCGTAATAGTGACGCCACCGTTCTTACATGAAGGGAGATTAACAGTTGAGGAGGTTGAGATTACTTACAATATTGCGAGTGTTAGAATTCATGTAGAAAGGTGTATTCAAAGAATCAAAATATACAATATATTACACAAATTGCCAACAGAACTGTTTCCGTACTGCGCCACTACAGGTCTGGTAATAATAATAATAATAATGCGCGTCAGAGTAGCAGTGGAAAATAAAATCAACAAGGTCGCAAATGGATGTGGGAAAAGACGTCTTGCTCGACCCGGTGCTGGTCCCAAGGTTTTCGGAGCGAGCAAAAGATGATTTCCAAAAAAAACAAATGGAAACAAATAATTTCTTAATGCAACAATCAAAAGTGCAAAAACGAGATTCCCATAAAATTAATTAAAGAAATCCCAGAGGCGTGTTAATCGAGCCTTTGTTACATCACAAAGACAAGATTGACGAAATCGAGGTAAAGATAAGGAAGGGGAACTTAAATATAAGAAAGGAAAAGACAAGGGAGCTATATTACTTAAAATATAAAAATATATTAAAGATAACAGAAAGAGCGTATACATGAAATAAACAAATTATTTAAAACAAAGAAAAAGGCAAGCTAAGACAAGATCAATAATACAAAAGAAACCCAATACCAAGAATAAAGACTTATAAAAACTAAAAAGCACGACAGAACCTGAGTTCAGCTCAACAACATGAATCTAACGAAAAGATACGAACATGGAATAAAATAAAATGATACTTACGAAAGCCAGAGAGAAACGCCAAACTTGCAAAAATTCAAAAATCGAACATTAACTAGACGCGAAGCTTTTCATGATTTTATGTAAACATACCGGAGGGGGAGGGGGAGGGGGAGGAGTGAGGGGGAGTAAAACAAAGGGAAGAGAGATCTCACGGAGATAGGAGGAAGGAGAAGACAAGGGGAATTATTATTAAGTTATGTAATACGGCGAAAATCAAAAGAGAAAAACATACAAAAGGAAAATGAAATACACGGAAATACATTACATTACAATTGACTCGGGACGAAAGAGACCGGTAAAAATCGAAAGCACGCTATAAAAAAATAGGCTTATACTCCAACATAATGCCGCACCAACGCGACATATAAAAAAAGAATAATATGACATTGGAGCTGGAGAAAATCCCAGTTAACCACCGTCACATATATTCTATAAACAAAGGGGACACGTATTTGTGGGACGTTAGACATCAGTCCCGTTACCTCACACATACTGTCCACAAACAAAGGTCCAATTGCTACCAATCAAACGAAACATTTGTGGTACAAAAGAGACACCGACGCAAAAAACGAGCACCAAGGCCCGACAGGAAATATACATAAGCCAAGACGTAGAAACGCAATACCTTCGAATCTTACAGGTATTAACCAAAAGAACAAAACTATGAGGAGGGTACATAACAAAAGCAACAAAAAAGGACTCCGCCGTATGACATTACGCAAGGTCCCGGAGATCTGGTTCAAGGATTAAAATGCTAACAGTAACATCTTGAAAAGGAAAGAGAATTAAGCAAAAGAAGGAACATCGAACAAAAACAATTACATTGCGTTAAATAGAAATACATTGAGCCGTACTCACATTCCGCTGCGCCATGAGGGCGGGCCTCTGCCCGAATACACACGTTCGCCCTACATCTCGGCACGTCCAAGACTGAATAAGCTTCTGTCCCCCAGAGAGGAGGGAAGCCTCTCAGAAATATAAAATGCGTAGTTTGGGAGTGGCTCCAAACTCGCGTCAAATATTGGCTGAGTCAATAGCAGAACAAATTGCACAACAAAATGCAAGGTAGCAACAACACTAGCCAATACGAGAGAACTAGGTAGTATGTAGCCAGGGGTTGCACAACGTTAGACAGAGAGATACATACAGACAAACTGCGCACTTTTAAACACTCGAGGCGTAATATAGAGATGTCACAACACATGACAATAATAATAATAATAATAATTCTAGATTCATGAAAAGTGGTTCAGTACATAGATGACATTGTGCATATGTGTTGCGTTTTAGTAAATTTGGAAACTCCAATAATTATAGAATAGTTCGAGATTTTTTCTACCATCAGTTTGTTTTATAAATTCTTTGTTTTCATTTTCTATTGAACTGTTCAGTGTTTACCAAGCAAAATGATTACTAAATTATCATTAGGAATACCGCTAATTTTTGGCAAGTAATTACTGAAATAGAACTTTGAAATTTTGGTGAGACATTCCTCGACATACTTATTGTCCTTATAAACAGGTATTGTCAACTGTTGTGCTCTGCTATATACATATAGATCACATTTTTCTAAGCCAGTTATGTACATTAGTATTTGTATTTGTGTGTAATGAACCCTTAATAAGCTACGCATATTAATGATTCTAATTATTCATTTCATTATATTCTGATTTTACTGCCAGAATCATACAGGAAGGCCAGACTGGGTTGCGAAATGTCAAGCTTATTTGGAGACAGTACGTTTGAACGTGCCCAGTCCTGAAACAAAGGAGTGACGAGATCGGAATGTTTGACAGACACTTTATCAGACAAAGGTGTGTTGGGGTCCTGAGTCATTTCAGACCGTAATTTCTTTGTCACCCTAGCGTTACGAGTAAGATAGTTGCTGGATGAGAGAGATGAGAGGAACTTTCAACCAATCATAGGACAGAGGCTTCTGTTCTAAACTGCGATATTGACGTCATGAACTACCAATCAGAGAGGGTCACCAATTTTAGCGCCAAGGGAGCGTCTGACGCCGGCTTGAAGTTGAAAGCGGGAAAGATTGGATTAACGAAATCTATGATCGATTCCAGAGCACGATAGCCCCATTGTGACCTGTATAATTTTTCAAACTGTTTGATACCTGTTGCATGCCAATAGTCGCATTATTATAGAAGTTAGTGATAGATTTCCCTCTCCCTCCGTCCTTTTGCTAAATTCACATAAATACTGTCGTCTGAGTGACGACGAGGTTGATTCTTGGTGACACCGTGAGGTGATCACTTATTCTTTTCCATACCGTGAAGATATACTGTGTTAAATTTATCAGAGATAGGGTCATTATTGAAAACATTATAATAAAGTTGTGTGCGCACAGCTGAGTGTGAAATTTGTGTATCGGTAAGATTTTAGTAGTCTCCCACGACTACAACTATTAGGGAAAGTCTACGTTTAATTTTGCACTAGACAAATGATGGAACTCCAGACCCAGAGGAAGACATCGAACCAACGTTTCTACGGCTCCATGTGGTCTGAGATGAGCTAAACACTTTGGAGAGAGAATGTCAGGCGATGTTCGATGAGACGACGCAGAAAGAGGAATGAGTAGTAAATAATTTAATTATTTGACAAACTGGTTATGGTTTTGTGGGAACATATTATTTTGTGTAAATATTATATTTTATTTTTGTCTTCGTGTTTTATTGTAGTTGGTTTGTGGTACTGACACACTTTAGTTTAGTTCATGAGCAACGTGGCATGTATTCTATCTGTATGAAGATTATTTTTTTGTTGATGTCAAGTACACGGGGCAAGCGTACTCGAGTGCGTATCGCTACCGTAAAATGCGCGGCTAAGCGACGCAAATTGGGAACCGATATCATAACTGAAGCGAAACTGAATTAACTAGAGTAGATAATAGAATTGGTGGGAAATCTTTTTATTGTATAGATTTTATTGTTACACAGGCTTGTGTGTTAATTGCCGTTTGTTGCATTTTTGTTAAGTGAGGGGTCATATGCCCAATGACTTTATTTGTTGATGAAGTTTCCCTTTTAGTGTCTTGGTACACAAAATCTATGATGTTTGATTGGAGTGTCGGCCCGTGGTAGATTTGTGTTGTGTTCTGCCCAAAATGCTTTGTTGAGTCTGCAAATATGTGTTTTATGGGATAGGAGTTTTCGGGAACCCTGGTTCTGTCTGAAGCTATTGTCCAGGATAAGCATTTAATCCTTGCGAGGAAAATGTTGGAATCCCCTTCTACGATGTCTTGCAATTCTTTGGAATTGACAAGAAGTGAGTGAATTTATGTGTCGCGATTAACAGGTGGCGGAACGGGACTGTCTAGTCTCTTGTTATAAATAGCATGACTCAAAGCTTCGACAAGGAGGGCTGGTTTTGAACACAGACGCTAATGAGTGGTAAGTGAAGGTATTTCTACGCGGCGCACTCCATCAGATAAGGAGCAAGCTGTGCTCATTAGTATTCACGGACCAGGTCTCCGTTCTTCGTAATTGTTTATCTTATATTAAAATAAAGCCTGTTTAATGATAAAAGAATTGTAATCGGTAAATGGGTGCTGTTCGCGTTTTGATTGATCGAGTCCCAGCGTGTTAGCTTATCCATGCTTTTATTTCATGTAAATATCATCGGGTTTTAGGCATCTTATTTCGTGTTTAATTATTGTCATGTTCATTGACCTCGGGTGGTCTCGATGTTCGGTCACGTTGTTGTCATGTATGTGTTGAGCAATTTGAGCCATTGGGCAAGCTTCTGTTTTGCTGGGAGTTTCCTGACTCACTGCGATCTCGATGGAGATCAATTAGTTTATAAATTTTAAATGGTTGCGTGTGTCAGTAAAATTTTAATTGTTGGTATGTTATTCTACGAGTGTGTCCCATAAAGCCATAATAATGGTTTGCAGCATGGGGGTTTCCAAGCATATTGGCTGTTCCATCTGTGAGCAAATCTCCATCAAAAGTACTTATTTCTTCTCTAGCGTAGTTATACGCGTGCATACATATTAATCAGACAAGTGGAATTTGATCCACAATTTTATTTCTTTGGAGTGGACCTTTCTAGGCCACTCAGATCTGTGTAAATTATTGTACTGTGGGAGTAAAGTTCAGGGTGGACTTTGTTTATATTATTTTTTATGTTTTGTTGTTTTTATTCAGTTATTAAATGGTGGTAATTTTATTTGTTTTTCACTCATTTCTTAGTTTGTAGTTTTGCATATGGTCCTTGTAATTGTAAGCAGCCGTCTGGTATTTGAGCTCTAGTGAAAGCATATCCGGACTGAACGCTCCCCGAAGTTTGATTCTCGTATATACGACGCTGTTATATACAAGGGCACATAGGCAACGCTGGCATTACCCAACGTGGGGCATTTCACTGTTTTAGGCTTTTCTAGCGCATTTTTTTGATAAACTGACACGCCACAAGTGGAGGCAGAATGTGACAGTATTTGAATCACCGAATGTGATAATTTTAAGTAACGTAGTTATGGCGAAGGTATTACCGCCAAGTGAGTGAATTATACAGTAAAATCAGGAGTTGCAATATAAAATACAGTACACGTTTTTGTTTCTTGCATAAATTGTAAAGATAATATCGTGAGACTGGGCGCCCATATTATTGATAAAAATTAGCTTTGCATAGAAAGACAACTCCATGAATGTAATAGGAAGGCGTGTAGCTTTTCCAAGGCAATTAATACTTGATTAATTAGTCTGTTCTTGTAGCGTTTTGTAAGGCTAGCATTTAATAACTGAATGTGTGGGTTAAGTTTTAAATTATGTAAAATGAAGGATACTCAGGGATGCTATTGGATTAATGGGAATGTGTTTGTAAATTTAAACGAACTGAGTATGTGTAAATTGATATAAATGTGTGTTAATATGTATGCACGTATCGGAGAACATCGCCAATTGGCATTTTCTCTATTTTCTCAAGTGTATTGTGGTGATGGCTTCTTTAGACGAAATAAGACAGGTTGTAGAGAGCGCTGCGGCACGCACTCAGCAGCAAATGGTGTTGTTACGGCAGGAGATGACATCGGAATTAATAGCACAGAGTGAAACATTTAAGGCACAAATAGACAGTAGCAGGGCTGAACAATCAGCGGAATTAATAGCACAGAGTGAAACATTTAAGGCACAAATAGACAGTAGCAGGGCTGAACAATCAGCGGAATTAATAGCACAGAGTGAAACATTTAAGGCACAAATAGACAGTAGCAGGGCTGAACAATCAGCGGAATTAATAGCACAGAGTGAAACATTTAAGGCACAAATAGACAGTAGTAGGGTTGAACAGTCAGCGGTGATCAAAGCCCAAATTAATGAATCTATTGGCACACAATTAGCGCTTCAAAATGAATCTATTAATACACAATTAGCGCTTCAAAATGACAGTATTAATACACAATTAGCTCTACAAAATGATAATATTAGTTCTCAATTGACACAACAAAGTGAATCAATAAACTCTCAAATAGACGCGCAAAACAGTCGTAACACTGAGCAACTCGATAATGTAGTGGTTGAAATGAAAGAACATACAAGGAAACAGCTTATACTACTCGCCTTAGATGTAAGTAAGAACAATGAGAAGCAGGTTAAACAGATAAAACAACTTGAGGATCAGTTTAACGCTAAACTTAATAACTTAGACGATACAGTTCTGGCAAAATTGGCACAGATTGAATTGGCATGCACAACTAAAAATAGCGAAATTATAACTGCACAGGACAGGTTACAAAACAGATTTAATAAAGTGGAGAAAATAACCGTAGTTATACAGGAACAGATAAAGGCGGTAGATGAAAACGTGACCGGCCTTATAAAAGACATAGACCGTCTCGAAAACCAATCAACAGATCGCTGGAAAAATGCAGAAGTAGACCGGGAGGGATTAAAAGCCACTATTGAAGAAAACAATGTACGCATGGAGGATCGCTTGGAACGGATCGAAGTGAGCCAGGACACTAATAATCTGAAGATAGAAAACGTTAGAAAGGATTGGCAAAAATTATGTAAGGACTCCAAGGAAGAAAGGTTGGCGGTAATTAAGAAGCTGGGGGAGAACCACACACGGATACAGACGTTAGAAGATGAGATAAAAGCAAAATTTAAAGAACAAGGTGACAGGCTGATAAAAGCAGAATTATTTTCTATGGAACATAATGCAGGGTCATTAGGCGTGAAGGGGAGAGATGGAGACAGAGATAGCCCGGGGGCGACTCATTCAACTGGTAGTCAGGTTGACACGGAAAGTCTACTTGCTCGGAACACAGAAGAATTTCGTAATCACATAGGGAGAAGTTCTACACCACATGACGGTAATCAGCACCCTCAACTTGTACAAATCATCCGTTCTAATGAATTCAAACCGGCTAAGTTTATGGAAAATTCTGGAGTCACACCCAAGGCATTCTTGCGGGAAGTCGAGCATTATTATAATGATAATGATATAGCTCCCGCCCGGCAACTGCGCATGATGGAATTTTTTTTAACTGGAAATGTTTTAACGTGGTACTTGAGCTTCAAATACACGTTTGAAAGCGTAGATGCATTCAAGCATGCTTTCCTTCGAAAATATTGGTCGTCTTCATATCAACAGGGGTTAAGAATGGAATTGTACTCCAGAAAGTACCAATCTACTCAGCAAACTAAGTATTCAGATTTTTTTTCATCACAGCTCCTTAAATTTAAAGATCTGGATAATCCTTTAAGTGAGGCCGAGCTAGTCATGACTATCGGGCGCCAGCTTCCCGTTAACATTCAGCAGGTATTGGTCGCAGCTAACGTTTCAGACGCGGTACACGCTGAACAGATCCTGCGCCAGATGGATGAAACCACGTCCCACTTACACAATAGAGTTGGAAGACAGGTCGAAATGGTAAATACAACCGAGGTGATTAAGCCGAGCCAGATAAACACAAGATCCCAGGCTACCAATACAAATACAAACATTTCAACACCCGTGAGAGGTCAGGATGATGTCGAGAAAAGACAGCGCCAACATTACGATAACAACCGTAATAACAACAGACAGTTCCAAGGACAGAATAGATTCCAACAACGAGGATTTCAACAATGGAGGGACAATCGGAGACAAGATGTACCATACAGGAGATGGGGAGATTGGAATGAAAATCAGAGATGGCAAGACCGCAGATTTCAGCATCGTGAGGACTCTAGAAGCTACCGAGACGACTGGAACGATAGGCATGCTCAATCGCAGAAATACTTAGAGGAAATTCATGCTAATGAGGGGAATGAGCAAGGACGCTGGGAAAATGCTATTGGCAACAGAGTAAATCCCGACATTCAGACCGAGGGGGCTGAAAGTCTACAGCGACAGCAGGATCATCAGGAGAGTACTCGACCTCAGGATAATAGAGGTCGAGGCTGTAAAAAAAGAGTTTGATAAGTGAGATTGGAGACAGCCTGGGATTGCAACAGCATGTGGGAGGAGGAGATTGGATCGTCGCACACATAGAGGAATGGATCGCTTTACCGGAGGATTGCCTGGAGGAGACGGTGAAACCGCGGAACGACATTATTAAACAATTGCCGGTTATATACGCCAGGATTGGTGGATTAAAGGTCAGGTGCTTATTAGATACGGGGTCGCAGATTAGTCTGGTATCTGAGGCCCTAATTCGAGAGTTGGGACGGAGTCAAAAGATTGCTATGATTCCCGTGCCACAACTCAAAGTGAGAGGCGTAATTCCTGAACGCTCTGTCACTTGCAAAAATCAAGCCTACCTTGAACTTGATATTTTGGAGCACACATTTGGGCAGACCTTCATCGTAATGGCAAAGATGAGCTTTAATATTATTCTTGGAGCCAACTTCATTTGCGACTATCAAGCCGTGATAGATCTGCACAAGAATACAGTCAGTTTCAGAGAGTTTGTAAATTTAAATAACGTGGGTTTGCATATGGATGAGATCACCACAGGAAGGGATGTGAGTTCATGGACACTAGAAGCGATCCAGGAAGAGACGAACGAAGAGGTACAGGAGGCCGAGGGTGACGTCATTGGCACAGCTGTTGTAGAACTTGAAGAGGGCGAGTCCCAGGAACTATGGTCCCTACTGACGGAAGGAGATGATAACAAGGCTTATTTTGAAGAGATATTACAGGAGCGGCTCAGAGATGTTCAACTTAGGAGTGAGCATAAGAAACAGTTAGAAGGAATTTTAAGGAAACACAAGGCAGTTTTTGATACGATTCCAGGGAAGATACTAAATTTTCAATATTCGATGCAAGTTCAGGATTGGTCACCTTTCAGGAGTAGACTGTATCCTATTCCTGAAAAACATCGCAGCCAGGTGAAACAAATAATAGATGGCATGTTGCAGGCAGGGGTTATTAAGAAGGCACCTACACCTTACTTAAATGCAATTTTGGCAGTTTCCAAGCCAAATGGTTCCATCAGATTATGTCTGGATGCCCGAAATTTGAACCAGCGACTTATATTTCCGGAATACGACACGGCGCCGATTATCAGAGATGTCCTAAAAGGTTTTAAAAATAAAAGTATTTACAGTTCAGTGGACCTGACAAATTCCTTCCACCATATTGAATTAGATGAGAAGTCACAACTACTTACGGGCTTCTTGTTTGATAACCAAACGTATTATTTTGTCCGTATGCCTTTCGGTGTGAGAACTGCTGGGTGTGCGTTGATACGAGCTTTAGATCGAAATCTTACTGAGGAGGTGAAAGAGATGACCGTTCGCTACATTGATGATATCCTGCTGGCATCGGACAACGTTGACACACATATGAGAAATTTGGATAAATTGTTGGAAAATCTGAGAACAACAAATTTTAAAATCAACTTAAAGAAATCGCACTTCTTCAAAAGCGAGATTCTATATTTAGGCCACATAATAGACCAGGAGGGAGTCAGACCAAACCCTGCCAAGCTCGAGGCTATAAAGAATTTCCCGACTCCTACGAGAGTAAAACACATCCGTGCTTTCCTAGGCGTAACGGGATTCTTTAAGGAGAACTGCCCTGGCTATACTGAAACAGTAGCACCCATGCAGGAGATGTTAAAAAAAAGTAATAAATGGCTTTGGAATGCTGTTTGCGAAAAGTCATTCCAAGCGACCAAACTTTTGCTGGAAAATTGTATCAAGCTCGGTTATCCGGATTTTGGCCGCAAGTTTATAATCCAGGCGGATGCCTCATTAATTGGAGTGGGAGCTATGCTGTACCAAGAGGATCCGGCCAACCTTCACAAACGCTCATATTTGGCATTTGTCAGCCGCAGATTAAGGAAACACGAGCGCAACTACACTGTAACAGAGCTGGAGGTACTAGCTATTCTCCATGCTTTCCAACAATGGAAAAAATCATCTATGGGTACCCCATTGTTGTCAGGACGGACCATAAGGCACTGACGTTTCTGTTCAAAACGTATATGGCTAGTGAACGTGTCACACGCTGGTCTATTTACTTACAACAATTTAATATCGAGATTGAGCACTGCCCAGGAAAAATGAATGTAATTCCGGATGCTCTTAGCAGGAACCCTGAGCCTGACAATGTTGAAGCAGCGAGTGTTCAACATATTGAATTAACACCCAAGGATCATAAATTTTTGGAGGAGCTACGAGAAATCCAGAGAGAACAGGAAGCGGAGCCATGGATGTATCTAATGATCCAATATTTTAGAAGGGAATTGCCGCCAGGAACACCCGCATTTCGTGAAGCCAGAGCTAAAGAAGGAAAGTTTCACTATTTTAACAATTTACTCCATAAATTTGTGGATGCAGAGCACTCTAAATATCGCATCTTGGTACCAGCGTCATTACAGCGAGGATTGACATGGCATGTCCACGAAAGTCTCGGCCATATTGGAATCGACAAGTCTGAATCGACCATTGGGGAGACGTTTACTTGGCCACGCATGAGGACGACTATTTGTGAGGTTATTAAAACATGTGACCCGTGTCAGAGGACAAAGCCAAACAATTATCTGATGAAACAGTACCCCAAACCACTGCTTCCTCAGAGACCTTGTGAAATGGTGGCACTAGATTGTTTCGGTCCAATTCCTAAGGGAAGGCGAGGATGCCGACACCTATTAGTTTGTCTGGATGTTTTTTCCAAATTTGTTGTACTTTGCCCAATCCAGAAAACTACCTCAAAACAAGTACTTAGCCGCATACGAAATAGAGTTATTCCCATCCTTGGAAAACCAGAATTCATATTATCTGATCATGGCAGCTACTTTACGAGCGCCGAATTTAAAAAAGGAATGGAGGATATGGACGTAAAGCACATTTTATCCAGCATACGCCACGCCCAGGCTAATCCCTCGGAAAGGGCAATTAAATGCGTCACTAAGTACCTGAGAATCTTCATTCCTAACGACCATCACAAGTGGGTGGACAAGATCAAGGATGTAGAGACGTGCATGAATTCTACGAAGCACGAATCGACAGGACAGATTCCTATGGTATTACACATGAATCAGCATCCAGAGAGATCATGGAGTACCATCATTAATTGCCCACAAGATCACAATATAGCTCATGATTTAAGAATTGAGCGCACCAGAGTGCATATGAGGAACCAGGCAGACAGGAGGCTGCGCCGCGTGAGAAACATGAGATTCCATCGTGAGCTAGAATTAGACGAGCTTGTCCTCGTACGCCGACCCGCTGTATCTGATCCAGCAAAGAAGATTTTCAACAAGTTCTGTGCCAAGTATGTTGGGCCGTTCAGCATAGTGAGGAATCTTGGAAATAATGCATATCAGGTCAAAGAATTAAGCACAGGAACCATGTCTGTATATAATAGTGCAAATCTAAAAATTTATCACACCAGAGAGCCTTGGGAAGTCAGAAATAACGCAGCGAATTAAATACGTGATCGTCCAACATCATTCAAGTGAACGGGGGGCAAGCAGAAGCCAGCACGACATCAAGGAAGTGATTAGCGTCTGGCCTGTTAACATCTTGAAGCAAGCAGAGTTGACAGGTATGTCGACAGACGAGAAACAGAGAGGGGAATAGTCTTCAAGCAACAAATAGCCCCAGGCGAAGCGCTGGGCAAGTGAGCAGCAGACTGGTATTGTCTTAATGACTGGGCGAGAATGTAAACATTGGAACGAGGAAAACACTTGTCAACTAGCAGAGGTGGACTGACTGAGAACTTTGAAGGGAGACTAATCCAGTATTCTGCACCATGTGACTTAGGGAAGAAAAATCGACTTTATCCCTAAGTTCGATTTTTCCCAACTAAGGGAGTTGTGAACCCTTAATAAGCTACGCATATTAATGATTCTAATTATTCATTTCATTATATTCTGATTTTACTGCCAGAATCATACAGGAAGGCCAGACTGGATTGCGAAATGTCAAGCTTATTTGGAGACAGTACGTTTGAACGTGCCCAGTCCTGAAACAAAGGAGTGACGAGATCGGAATGTTTGACAGACACTTTATCAGACAAAGGTGTGTTGGGGCCTGACTCATTTCAGACCGTAATTTCTTTGTCACCCTAGCGTTACGAGTAAGATAGTTGCTGGATGAGAGAGATGAGAGGCACTTTCAACCAATCATAGGACAGAGGCTTCTGTTCCTAACTGCGATATTGACGTCATGAACTACCAATCAGAGAGGGTCACCAATTTTAGCGCCAAGGGAGCGTCTGACGCCGGCTTGAAGTTGAAAGCGGGAAAGATTGGATTAACGAAATCTATGATCGATTCCAGAGCACGATAGCCCCATTGTGACCTGTATAATTTTTCAAACTGTTTGATACCTGTTGCATGCCAATAGTCGCATTATTATAGAAGTTAGTGATAGATTTCCCTCTCCCTCCGTCCTTTTGCTGAATTCACATAAATACTGTCGTCTGAGTGACGACGAGGTTGATTCTTGGTGACACCGTGAGGTGATCACTTATTCTTTTCCATACCGTGAAGATATACTGTGTTAAATTTATCAGAGATAGGGTCATTATTGAAAACATTATAATAAAGTTGTGTGCGCACAGCTGAGTGTGAAATTTGTGTATCGGTAAGATTTTAGTAGTCTCCCACGACTACAACTATTAGGGAAAGTCTACGTTTAATTTTGCACTAGACAAATGATGGAACTCCAGACCCAGAGGAAGACATCGAACCAACGTTTCTACGGCTCCATGTGGTCTGAGATGAGCTAAACACTTTGGAGAGAGAATGTCAGGCGATGTTCGATGAGACGACGCAGAAAGAGGAATGAGTAGTAAATAATTTAATTATTTGACAAACTGGTTATGGTTTTGTGGGAACATATTATTTTGTGTAAATATTATATTTTATTTTTGTCTTCGTGTTTTATTGTAGTTGGTTTGTGGTACTGACACACTTTAGTTTAGTTCATGAGCAACGTGGCATGTATTCTATCTGTATGAAGATTATTTTTTTGTTGATGTCAAGTACACGGGGCAAGCGTACTCGAGTGCGTATCGCTACCGTAAAATGCGCGGCTAAGCGACGCAAATTGGGAACCGATATCATAACTGAAGCGAAACTGAATTAACTAGAGTAGATAATAGAATTGGTGGGAAATCTTTTTATTGTATAGATTTTATTGTTACACAGGCTTGTGTGTTAATTGCCGTTTGTTGCATTTTTGTTAAGTGAGGGGTCATATGCCCAATGACTTTATTTGTTGATGAAGTTTCCCTTTTAGTGTCTTGGTACACAAAATCTATGATGTTTGATTGGAGTGTCGGCCCGTGGTAGATTTGTGTTGTGTTCTGCCCAAAATGCTTTGTTGAGTCTGCAAATATGTGTTTTATGGGATAGGAGTTTTCGGGAACCCTGGTTCTGTCTGAAGCTATTGTCCAGGATAAGCATTTAATCCTTGCGAGGAAAATGTTGGAATCCCCTTCTACGATGTCTTGCAATTCTTTGGAATTGACAAGAAGTGTGTGAATTTATGTGTCGCGATTAACAGGTGGCGGAACGGGACTGTCTAGTCTCTTGTTATAAATAGCATGACTCAAAGCTTCGACAAGGAGGGCTGGTTTTGAACACAGACGCTAATGAGTGGTAAGTGAAGGTATTTCTACGCGGCGCACTCCATCAGATAAGGAGCAAGCTGTGCTCATTAGTATTCACGGACCAGGTCTCCGTTCTTCGTAATTGTTTATCTTATATTAAAATAAAGCCTGTTTAATGATAAAAGAATTGTAATCGGTAAATGGGTGCTGTTCGCGTTTTGATTGATCGAGTCCCAGCGTGTTAGCTTATCCATGCTTTTATTTCATGTAAATATCATCGGGTTTTCTTCTTCTACCTTATCCGATACGGACGTTGGCTACCACCATGGCTAACACCTTCTTATCCTGTGCAATCCTGAAGAGTTCCGTGGAAGACAGCCCAAACCACGTTTTTAAATTATCCATCCAAGTTATTCGTCTCCTTCCTGGTCCACGCCGTCCTTCAATTTTACCCTGAAGTATAACTTGGAGCAGACGGTATTTTGGATTCCTAATCATGTGTCCCAAGTATTCCAATTTCCTCTTCTTAATTGTGTTTAACAGCTCAGGTTGGCTGCTCACACGCTGAAGAACCTCGGCATTACTCACATGTTCTGTCCACGAAATTTTAAGAATCCGCCGGTATATCCACATTTCAAAAGCTCGAATCTTCTTTTCTGTAGCTACGGACAAGGTCCAAGCTTCAACACCATAAAGAAGGGTGGAGACAACATAACACTTCACAATTCTTTTCTTAAGCGTCATACTGAGATCTCGACAGCATAGTAGTTGTTTCATTGTCATAAAGATGGATCTAGCCTTCTCTATACGGCATCTTATTTCAACCGAAGGATCCCAATTCTCATTAATATTCTGTCCTAAATAAACCAAACTCTTGACTCGCTCAATCTGATGTCCATCGACTAAAAGGACTTGTGACAATGCTGGTTTTCGCGATATTATCATATATTTTGTTTTCTTAATGTTGAGGTCAAGGCCATATTGTTTACTCTTTTGATACACCATAGTAACAATCTCTTTAAGTCCTTCGAAACTATTTGCAATCAATACAGTATCATCTGCGTACCGTATATTATTAATATAATTACCATTGACCTTAATACCTTGTTGAATGCCATCAAGTGCCTCGGAGAAAATCTGTTCTGCATAGATATTATAAAGAAGTGGTGAAAGAATGCATCCTTGTCTCACACCACGCATTATTTCCACTGATCTCGATATATGTCCATCAATTCTGATACTAGCCTTTTGACCCCAGTATAAATTAATGATGATCCGAATGTCTTTCTCATCTATTCCTGAGTTCTTGAGTGCATTATACAACTTATCATGCTGACAACGGTCAAAGGCTTTTGCATAGTCCAGAAAACATGCATATACATCCTGATTCACCTCACGGCATCTCTGGAAAAGAACTTGAAGCGCAAATAATGCCTCACGAGTTCCTAGACCGTTGCGGAACCCAAACTGCGTGTCACTGATATTCATCTCGCATTTCCTGTATATGCGATTATGGATAACTTTGAGAAATATCTTGAGCACATGACTCATAAGACTGATTGTCCCGAATTCACTACATGACTTAGCCATCGGTTTCTTCGGAAGAGCAATAAATGTAGACAAGAGCCAGTCTTCTGGTAATATGCCCGTGTCGTATATCTTGTTATATAAATTAGTGAGCGTCACAATGCTATCATCATCCAAGATCTTCAATAATTCCACTGGAATGTCATCTTGACCAGGAGCCTTACCATATTTCGCTATCCTAATCGCATATTTCACTTCATCCATGGTGATCATGGGTCCAACAACTGAAGGAATTTCGGGTCGGGAAGGACGATGATCATCATTAAAAAGCTCTTGTATATATTTCTCCCAAACCTGTAATTTTTCTTCAACTTCAAATACCGTGTTACCTTGACTATCAACCAAGTTGACTGTGTTTCTTTTCCTGTGTCTACCTGAAACTTCTTTGATTTTCTTATGGACCTGGAAAGTATCATATTTACTATTAAGTTCTTCAATTTCTTTGCACCTATCTGACATCCAAACTTCCTTGGCTTGTCTGATCTTATTCTTTATCAATCTATGAATAAACCAATATTCTTCATTATCTCTTCCTTTGACTTCTCTTCGTTTATCCATTAGATTCAATATTTCGTCCGTCATCCATGCCTTCCTTTTTTATGTTGTCTCTTGTTCTTAAGAAAATGATCTCCAACCCTCTTCAATGAGGTTTTAAAAGTGTCCCAAAGTTCCAAGGGCTGCATGTCATTTGAATTCAACGTCTTAAGATCAGTGGCAAGAGCAGCAGCCACCTGTGACCTTGTATTTATTTCCCGAAGGGCATCAGGGCATCGGGTTTTAGGCATCTTATTTCTTGTTTAATTATTGTCATGTTCATTGACCTCGGGTGGTCTCGATGTTCGGTCACGTTGTTGTCATGTATGTGTTGAGCAATTTGAGCCATTGGGCAAGCTTCTGTTTTGCTGGGAGTTTCCTGACTCACTGCGATCTCGATGGAGATCAATTAGTTTATAAATTTTAAATGGTTGCGTGTGTCAGTAAAATTTTAATTGTTGGTATGTTATTCTACGAGTGTGTCCCATAAAGCCATAATAATGGTTTGCAGTATGGGGGTTTGCAAGCATATTGGCTGTTCCATCTGTGAGCAAATCTCCATCAAAAGTACTTATTTCTTCTCTAGCGTAGTTATACGCGTGCATACATATTAATCAGACAAGTGGAATTTGATCCACAATTTTATTTCTTTGGAGTGGACCTTTCTAGGCCACTCAGATCTGTGTAAATTATTGTACTGTGGGAGTAAAGTTCAGGGTGGACTTTGTTTATATTATTTTTTATGTTTTGTTGTTTTTATTCAGTTATTAAATGGTGGTAATTTTATTTGTTTTTCACTCATTTCTTAGTTTGTAGTTTTGCATATGGTCCTTGTAATTGTAAGCAGCCGTAAGTTTGAAAGCATATCCAGACTGAACGCTCCCCGAAGTTTGATTCTCGTATATACGACGCTGTTATATACAAGGGCACAGTAATACATATGGCTTGTCTTTAAATGTATGTTTTTTTGCCCGTCAGCGTAAAGATAACGTACTCTCACATTCCCTGCCTCATCAACTATTGATTTATCTTTACACGAAAAAGGACACTTAACTTCTAACACTCTGTCAGCTGCATTCCCCTTGAGAACTATGCCATCTGGAGAGCCACACATCCAAGGTTGTTTTTGGTGGATTATTAACCCACACCGAATAACACAAACACTGAATGAACTTGCATATTATTCTATTGCCTAACTTTCCATTTCACTTCCGTAAGAAAGATTGTTCAAAGCGGCTCCCCCAATTGGTGAATCAGTTACAAATGCGAGAGCTAAAGTATCAAAGTTAAGTCTCCTAGTTTTGATCCGATGTGCTTTCGTGCTAGCAGATATTAGTATCTTTCTTTCTTGAAACCATCGAGGGCTTCGTGATTGAGGTACAGTTTCCAGGGAGATTTTAATTATCTGATCTGTATCAACCCGAACTTTGCTGGTAAAAAACATTTCGTCACTCACAGTGTGAAAGGTGTATTTGACCGGTGAGCGCACGGCGTTCGAGACTTGTAAATGTACTAGCTGTGTCACGATTTCCTCACATTCTTCTCTCTCCACATCATTCACTACCCTGTCCATCAACGAGCTGACTACGGCCCTGCACGATTGTTCGATTTCAGTTCTAGCTTCTGCTCGAAGTATTGCACGAAGACTGCAAGGGATGTGTTTTAAAATATCCTCACTTAATTCAAAGGGAGGAAGAGTTATCTCTAAAGTCTTTTTGCCGAACAGTGCTTCTACGCGTTTGCCTTTCCTATATTTTTCTTTTTACACTGTTTTCGGACTCGGTTTTCCCCATTGTTGCGGATGGTCTGTTTTCGAGACCACACTTTCATTATTTACAAAATACACTACCGCTGCTACGTGTTTGCAAGTTCCTCTGGTGCCTGCAGGACAGGAACATTCACTGCTCGATACATTACGATTCTGGTCAACCTAAACACAAAATAAAAATGGTTACAAGTTATTAACACATAGCAAACATGCAAACGCGTCAGCTGTATATATATTATAGGCGAACTAATATCCCCAAATTAAATATTACAATGTCTGTTAGTGGTCGTGAAAGTCTACGTATTGAGATACATTAAGTAATTCTTCCTAAATAAACTTTATAAATTGTGACCTAACTACACCATGCCTACCTCAATTTTCACGATATAAGGCGGCAAAGTCACAGACATTTGCCGGGTGACTTTTCCTGTGATATATCCGAAAGCATTCGAAATTAACTCTTCCACGTCGTTCACGTGGCCACTGACAACTAGGTTTTTTCCTTTCTTCCATGATGATTCACTTAGATCCCCGAATTGAATCTCTCTAAACCCGCAACTTGTTCGAACGTCACACATGCTGTACTGAGACTCTCGCAATACGCCTCACCTCTTGTTTCAGAACGGGCCACTACGTAGCGCTAGTAGTAGCATTTCGAGCTGCCTGCACGGTGCCTATAGAGATTGGCATGAATCCTACATTTTAAGAAAAGTAGGCTCTTTAGTTCGTCACGGAACTTCTTGTTTTACATCGTTATGCCCTACTCAGGAGCACGGTTGAACCTGCATAGCCAATGTGCTGGCCTTCGTTTCCTCCCAAAATCTCTTCATCCTCTCACTGAGCTTGTAATGGCTCTGGTGTTGGGTGTGGCAGTTGGCAGTCAAAGTGAAAGGTCGTGTTTTTCCCGAGCTTGCAGGTGTGCTGAAATGGGTTGTTCTCTAGAGGCTTATCGTGCGAGGATCGGACTGTCATATGCGAAGGGTAGTCGGGATTTCCAGTGTTTGTGTGTGCGTACGGGACCTAGTAACTTGTGGTTTATAGCCCTAATGATAGCTGCGTTGTTAGTTATTGGTGGAGTTGAAGTGAATCCAGGTCCTGTTACTCCAAATGTGAATCAGGCAAATGATCCAGTGGCAGCTTTAACTCGGGAAAGGTGGCGCTTACCTGGGCAACGTTAGAGGTGGCGCCGGGTCATTTTGACCCCTCCCAATTATTTCTCAGTAATTACGACAATTATTTCGTTTATGCTACTGATATGGCATGAAAATATTCACTTAACTAATGAGCAAGTGTATTTGTCTAAAATGAAAGTCATGCACATATTATAAACGACTGTTTACACTATAGTAGAAATGGTGTGGATCTGACAGGTAATCATCTATTTTTATGAAATATCTGATAATTCTTACTTTAGTTTGCCCATTAACAATATCGAAATCAATGATTAGACAATGATTAGATAATGTAGGTTTCTAGTTTTTAACCAATTACACATTTTAGAGAAGTATCTTGTTGTATTGTGGTTGTGTTGTGCTCCATCTTGTATTTGTCTTTGCCAATAAGGGTACACACCCGCTGAGAAAGAGTCATATCATCGTCACTTTCTTCATTTTCTTCTTCGTCTGCACTCTGCTCAGTATCACTTTAAGACTCTGCTATTTCTACTTCATCTTCACAATCACTGTTTTCACCTCCTAATATGTGTTCCCCTTCGACGTCTTGCAGATGAGATAACACCATGGATTCTTGCTCTTCGTAGCTCAGACGATTCATAATGTTTTAATTTAACACTTTACAATCAATTCTATTTCGCGGTCAGACAGCTACATTCTCATGGAGTACACGTAAGACTGGAACAGCAGTTCACTCTGCCAGCGGGACTGGTGGCGCGGGGTCTTTCAGAACACATTGCAACATGGCTCTATAAAAATACATTTGTCTCGGCCCTCATCCCTTCCACTAATAGGCTACTGCCCTCAGACAATAGATAAGGCATGTGGGGAAAGGTATGTGGCAGGTTTGTTCTGTGTGTAGTAAAATGTAGAAACCCCAGCTTAACGAAACTGCGTGGGGTCACAAAGTCCCCCACGCCACCTCTCCCGGGTTAAAGTGTTCGACATGCAGTAAAACATTGAAGAACGGTATTGAGTGTGGACTATGTGAGAAATGGTTTCACATCGGCTGTATTAAGGTCAAGAAGGAGGATTGTGATGTCTGGAATTGGTTTTGTAATGTATGTGATACGCCGGACTGTTTGAAGGTGCAAATCAAAGCAAGGGATCAAATAATACAGGAACTTCGAACAAAACTTCGTGAATCAGAGGAAACGGTGAAGGATGTGACTGAACGGCTTTCTACTGGGATCAGTGTGGAAGAGGGCGTGCAGGAGAAAACTGAGGATGACGTTATCATAATGGGTGATTCTATGATACGGTGGAGTGGCCATGTCTCGAGGAAATCAGGTACGAAAGTGCGGTGTTATCCGGGGATTAAAATTGACCAGCTTGCCCAACAGGTGGAAGAAGCAAATTTAGAGGGCTGTGAAAAAGTTAAAATGCCTTTGCTCCATGTTGGGACGAAGGATTTGAAGAAGAGTGCTAGAGCTCTACCATCTAGACAGAAAAGATAAAAACTAGTTTAGAAATGCAAAAATTATAATTAGTGGCATTGTTCGGCAGGGAGATGGTCCGTTAAGGCGAGTTAAGACTGTAAATGACCACAGGGACTGGGTATGTGCACAACTAGGATTAGTGTACGTAGATGCTGACCGCTGGATTGATGGCCGTGACTTCGCCCGAGTCGGGCTGCGTTTAAATCGCCGGGCGCTTTCAACCTAGGGAGCCTACATGACAGGGTCATCGGTTCGTTCCGGCCTTTGTGAGGAGGAGCAGGTCCAGAGGTTGCCAGCCGACGGGAACAGAAGGTGCTATTTCGGGATATTTGCTGCGGAGGTAAGACTCTAAGATTACTGCAGGTTAATTGTCAGAGTTGAGGAAATAAATGAATTGAATTTTGGAATCTTGTAGAGACGTATTCCCCGGACATTGTCATTGCTACTGAATCTTGGTTATATGAGGATATAAATAGCAACGAAATAATTCAAGGGACCTACGAAATGAACAAAAGGGATCGTGGGAAGCGAGGTGGAGGGCTATTATTTATTCATGTGCGCAAAAATATAGATAGTTTCATAAAGTGGGCTGATACGGATCATGAAATTTTATGTGTAAACATTTCGGATAAAGGAAATAAATTCCCTCTTCAGGTGATTGGAGCGTATAGAGCAGCGAAAGATAATTTTTATCTCCTAGGCACTGAACCACTTTTCAGAATTTATTGTAATTATTATTATTATCATCATGATTATTATTATTATTATTGTCATGTGTTGTGACATCTCTATATTACGCCTCGAGAGTTTAAAAGTGCGCAGTTTGTGTGTATGTATCTCTCTGTCTAACGTTGTGCAACCCCTGGCTACATACTGCCTTGTTCTCTCGTATTGGCTAGTGTTGTTGCTACCTTGCATTTTGTTGTGCAATTTGTTCTGCTATTGGTTTAGCCAATATTTGACGCGAGTTTGGTGCCACTCCCAAACTACGCATTTGATTTTTCTGAGAGGCTTCTCTCCCCTCTGGGGGACAGAAGCTTGGTCAGTCTTAGACGCGCCGAGATGTAAGGCGAACGTGTGTATTCGGGCAGAGGCCCACCCTCATGGCGCAGCGGAATGTGAGTACGGCTCAATGTATTTCTATCTAACGCAATGTAATTGTTTTTGTTAAACGTTCCTTCTTTTGCTTAATTCTCTTTCCTTTTCAAGATGTTACTGTTAGTATTATAATCCTTGAACCAGATCTCCGAGACCTTGTGTAATGTCATACGGCGGAGTTTTTTTGTTGCTTTTGTTATGTACCCTCCTCACAGTTTTATTATTTTGGTTAATACCTGTAAGATTCGAAAGTATTGCGTTTCTGCGTCTTGGCTTATATATATTTCCTGTCGGGCCTTAGTGCTCGTCTTTTGCGTCGGTGTCTCTTTGTACCACAAATGTTTCATTTGATTGGTAGCAATTGGACCTTTGTTTGTGGACAGTATGTGTGAGGTAACGGGACTGATGTCCAACGTCCCACTAATACGTGTCCCTTTTGTTTATAGAATATATGTGACGGTGGTTAACTGGGATTTCTCCAGCTCCGATGTCATATTATTCTTTTTTTATATGTCGCGTTGGTACGGCATTATGTTGGAGTATAAGCCTATTTTTTATAGCGTGCTTTCGATTTTTACCGGTCTCTTTCGTCCCAAGTCAATTGTAATGTAATGTATCTCCGTATATCTCATTTTCCTTTTGTTTTGTTTTTATCTTTCGATTTTCGCCGTATTACCTAACTTAATGATATTCCCCCTTTTCTTCCCCTTCTTCCTACCTCCGTGAAATCTCTCTTCCCTTTGTTTTATTCCCCTCACTCCTCCCCCATCCCTCAGGTATGTTTACAATAACATCATGAAAAGCTTCGCGTCTTAGCAGTTCGAATTTTGACTTTTTGCAAGTTTGTCGTTTCTCTCTAACTTTTGTAAGTTTCGTTTTATTTTCTTTCAAGTTTGTATCTTTTCGTTAGATTCATGTTGTTGAGCGGTACTCAGGTTCTGTCGTGCTTTTTAGTTTTTTTTTAGTTTTTGAATTCTTTATTCTTGGTATTGGGTTTCTTTTGTATTATTGATCTTGTCTTAGCTTGCCTTTTTTCTTTGTTTTAAATAATTTGTTTATTTCGTGTACACGCTCTTTCTTTTATCCTCAATACATTTTTATATTTTAAGTAATATAGCTCCCTTGTCTTTTCATTTCTTATATTTAAGTTCCCCTTCCTTATCCTTATCCTTATCTCGATTTCGTCAATCTTGTCTTTGTGACGTAACAAAGGCACGATTAACACGCCTCTGGGATTTGTTTAATTAATTTTATGGGAATCTCATTTTTGCACTTTTGATTGTTGCATTAAGCAATTATTTGTTTGCATTTGGTTTTTTGGAAATCATCTTTTGCTCGCTCCGAAAACCTTGGGCCCAGCACCGGGTCGAGCAAGACGTCTTTTCCCCCATCCATTTGCGACCTTGTTGATTTTATCTTCCTCTGCTACTCTGACGCGCATTATTATTATTATTACATAGACCTTTATCGGCGCAATGGTAGCAGATCGCGTGGTTGCGTGCGAAATCGTTCCCTCCTCTCCTCTCTCAAGTTATTAACCTTTTATTATTTTTCTCTTCATTTACATTGTATTAAAATTTGTTTTTCTTTGAGTTTAAGGAATTCAGTGAATTGTTTTTTCCCCACCCCTGAAGAAAGGGTGAAGTTACTTTCTGTGTGAACTACGGGCATCCAGGAAACCCATCTCCAAGGAAAGGTGGTTTTGTCCCTCAAGTAAACAAGACATCCAAAAGACCCAGCTTCGAGGTGAACAGTGGCAACATATCAGTGAGTACATCGCATCGCTGGAACACGACACGTCACGGTATTGTAACCTACTTTTATGTATTTGCTTCCTCTAGTAGACATTTGTTTAGTTAACGGTGATTTTAAGGCGACAGGAAATTTTGTTTGCTTTCTCTTCCTTTTCATTTCGTCAGTGTTGTGGACGTTTTTATTTTACTTTCTGTGAAGTAGAAAATGCATTTCTCTCAAGGGTTTGAGTCCTTACCTTTGTTGTAAATAGTCGCTTTGTTAACTGTGATATTTCTCAGAACTCGCCTCACGCCTTCATACGTCTCAGTCTGGAACAGCTGCTGACAGGTTTCTTGTCATTACCGTGCAGCCTAAAACCCCCGCCCCTCTTTCTCCGAAGTTTTCCCCAATGAAGGTGGGCCCACTTGTGGGAACCGTCTCTTTAAATCCTACGGTCACCCCAACCCACCTTGAGCCTCGCGTAATTATACTAACGTTTGATGTTAGTAAAGTGTTTGTTGTCTCAGTTATGAATGGTCTGTTGAGCTATTATGTGTGTTATGATTGGGAGTAAAGTTTGTTTCATAATTAGGGAGGGTGATTGTTTTATTTTTGTCAGGGGATTTTCAATTTTGGTTTTCATTTAAAATTGTTTATATAAGCTTGATGTTACTATATGTTCAGCATGGTAGTGTGTATTTCGTTGGGAAACCTGCTAGGTGAGGTCTCCGTCGGGATTAGGGTTTGGGACCTGTCCCACGGCTTCGACGCCCACTTAGGGTGTACATAGATTCTACACGAGTCGTCAATCTTTAGTATGGGATGAAGTTTGTCACGATGACCTGTAGTCCATTGTTTGCGTTTCCATGGTGTTCCAACGACCCACATTCGCATTCTGGTGTAATGGGGAAATTTTGATTTGTTTATGGGAAGGAGTACGTATGTAGTGTTGCTGTTGTTGGTTGTATTTTGAGATGAATGTGTGTGTCTATGAGTTTAATGAATTTTTATCAATAGGTATTTGTGGGTGGTTTCAAATTTAGTTCAATTTTGATTTTATACCCTATTCAATTTAAACTATATATATATATTACGTACGAACTATTTATTCGTTTTTATTGGCAAACCAAATATACGATAAGTATTACTCAGAGATACCAACCATTTTAGGTCTACGGCTTCCGTGGTATGGGACATTGATGTTCGTGTGAACTACTCTGGCGTGCATTACCCAATTTTCTTATATTAGTATGGGATAGGCCATACCCTCTGTCTTTAATTTTTTTTATGCGGTACCTCTGAGGTCTACGGCCCGTATATTGACACAGTAACCATTTTATTTTTGTGGGTTGGTAATATTTATTATTGGGTTTCGAGTTTGATTGATTGTATGTCTGGTCTTGATTGGTTTTATGCGAGGTTCCAGTCTGTTCCTTTTATTTGGAAGGTATTTTGTAACGTAATTATTTGGATTTTCGTTCTCTGTCCGGAATGGTATTTTTTGTTTCGACAGCTACTTTGAGTTATTATTCCTTTTCATTTGTTAGTATCTAATGTCTTTTGATGAAGGTTATTAGTACATTTTCCCCTTTACTCCTACTATGTATCTAGTTAGGCAGGAGACACCCGTGGCCGCCTGAGTTACACGGATGATTTCGAAAGATGTGTTGAACTATACTTCTGCCTAAGGCAATTTCCGGTACCTGCCTGCTTTTGTTGTAGGGAGCCGGCCCGGCCCATTGTCCGAGCTGCAGACACGACTTGCTATTGTTCGACAGCGCCTGAGATGGTCTGTTGACTTACATTCTTTTCTTGTAGTGACAGTGACTTGTTTATTGATATAGTTGTTTACTATTTATCGTAACTTCTGTTTTACGTTTTTGTGATATCATGTTTTTATAAATCATTTCAATCTAATGTTTTCTCTAAGATAATGTGTATTATTTTCCTGTATCTGTCATATATTTGGAGAGTGTTTCCGGTAGCGATAGCTAGTCTCCAAGTACCTGAGAAGTGGCCGGTGTATCCTTTAGACCCCGTTCACGGCTCGTTTTCTCTTCTTTCATTTGGTCTGACGACCCTGCCTATTCATACTTTTACTTTCCAGCTGGCAGAATGAATCCACTTTCACTATTACGCAGCTTATGTAACCCCAAATATTTCCCCGACGCAAGCCTTATTTCGTATAAAGGATGCTCCCCTCTATCTTTTTTTGTGATCATGATTTAACCTTTTTCTTTCTTTTATTATTAGAAAATTGGCTGATTTCCAGAAGGTCGCCATTAAGAAGACTTCGCTTTCTCCACGTCATCTGGCAGAGTCTAGCTCAAGATTGACCGTTTTATTATCATTATTTTCTTTTTGGTACATCCATTTTTAATATGTGTGACGTATTGACGTGCAGTAGAGGTAGGATCCGCCTTTATTTCACGGCTGTACTGATCCTTTATATAATTTCAATTTTTGTTGTTTTAATTTCATTTTAAAGTCTTTTTTTTTCTTTCGTACCAAAAAGGAATAATTTTCCTCATCAGTGAACATCTTCGTGAATACGTGTGTATGAAAATATATGTGTGTTTGAGAAAAGAGACTTGCGTTTCGTCAAGCCTTTTATGGAAGTTATGACGTTCAAAGAACTTTTAATTAAGCTGCGTCTTATGAATAAGAGAAATGTGAGAACATTTTATTATGTCTTAATTTTTCATGTGTGTATCTGGTGTACATGATGTAATCTTCTTTCCTTCACCCTGTTCAAATGTATATAATCAAAGAATGTTATTTTATATAATTTTGTTATGAAAAAGAAGAAAATTCTTTTATGCCTTTGTTATGTAAAAGATTTTTTTTGGGAGAAAGCGGTGGAATTTGAACCACTTTTCAGAATTTATTGTAATTATTATTATTATTATCATCATGATTATTATTATTATTATTGTCATGTGTTGTGACATCTCTATATTACGCCTCGAGAGTTTAAAAGTGCGCAGTTTGTGTGTATGTATCTCTCTGTCTAACGTTGTGCAACCCCTGGCTACATACTGCCTTGTTCTCTCGTATTGGCTAGTGTTGTTGCTACCTTGCATTTTGTTGTGCAATTTGTTCTGCTATTGGTTTAGCCAATATTTGACGCGAGTTTGGTGCCACTCCCAAACTACGCATTTGATTTTTCTGAGAGGCTTCTCTCCCCTCTGGGGGACAGAAGCTTGGTCAGTCTTAGACGCGCCGAGATGTAAGGCGAACGTGTGTATTCGGGCAGAGGCCCACCCTCATGGCGCAGCGGAATGTGAGTACGGCTCAATGTATTTCTATCTAACGCAATGTAATTGTTTTTGTTAAACGTTCCTTCTTTTGCTTAATTCTCTTTCCTTTTCAAGATGTTACTGTTAGTATTATAATCCTTGAACCAGATCTCCGAGACCTTGTGTAATGTCATACGGCGGAGTTCTTTTTGTTGCTTTTGTTATGTACCCTCCTCACAGTTTTATTATTTTGGTTAATACCTGTAAGATTCGAAAGTATTGCGTTTCTGCGTCTTGGCTTATATATATTTCCTGTCGGGCCTTAGTGCTCGTCTTTTGCGTCGGTGTCTCTTTGTACCACAAATGTTTCATTTGATTGGTAGCAATTGGACCTTTGTTTGTGGACAGTATGTGTGAGGTAACGGGACTGATGTCCAACGTCCCACTAATACGTGTCCCTTTTGTTTATAGAATATATGTGACGGTGGTTAACTGGGATTTCTCCAGCTCCGATGTCATATTATTCTTTTTTTATATGTCGCGTTGGTACGGCATTATGTTGGAGTATAAGCCTATTTTTTATAGCGTGCTTTCGATTTTTACCGGTCTCTTTCGTCCCAAGTCAATTGTAATGTAATGTATCTCCGTATATCTCATTTTCCTTTTGTTTTGTTTTTATCTTTCGATTTTCGCCGTATTACCTAACTTAATGATATTCCCCCTTTTCTTCCCCTTCTTCCTACCTCCGTGAAATCTCTCTTCCCTTTGTTTTATTCCCCTCACTCCTCCCCCATCCCTCAGGTATGTTTACAATAACATCATGAAAAGCTTCGCGTCTTAGCAGTTCGAATTTTGACTTTTTGCAAGTTTGTCGTTTCTCTCTAACTTTTGTAAGTTTCGTTTTATTTTCTTTCAAGTTTGTATCTTTTCGTTAGATTCATGTTGTTGAGCGGTACTCAGGTTCTGTCGTGCTTTTTAGTTTTTTTTTAGTTTTTGAATTCTTTATTCTTGGTATTGGGTTTCTTTTGTATTATTGATCTTGTCTTAGCTTGCCTTTTTTCTTTGTTTTAAATAATTTGTTTATTTCGTGTACACGCTCTTTCTTTTATCCTCAATACATTTTTATATTTTAAGTAATATAGCTCCCTTGTCTTTTCATTTCTTATATTTAAGTTCCCCTTCCTTATCCTTATCCTTATCTCGATTTCGTCAATCTTGTCTTTGTGACGTAACAAAGGCACGATTAACACGCCTCTGGGATTTGTTTAATTAATTTTATGGGAATCTCATTTTTGCACTTTTGATTGTTGCATTAAGCAATTATTTGTTTGCATTTGGTTTTTTGGAAATCATCTTTTGCTCGCTCCGAAAACCTTGGGCCCAGCACCGGGTCGAGCAAGACGTCTTTTCCCCCATCCATTTGCGACCTTGTTGATTTTATCTTCCTCTGCTACTCTGACGCGCATTATTATTATTATTACCTAGACCTTTATCGGCGCAGCACACAGTATGATAAAACTTGTACGGGCAATGCTCTGAAAAAGAGCATAATAATTGCCGGAGATGTAAACCTCCCCAAAGTAGACTGGTCTGGTGAATCAACTAGCTGTGGTCAAGCTCAGATCGCTGCAAACAAATTCTTAAGGAAAATTCTCCAGAGAGGATTTTCCCAAGTAGTTGACTTCCCTACTAGAGACAATAATACTTTAGATGTTTATCTCGTGAGGCCTGTAGAGCTGTATATTAACTGTCTGAATGTACCAGGAATTAGTGATCATTCTGGGGTTGAAATAAATATTAGATACGGTGACATTACTAAATTAGACTCTGATATAGCAAAAAAGATCATATTCTAGAATCGCAGGGCGGATAAGGGCAAATTTCAGTGATATTTGAATGAGCTATTTGTAGGATGGGCATCGGAAGGAAATCACATTAATATCCTGTGGACTAACTTTTTGAAAATTTTAAACAGCGCTATTGATAAATTTGTCCCATTTAAATTACTGAAACAAAACCCAGATCCTGAATATCACCCACGAGAAATCAGGAGTCTAAAACGGAAACTTAGGAAATTATACAATAAAAGACATGATAGTGACAAGTATATGTTGATATTTAAGTCCTTATCAAGAGAGCTCGTCTTAAAAGAGAGGGCTGCTCATGACAATTATATGCAAGGTTTAGTTGGTTCGGGAGGCGATGGGTGGGGAAAAAAATTACAGTTATGTTAGGAGAAGAAAGGGAAATTCAAATAATTTGTCGATGATAATGTTCGGTGACGGTAGATTATTTACTGAGAAACAGGCCATAGCTAATGAATTAAATGTATTTTACGGTAGTGTGTTTAATAAATCCAATAGCTGTGTGTTGTAGGACCTTAACGGTGAATCAAGGGCTCCCCTTTTTCAAGTAAACCAGTCAGCAATTGTAAAGCTAATACAAAATTTACGTTACAATATATCGAAGGGTCCTGATAATATTGTTAGTGAAGTACTTAAACTAGGAGGTAGGGCCGTGGCACGATACTTAGAGGTGATGTTTAATGTGTCCATAAACAATGCGCAAATCCCGGATGACTGGAAAAGAGCTACGGTAGTCCCAATATTTAAGGGAGGGAGCAGACTTGAATTGGTCAGCTACAGGCCGGTTAGTCCTACGTCCATCGTTTGTAAACATATGGAGCATCTCATTTGCGACTACTTGAGGGAACAGTGGGAAACATTATCATGGTTTAATGATAGGCATCATGGATTTCGGATAGGTTACTCATGCGAGAGTCAGATGCTATCACTGTTTCAAGATATTAGCGAATCGATAGACAATGGAGATTCAGTCGACGCCGTAGTTATAGATATTGCGAAGGCATTTGATGTCGTGCCGCATGACATGCTACTCCATAAATTAGCTTCGACGTAGATTGATAGAAGAGTAATTTTATGGATCCAAGAATTTTTGACGGGTCGTCCCAGAAAGTGAAAGTCGAAGGCCGATTCTCGGATGAAATTACCGTAACGTCAGGTGTCCCTCAGGGCAACGTAATCGGAACTGTGTTATTTTTTGGCGTTTATAAATGACTTACCAAATGGGATTCGCAGTGACTGTCGATTGTTTGCGGATGATTGTGTAATATATCGAAAGATGCATGACTCACAAGACAACGCAGTACTTCAAGATGACCTGAACCTGGTCTGTAAGAGGGCGATTGAAAATAAAATTAAAATAAACACAAGAAAATGCAGTCTCATGAAAATAGGGAAAGTGCGAAGGCAAGATTTTCAATATACTTGTAGAAGAAGATTCTTTCAAATATTTGGGCGTTCACGTAAGGAATGACATGAAATGGAGTAGTCATGTAGGATGTGTAGTTTCTAAAACTTACAAATCCCTGCACTTTGTAATGAGGATACCAAAGAATTAGGATATTTATCACTTGTAAGACCTATTATGGAATACGCCTCGGTGGTTTGGGATCCATATCAAGTAGGGCTCATAAATGAGTTGGAAATGGTACAAAGAAAGGCCGCTAGATTTGTGCTCAGGGACTTTAATCCCAGGAGCAGTGTGAGCAGTATGTTAATGAAACTTGGGTGGGATTACTTGAAGTTAGGAGGATGAAATCTAAACTCTGCGCTATGTACAACACGTATACAATTCAACCAGGATGGGGTGAGCCTAGCAAACGTATGGGAAAGCCCACTTACATGAGCAGGAGTGATCATCCTTTCAAAGTTAAGGGCCGACCACAGCAAACAAATTATGGTAAATATTCTTTCGTAAACCATGCCATTGATAACTGGAACTCTCTACCTGCTGCAGTCTTAGAGCCTTTTCCCAAACATATAGGCGTGTTTAAGAAAAGACTGACTATTTGTGTAAGTTCTCCAGTGTAATTGTTATTGAATTTGTATGTATAATTATTTATTTGTTTTTTATATCTAATTTGCCACCTGGGGACACCCCCCCCCCCCCACCCCCCAATTGCAAATAAATGAATGAATTAATGAATGATTGAATGAAATTGGTGATTGTTGATTTTGGTTCTGAATTTATATCTGTCCCGTACAATCAATGTCTTCTGAGATGTTGATTTCCTGGAGATTTGTTTCAATTTTCTCGAAGCTAGTTGTTCTTGGCATTTAATGAAAGGGCCAGGTTGAAAATTATTTTTTGTTAGTCTGTTACTGTTCATTTTTTAAATAATATGTCCATAAAATTTCAATCGTCCTTTACGAAAAGTGTGCGGGATATTTTCAGAATGGCAATACATGTATACAGTATATCCTGGGATTTGTTTTCCTCCGTAGGTGTGGAGGTCCGCCGCGCTGAGGTGGTCCATGCTGAGATGGCCTGCGCTGAGGTGGTCCAAGGTGAGGTGGTCTGTGGTGAGGTGGTCCGAGGTGAGGTGGTCTGTGGTGAGGTGGTCCGAGGTGAGGTGGTCCGAGCTGAGGTGGTCCGCGCTGAGGTGGTCCGAGGTGAGGTGGTCTGTGGTGAGGTGGTCCGAGGTGAGGTGGTCTGTGGTGAGGTGGTCCGAGGTGAGGTGGTCCGAGCTGAGGTGGTCCGCGCTGAGATGGCCTGCGCTGAGGTGGTCCGAGGTGAGGTGGTCTGTGGTGAGGTGGTCCGAGGTGAGGTGGTCTGTGGTGAGGTGGTCCGAGGTGACGTGGTCCGTACTGAGCTGGTCCACGCTGAGGTGGTCCGAGGTTAGGTGGTCCGTACTGAGCTGGTCCCCGCTGAGGTGGTCCGAGGTGAGGTGGTCTGTGGTGAGGTGGTCCGAGGTGAGGTGGTCCGAGCTGAGGTGGTCCGCGCTGAGATGGCCTGCGCTGAGGTGGTCCGAGGTGAGGTGGTCTGTGGTGAGGTGGTCCGAGGTGAGGTGGTCTGTGGTGAGGTGGTCCGAGGTGACGTGATCCGTACTGAGCTGGTCCACGCTGAGGTGGTCCGAGGTTAGGTGGTCCGTACTGAGCTGGTCCCCGCTGAGGTGGTCCGAGGTGAGGTGGTCCGAGGTGAGGTGGTCCGCGTTGTGGAAGTCCGAGGTGATGTAGTCCGCGCTGAGGTGGTCCGAGGTGAGGTGGTCGGCGCTGTGGTGGTCCGAGGTGAGTTGGTCCGAGGTGAGGTGGTCTGCGCTGAGGTGGTCTTTTAAAATTTAGGTGTCCATCTATGCATTTTTAATTCAATTCCTTAATTTAGTATTCTTTAATCAGTGCTAAAAGGAACAGATGACCTCGAAGTTCCGCCCTTTAAAACAACAATAATTAACTAACTAAATAACTTCCTCCGTAAGTTGGCTCAGGCAAGGAAAGCATTTCTACAGAAAGGGAATATGTTGACATCGAATATAGATCTAGGTATTAGGAAGTCATTTTTGAAAGCCTTTGTCTGGAGCGAATTGAAACTTCAATTATTGGTGCATCAGAAAAGAGGAGAATTGAAGCGTTTCAAATGTGTTTTTTCAGGTGAATGATGAGGATCAGATGGGTACATAGGGTTACAAATGAAGAGGTATTGAGACGAGTGGGAGTGGATAGATGTTTCTGGAGACTGCTAATGAAGAGAAAAGATAGGTTGGCAGGACACTAACTAAGACACCCAGGAATATCAAGCTTAGTTATGGAAGGAAGGGTCGAGTACAAGAACTGTTGGGATAGACCAAGATTAGAATATGTTAAACAGATTGCCTCGGATGTAGGGTGTGGTAGCTATGTATAGGTGAAACGATTAGGTCAGGACAGGTAGGTATGGAGGGCTGCATCAAACCAGTCAAAAGGCTGAAGACTCAAACAACCAACAACATTCCCTCTATACAAACTGGGTGAAAAATGTTTATTTATTTATTCATTCAATCATTCGTTTATTTATGTATGATTATTTATTTATTTATCTTTTTATGTATTTAATTATTTATTTGAAAAATGAAAATCCACAGCCTGCTTCCAGTCTCCGACCGGGTCAGGAATGGAATGCATGAAGCCCCCATCCAGCGGCGAGGATATGGACTGTGCCGGCTGCCGAGGCCTGACGCACTTCTCTGGGGGCAATGATTTAATGAATGACAGATGGAATGAAATGATAGTGGAGAGTGTTGCTGGAATGAAATTTTGACAGGGAAAACCGGAGTACCCGGAGAAAAACCTGTCGGCCTCCGTTTTGTCCAGCACAGATCTCACATGGAGTGACCGGGATTTGAACCACGGACCCAGCGGTGAGAGGCCGGCATGCTGCCGCCTAAGCCACGGAGGCTACTAATTATTTATTTATTTATGTATTTATTTATGTATTTATTTGTATATTTAATTATTTATTTATTTATTTATTTTGAAGATACATTTGGCCTTGTGGAAACTCAAACTGTTTTTAGGATTGTTGATCATTGAATGATCACATTAAATTAATAATATAGGGATGTAGCCGGAGAAAGTTCGCGCCAGATAGTGCTCGTGTAGTACTGGGTAAGCGCAAGGCGATCGTCTTATGTTTCTTCCAGTCATTTGCGAGGAATGTTTAAATTGTGACCGAGTTTTCTAAGCTAAAGTAAATTATATCTTCTCTAATTTTACTCCAAGACTATATTAATTAATTCTATAGGTATATCTCCTAATATATTATGGACGATTTTCAGCGTTTAAGCGTCAAACAGTTGCAAAATGAGCTACGGACCAGAGGCGCTAAAACTACCGGGAGGAAGGAAGAATTAATAAAGCGGTAAAAACAAAATTCTAACACGCTTTATTATTCAAATAATGAATACCAGTCAGCATGCTTTCTCCCAAAGATTGCAATTACTTGAGTATTGTAGGCCTATATTGATAAATATATCTCCATAAAACTTAAATCATAAAGAGAGATTTAAATATTCACTTGGTCCCCTTGCTTGTAGACTTCGATTCATGTCTTTTTTTTAGGTTGATAGCTTCCATGAAACTGTCATGTTTTAAGGTAAACATAATCAAAGAAAGTTTATACCGGTATTGTACCGGTATACCTCGAAAATGCTCGCAACGTTTGGTTCTTATGTAATGTTGTCAATTTCTCAATAACAATCGTTCCCATACCCCTGGGCGTTCAATTTTTTTAAAGTTTGAGAATCCCTGCTTTAGGGCCACGAACTGTTTCCATTCATCTGACTATGTCTCAAGAATGTAGAAGTCAGTCGCTACCACATTCTCCGTCGGGCAGATGGAAGTTGACGATTAATTCTGATCTCAAGAAACCAACAATAATACGTCTGTGGCTGTTAATGTTGAGACATTTATTTTTGAAGTATTTGTCCGAGTCTGGCTTTGAAAATGGGAGTCAGAAATATTACATTCACTTCTTCGTGTATATTGACGATTTCTTCCCGTACTTCAATGGAGATGATTTCTGCAGATTCCGATATTGTAGGCTTATCGTGATAATCCTGCAAGTTTCTTGTGTATGGCCTCTTCCTTATTTTTTGTTGTGCTCGTAGTCCACGGAAAAAGCGATGGAACAGCGCCCGGTTTTAATCTTGCTCTCTCACCTTCAAATACAAACGCATAAATTCAGTGGTTGTTATCGAAATGTCTAATAAGTTTATAGGTACAAAATAGGAATTATTTCCCTTTGTAAATCACACTTAACCAACACAGTTTTCGTGAAGTCGTCGGGTCGTAAATGATGGGAACACACTTTAATATATTTGGTCAGATTTTTCTCACCGAAATTTTTCCTTGCAATAGTATGTAACCATTTCTTCCTCATTTCTTTCTTTTATGGAAATTGGTCAAACGAAAACGGGCTTCCCTGATTTTTGCAAAGAGGAACATTGCAATAGCTCGGCATAGTCACGAAAATAACAATTTAAACAACTTAAATTCGTACATATTAGCGACAGGAGAACACAGGAGACAAATGAAGAGCGCCTTGCGCTTACCCAGTACAACAGCAGTGCGCTCTATCGGTGCTAGTTCTATACATCCCTATTGTTCTGTCACAGGCGAGCAATTTAGATCAAACTAGATTCAAACGACAGACCCTCCACTCAAAGTTCATATAGCCTGCTCGTAAGTTGACCGACTTATTTGCAAAGTTCTTTTAATACACAATTTATGTTATCTTTAGAATCTCATATTACAAAACTGAACGTTGAAGTGTATTTATGAAAGTTGGCGAGGCAGCTGTCTCCAGGGTTTCTCTCATGACTGTTTGTTTAACGGAGCGCAGCAATACACTGACGGTGACGTGGAGTGAAAAGAATATTACATGTTCCCCACGAAACACTGTCAGAGGTTTTACATGCTGGCGTGAGATTGCGTGGTATACAGTAATGGGCGACAGGATACATTACTGAATGGAGCCCGTGAGGTTGCATTGTAGCCTATTCCTATTTCAAACTCGACAGCAGTACGCTTGCTGTACTCAAGATCGAAAGATACAAATCAATGTTTTGATGAAGCGGCTTCGGTGGCGTAGTTGGTAGCATGCTGAACTGCTGTGCCCAAGATAGCGGGTTCAAACCCGGCCGAAGTCGTAGGATTTTTAAGAGCGTTAAAAATCATTCAGTAGGCTTTCCTTCGGAGGGGAAGTAAAGCCGGCGGTCCCATGCCATAGATTTATGGCATGTAAAAGATCCTTTCACTGACTAAACTTGTGTGAAGCTAAATTATTGTTAGGTTAGATTTCGTCGGAATGCTCTATCAAAGTTCCAACGTTCACCACTAAGTATCATTGATATCTGGTAGCGAAAGTTGGAACTACTTGAAATTGAACGGAACTTGTAGTTCATCCTAAGGGTGTCCGCTGGAAGCAGCTACAGACCCAGGTGAGCCGAACATGTCCTCGGACACTCCCGGCACTAAATGTCATACTATAAATAAATGTTTTGATGTCTGTTAGGAATATAATGACAATGATGGCTGATATTACCCCTTTTACTTCGACCAGATGGAATGATTTTTCTCAACTATTGTATTGCCGGTCTCGATAAATATAAGAGGTTAATTTGACCTGTAGGATACTTCCCGAGTACCTAGGTCCAATTAATGACACATTTTACTGTTTACATTTGTGGGGTCTAGAAGCAAAACTCACGTTCTCCAGTTTTTCTAATTTTACAGGAACTAAAAAAAAAAAAACTTCTTAAATGTATGTAACTACTGGAATCTCTAAGAGACTTTGCTTTTGTTGCAGGCGATATTTAATTACACCTCCTTGTATAAACTATGTTTCATTATATATATTAATTTATCTGAAACTCAGGTTTCAATTTTGGAGAATGTGCCTTTTGTTTTCAAACATTGGAGACTGTCAGTTTTGACACTAAACAAAATTAATTACTTCAGACAAAACAATAGACAAGTTGGCCAAGTTTGTGAAAAATTTAGACAAATGAAACCAATTGCATTGTTGGAATGACATATTATTTATTTATTATGTAGAGGTTACGTGTTGAACAGACATTAATAATATTGGCTTGCAGCTGTTGAAAGTCACATGACCAGAAGCTGTCTTGTGATTGGCCAACAGGGAGAATGTGCTCTTTGCAAGTAAACAGTGTGGAGAATGATAGTTTTGCATCTAAATTTAGTTTTTGACATTTGAAAACCACTGGATATTGTGAGTTTGGCTTTTCAGCACTAAGATAGTCGTGTGTAGTTTAGAACGAAGAATAATAATGCCTTGATAACTCAATTTCGAACAAGAGTGGAGAATGTGGGTTTTGCATCTAGACCCCTCAATTGACGGTGCAGGGAATTAACGCAGTAAAATTTTCTTTGAAAATAATTACATCATCATCATCATCATCATATTCGTTTCCGATTTCCAGCTTCCTGGGTCGGGTTGTGATTTAAGGACCTCCATCGTTGCCTCTCCACCACTTCTCTTCCTTTTAAGTAGGCCTACTTCTTCAGGTTTTCTTCCCCTCTTCTCTATGCACTCCCATACTGTATCCGTCCATCTCTTTCGGTGTCTTTCTCGTGGTGTCTTCCCTGTCATCTTTTCGGAAAAAGCTTTATTTGGTACTCTCTTCTCTTCCATCCTCATCATGTGACCACACCACTTTAACTTTGTTGTTTCCATCCTGTCCTGCAGCTGCAAGATTCCTGTCCTTTCTCTTACCTCTTCATTTCTAACTCTATCTCTTCTGGTCTTGTCCTCAGTGCCTCATCTCCGCTGCTTGTATTCAACTCTCCTCTATTTTTCTATGTTCCAGCTGAGTATGTTAGTATAGGCTCGTAATAGGTTGAATATAGTACCCTTTTACATTTCTTTGGGACGTCTCGGTTCCAAAGAATACTCCTTGCACTTTGATAAAAATTTGCAATCAATTTGTATTCTCTTTCCAATTTTTTTGGCGACTTCGGTGGCGTAGTCGGTAGCATGCTGAGCTTCTATGCCCAAGATAGCGGGTTCAAACCCGGACGAAGCCGTCGGATTTTTAAGAGCGTTAAAAATCCCTCAGTATGCCTTCCTTCGGAGGGGAAGTTAAGCCGGCGGTCTCATGTCATAGATTTATGGCATTTTAAATAACCTTCCACTAATTACACCTGTGTGAAGCTAAATTGTATAGGTTAAGAATGTAAACAACGCTCTTAGGACCCTACGTTCGTTGCCAAGAGCCGACTGCGGTGGCGTCTAGTAGCTAAGTTCTGAACTAGGCCTCGTAGTCGTTGACGGTGGCGTTTGGCGGTAAAAGTAGGAACTATTTGAAAAATTTAAAGTTGCAGTTCTTACTTGAATTAAAAAACAGATACACACACTAATACAGTCGTCACAATTAACACCGGTTATCAGAGAGATTCTACACACACCCAAAGTACACAGGGCTACATGACCGCGTTGTCGCAGCCCCTAAACTAAGGAACCAACCATCCATCTTTCCAATTTCCTCCTTTATCCTTTCATCATCTGCGATCACACTTCCCAGATACTTGAAACTTCTAGACTTTCCCCATTTATATATAGATCTAAAATAATGAATACCAAGCGTATTTAATACATTTATTACACTTTAATCAATGATAATTAAATTAATATAAATTAATTAATAAAATGTACCAGTTTCGTCCATATTGTGGCCTTCTTCAGCGATGTTGTTATAAAAAACTAAAGTAATTGCCAGCAAAGATTTGTTGTTATTATTTCACTTTAGATTGAAATAAAACATGTAAGAAATTAAATCTACTTATTAGTAGGAATATAATATCATAATTTTAAAAGAAATATCATACTAGAACATAGACTTTCCAATGGGAGGCTTTGGTGGCGTACTCAGTAGCATGCTGAGCTTCTATGCCCATGGTTGCGGGTTCAAACCCGGCCGAAGTCGTCGGATTTTTCAAGAGCGTTAAATATCCCTCAATATGCCTTCCTTCGGAGGAAAATTAAAGCTGGGGGTCCCATGTCATAGATTTATGATATGAAAAAGAACCTTCCACTAAATACAATTGATGGGCTTAGGGCAACATAGTGACAAGCCACACTTTTCTCTAAAATGGCATTTAACAACAACAATGATTTTTGAATTTGTATCTAACTGATTTTGTGTTACTTTCTGTGATTTTCCGGCAGATAGCAGCACAATGCAGAGAGTTATCTTGTTGCCTGAAAGGCTTTCATGATTTTTTTAGGTAGAGCCATAACAATCCACATACCAAGATGGCGGAGAGTAGTGTCAATTCTTTGCAAGCTAACAGAAAATTGCTTGATTTTAGTGAGATAGATGAAGAATCTGATAGCAGTGTGCGTGATTTTCAATATGACACAGACCGGGGTACGGATTACCACACGGAAGGCAGAGGAGCATCCTCTTCAGACCCGGTAAGATGACAACAAAGTAATTTGTGGCTTGTCATGGTCTTGTGTATTCAGTTTATAAGAAATTCTGCAAGCAAGAAAATTTGTGGAAAATTGTTATTAATCAGAAAATTGTCCTAAATCAATACAATATACTTTGAATTTTGGATTAAGATATACTAATTCTTATGCTTGGAGCTCAATAGTATTTTAAATATTGCAGGTCTACTGAAATGTAATCTGTTTTAAAACTGAATGTGGCTTGTTATTGTCTTGCCATTAACCTGTTTAATTTCAAGCACTGAATGTTGGAACCATATTAATAAATAACAGGATCATAATTTGAAGCTGCTAGTAATATGATTATTTTTTTCTTCCTATTAATAGGGATTAAGTGTAATATTGTCGTTTAAAATTATTTTCATTTGCTCTATTTCAGGAAGACAATCACGTTCTCAAGTCACGAACTCCAGAGAAATCACCTCAAAAGATGTCCCGACAACGATGGAGATAAAGAAGTCCTAAATCTCATATAAAATCTAAGAGAAAAAGGCGAATGAATGAAGGCAGGGAGTATTATAGTGAACATGCCAAGGAAAGGGTAGGTGGTCGGGTTTTAGGCCCTCCTTGCACCTGTCGTGAAAAATGCCGATCTAAGCTTGCGGGTACAGAAACAGAAATTTTTGAGAGCTTTTGGAACCTGGGTTCTTTTGATATCCAAAATAGCTACCTATATGCTTGCATTAAAACACAGCCAAAAAAACGGTCTTATCCCAAAAAAAAACTAAGAAGCAAGAATCCAGCCGAAATTTTACTGCAGAATATAAAGTTAAAGTCAATGGGGAATATGTGAAAGTTTGTCAAACAGAATTTAGCAATGTCCATGGCCTTCAGAACTCAAAAGGCAGACTCAACAACATAGTTTCCCACATTGTAAGTGGAGCACTAACCCCTAAAACCGACCAAAGAGGCAAGCATCACAATAGACCCTATAGGATACCGGAAGATAGCCTGGAGTCAGTAAGAGAACACATTAAGACCATTGCAAAATATCAAAGTCACTATAGTAGGTCAGTCAATGATGGGAAACGGGTTTTTGACTGCGATCTTTCTATATACCGACTGTACAATGATTATTTTCTGCCATGGTGTGCTGAAAAAAACATTGAAAACCCGGTGACTCATGCTATGTATAGAAGAGTATTTTGTACAGATTTTAACATTGGGTTTAAGTTGCCAAGATCAGGCACATGTAAAACCTGTGATAAAAAAAATACTATACAAACTCTACAGTTACAGGGCAGAGCTAAGGAAGCCGAAGTTGCGCAAACTGAGTTAGAACTTCATCAAAGAAGAGCAAAGGCTATGCAGGACCTCCAGAAATCGGAATCTGAGAAATGTGATCCCTAAACACTGGTAATAACATTTGATCTTCAACAAGCACTACCGGTACCTAAACTGACAACTGGACCAGCATTTTACTGCAGAAAATTATGGTTGTACAACTTTGGAGTGCATGACTGTGTACATGGAAAAGGCTATATGTATATATGGGGTGAGTAGGCAGGACGTAGAGGCAGTGACGAAATTTGCAGTGCTGTCAAGAAGTTTCTGGATACTAAAAATCAAATCAAAAACCTAGTTATATTCACAGACAACTGCCCAGGGCAGAATAAAAACTGAGCTATGATGGCCCTTTGGTTGCAGTACGTGAGAGAGAGACGCTTTGAGACCATCACTCACTATTTCCTCATATATGGGCACTCATATTTACCCTCTGACAGAGATTTTGCACTGATTGAGAATGTTCAGAAGAAACATCAACAAATTTATGATCATCATGAGTGGGTGAATATCATTGTAAAAGCCAACAAGAAGAGTCCTTTTCTTGTAACACAAATCTCGGAGAAAGAGATTTTGAATGTTAGTACCCTACTGCAAAATGTAACAAAAGCCAAAAAAAAAAAAAAAATGTGGAGAACAAGTTGATGTATCTTCCGCACTAGCTGTCAAGTTCACAATGGAAACTCCCACAAGTTTTTTCATTAAGCACACAATTAACGGACATTTTAAAGAGGTGCAGTTCTTTAGGGTCTGCTGACATCACACTTAGGAGCCTCAGACCAAAGTATGGAGGACCCATTAAGATAAACAAGAAGAAACTTTTGGATGTGAAAAGTCTTTTGCCATTTGTGCCTCCAATGTAGCATGACTTTTACAATAGGCTGATCCCCAATTACGAATTTGATCCTGCTGATCATGTGGAATTAGTGTAAAATAAAATGTATGTTTCTTTGCTCCCATTGGAAGAAAAAGTCAGTATTCTATTGTTATAGTATGTAAATTATTCTTTATTTCAATAAACATTTTTGATAAAATGGAAAGTATGGATTAATTTTCTAACAGATGGAATATTTTAAAAAAAATCAGGCAACATAATGACAAGCCACAAAAAAGTAGGTTCGTCAATGAAAAAATTAAATAGTAAAATATTTAGGTGGACTGAAGTGGCTTCCAACTGGTGGAAACGATGCATAACATATACAAGTTTATGATAGTATAACTTCTTGGACATTGAAAAGTCTATTATTAATTATGGAATTTTTAAAAACCTAAAAATGACTCTCCTGTAAAATTTGATGAGTGTGGCTTGTCACTATGTTGCTCCAAGCCCTTCAATTGTGTGAAGCCAAAATGTGTAGGTTATTTGCTGCCTCAGTGCTGTGTGTTTTCAATTTGCTTTTTAAAAATATTGTAGGAAGCCATAATTTTTAACTCACCAGCGGGGTTTAAAATATCAATAGGTTTAGGGTCGTTATTGATCTGAATGTAAATTAAAAATCCTAATTTTATATTAATTTTCACGTTAAGACGAGTCGAAATTAAAATGTTTGTGCCCACACTTGGATCATTTCCATACCAGGTAAAGGGTTCAAAATAAAATCAATTACTAAATCAATACTAGTACAGAAATTGATATTCTTTGATCCAAAATCACGACGCGGCAAGAATAATTTTATTGTTATTCCGCCATGCTTGTTTTCATCTCAGATGAACCCCAGCTGTAGAGGACATACAGTATGTCTAAAAAATGCTCTGTTATAACTCAAGCAGTAGGCTACTACATAATGCCCAACAGATGGCAGAACATGCCAGAGATTGACTCGGCAGTCTAAAGCGAATTTGGAATTTGAAAAAAAAAGTTCTTGTCCACCGTTTATAGATGGGCGATGCACTCAACCGGTTAATCATCACAATGGAGTACTTGTAGTTCTTTTCCGCACATTACTTTACAATTCTACAGTAGTTTTGGGGCTTACTGCTTAAAAGTACCACAGAGATAGTAATTACACCTTCATAGATTAATTTGGAGGAGGAACACTGTCTGTTGATGGGATCGTCATTTCTAAGTTTTACAACATTAAAATAAATAGCTCTTTCTTCAGTGCTTAATGCCTTAATATTTATCAGTACTAATTACCCAACGAAGACTAAAGTTAGCTGCTTTCATCTTAACAAGAGAATGGCTGATGCAAAGTTAAATTCAACTATAATGGCCAGGCTCTTCATCACCAAGTTTTCAGAAATATTTTGGCGTGACTCTGGATAGAACTCTATCATACCGAAGTCATATAGAAAACACCGCAGCAAAGCTGAGATCGCGAAATAATATCATACAGAAGTTGTGCGGAACCTCATGGGGTGCAAGAGCTACAACACTACGATGTTCTTCCTTAGGACTCGTCTACTCTGCTGCTGAATACTGTGCTCCAGTATGGCTAAACAGCCCACATGTGGGTAAAATCGATGTGCAGCTAAATGTGGCAACGAGAATAATAACAGGATGCATAAAGTCTACTCCTCTTCACTGGCTACCGCCTCTAATCAGACATGTTAACATCAAGGTTGTTGACGTTTGACATTGTTCCGTATTGACAAGATTATATGACTAGAATAAATAATTATTCTTGTAAATATGGGTCCGCCTAGTCAAAACTTTTAATTATAATGTAATCAAAGATCACATCTATTTATACATTACAGGACATGTTTCGGGATCCCATTTGTCATGATCCCTTCGTCAGCTTTATAAGACTGGCCCAACAAATTAAGATAGAGCACTCCTTTGTACAAATATATGTTAAAACAGGGTGATAAAATGAAAATGGAATGTATGGTGCGTGAAAACATATGGGCAAAATGTGGCAGACACTAAAACCTAATACGCTCGAAAAAACATAGTCAAATCACAAAGTTAAAAACATTAAAGGAAGGAACACTTAAAGCTAAAACAGCAATTCCCAATTCGTTAAAATGCATAAAATTCAGCATATTAAGTTAAATGTTTCTTCGTGAAGTGGTTTTTCCTTGTCAAGATAAAACTCTATTTATTGTATATCCACACTGTGCTGAGTAAGAGTCTTGAAGTTTTTACAATCTTGAAATATGCGCTGTTATTTTAGCTTCACAATATTAAACCTTGATTGTCCTTAACTGTTATACCATTATTAAGATGCGTTTTTTATTTGCAAGTGTGGAGAATGGAACAGTATAATGACTGGGCGGACCCATATTTACAAGAATAATTATTTATTCTCGTCATACCGCCTCTAAGTCACATAGCGCCACCAAATCTGCGGAGACAGAACGCCCTCCTAAAGGAATATAAAAAGTTAATTATCAATCCTCACCTTCCAATCCACTCTGTACTTAAGAAACGCCGATTAAAATCCAGACGACCACCCATCATACTGGCAGAATCGTTGCAAGCAATGCATTTCAACATGAACAGGAAATGGTCAGGAATGTGGACTAGTGCTGCACATGAGGACTACCAGGCTCTCGTTAGACCAGGTACTCAGCCAGTTGGCATGGAACTACCGCGACGTGTTTGGAAGACACTTAGCAGGCTCCGTACAGACCATGGCATTTGTGCAGAGAACCTCCACCGATGGGGATTGGCAGCATCTCCCCAATGTGACTGTGGCAGTGAACACCAGACCATCAAACACATTGTAACATCCAGCAGTAGACGAGCTTATTCTGGAAGCCCAGAAGAGTTCTTTAAAGTGACGGCTTCAGCCCTTCAATGGATTAAAGACTTTGACATTAACTTGTAGATTTTTAGTATTTGTTAACTTTGTATATTAGTTGCTCTTCAGTTGCCATACGCTAAATAAATGAATAACCACACTTACTAAGTTTTCTGACGGGTTCTCCTGAATTCTTTTGAGGGCAGAGACTGCCTGTGGGTGTCAGTGCAGGTTTGGTAGTTTTTTTGGCTTGCATATTTGGATCTTATGATGCTCGCTTGACGAGCGAAACATTTCCTCCCTTAGTTTTCTTCTTCTCCAATAGCCCGTAACAATATACCAACCAAATAGTAATCACATGTAATTTATTTCAGGATATTTTTGACATATTCAAGTAATATTCGAATGATTTTGTGTTGACCGACTGCAAGCTACAATATTAATAGTAAGCTTCTTCTTCTTCTTTTCCTTTGTCTTTTCCCACTGAAGTGGGGTCGACGATCCTGGCAAGTCTTCTCCATTTCCCTCGGTCCCATACGTTCTCTTCCCTTAGATGTTTCTCCCACAAGTCATCTCGTATACAGTCCCACTACCTTCTTCTTGGTCTTCCTCTTCCTCTGTCGCCTTCCACTACCATTACTGTCATTCTCTTGCCAACATAAGTGTCAAGTGTCGTCCCTTCTCATGACATGTCCATACCACTGTAGTCTTCTTTCTTGAACCTCCGTCACTTTAACACTGCCTCTTAGTCTCACATTTCTAATCCTATCGGCTCTGGTGACGCCACAAATTCGTCTTAACATTTTCAATTCAGCCACATCCATTGCCTTACAATGTGCCTTAATATTAATTGCAATCATTTTATTAAATAGCAATTGGCATTCATTTAGATATTAATAATAATAATATCGTATGGCCTCGGATGCTGGCAGCATGCTTTGTTATTGGACACCTAGAGGCTAGCTTGCATGTCTAATTCCGTCGTTCCTTGAAGCAATATGAAAGTCAAGGAGGTTAGATATCTAAGCACCTTGAACACTATAGCGCATTCTAGTAGAGAAATGAGAAACTTTGTGTTGGCGGAAACTCCCGAGATTATTTTTTCCATTATGAACACGGCCTACTGAAGTCAAATGGGTTCATTGACATGCCAACATCGTATGACATGCGTGTCGTAATGTTTGCCGCCTTTAAAAAATCACTTACCACGGCCAGGAGCGAACCTGCAAGCTTGGGGTGATTAGACCGACACGTTAACCACTCACCCACCGTGGAAAGGTATTCATTTAGATTAAATTGTCAATAAGGAAATCTATTGGATATGATGAGGTTCTTATCACTACGAACCCGGTATATTTTAATGTTGGCACAGGGGTCTCAATGGAAACTCTGACGTGCAAAATGCTAGCGATTCTAGGACGTTTGTACACTCCTGACGCAAAGTATCAAATATTCTGAATTTTAAAGGACAGCAAATCATAGCCTAACGGTCAAGTGCTCCAAAGCATGACGAGCAGACGCAAATGGCGTCACTCAGTGTGATTGTACCGTATGCACGGCTGTCATAGACGAGTAAAGTAACTGACGTCTGTTGCTGCTATAAAACCTGACATTTAAGTCTCCACTCTTTGTGGGCGCCATAAATTGAGTAAATGCTATTTAACTGGGAGAAATAAACGAAGTAAAATAACGCAGTCTTCAAATAAAACATTCCTCGCTGGAAAATAGCTTTCGTTACTCATTAAATTTATTGGTTTTCACAAGAGTTTTCAGGATAAGTAGAAATATGGAATAGAGGTAAAAAATGAAATAGTTTCATTAAAAGAGGAAAGGCGCAAAAGGTTAACAGACGTCCGGAAAATTCCGGACATGCTCTACAATTCAAACGTTTGTCGGGGGTCCGGGAGAAATTTCTTTAAAACCATAAATGTCCAATATTTTTAGAAATACATCAGTGGTTTCAAAACAATTTTCCAGTCGCGATAAAAGAAGGAGAAAAAGAAGAAACAATGATTTGCGATTGCGAGTGGAGCGCTGTTATGATCTGTGGTGCTATCAAGGCCACCGAGAGAGGGGGCAAGTGGGTAAATTCATAAGGGCCCGTAAACAATGACGGCCCGTTAGTTTTGCACTTCAATTTCAGTTTATTGTAGATATTTAAGTCTACTTTTCTCTTTTTGCAGAAATGTGGAAAAAGTAGACATATAAGACCGATCCGGTAAAATGTCTGTCTGTCCTTCTGTCTGTCAGTCTATCTGTGTGTGTGCGTGTGTGTTTCCCCATATCAACTCCTGTTGAGTTTGGGATGATACCTGAGCTGAATCTGTTTTTCCCCCTTTTTCCAGTGATTCTGGGGCGGACTCTCTCTTATTTCTGTTCTTATCTGCCTTAATGGCACACCTTTCCAAATCCGTCAATTCTCATTTTTTGAGGGTTGAGAGCATTTCTTTTACCTGCATTTTATTTCCCTTATTCCTTCCTTATTGTCCTTTTGTTCTCCTAATCCGAAATTTGGTTGTAAGTTGTAGTTATTCTTAGTTCTAGTGTTCATTTTATCATCATTTTTCATTTTCACCCCAAATAATTAGTCTATAACCTCCATGTTATGCACCTTAGCATCAACTATCATCAACAAATTACAATTTCAGCAATATATTTTCCGACAATGAATGAATGAATGAATGAACTGTTTATTGCAGCAAAATAGCCAGAGAAAATACATAATACATCAGAAAATAATATTATTTGCCTATATCTAATCAATGCACAGTTTCGTTAGTGATATTAGTCTTTTCTTTCACATATTCGCATGATATCGGGAACATTGATTATGACATAATTCACTCACACAGTCCTCATTTGGGTACTGAAATCTTTTGTTGGTGCATAGCTTGTGGTAATAATATCGTAATATCGTATTGCCTTGGGTGCCGGGAGCAAGCTTTGTTATTGGACACCCAGAGGGCAGCTTGCATGTCGAATTTCGTCGATCCATGGAACGCTATGAAAGTCAAGGAGGTTAGATATCTAAGCTCCTTGGCACTATAGCGCTTTCTAGTAGAGAATGGAGGACCTTTGTGTTGGCGGAAAATCACGAGATTAATTTTGCCATTATTAACACGGCCTACTGAATTCAAATGGGTTCTTTAAGTTGCCGACAACGTATGACATGCATGTCGTGATTTTTCGCCTTTCAAAAATCACTCACCACGGCCGGGAGCGAACCTTCAAGCTTGGGGTTGGTAGTCCAGCACTTTAACCACTCACGCACCGTGGCAAGCTTGTGGTGAAACCCGTGTACTGCAAATCGTGTGATGGCGTGTCTCCAGTCAGTATGATGTCTGATGTATAAAACTCTGTCCAAATATTGTTCCCTTTTCCTAGTAATATTTGAAAGGTTTTACCATACGCCTTTGTGTTTGGAAGATGCAACTACAACCTCGTATCTTCTATGAAGAAGTTCTCACTAAGCATAATATAGGTCAGTCTTGATGGTGCTGTTATTCCTATTCCCAGCACTCTTTTCATGTAGCGGGCCTTGATATTTTCTAGTGGCAGTAAGAGTATCCCATATAATGTTGAGTCCGTAGGTAGCTATTGGCATTATTACAGTTTGGAAGAGAATCATTCCAGCAATATCACCGAAATATTGCACCAATCACTTTTCCGACAATGAAAACTGAAAGTCTGATTTAAGTTGTATTCACAAGGGAAAGAATTTCTTGTATGAAATGTTTGGATTGCATTTCTCAGAACTCTAATCCTCTCTAATCACTAACCTCACCGCAGCAGCATCATTGCAGATAAATTGGTATCACTGATTTCAAATATTATTGCGGAAGCCGAAATACCGGTTGCTTCCAAATAACTTCTGTACTAAACACTCAGCAGGAAAGTTCATGAAGTTTTATAAAAATCGAGTGAACCTAATGGAATTCTATTTTAATCAGGTGCGAAGAGGCCTGTTTGCCATCTCTTTATGAATGCAGTACATTCGCATTTGTATGTTGGCACAGGCTATAGTAAACTGTGGCTTCTCACCGATGTCTCAGTCTTACTCATGGCTGTGATTATATGGAAGCTACTGACGTATGGGTGGTGCTTAGTAATGCCATTCAGGGCACAGTCAGTGCCAGTGAATGCTGTGAAGGGTTCTACTCGTAGGGTTAGTACTGCTGTTCTGACTCAGTCTTGCCAGCATCATTGCAGATAAATTGGTATCACCAATTACGAATATTATTGCGGAAGCCGAAATACCGGTTGCTTCCAAATAACTCCTGTACTAAACACTCAGCAGGAAAGTTTATGAAGTTTTATAAAAATCGAGTGAACCTAATGGAATTCTATTTTAATAAGGTGCAAGGAGGCATGTTTGCCATCTCTTTATGAATGCAGTACATTTGCATTTGTATGTTGGCACAGGCTATAGTAAACTGTGGCTTCTCACCGATGTCTCAGTCTTACTCATGGCTGTGATTATATGGAAACTACTGACGTATGGGTGGTGCTTAGTAATGACATTCAGGCCACAGTCAGTGCCTGTGGATACTGTGAAGGGTTCTACTGGTAGGGTTAGTACTGCTGTCCTGACTCAGTGAGGAAAGCAATGGCAAACTACCTCACTCATCACTTTGCCTAGTAAGCCTCACAGTAGTGCTGCCTTGGGTCTTTGTGGGTATCTACCCACATAACCCAACGGTGGTACTTTTTGAGGATCCAACCAGCCTTCGAGAAGGTGCAGAGATATGTGTATTTTCTGTCATTTAATATCACACTCTTGTATTAGGTAGATTTCATTAGAAAGCTAACTATTGCAATGGGTACCATGTTTCGACTTCCGAAAAATTTCGACATATCTTCACGTTTCACATCCCCTAGACCCCAAAACCACCGTCAGTTAAAAAGTGTATATATAATTTATGTATATATATATATATATCACTTTCTTGTGGACACGATAACTACCGCAATTTTGCACCAATCAATTTGAAAAAAAAAGTGGGAAAAAGTGGGTTTTTCGGGAAACATTGATCATATCTCTCTTAATAGGCACAATATCAAAACCGTACAAAATGGACAATATTCCCCTAATAATTACCTAAAACTTTTGTCTGAAAGAATTTTTGATATGACCCACCATTACGCCAAGGGATGAGAAAAATGATTTCGGAATTATAAGAAAATGCCAAGAGCTATCAGAGGTTGCCATGACAACACTATTAAATTGATGATGGATGAGCCATCAGACGTTGCCATGACAACGCACTTGCACGCGATCACATTCAGCTTTCTATCTGACTAAGTGAGAAGCGGCCTCGGTGACGTAACTGGTAGTATGCTGAACTTCTATGCCCAAGTTCGCGGGTTCAAAGCCGGCCAAAGTCGTCGGATTTTCTAAGAGCGCTAAAAATCCCCCAGTATGCTTCCCTTTTGGAGGGGAAGTTCCAACGTTCGTTGCGAGTTGCTGGTTGCGGTGGCATCTCGTGGTCAAGTACAGAGCTAGGTGTGGTTGACGGTAGTATCTGGTAGCAGCACTAGGAACTACTGCTTGAAATTGACCGTCTGCAGCCCTTACCTGAATTACAGACTAATACAGCCATCACAATTCACACTGTTTATCAGACAGATTCTACACTCACCCAAAGTACACGGGGTTACATGACAGCGTTGTCGCAGTCCCTAAACTGAGGAACCAACCAAAATCTCTGCGGGAGATATAATTTTGCATGAAGAAGTAACAGACCGTTGCATAGTTACACATCAATGTCGAAACCTTGCATCAGGACTGTGTGACCACAAGTATAACAAGTAGTTCCGTGAAGAACTATACAGCCTATTTTCATATATCCTGCTCATGTTAATTGCCTCTATCAACTACAAAATTTCAGTTACATTGCTCTAACAGATTCGTAGATATTGAGAACCGTCTAATTATTTCAGATGGACGTCAGGTTGGATTTTTATTTTTGTACTATTACATTAAGATTATTGTGTACGTGTGTTATTCAAACTTCAATCGCATAATTAGAACACAAGAAGTAAAAACGAGATTTTAAAATTACGCACAGCAGCCATCTTGTGATTATCCAAACAATTGAAATAAATTAGATACCAGTGGATCAATATTTGTATAAGCATTTAACGTGCAACGTTTCACGGCACTCGGATAGTTAATTCGCGAGAAACGTCCATTTAAATATTTATACTTCGCGTCGCCGCCATGTTGGATTTGTGCTCACCAGGTTACTGAACGTCCTATAGGTGAACATATGTTCATAGTCTCTATGAACATAAAAAAATTCAGTTTGGTTGCTGTAAAAAATTCATAGATATTGAGAACCGTCTAAATATTTCGGAAGCTCGCCATTTAGGATTGTTATATGTATAGGCCGTAGAGTTATGTACCATTCAAGGACAATTATTGCCTAGGTTCATTATTTAAACTTTCACTTCGATCGCATGATTACGACACAAGAAATAAAAACTTAATTTTAAAATTTCGCACAGCCGCCATCTTGAGGTTATGTAAACAATTGAATGAAATTAGATGGCAGTGCATTACAATCTGCAAAATCATTTACTGTACCACATTTCACTGCGCTCAGAGAGTTAAATCACGAGAAAAGTCTATTAAAATATTTCAAATTCGCTTGGTCGCCATGTTCGTTTTGTACTTTACAGGTTTATGAAATATACATAGGTAAACTTGTATCAGTACCCTTTATCACCGTACAAAATTGCAGGGTGATATCTGTAATAGTTTCGGAGATATAGAATGTCAGTGAAATATTTCGCACAGCCGCCATTTTGAGGTTATGTAAACAAATGAACTAAATTAGACTCCAGTGCATTACAATGTCTATAAACAATTGCTGTACCAAATTTCATTATGTTTGGATAGTTAAATCGTGAGAAAAGTCTATTTAAAAGTCTCAAATTCGCTTGGCCGCCATGTTGGTTTTGTAGTCACCAGGTTTTTGAAAGTCTCATAGGTGAACTTCTAGTAGTGCCCTTTATCACCGTGCACAATGTCAGGGCGATATCGGTAATAGTTTCGTAGATATTGAATGCTAGTGAAATATTTCGCACAGCCGCCATATTGGATTGGTGAGACGTAACAAAATTTGAAGGGCAGGGTCGAGGTTTCCCGGAATAGCGCTATGAACTCACTGAGTTTCATTGAAATCGCTCCAGCCGTTTAGATTTTATTAGGGGGACACGCACACACACCTCAAACACACACACACACACGATCACACACACGGACAAAAGGTGATCTCATAAGCCTATTTTTTCAAAATTGAAAATAGGCTAAAAATGTACCCCAAATGACAAGAAGGTTACCGTCCCCATAAGAAAATAAAATGTTTCGAATATGCATAAAATGACGAAAAACAAAGTTAATTAAGCTCCAATTATAAAATACTTTCTCGCAATAAATGAGGTCTGATCCTTCTTGCGCCGTTAAAGGTCTGGGTAATAATAATAATAATACGCGTCAGAGTAGCAGAGGAAGATAAAATCAACAAGGTCGCAAATGGATGGGGGAAAAGACGTCTTGCTCGACCCGGTGCTGGGCCCAAGGTTTTCGGAGCGAGCAAAAGATGATTTCCAAAAAACCAAATGCAAACAAATAATTGCTTAATGCAACAATCAAAAGTGCAAAAATGAGATTCCCATAAAATTAATTCAACAAATCCCAGAGCCGTGTTAATCGTGCCTTTGTTACGTCACAAAGACAAGATTGACGAAATCGAGATAAGGATAAGGATAAGGAAGGGGAACTTAAATATAAGAAATGAAAAGACAAGGGAGCTATATTACTTAAAATATAAAAATGTATTGAGGATAAAAGAAAGAGCGTGTACACGAAATAAACAAATTATTTAAAACAAAGAAAAAAGGCAAGCTAAGACAAGATCAATAATACAAAAGAAACCCAATACCAAGAATAAAGAATTCAAAAACTAAAAAAAAACTAAAAAGCACGACAGAACCTGAGTACCGCTCAACAACATGAATCTAACGAAAAGATACAAACTTGAAAGAAAATAAAACGAAACTTACAAAAGTTAGAGAGAAACGACAAACTTGCAAAAAGTCAAAATTCGAACTGCTAAGACGCGAAGCTTTTCATGATGTTATTGTAAACATACCTGAGGGATGGGGGAGGAGTGAGGGGAGTAAAACAAAGGGAAGAGAGATTTCACGGAGGTAGGAAGAAGGGGAAGAAAAGGGGGAATATCATTAAGTTATGTAATACGGCGAAAATCGAAAGATAAAAACAAAACAAAAGGAAAATGAGATATACGGAGATACATTACATTACAATTGACTTGGGACGAAAGAGACCGGTAAAAATCGAAAGCACGCTATAAAAAAAACAGGCTTATACTCCAACATAATGCCGCAACAACACGACATATAAAAAAAAGAATAATATGACATCGGAGCTGGAGAAAATCCCAGTTAACCACCGTCACATATATTCTATAAACAAAGGGGACACGTATTAGTGGGACGTTGGACATAAGTCCCGTTACCTCACACATACTGTCCGCAAACAAAGGTCCAATTGCTACCAATCAAATGAAACATTTGTGGTACAAAAGAGACACCGACGCAAAAGACGAGCACCAAGGCCCGACAGGAAAATATACATAAGCCAAGACGCAGAAACGCAATACTTTCGAATCTTACAGGTATTAACCAAAATAATAAAACTGTGAGGAGGGCACATAACAAAAGCAACAAAAAGAACTCCGCCGTATGACATTACGCAAGGTCCCGGAGATCTGGTTCAAGGATTAAAATACTAACAGTAACATCTTGAAAAGGAAAGAGAATTAAGCAAAAGAAGGAACGTTTAACAAAAACAATTACATTGCGTTAGATAGAAATACATTGAGCCGTACTCACATTCCGCTGCGCCATGAGGGTGGGCCTCTGCCCGAATACACACGTTCGCCTTACATCTCGGCGCGTCTAAGACTGACTAAGCTTCTGTCCCCCAGAGAGGGGAGAAGCCTCTCAGAAATATCAAATGCGTAGTTTGGGAGTGCCCCCAAACTCGCGTCAAATATTGTCAGAGCCAATGGCAGAACGAATTGCACAACAAAATGCAAGGTAGCAACAACACTAGCCAATACGAGAGAACAAGGCAGTATGTAGCCAGGGGTTGCACAACGTTAGACAGAGAGATACATACACACAAACTGCGCACTTTTAAACTCTCGAGGCGTAATATAGAGATGTCACAACACATGACAATAATAATAATAATCATGATGATAATAATAATAATTACAATAAATTCTGAAAAGTGGTTCAAATTCCACCGCTTTCTCCAAAAAAAATTCTTTTACATAACAAAGGCATAAAAGAATTTTTTTCTTTTTCATAACAAAATTATATAAAATAACATTCTTCGATTAGATACATTTGAACAGGGTGAAGGAAAGAAAATTACATCATGTACACTAGATACATACATGAAAATAAAGACATAATAAAATGTTCTCACATTTCTCTTATTCATATGACGCAGCTTAATTAAAAGTTCTTTAAACGTCATAACTTCCATAAAAGGCTTGACGAAACGCAAGTCTCTTTTCTCAAACACACATATATTTTCATACACACGTATTCACGAAGATGTTCACTGATGAGGAAAATTATTCCTTTTTGGTACGAAAGAAAAAAAACTTTAAGATGAAATTAAAACAACAAAAATTCAAATTATATAAGGATCAGTACAGGCGTGAAATAAAGGCGGATCCTACCTCTACTGCACGTCAATACGTCACACATATTAAAAATGGATGTACCAAAAAGAAAATAATGATAATAAAACGGTCAATCTTGAGCTAGACTCTGCCAGATGACGTGGAGAAAGCGAAGTCTTCTTAATGGCGACCTTCTGGAAATCAGCCAATTTTCTAATAATAAAAGAAAGAAAAAGGTTAAATCATGATCACAAAAAAAATATAAAGGGGAGCACCCTGTATACAAAATAAGGCTTGCGTCAGGGGAAATATTTGGGGTTACATAAGCTGCGTAAGAGGGAAAGTAGATTCATTCTGCCAGCTGGAAAGTAAAAGTATGAATAGGCAGGGTCGTCAGACCAAATGAAAGAAGAGAAAACGAGCCGTGAACGGGGTCTAAAGGATACACCGGCCACTTCTCAGGTACTTGGAGACTAGCTATCGCTACCGGAAACACTCTCCAAATATATGACAGATACAGGAAAATAATACACATTATCTTAGAGAAAACATTAGATTGAAATGATTTATAAAAACATGATATCACAAAAACGTAAAACAGAAGTTACGATAAATAGTAAACAACTATATCAATAAACAAATCACTGTCACTACAAGAAAAGAATGTAAGTCAACAGACCATCTCAGGCGTTGTCGAACAATAGCAAGTCGTGTCTGCAGCTCGGACAATGGGCCGGCCGGCTCCCTACAACAAAAGCAGGCAGGTACCGGAAATTGCCTTAGGCAGAAGTATAGTTCAACACATCTTTCGAAATCCTCCGTGTAACTCAGGCGGCCACGGGTGTCTCCTGCCTAACTAGATACATAGTAGGAGTAAAGGGGAAAAATGTACTAATAACATTCATCAAAAGACATTAGATACTAACAAATGAAAAGGAATAATAACTCAAAGTAGCTGTCGAAACAAAAAATACCATTCCGGACAGAGAACGAAAATCCAAATAATTACGTTACAAAATACCTTCCAAATAAAAGGAACAGACTGGAACCTCGCATAAAACCAATCAAGACCAGACATACAATCAATCAAACTCGAAACCCATTAATAAATATTACCAACCCACAAAAATAAAATGGTTACAGCGTCAATATACGGGCCGTAGACCTCAGAGGTACCGCATAAAAAAAATTAAAGACAGAGAGGGTATGGCCTATCCCATACAAATATAAGAAAATTGGGTAATGCACGCCAGAGTAGTTCACACGAACATCAATGTCCCATACCAAGGATGCCGTAGACCTAAAATGGTTGGTATCTCTGAGTAATACTTATCGTATATTTGGTTTGCCAATAAAAACGAATAAATAGTTCGTACGTAATATATATATAGTTTAAATTGAATAGGGTATAAAATCAAAATTGAACTAAATTTGAAACCACCCACAAATAACTGTTGATAAAAATTCATTAAACTCATTGACACACACATTCATCTCAAAATACAACCAACAACAACAACACTACATACATACTCCTTCCCATAAACAAATCGAAATTTCCCCATTACATCAGAATGCTAATATGAGTCGTTGGAACACCATGGAAACTCAAATAACGGACTACAGGTCATCGTGACAAACTTCATCCCATACTAAAGATTGACGACTCGTGTAGAATCTATGTACACCCTAAGTGGGCGTCGAAGCCGTGGGACAGGTCCCAAACCCTAATTCCGACGGAGACCTCACCTAGCAGGTTTCCCAACGAAATACACACTGCCATACTGAACATATAGTAACATCAAGCTTACCGTATATAAACAATTTTAAATGAAAACCTACATTGAAATCCCCTGACAAAAATAAAACAATCACCCTCCCTAATTATGAAACAAACTTAACTCCCAATCATAACACACATAATAGCTCAACAGACCATTCATAACTGAGACAACAAACACTTTACTAACATCAAACGTTAGTATAATTACGCGAGGCTCAAGGGGGGGGGGGGGGTCGGGGTGACCGTAGGATTTAAAGAGACGGTTCCCATAAGTGGGCCGGGGAAAACTTCGGAGAAAGAGGGGCGGGGGTTTTAGGCTGTACGGTAATGACAAGAAACCTGTCAGCAGCTGTTCCAGACTGAGACGTGTGAAGGGGTGAGGTGAGTTCTGAGAAATATCACAGTTAACAAAGCGACTATTAACAACAAAGGTAAGGACTCAAACCCTTGAGAGAAATGCGTTTTCTACTTCACAGAAAGTAAAATAAAAACGTCCACAACACTGACGAAATGAAAAAGAAGAGAAAGCAAACAAAATTTCCTGTCGCCTTAAAATCACCGTTAACTAAACAAATGTCTACTAGAGGAAGCAAATACATAAAAGTAGGTTACAATACCGTGACGTGTCGTGTTCCAGCGATGCGATGTACTCACTGATATGTTGCCACTGTTCACCTCGAAGCTGGGTCTTTTGGATGTCTTGTTTACTTGAGGGACAAAACCACCTTTCCTTGGAGATGGGTTTCCTGGATGCCCGTAGTTCACACAGAAAGTAACTTCACCCTTTCTTCAGGGGTGGGGAAAAAACAATTCACTGAATTCCTTAAACTCAAAGAAAAACAAATTTTAATACAATGTAAATGAAGAGAAAAATAATAAAAGGTTAATAACTTGAGAGAGGTGAGGAGGGAACGATTTCGCACGCAACCACGCGATCTGCTGATATTGCGCCGTTAAAGGTCTGGGTAATAATAATAATAATACGCGTCAGAGTAGCAGAGGAAGATAAAATCAACAAGGTCGCAAATGGATGGGGGAAAAGACGTCTTGCTCGACCCGGTGCTGGGCCCAAGGTTTTCGGAGCGAGCAAAAGATGATTTCCAAAAAACCAAATGCAAACAAATAATTGCTTAATGCAACAATCAAAAGTGCAAAAATGAGATTCCCATAAAATTAATTCAACAAATCCCAGAGCCGTGTTAATCGTGCCTTTGTTACGTCACAAAGACAAGATTGACGAAATCGAGATAAGGATAAGGATAAGGAAGGGGAACTTAAATATAAGAAATGAAAAGACAAGGGAGCTATATTACTTAAAATATAAAAATGTATTGAGGATAAAAGAAAGAGCGTGTACACGAAATAAACAAATTATTTAAAACAAAGAAAAAAGGCAAGCTAAGACAAGATCAATAATACAAAAGAAACCCAATACCAAGAATAAAGAATTCAAAAACTAAAAAAAAACTAAAAAGCACGACAGAACCTGAGTACCGCTCAACAACATGAATCTAACGAAAAGATACAAACTTGAAAGAAAATAAAACGAAACTTACAAAAGTTAGAGAGAAACGACAAACTTGCAAAAAGTCAAAATTCGAACTGCTAAGACGCGAAGCTTTTCATGATGTTATTGTAAACATACCTGAGGGATGGGGGAGGAGTGAGGGGAGTAAAACAAAGGGAAGAGAGATTTCACGGAGGTAGGAAGAAGGGGAAGAAAAGGGGGAATATCATTAAGTTATGTAATACGGCGAAAATCGAAAGATAAAAACAAAACAAAAGGAAAATGAGATATACGGAGATACATTACATTACAATTGACTTGGGACGAAAGAGACCGGTAAAAATCGAAAGCACGCTATAAAAAAAACAGGCTTATACTCCAACATAATGCCGCAACAACACGACATATAAAAAAAAGAATAATATGACATCGGAGCTGGAGAAAATCCCAGTTAACCACCGTCACATATATTCTATAAACAAAGGGGACACGTATTAGTGGGACGTTGGACATAAGTCCCGTTACCTCACACATACTGTCCGCAAACAAAGGTCCAATTGCTACCAATCAAATGAAACATTTGTGGTACAAAAGAGACACCGACGCAAAAGACGAGCACCAAGGCCCGACAGGAAAATATACATAAGCCAAGACGCAGAAACGCAATACTTTCGAATCTTACAGGTATTAACCAAAATAATAAAACTGTGAGGAGGGCACATAACAAAAGCAACAAAAAGAACTCCGCCGTATGACATTACGCAAGGTCCCGGAGATCTGGTTCAAGGATTAAAATACTAACAGTAACATCTTGAAAAGGAAAGAGAATTAAGCAAAAGAAGGAACGTTTAACAAAAACAATTACATTGCGTTAGATAGAAATACATTGAGCCGTACTCACATTCCGCTGCGCCATGAGGGTGGGCCTCTGCCCGAATACACACGTTCGCCTTACATCTCGGCGCGTCTAAGACTGACTAAGCTTCTGTCCCCCAGAGAGGGGAGAAGCCTCTCAGAAATATCAAATGCGTAGTTTGGGAGTGCCCCCAAACTCGCGTCAAATATTGTCAGAGCCAATGGCAGAACGAATTGCACAACAAAATGCAAGGTAGCAACAACACTAGCCAATACGAGAGAACAAGGCAGTATGTAGCCAGGGGTTGCACAACGTTAGACAGAGAGATACATACACACAAACTGCGCACTTTTAAACTCTCGAGGCGTAATATAGAGATGTCACAACACATGACAATAATAATAATAATCATGATGATAATAATAATAATTACAATAAATTCTGAAAAGTGGTTCATTCTACGAAAACGTGCATATTCTGCCTATTTTCGCCTATCGCCAAGTTTGCCCGATGAAATCTACCTCCGCCTTCCGGCGTGCCGAGAGGACTTTCTTTTTGTGATATAATTTGCGGTTTCATATTGCTGAAATTATATTGACAAATAGTGTCAAGCCTTTGTTATGCTATACTGGGTTGACAGTGCTGTGTGAGCAGTTGAGTAACTAACGGGATTTCGTGTAAAGAACCTTATTTTCTATACCGGTAGTGGAGAGCACAACTCGCATTCAGTCGGCCGTGTCTCGAATTGAGCTATGTTGCCATGGAGATGGCCGGCCTTGCCATTCCTTCATGAAGTCATTTTATGACTTGACTAGCTGAAGTACCCGTTCTTCGAACGGCTTTTGGTACTTGCTGGCCTAAATCATCATCATACTAATATATAAAAATGAGATGGTGTGTGTCTGTCTGTCTGTCTGTGTGTTACTCAATAACGCAAGAACCACTAGTCCGATTTAAATGACATTTTGCATGGATGTAGCTGATTTACCGTGTTTACATATAGGATACTTTTAATTGCGATATTTTTACTATTAAAAAATGACGACCATTTTAGTGACGTCACTACACCCTTTGGTTTCAAAATTTAATATTTCCATATCAAATAAATAGAGAACGCCAAGAAATAGCAAACTTTTGATGGCACATTTGAACTTGAAAATATAATTTCCTATCCAAATGGTCCTTATCACTTTTCGTGTATCTCCAACGGTTAGCGAGTAAAACCCACATATGTGACGTCACTACACCCTTTGTTTTCAAAATTTCATATTTCCATTTCAAATAAAAAGTGAACGCTAAGAAATAGCAAACTTTTGATGCACACACAAGATTTAACATTTAATTTTCTATCCAAAAGGTCCTTATCACTTTTCGTGTATCTCCAACGGTTAGCGAGTAAAACCTAAATTTGTGCAATAAAACACGGTCAACACCGAGCGGTGCAGTATGTCTCTACATAAGTAACAAGTAGTTCCGTGAAGAACTATACAGCCTATTTTCATATATCCTACTTATGTTAATTACCACTAACAACATACAGAATTTCAGTTTGATTGCTGTATTAGATTCGTAGATATTGTGAACCGGCTAAATATTTTGGATGGTCGCCATGTTGGACTTTATATATGTAGGTCCTCGAGTTATGTACTGTTACATGAAGATTATTGTGTACGTGTAGCATTCAAACTTCAATCGATGATTAGGACACAAGTAGTAACAAGGAGATTTTAAAATTTCGCACAGCTGCCATCTTGTGGTTATGGAAACAATGAAATAAATTAGATGCCAGTGGATTAACATTCGTATAAGGATTTACTGTACCAAGTTTCACTGCACTCGGATGATTAAATTGCGAGAAACGTCCATGTGAATATTTATATTTCGCGTCGCCGCCATGTTGGATTTATGAGGTTATTGAAAGTCCTATAGGTGAACTTATGTTCATAGCACCTATGCACATACAAATATTCAGTTTGATTGCTATAATAGATTCGTAGATATTCAGAGCCGTCTAAATATTTCGGATGGTCGCCATGTTGGATTGTTAAATGTATAGGCCATATAGTCATGTACCATTAAAGGAAAATTATTGCGTAGGTTCATTATTGAAACTTTCACTTCGATCGCATGATTACGACATAAGAAATAAAAACTTATCATTAAAATTCGCTCAGCCGCCATCTTGAGGTTATGTAATCAATTGAAATAAATTAGATACCAGTGCATTCCAATGTAAATAAACATTTCCTGCACCAAGTTTCATTGCGTTTGGAACATTAAATCGCGAGAAAGGTCTATTTAAATTTTGAAATTCGCTTGGCCGCCATGTTCGTTTTGTAGTTAACTGGTTTTTTTGAAAATCTTATAGATGAACTTCCACTAGTGCCCTTTATCTCCGTACAAAATTTCAGGTCGATATCCCTAATAGTTTCTGAGATATGAAATGCCGGTAAAATATTTCGCACAGCCGCCATCTTGTGGTTATGTAAACAATTGAACGAAGTTAGATGTCGGTGCATTACAATGTTTATAAACATATAGTGTACCAAGTTTTATTGCGTTTGGTTGGTTAAATCGCGAGAAACGTCTATTTAAACGTCGCAACTTCGCTTGGCAGCCATAGCGGCTTCGGTGGCGTAGTCGGTAGCATGCTGAACTGCTATAGCCAAGATAGCGGGTTCAAACCCGGCCGAAGTCGTCGGATTTTTTAAGAGCGTTAAAATCCTTCAGTATGCCTTCCTTCGGAGGGGAAGTAAAGCCGGAGGTCCCATGTCATAGATTTATGGCATGTAAAAGATCCTTTCACAGACTAAACTTGTGTAAAGCAAAATTTGTTAGGTTAGATTTCGTCAGAACGCTCTATCAAAGTTCCAACGTTCACCACTAGGTATCATTGATATCTGGTGGCGAAAGTTGGAACTACTTGAAATTGAACGGAACTTGTAGCTCACCCTTTAGGGTGTCCGCTGGAAGCAGCTACAGACTCAGGCGAGCCGAACATGTCCTCGGACACTCCCGGCACTAAAAGCCATACGATAAATAAATAAATTGGCAGCCATGATGGTTTTGTAGTTACCAGTTTTTCAAGAGTCACATAGGTGAACTTCTTGTAGTTCCCTTTATCACCGTAAAAAAATCCAGGGTGATATCTTTAATAGTTTTGGAGATATTAAATGCTGGAGTAAAATTTCGCACAGCCGCCATGTTGGATTGGTTAGACGTAACAAAATATGAAGGGTACGGTCGAGGTCGCCCGGATTAGTGCTATGAACTGACCGTGTTTCATTGAAATCGCTCCAGTCGTTTAGAATTTATTAGGGGGGGGGGGACACACACACACCTCACACACCCACACACACACACACACACACACACACACGGACAAAAGGTGATCTCATAAGCCTATTTTTTCAAAATTGAAAATAGGCTAAAAATTAAAGTTTGTATGTTTTTTTTTGCAATTTGTACGGAAATTTGAGTTATTTACGCGTTTCAGACTGTTTTATTATGGATGTGCGCGAAAATAATTTTTTGGTCTGTCTGTCTGTTTGTTTGTTTGTTTGTTTGTCTGTGGACAACTTTGTTCCCTTATAACTCAAGAAAGGCTGGGTGTATCAACGTAAAATTTGGTACAGATATCCATCAGAGGCACGACACTAATCATTGATGTAACCCTTCTCCGTACCTCTCATAAAAGAGGGCCTACCCCCTTAAAATCCATGCTGAAATAGGAGAAGAAGGACGAGACAAAGATCATTTTCAACCCCTCAATGTGAGAGACAAAACTCGGCGGCCCTACAGGGTCCCCGAAATCCAAATTTTAAGGCTCTAAAACCAACCGTTTTTGAGATATTCCCAGAAAACTAATTTCATTTAATAAAGTAATGAACGACTACAAGCCGGTAACCATGACAACAGATTCTCAGAGGTCCATCTATTGCTGTAAGACGCAATGCAATTCCATTAATTACATTGGTGTGAACGTTTGCAAACGGCTAGAAAGTTATCACGGAACCAAATTAACCTGTAAAATTCATCAATACGTATAATGCGCTTAAGGGGGTCAAGGGGTACACTAGAATTTTTTCACGCGATTTACACCTGCGGGTGTGGTATGGCAGGTCTATTATATTCCTATCCCTATATTATATTATTAGTAGTAGTATTATACGATGCACGTCCAGAAAGTAAGCTCCGTTTGGTAATTAAATTAAATTGTGTACAGATACAGAAAAAATATTTATTGCACAACATTCTACACCTCTTAAACTACCTTTTCACATAACTGCCGAACTTTTGCAGGCATTTGTCATAGCGTGGCACAAGTTTTTGGATACCTTCTTCATAGAAGTTTGCCGCCGACCCGTAAACGAGAGTGAAGACTCCCCTTAAGATATCCTACTGTTTGGCCATCACTGTTAGGCAAATTGCGTATGTGGTGAGGAGAACTCCTAAACATACGCAGTTCTCCTGGTAAGCACGCAATTTGCCTAACAGTAGTGACCAAACAGTAGGATATCTTAAGGGGAGTCTTCACTCTCGTTTACGGGTCGGCGGCAAACTTCTATGAAGAGGTATCCAAAAACTTGTGCCACGCTATGACAAATGCCTGCAAAAGTTCGGCAGTCATGTGAAAAGGTAGTTTAAGAGGTGTAGAATGTTGTGCAATAAATATTTTTTCTGTATCTGTACACAATTTAATTTAATTACCAAACGGAGCTTACTTTCTGGACGTGCCTCGTATTTTGGCGTACAACGAGGAGACAAAGCCCCTCGGTGCCAGAAACAAAACTTGGGGGTCCTAAAGCATTCTCGAAAACTACATTATAAGGCCCTAAAACCAACCGTATCTGAAATATTCCCAGAAAACTAATTTAATTTAATTTAACAAACTAATGAAGGAATGGAAATCGGTAACCAGACAACATTATCTCAAGGGGTGGCATCCAACTTTCCATCTATTTCTGTAAGAAGCAATGTCACTCCATTTATACCTTGCCACGGTGGGTGAGTGGAGAGCGTGTCCGTCTACTAACCCCAAGATTGCAGGTTCACACCTGGCCGTGGTAAGTGATTTTTGAAAGGCGGCAAAAAAAACGACTCGCATGTCATACGATGTTGGTATGTCAAAGAACCCATTTGAATTCAGTAGGCCGTGTTCATAATGGCAAAATTAATCTCAGGAGTTTCCGCCAACACAAAGTTCCTCATTTCTCTACTAGGAAGAGCTATAGTGTTCAAGGAGCTTAGATATCTACCCTCCTTGACTTTCATAGTGCTTCAAGGAACAACGAAATTTCGACATGCAAGCTACCCCCTGGGTGTCAAATTACGAAGCTTGCACCCGGCATCCGAGGCCATACGATAATATTATTAGGCTACTCCATTTATTACATTTCTGTGATTGTTTGCAAATGGCTATAAGGTTATCACGGAACCAACGTAGACTGTATAATTCGTCAATGCAATTAAGGGGGTCAAGGGGTAACCTAGAATTTGTTCATGCAATTTCACGCGCGACATATAGTACACAAAGTCTATTATATCTCCAAACCGCAACATTATTTTCAAAAATTCCTGAATTGAATAAGTATTTTTTGCGGCTTTTAGGAATTGGGGCCATTTGAGGCCAAAGAACCTAAATTTTCATGCACCACACACCTTTATAATTTATGAAAGAGGTCTTCCTGTGTATGGGGACCTAACACAACGTAGAGGGTCATTTCTTATGTGAGGTGTATTGCGTTTCGTCTACAAGGCTTTCAATTCTATTTCACGTCAGGAAGTACACGTTAGGTGAATTTAGTTTGAGAGCACATTTTAACTAAACATTTTTCTGTCGACATACGGGTTCATCGTAAGGATGATATTGTTTGGTACTGTATGGTAGATATACCCATATTTGGTTATCTGGGTGATATGTTGTAGACAATAGAATTGTCTGTCTGTCTCTCTGTGTATCTTTATGTACGCCTATCAATCGTGTTCGGATGCTTGGTGCAACCTAAAATTAGGTATGGTAAACATGAGTCAATACACCAATCATTTATAAAACTCCTCACCGTCCTTTTCATACAGTAGAAAGGTGGATATAGAGAAAAACATCTCAAAATACATGCTAAAATAGGCGAAATATAAAAATTATCCTAGAAGGACGATCAAACATATGTTGCGCTTCGCAATGTGAGACACAAAATTCGCGAGTCTATAAGGCGTCTCCGAAACCCACATTTTAAGACCCTTAAATTAACAGTGTGTGTGATATTCCCAGAAAACTAACTTCGTTCTGATAATCTTAATGAAGGAAAGACAAACCGCTAACCATTGCAACAGTAGCTCAATTGATAATGTCTGGTGTTAACACCGAACACCGTTCAAAGAACGGGTACTTCTGCTAGTCATTAATACGAGGCACGTCCAGAAAGTAAGATCCGTTTGGTAATAAAATTAAATTGTGTACAGATACAGAAAAAATATTTATTGCGCAACAGTCTACACCTCTTAAACTACTTGTCCACATAACTGCCGATCTTTTGCAGGCATTTGTCATAGCGTGGCACAAGTTTTTGGATACCTTCTTCATAGAAGTTTGCCGCCGACCCGTAAACGAGAGTGAAGACTCCCCTTAAGATATCCTACTGTTTGGCCATCACTGTTAGGCAAATTGCGTATGTGGTCAGGAGAACTCCTAAACATACGCAGTTCTCCTGGTAAGCACGCAATTTGCCTAACAGTAGTGACCAAACAGTAGGATATCTTAAGGGGAGTCTTCACTCTCGTTTACGGGTCGGCGGCAAACTTCTATGAAGAGGTATCCAAAAACTTGTGCCACGCTATGACAAATGCCTGCAAAAGTTCGGCAGTTATGTGAAAAGGTAGTTTAAGAGGTGTAGAATGTTGTGCAATAAATATTTTTTCTGTATCTGTACACAATTTAATTTAATTACCAAACGGAGCTTACTTTCTGGACGTGCCTCGTATAATCCCACATTCGTAGTGTTGTTGTTATTTCCTTGTTACCAACTACAAGTGTAGACTAGATGCATTTTCACTCACCCAATTATCAATCAGAGGTAGGAAAGTGAAAATCCACAGCCTGATTTCAGTCGACCTTCCGGGTCGAAGACTGTCGCACTCCCCAGGAGCAATGGTTGAATGAATGACAGATAAAAGGAAATTATATTGCAGATTGATGGTGGAATGAAATTGTGACAGGGAATACCAGAGTACCCGGAGAAAAGCCTGTCTGCCTCCACTTTGTAGGTAGGAAAGTGTGTCTATATGTTGGAAATAAATATTAGCTTTTATGTAGCAGAAATTAAATATCCATTCTTAAATAATGAACACCAATCGTTTAACGTCTTCATACTGTATTTCAACATATAAACATTATGCTAAAAATAAACCAAACTTGGTAGAAATTATCATATCCGCAGTAAGTAATATTGCGGAAACTACGTATCATGTCATGATAAAGAGTAACAATAACTAAACAAACTTCAATCATCCCAAGTAATAATAACAAAATCAGTTTTAATCACAGACACATTTTCTAAGTTTATGCCGTGTCTTGTGCGAGATTACGCCTAGTACTCCGAGATGGTTCATCAGCGAGCACTTGTGGTTTATTTGCGGACTACCAAAGGAGTAACAAATTGCTCAATACCTCTATTCTTATTTAGAACACATCCGCTACTTTACTGCGAGAGCTAAACGCTAAAACAGTCTTTCACCTCCCTATAAAGGCTTCCAAAATGATTGTATATTCAATTTCAGGGACAAGCAATTAAAACTCAGCAACTTTTCTAGGTTTACGCCGTGATTTTGCGGGGTTTCGTTGGCCGTGAAAGGCAAACCACCAACTTTATTGAAATAAGTTTGCCCAGTTCTGCAGTAAGATTAATATGAGCACTAAATGAACTTATGTGACAGTCGGTAGCCTTCGACACATTAGTCTGTGAATTTGGTTTCCTGATCATGGTAAAAAATGACAAAAAGCAGATAAATATTGGCCAACAGAAATATTCAGTTAACAAAAAACAAATCTATAAAAAGTAAGAAAGCGTACCGTGCAAAGTAGAAAGCACTATAACATTGTGAAACAGCGTAAAGATCCAAACACTCACATACAATAACCGCCACAAAGAGTATAAAATTAGACTCAAAATCACGTCTCGTTTCAGACCCCACAAACTACCTCTATAAATAAAACAGTACATGTAGAGACTAACATAGACTAACATCGCTCGGCGTTGACCGTGTTTTATAGCACATATTTAGGTTTTACTCGCTAACCGTTGGAGATACACGAAAAGTGGTAAGGACTTTTCGGATAGAAAATTAAATTTTAAAGCTGGTATATGCCATCAAAAGTTTGCTATTTCTTAGCGTTCTCTTTTTATTTGAAATGGAAATATGAAAAAGTCGCCATTTTTAAATAGTGCAAAATATCGAAATCAAAAGTAGCCTATATGTAAACTTGGTAAATCAGCTAAATCCATGAAAAATTTCATTTAAATCGGACCAGTGGTTCTTGCGTGATTGAGTAACAGACAGACACACACCATCTCATTTTTTATATATATACTAGCAGAAGTACCCGTTCTTCGAACGGTGTTCGGTGTTAACAACAGACATTATCAATTGAGCTACTATTGCAATGGTTAGCGGTTTGTCATTCCTTCATAAGTTCATCAGAACGAAGTTAGTTTTCTGGGAATATCACACACACTGTTAATTTAAGGGCCTTAAAATGTGTTTTTCGGAGACCCTTTATAGACTCGCGAATTTTGTGTCTCACATTGAGAAGTGCAACATATGCTTTGGTCGTCCTTCTAGGATAATTTTTATATTTCGCCTATTTTAGCATGTATTTTGAGAAGTTTTTCCCTATATCCACCCTTCTACTGTATGAAATGTACGGTGAAGAGTTTTATAAATGATTGGTGTATTGACTCATGTTTACCATACCTAATTTTACGATGCACCAAGCATCCGAACACGAGTTAAAGGCGTACATAAAGATACACAGAAAGACAGACAGACAATTCTATTGCCTACAACATATCACCTAGAAATCCAAATATGGGTATAACTACCACACAGTATCAAACAAAATCCACCTCACGATGAACCCGTATGTCGACAAAAAAAAAAAAAAGATTAGTTGAAATGTGCTCTCAAACTAAATTCACCTAACGTGTACTTCCTGACATGAAATAGAATTGAAAGCCTTGTAGATGAAACGCAATACACGTCACATAAAAACTGACCCTCTACGTTGTGTTAGGTCCCCATACACAGGAAGACTTCTATTATAAATTATAAAAGCTTGAGGTGCATGAAAATTCAGGTTGTTTAGTCTCAAATGGCCCAAATTCCTAAAAGCCGCAAAGAATGCTGATTTAATTCAGGAATTTTGAAAATAATGTTGCTGTTTGGAGATACAATAGAACTTCTGTGCTATATGTCGCATGTGAAAATTGCATGAAAAAAATCTAGGTTACCCCTTGACCCCCTTAATTGCAATGATTAATTATACAGTCTACGTTGGTTCCGTGATAACCTTATATTTGCAAACTTTCACAGAAATGTAATAAGTGTAATAAATGTAATAATTTGCGTCTTACTGAAATAGATGGAAATTTAGATCCCACCCCTTGAGATAATGTTGTCATGGTTACCGATTTGCATTCCTCCATTAGTTTGTTAAATTAAATTAAATTAGTACTAGTTGAAACCCGTCAAAACATGACGGTCAATAGAAAAATATTTACTGAAGAATTTTCTTATATAGGCCTACTGTACATTCTTTGTACGATTATTTTTTGACTCTATTGAAACTATGAGGGCGTCAAAAGATTGCACTCTCAACATTGCAAAATACTGCTGGCCATGACTGAAAAATTGTTGGGGCAAATTGAGGCCTATACGTTCCAGAGTTTCCCCTTGAGCTTTATTGATTGTGATAAAGTATGCCAAATGAATTGGAAAATATTGCCTCTTAAAAGAAAGTGATAGTGTTTTATCGGATCGTGTTAAATCACGTCGAAGGATTAGACATCTCTGCCTAATTTTAACTGCACCTATTATTTCCAAATCCAAGCAATATGGTTGCATTTAGGAGTCCTTGGGAACCGTTCAGATTTCTAAGCAGCATAACGGGCCAAGCGTTTGGAGTATGTGGCGGCCAGTCGTTTAGTTCCAAGGGATTCAAGAACTCTGATGAGTCTAATACAACTGGCCGCAAACCATCGCTTATATTTTTGGAATATAACGAAGAAATGCGATGATGTGCAATTCCATAAAACAATGTGGACCGTGTGCGTGTGGCACAGTAACATTGGCACCAAATGAAACGAAGGAAGGAAGGAAGCTTGCAGTTTAACGTGACCGTTAATCTCGCGATCATAAGCCACGGGACCTCCGTTTAACGTGGAATCCGAACCACAGGACATGGCCTTTCACATCAAAAATCTCACATGCATTGACCGGGAATCGAACCCGATCCGCCTTGGTGAGAGGCATACAGCTTGACCGCTGCGCCATGAAACGAAGGACATAGCATTTTACTGCCGATTAGTCCCTCTGGAATTCCTTGAGATATCATCTCCAGTGAAAAATAATTGTTAAAGCCTGTCAAATATTTTATATTTATTCAGATTAATTTTACCATTACAACAGCAAAGGTAAAAGTAACCAAGTGTAGATTTCTCGCAAGAGAAATACAGTGCAGAACAATGTTTACATTTGTTCGTCAAGGACCCTAAACTGTAACGGCATAGTATCTGGAATTGTTTCTGAAATGCCATATTTATATTGGATTTTAAAAGTGGCTTCGTATTTTTCTCCGATTTCCCACTTTTTTGCGGCTAATGTTCTATTTCGTCAAATGGGTTTATTTATAGCAGCATTTCTGCCCAAATTAACGTCATTTTATATAAAACTATAGTGGCCTGCATCAACGTAGCCACCAAATATTAAATGGCAAATAATAACTTACTTCCATTGCCAAAATCAACTGCGTGGTTAGACCCATTGTTATGCACTCTAAACAAATAATCAATAAACAATAATATTCACATTTACAATGAATACTTCCATTCTCAAGTTGGTTGCTGATGAGAATGCGATGAGATTGATCGCCAATAATAAAATCCTTGCAATTTTTGCAATTTGCTTGCAAACGCAACTCAGGATGACGATCTTCATTTTGAAATAAACAGAATGAAATTGCTGTAAATAATGAATTTCCTTCACCTGTTGAAGGTACAATACTTTGTATTTCCATGACAGTAAATTATGCAAGGGAGCATAGAATCACTTCGCCACTACTGGAATGAGCATAGACTCACTTCGCCAGCCACAGTAATGGAGGGAGTTTTAGAATTATATGTTCAGTGCTTGTCAAAGATCGTATTAACACAGGGAAGCCCATTCTTAAGGCTACATTCTGAGCTATTGCCCCGGATTCCAGGTTCGATCCCCGCTCTGCCAAGAAATTTAATTCTGGTCTGAGGACTGGAACGGGGCGCACTCGTGAGGCAAAACTAAGAAGAGCAAAGTTTGATTCCCATCTCAACAATCTTGGATTTGGTTTTCCGTGGTTTCCCACTTCCACTCCAGGCAAATACCGGGATAGTTCCTAACTTAAAGCCTCGGTCGTTAACTCCCCATTCCCCACATTAATTACAAATGCACACATCAACACAGCCATCACATTAACACAGGTTATCAGAGAAAAGTTTACACTCGCACACCTGTTCGCCAATATGTTAACGCTGATGTATGTGTTTGAACTACTGGATATAAGTTCAATGTTCCCCATCTCTTGATGAATACAGTACTTTTGCATTTGTCAGTTGGCACAGGCTAGAGTAAAAGGAGGCTTTTCACCGATGTCTCAGTCTCACTCATGGCTGTGATTATATGGAAGCTACTGAGGTATGGGTGGTGCTTAGTAATGGCATTCGGGGCACAGTCAGTGCCTGTGAATGCTGTGAAAGGTTCAACTCATAGGGTTAGGACTACTGTTCTGACTCAGTGAGGAAAGCAATGGCAAACTACCTCACTCCTCTTCTTGCCTAGAACGCCTCAAAATAGCGCTGCCTTGGGTTTTTGTGGGTATCTACTCACATAACGTAACGGCGGTACTTTTTGAGGATCCAACCAGCCTTCGGGCTGACTACCTAACAGACAGACAGACAGACTTTAAAATTAATATCATTGCATTGTTGCAGCTTGGCAAATATTTTATATTTCAGCAGATCAATTTTACCATCACAACAGTAAAGGCCAAAGTAACCGCGCGTAGATTTTACGCAAGAGAAATACAATGTAGAACAATGTTTACATTTGATCGTCAAAGACCTTTCACTGTACTGCATAACATCTGGAATTGTTTCTGAAATGGCCTATTTATATTGGATTTTAAATGTGGCTTCGTATTATTCGATAACACTATAGTGACCTGCAATATCGGAGCCGCTAAATATTAAATGGCAAAAAATACTTCCATTGCCGAAATCAACTGCGTAGTTAGATTCAGTACTCTAAACAAATAATCATTAAACAACTGTCTTATACAATGAAGTTCAACATGACCGTCCAGAGACTCTCATACTCAAGTTGGTTGGTGAGGAGAATGCGATGAGACTGATCGCTTACAATAAATTCCTTATAATTGTTCCTGCCAGCGAAATGTTTGGCAATAGCTTGAAAACGCAGCGCAGAATGACGTTCTTCATTTTGATATAAACAGTACAAAACTGCTCTAAATAAGCTATTTCCATCACCTGTTATAGTTTATGGCAGTACATTTTGCAGGGGAACATAGAATAACTTCGCCAACTACTGGAATGAGCTTAGGCATATACTCAATACTCACTTCGGCAGTCACCCTAATGGAGGCTGTTTTAGAATTCTATGTCCCGTGCATGTCAAAAATCGTATTAACACATGGAAGCCCACCCATTCTTGGCTATCGCCTCGGAGACCCGGGTTACATTTCCTGCTCTGCCAAGAAATTTAATTCTGGTCTGAGGGCAAAAACGGGGCACATTCAGTCTCTAGAGGTATAACTAAGAAGAGGAAGGTTTGATTCCCACCTCGACAATCTTAGATGTGGTTTTCCGTGGTTTCCCACTTCCACTCAAGGCAAATACCGGGATGGTTCCTAACTTAAGGCCTCGGCCGTCACCTTGCCATTTCCCACCTTAATTACAAATACACAAAGTAATGCAGCTATCACAATAATACGGGTTATCAGAGAAAATTTTACACTTACACACCAAAGTACATGGGGCTGAGTGACAACGATGTCGGAGCCCTTCAAACGAATTATGTTTGCCAAGTGTCTCTCATGGCGAAAGCAATTGTGGACACGCGCCGGGGCCTGGAAAACCACCTTTTCACTAATAATTTAAGAGTATATCGACGATGCATAATTTATAACTTTTAGTCTAGGATGCTACCAACTTGACCACCGAAGCATTGGGAAGAAATTGCAATATTAAAGTACATAAACAACATAGCCTACACACTCAACTGTCAGTTAATGTTCTTCAACGTTTCCCTTCTTAAAAATTCCCCTCTATAACTCTCCATCACTTGAAAACGCGCCATGTTTTGTGTTTTAAATAAATCGATGCAATGGTGCTGCCATCTGTTGTTAGTTACTGAAACTATATGGGCGAGGTACTGCCATCTGTTGTCAGTTACTGCAATTGATGGCAGATATTAGCTCTTTTGTCCACATGCTGTAATGCAATGGTAAAACGCAAATAAAACTTATTGAGAGGGAATGTAGGAATCTTTAACTGACATAAAACGTTACTAATAATCCTTGATAAAACAATATTTAACTATCACGCGAAAACTCGCCATCAAGGCCATGCCTTGTGTTTTGAATATATCGACGCAATCTGCTCTCAGTTACTGGAACTATATTGGCGAGGTACTGCCATCTGTTGTCAGTTACTGGAACTGATTGCAGATATTCAAACGACGTATTGAGGACATGCTGTAATGCAATGGTAAAACGGAAATAAAACGTGTTGAGAAAATGTGTAGAAATATGTATCTTTAACTGACATAAAACCTTACTAATACTCCTTGATAAAACAATATTTCAGTGGCAAAAAAAAAAAACTACTGGCGAGAGTTGGGATCGAACCTGCGATCCTTGGATCCACAGTCAATCGCCTTAACCAAATAGCTACTCGCGCATTCACATTTAGATGCAGACGCAACCATTCACTATCTTCAAAAGCCGCTATCTGAAGAAAATAATCCAATTCATTATCAATAAAATCAATATACATTCGTATATGTTCATACTGTTATTATATTGTATTGTCAGAACTTGGTTAATGTATGTTTTCAATTACATGGAAGCTTATTAAATAACTTACATTTTAATGGACTTCTCACCGCCATTTTGTCATGAGCCCAGGCTGATTGTGCGCATGCGCGAGGGGGCAAGAATTCTGCTATTTTCTATATTTATTTAAAAATATACCGTATTATATTTGTTTATTTTAGAGACACTCTGCAAATCTACAGGCCAAGAGCTTTCGTTAGAGTGCTCTACGAAGTAAATCGGTTCTGTCGTTCTCTCTATCTCGTGATAACAAAAATCACCTTACTGTTTTAAATATATAGATAGATTCTGGGAATATTTCAGAAACTGTTGGTTTTAGAGCCTTATAATGTAGTTTTCGAGGACCCTCGAGTTTTGTTTCTGGCACCGAGGGGCTTTGTCTCGTCGTTGTACGCCATAATATAATACTACGGTTTTTGAAAATTCAATTTGTAAGTGACTTTTTTCGGCCCTTTGGCATTGACAATCCAAAATTGACTCATCGACGCAGGGCTCAAACCACTAGACCTAGAAAGCTGAAATTTTGCATGTTGGTTGATAGGAGTATGTAGAGGCCCAATAAGAAACGGTTTTTGAAAATTCCATTTGTAAGCGACTTTTTTCGGTCCTTTGGCACTGAGCAAGGACAGTCGGTAAAATGTTCGGATTTAGCTCATTTTAAGCCGCCACATACGAGAAACAATGCTCGGAGGTCCTGTAGGGACCCCGAAACACACTTTTTAAGTTCCTAAAATGAATGGTTTCGGAGATATTCCCAAATAACTGTGTTCCCTCTGAGAAACAGATCAACGTTACTATGGCAACCGCTGAAATTTCGCAGACCGGGGATAGTTTTCTGGCAATATCTCGAAAACCGTTCGTTTTAGGGCCTTAAAACGCTGGGTTCGGTTCCCACCTCTAACCACGAACGTTGCTCCTCGCATTGATACGCGTAAAATGAGATATATTTTATATATAGAGGTTGCTTTTGGGGCTCGGATACGATTGTGATTTTGAGTCTCATTTTATACTCATTCGGCTGGTTGTTTTAAGCGAGCTTTCAGAAGTTTACTCGAATTTACAATTTTAAGATACTTTCTTTTTTGCACGGTAGGCTTTCATTTTCTTTATAAATTTGTTTTTTCTTAACTGAATATTTTTGTTTGCCAATTTTGATCTGCTCTTTTTCGTTTTTAACCATGATCTGCAACGTTGATTCATAGTCGAATGTGTCGTATTCTACCGGCTGTCACGTTAATTATTATTGTTTCTTAATTACTCTTACTGAGGAATTGGGCAAAGTTATTTCAATAAAGTTGTTGTTTTGTCTTTCACGGCCATTGAATCCCCGCACAAGGCACGGATTAAACCTAGAAAAGTTGCTGAGTTGTACTAATGGACTAATGGTGCAGCAGCAAAAAAGAGGAGAATTGAAGCTTTTGAAATGTGGTGATAAGGGAGAATGATGATCAGATGGGTAGTTAGGGTAAAAAATGAAGAGGTATTAAGACGAGTGAGAGAGGGGAGAGGTTTCTGGCGACTGCTAACGAAGAGAAGAGATAGGAGGGTAGGACACATATTATGACACCCAGGAATAGCAAGCTTACTGTCGACCAAAATATTATGTGCACTCGAGTTTGAAGGTTGTTTGTGAAGTAGCCAATAGACCTTCATAAAATCCAATGACATCATCATTTTCGACGTTCGATTTTACGTTAGTTCATGTAGGTTTGGAATTTTTAATTTATATTTTAATATTTTTTTATCGCAGTTGAAACACAAAAAGTGCCCCTTTTTAAGCGTGTTTCAACCATGCGTCACATTTAAGAATTATTATCTCACAAACCCGTAATCAGATCGAATCCGAATTTTAACACAATATACATTGGAATGTTGTATAACAGGTTTATTAATTTCAAATTTTTTTGTGTTCAAGAACGAATGTTGTTATTATTTTCGTAAGGTAACTCTTTCTCGGCTCGGGGTCGTTGGAAAATGTAGTTCTTGGTTGCGTTGTAATCCTTATACATCAAAAAGTTATGCTGTATGACTTTGAAATAGGTAAATTAATTCACTTATTTTATATCGGTTTGTATTTGTACGGAGAATTAAGACATGGTTCACCAGCTAGCCGCTCCGGGAAATGCTATACAGCGTTGCTGATATGGATCCCATCACTTCCGAGCGAGACGTGCCATGACGCGTGATGTAGCCCATCTTGGCAATGATGTACTTCTTTCACCGGAGCGGCTAACTGGTGAACCATGTCTTAATTCTCCGTACAAACACAAACCGATATACAATAAGTGAATTCATTTACGTATTTCACAATCATACAGCATACCGTTTTGATGTATAAGGATTACAACGCGACCAAGAACTACATTTTCAAACCATCCCGAGCCGAGGAAAAGTTACCTTACAAAAATAATAACAACTTTGTTTCTTGGACACAAAAAAAAATTAAATTAATAAACCTGTTATACAACATTCCAGTGTATGTTGTGTTAAAATTTGGATTCGATCTGATGACGGGTTTGTGAGATAATAATTCTTAAATGTGACGCATGGTTGAAAAACGCTTAAAAACAGGCACTTCTTGTGTTCCAACTGTGATAAAAAATATTAAAATATAAATTAAAAATTCCAAACCTACACGATCTAACGTAAAATAGAACGACGAAAATGATGATGTTATTGGATTTTATATAGGTCTATTGGTTACTTCACAAACAAACTTCAAACTCGAGTACACATAATAGTTTGGTCGACAGTTGTTATGGATGGGAGGGTCGCAGACTAGAACTGTAGGGGTAAACCAGGGTTAAACAGATTGCCTCGGATGTAGGGTGTGGTAGCTATGTAGAAATGAAACGATTAGCTCAGGAGAGGGATACATGGAAGGCTGCATCAAACCAGTTAAAAAACTGAAGACTCAAACAACAACAATCAGGAATTTTAATTACTTAGAGAGGCATGTGGGGCAAAAGGGTCGTTGGAGAATTTCAATCCCTGGGATGTAACACTGGAAGAGACTGCATAATGTACATCAGCGACCAAGGTGAGCGATATTTAACTATAGGTCTATTAATAGGGATATGTTTACGTTCAAATCATCAATTAGTATGGCCAAATTACATCCAGAATAGCTTAAGTAAGAATACATTTAATTTCCCATATTCCGATAGATTAGCCATTCCAGTGTGCAAGAGTGCAGTTCCCTCTTCAAACAATATTCGCAATTTCTTTAACAAAGCGCAATGACACACACTTAACAGTAGCACGTGTACATTTAGACAAAACAATTTTTTTCCCATGGCCAACTGTATGTGGCGTGCTCGCGAGCATCCGGACAACAAAATCGTTATGTCTCAGCAGAAGTTGGCAAAACCATAAACGTAATTTTAAAATGCGTTAACATAATGTAACAACGAACCCTGCAGACATTCACAACTCGATAAAATTCCCACTTTGCTGATCATATCAATATACTGTATGTATCAGAATATTCAGAATTAGAATGGATACACCTATAGCCGCGATTGCTGTAATAGAATAGACCAATTATCAGCAATAATGCATCGTCCCCATTGTCTTGATCGCGGGCGAAGCCGCGGGTACCTGCTATTATAATATAGGGATAGGAATATAATATACCTGCCGTACCACAACCGCAAGTGTAAATCGCGTGAAAAAATTCTTGACTACCCTTTGACCTCCTTAAGCGCATTTTATGTATTGATGAAATTTACAGCTTAATTTGGTTCCGTAATAACCATCTAGCCGTTTGCAAACTTTCACACTAATGTAATTAATGGAATTGCATTGCGTCTTAGAGCAATAGATGGACTTCTGAGAATCTGTTGCCATGGTTATCGGCTTGCATTCGTTCATTAGTTTATTAAATGAAATTAGTTTTCTGGGAATATCTCAAAAACGGTTGAACTTAGGACCTTAAAATGTGGTTTTAGGGCCCCCGAGGTTTGTCTCTCACACTGAGGGGCTGAAAATGAGGTTTGTCTCGTCCTTCTACTCCTATTTCAGCATGTACTTTAAGGGGGTAGGCCCCCTTTTATTAGAGGTACAGAGAAGAGTTACATCAATGATTAGTGTCGTGCCTCTGATGGATATCTGAACCATTTTTTTTGATACTCCCAGCCGTTCTCGAGTTATAAGGGAACAAAGTTGTCCACAGACAAACAAACAGACAGACAGACAGACAAAAAAATATTTTCGCGCGCATCCGTCATAAAAGAGTATGAAACGCATAAATAACTCAAATTTCCGTAGAAATTCAGAAAAAACAGACAAACTTTCATTTTTAGCCTACTTTCGATTTTTGCAAAAAATGAAAGTAGACTTATGAGATCACTACAGGGCGAAAAAAAAACTGTGTCTGTCTGTGTGAGTGTATGTGCGTGAGTCTGTGTGTGTGTGTGTGTGTGTGTGTGAGTGTGTGTACTGTGAATGTCTGTCCCCCCCTATCAATTCGAACACGGTTAAACCGAATTGAACGAAATTTGGTACAGAGGTAGCACTGGCAAAGGGCACCTCAGTGTCATGTTTTATTTTGGCGCTATCTTTACCAAAAGGTAATGGCGACCAATCGAATGGTCAAAACTTAATAATGCATTACGACCAAACTAATCATCGGATCTTTACCAAATTTGGTAACAACCTACCTTCATATGGGACGCGTCTTGTGCCCAAACTACAAGGTCATCAAACGTACCATTTCAGGATGGCGGCCGTGTGAATTATGCAAAATTTATAATCCATAACATGGGACCCACCAGTTCCGATTATCGAACCAAGAATCGTTTAATCTGTTCTAAGCGACGTGGTTCGAAATTAAAAGTTTATATTGTAATATTATAATCTAGAAGTGACTTTAAAAATCTGAATCGTCTCGGCTATTTGACAAGATGGCAGCTGATCTCTCGTTCTGACCTATATTTTACTAATTTCAGTATGTTGCATGCAATATAACCTACTGATAAAAATTATATGAACTTAATATGAAATGAACTCGGTTTGAAATATACTCCAGTGTTGAAATCTTCAGTCCAAGTGATTATTTGCTAATACAGTACGTTATATGTATTTAATCGATAACGCGTGAGTTATGAGTGTACGATTGGCTGTGTGGTTAGAGCTCCCGTCTCTCATGTGGCTTGCCGGGGTTCAAATCCTATCAGAGTAGAACTTTTTTGCTTGATTTTTTTATATTTATTGATTCTTGAGTACTGAGACGTTATAAAATAAAGCGTTTTATGGTGCGTTTTGCAATGGAAATTATATATTAAAAAAAACGACATTCTCCACCGTAGTGACATCTACCAGCTTTCAGTTGTACTATGCAGAAACTATAGATTCGAGCAGCGCTCTATACCGGCCAGTTAGTGAACCCAGTCTTAACGACTGCTAGGAGTAATAATACAGTAACATTCGTTTATTCCTTGTGCACATCGAACCAAGAATCGTTTAATCTGTTCTAAGCGACGTGGTTCGTTAGAAATTAAAAGTTTATATTGTAATATTATAATCTAGAAGTGACTTTAAAAATCTGAATCGTCTCGGCTATTTGACAAGATGGCAGCTGATCTCTCGTTCTGACCTACATTTTACTAATTTGAGTATGTTGCATGCAATATAACCTACTGATAAAAATTAGATGAACTTAATATGAAATGAACTCGGTTTGAAATACACTCCAGTGAAGAAATCTTCAGTCCAAGTGATTATTTGCTAATACAGTACGTTAAATGTATTTGATCGATAACGCGTGAGTTATGAGTGTACGATTGGCTGTGTGGTTAGAGCTCCCGTCTCTCATGTGGCTGGCCGGGGTTCAAATCCTATCAGAGTAGAACTTTTTTGCTTGATTTTTTTTATATTCATTGTTTCTTGAGTACTGAGACGTTATAAAATAAAGCGTTATATGGTGCTTTTTGCAATGGAAATTATATATTAAAAAAACGACTGTCTCCACCGGAGTGACATCTACCAGCCTTCAGTTGTACTATGCAGAAACTATAGATTCGAGCAGCACTCTATACCGGCCAGTTAGTGAACCCAGTCTTAACGACTGCTAGGAGTAATAATACAGTAACATTCGTCTATTCCTTGTGCACAGAGGCGTTGTTGATAACCTCAAAACTTGCAATATGGATGATTTGGAGATGGATTATTTTGTTATACCGTGTATTTAAGATTAGCCTATAAATTAACGAGTAGTGGAGTGATGATGGTTCTGCCCCACTTGACACTCCTGTGCCCAACAAACCAACATGGCCGCCGTGCGAAATTGAAATAATTAATATCTCTCAAACGCATGGCCGGATGTTGACAAATGAGGTGTTGTTGAACTCGAGCAGTCGTCCTCTTTCTTATCGACCATGTATTATATTTTTCAAAAATTCTTTGAATTTTTTTGTTTTGCAACGTTGGTGATAGTTTGAAAACCAAACATGGTAGAACGTTGTGCCATGGCTCAAACGAACGGCCTTTATGACCTTTATTTTTTGTAATAAAACTTTTTTATTTTTTATGTTTTTTTGAAAACACTCGAATTTTGAAAATCCTATATTTTGGAAACTAGGAACTCTACAAAAAAGTTTGTTTGACGTAAATGAAAGGTCCCTACCCCCTCTACCCCCAAAATAAATTTCAAGTCTCTAGAATGAAAACCTGTAGGTAGTAGTGTGGTAAGGACAGAGCTGTCTCACTTAGCAAGTTGTGAGACCCTGCGACCTTGGAATGGAAGGAGCCATGCTAGGAGGGCGTGCTTGGATTCGTTTTTTTCGTCTCGTTGTGCTCTTTACGGGAATGTAGGTGTCGAAAAGGTGAAAATTTGGAAACACGGTCTTTTTGGGGTAAAACCGTGATTTTGAACTTTTTGCTATATCTCGCGAACCAATCATGCTAGAGGCATGAACGAGGGGTCCAAGGACTCGGGCTGACGTCCTCTTTGCTATGGACCACACGTTATATTTTAAAAAAAAATTGGAAACGCGATTTTGGGGTAAACACGTGTTTTTTGTGATTTTTGCCGATATCTCACGAATCAATAACGCTAGAGACGTGTACGAGGTGTCCTAGGACTCGGGATAACGCCCCCTTTCGAGTGTGGTAGATATTGTTTTCCAAAAAAAAATTCGCAAAGGGACTAACGCCATACACATTGAAAAAAAAACTGTTTTTTTTTCTTTACCTGTTTATAATGTCCATGAAGCGTGGTGGTTGAGAGAGACGATACGGCTGAGTGTGTGTTTCAACGAACCTGTCGCTGACCATGGTGGCTGTGTTCAATAGAACAATCGCTATTTCGGCTGGTCGGTGTATGACAGAACGAGCATGCGTTTTCTGATATTTTACCTTTAACGTGTAAACGGTGATGAGAACTTGATTCTATGTTGGTCGAAGCGAGTACAGAAAACAAACTTACAGGAGGTGAAGGTCATTTGAGCTTATTGGAAGGCATTGATCTGACTTGACAACAAGTGCAATGGAAAAAATGACCAAGACGCTTGAAGGTGAAATAATCTGACCATCGTGGTGGCAGGGGAGTGTGAAAGGCGTGCACACATGTGTGAAACCACAGGCACGCTAAACCAGTGACATCCTGTTTTGCTTCGTACGTGACAAAATGCAAGTTCATGTGAAATTTGATCTTTCACAGGTGTTCGCTTGGGTGTTATCTGTCCACGTGCGCGATAACTGTTAACAAGTTACAGCCTGTCTTGCTTCGTACGTGACAAAATGCAAGTTCATGTGAAATTTGATCCGGCACAGGTGTTCGCCTGGGACGTTAGCTGTCCACGTGCACGATAAGAGAATCTTCAAAGCTTGGGAAAAAAAAGATTATACATGCAACATAGCATATATAAAGACATGTCGTTATCATTTCCACGCTCACTTAAGTGACTACCTTTGAACACACTGCGTTTATCAGTTTTGGTGTTGGTGGAAAATACTTAACCTTGTTGTGGGGTAGGTATATATTTATTTATATATTTATTGATTTTTATATAAATACATGCAATTATTTATTGATTAGGTAATTAATGATTTTTATTTATTTATTTGTTTGCAGATAACGTGTATAGCCTACCTGTCGTGTGTCTGTGGGAAATATATATTAAAGAAAGAGAGAAAGACAGAAAAGAAAACCATTTCCATACTAGCCCACGAGACGGGAATATAGAAAAGCATTACACGTCAAGGTGAGATTTGTTTTATTATATAATATAACCTGTTTGATTTTGTTTTGTTTATGAAATACATAAACTATATGGAATGGATATACTTATGGTGGTTTATTTTATTTCTTTTTAGATATTTGGAAAAAGAAGGGTTCACTGCTACAGCAAATACAGTTGAAAACCAAGTGGCTTTAGAGTGGAACCATTGTCAAGCAGTCTACAGCTGAAAACTCAGGTGAGAGTGTTCTTTCAGAATAATGTCATTTGCTACTGCTACCGATAGCCTAACTTGGGAACCCCTAAACAGTTGTTTCAAATCACGTGTGTGCTCTGGTCGTGTGGTCAATGTTAGAAAAAGTTTGATTCCCAAAGAATTTTTACAATCTTGTTTTGAAATTTTCAAAATTGAAATTTGCACAGCGCAAAGGTTGCATACAGCTTTAAAGGTGAATACAGAACTGGTGTGCGATTTCATATATAAAAAGAAGGACGTAGAGCATAAAGAGACATTTTATATTTGCAGTAAAATGCAAGAGTTATTCATAGCCCATAATTTGGAACAGTGGTATGAAACCCACGTGGTGAATGCCTTGCTATCAAAATTTGATAAACTGCAACAAGGACCGAGTGGCCTTGCCTTAGACAAAATTCATCATTTACAAATCAACATTTGTCAATTCAACCCGTTGAATGCTGGGTCTAGCTATATTAAAACACCACCAGCAATAGCTTCGAAAAAGGCTGTGGTGAATATTAAGAATCGTGACAATGATTGCTTTCTGTGGGCTGTGGCTGCGTATTTGCAGCCAGCACAAGACCGCCATGTTAACAGATCAGCAAAGTACAAGGCCAAGTTTGATGAATTGAAACAAACTTTAAATTTAACTCGAGTGTCGTTCCCTATGGACTTAACCGAGATCCATAGGTTTGAACAAGATAACCAGGACTTTTCGTTCATGGTGTATGGCCTTAATGGTGACGAGATTGTGGGTCCTCTTTATGCCACAAAAGAACCGAAACGACACCACATTCATCTTTTATATCTGTCTTACGGAGAAGTGAATCACTATTGCCTCATTAAAAGCCTAAGTAGATTGCTAAGCAGACAAATGTCCAAACATGTGCGTGCAAAACATATTTGTGATCGTTGTCTGCAATATTTTACCACTCTTACGCTTTTGGAACGTCATAGGGTGGATTGCGTTTCTCAGGAAGCGGTGAGATTGATATTGCCACAAGGGGACAAGGCTGTGTTAAACTTTAAAGACATTCATAAGCGTGACACTGTTCCCTATGTGGTATATGCAGATTTCGAAGCACTCACCACACCCATGGCGGGATGTGAACCAGATCCCACCATCAGCTCAACCACACCCATTCAAAAACATGAACCCTTTGCCATAGGATTTAATGTGGTGTGTGCCTATGACCCAACACAATCCGTTTACAAATACCGTGAGGGGCCAGATTGTGCCAAATGGTTCTTGGATGAACTTGTCAAGTTGGTCGATCATGTACAGGAATTACTAAACCACCCAGTACCCATGAGCCTATCTCCAGAACAGCAGCAGCAGTATGAGCATGCCACGACATGCCATATTTGCGAAAAGCCTATTTTAAGTGGAGAGGAAAAAGTCAGAGACCACTCACACTTTACAGGGGAGTTTCGTGGAGCTGCGCATAGTAAATGCAACTTGAACTTTCCAGCTCCTCGTTTCATTAGTGTCTTTTTCCACAATCTGGCGAATTATGACATTCAGTTTTTGATTCGTGAATTGGGCCATGTCAATAAGGGCTCGTTTACCATTATTCCCCAAAACCATGAGCGTTTTACGGCCCTGACATGGTGGTTGGGCGACTTTAGCATTCGTTTTTTGGATTCCTTTAAGTTTATGGCATCCTCGCTAGACAGCCTTGTGAATGGCTTGAATGAGGAGGAATTAAAAAATACTAGAATGCATTTTAATGATCCTGAGCAATTTCAATTGTGCATTCGGAAAGGTATATTCCCGTATGATTTCTGCAATAGCTGGGACGTGTTAAAGCAAAGAAAACTCCCACCACAAGAGAAATTTTACTCGAAACTAACACGCAGTACCGTTTCCGATGAAGACTATGCACATGCATGTCAAGTTTGGCGAGTTTTTGGCATGAACACGCTAAGTGAATATGCTTTGCATTACCTAAAACTGGATGTATTGCTGCTCACTGATGTGTTTGAAAAATTCCGTAACTTGTGTCAACACATTTACGGTCTTGACCCGGCTCACTATTATACGAGTCCTGGACTCTCGTTTGATGCCGCTTTGAAATACACTCAAGTGGAATTGGATTTACTCACTGACGTAGACATGGTTCTATTTTTTGAAAAGGGCATTCGTGGCGGCTTTGTGTCACTTAACCAACGCCATGCTGAAGCGAACAATGTCTACATGCCTGATTATTCACTAGACAAACCAGAATCGTACTTAATGTACTATGACGTGAATAATTTGTACGGTTACGCCATGAGTCAGCCTTTGCCCTATGGGAAGTTTGCTTGGCTGACAGACAAACAAGTGTCAGAATTTGATGTAATGAAGGCTAGCCAAGAAAAAGGCCGTGGATATGTGCTAGAAGTGGATATTGAATATCCCTCATCCTTGTATGATGAACATGCCGATTTCCCATTCTGCCTTGAGCAAATGGTTCCCCCTGACAGTAAAGTGAAAACTGAAAAACTCATGGGCACACTTTACAACAAAAATCGGTATGTGCTACATATCCAAATGTTGGTGCAATGCCTCGCCCAAGGCTTGGTGTTGAAGAAAATCCACAGGGGTATTTCTTTTGCTCAAAAAGCATGGCTTGAGCCATACATGCGACTCAACACGGAGCACCGACAAATGGCAACACAGCAGTTTGAAATTATTTTTTTTAAATTAATGAACAACTGCATCTATGGCAAGTCTATGGAGAATGTCCGCAAATACCGTGACATTAAATTGGTCAATGTCTGGGAGGGGCAGTGGGGTGCCCGGCGGTACATTGCCAAGCCAAATTTCAAATCGATCAAAATTATCGATGAGGATTTGGCTACTATTGAAATGAGTAAGACCAGCGTGACCATGGATAAACCCATTTACTTGGGTCAAGTCATTTTAGACTTTTCTAAATCGGTCATGTATCGATTCCACTATGAGTTTGCCAAACGCCATTTTGAGGACGTCTCTCTTTTGTATATGGACACGGACTCATTCATTTACCACATTCGCCACTGCAACCCCTATGACGTCATGAGGCAACATAGTGACTGGTTCGACACCTCTTGCTATAGCGCTGACAACGTATTTCAGCTGCCCCTAAAAAACAAGAAGGAAATGGGCGTTTTAAAAGATGAATGCGGTGATTCCATTATGACGGAATTCGTAGGTTTGGCTTCGAAAATGTATGCTTATCGCACACTCGACTCTAAGGAAGCCAAAAGAGCAAAAGGTGTAGGTAGAGCAGTGGTAAAATCGCTACGTGTAGACGATTACTTAGCGGTTTTACGCACTGGCAAAGCTATGTCTCATACACAGTGCAGGATACAATCCAGCAACCATCATTTGTATCTTGTGGAACAGAGAAAACGCACCCTCGCCTCCATGGATAACAAGCGTGTGTGGGCTGATGACCTGCTCACTAGCCTGCCCTGGGGTTATGATCGCAACGAGGAGGAGGTGTGATTTCACTGTTTAATCGTTTATGGGACATGGCTTTTTGTAACTTGTAGATTTAGAATTTTGTAAATATTGGTTTCTGTCATTGTAAATAGTAGATTTTGTAAAATAGTGACAACCCACTTGGACCTTTTGCTCTTTAAAAAAGTTGTGTGCAACCTTATTTTTTTAAAATTTTTTGATTGGTAAATAGTGTGATTCTTGTAACGCTGTACAAAGTTGAGTTTTTTTTGTAAATATGAAATAAGTAAGATTTTTAGTAACTTTAATAACTAGTATTTAATTATTTTTTGAAATACTAAAATGGTAAACTAAAAAGTTTTTTTGGGATGAGTGTGCATGTCGAGAATGTGCTTTTGGGAATAAATAAAGTGGTTGTGTTTGTTCCCAAAGACAGGTGTGAATGTATGAGTGGAAAGAGAAAGCTGATGTATATGATTGACCAGAGCAAACACAATGAGGTAGGGTGGGGGGTGGGGAGGGGGTAAATGCTCACTTATATACTCATTTTGTTTTAAATAGTTTTGTTTTTTTTTCATTGAAATGTGGCAGTCAAAAGACATTATTTTTGCAAAAACAGTCTTACCTGCAGTAGTCGTAGACCTCGACGTTTCTCCAAACACGCATCAGCACATTGCAGTATTATCAAGGTCATGCACTTGCATCAACATCATTATCAAATCTCAACATTCAACATACACCAAATGGAAAAAATATGAAAACAGCAAAATGGAAATTCCATGTTTCCATATCACCAAAACAGCAAAACTTAAAACGGCCATTTTTAAAAACTGGAAATGGCCATGTGTGAAATTTGAAAATTCAAAAACTTCAAACAGACATTGTTTAAAATGTGTCATCAACAAACTGGAAAAATCCATATCATCAAAAACGTTAAACTTGAAACGAACGTTTTCAAAAACTGTAAATTGCAAAATGATAAATGACAGTGTGTGGAATTCATCATGTGTGAAATGTGTAAAATGAAAAAATCAGCCATCAACATCACAATTTCTTAAAAATAAAAATAACAAAACATTGTGCTCTGGAAAACTTTTGTATTTATTTCATAGTCATAGTGAATTGACAAAAGAAAAATAGAATACAAACACATTCCAATTCCTCACTCCTCAATGTTTATGTCCATGCATCATCAACTTTCCTTTCATAGCACTCATGACAATTAGGGCTGCCATCCTTTCACCTACTGAGGCATCATTGGATGTGAAACGTTGTTTAGCTTTCTTCAATAACAATTATCTGCCACATGTTTTAAACCAGGATGACTATGGCGATAAGAAAGGTCATGTTCCTTGCATGCTTGATCCAAAAGATTAATGGGTACTTCACCACGTTGTAAACGTTTTTCGAGACGAGTTCCAGGGCCGCAAAAACGATAACCTGGAAGATGGATTTCGAAAGGTAAGTATTGAATCACTTTGTCAATGACGCCATTGCCAGTACAGGTCTGGCATATCCTTTTCCATCGATGGTAAAAAGGTTTGGTCTTCCTCCTCCTCTGTGGACGATGTTTGTGTTTGTTGTTGTTGTTGTTGCTTTTTCTCGCCATGACACCCGTGGAATGATTCAACAAAGTCTTTACATGGACTTTTATGACCGTGATACAGTTTCACTAGCTGGCAAGTCGCACACTGACGCATAGACGGTATTTTTGCCATGGCCACTTGCTTATGGTGATCGTAATCCGTACAGGGTTGCAATTCACTCAACACAGGATCTTGAGTCCATGATTTTGGTACATGTTGCCAGATTTCTTTGACCGCGTTGGCGGCCACATAATAAATGAACGACTTGGGCAGCGCCAAGAGTTCCTCTTTGGTAAAACTGTCTAGTTTCTTTTTGCACACAAAGAACTTGCCGATGGCTTTGTCCGTAGCATTGCCTTTCTCCATGGTATCACGTGCTGTAGATGTTTACACGTCGCTTGTAGAAATCTCACTGACGTCATTCACAGGTAAATCTTGAGTTATAATTTTGTTCAACAACTCCCAGCAGGCATGGGTGGTTAACCAATGAAAGAGATGCCACGCATGCGATAGGGCTGTATGGGTAATGTTGCCACAGGAACAAGTATCCATGAGCGTTTGCAGGGAGGGGCAGCCCAACTCCATGAGGTCGATACATTGGCAGTAAGACGCCAAAAATGGTTGCAACCATTGACGTTTTTCATTACCTTTCACAAATACCACATTGGCCGAGGACAAGTGTGCTTTCATGACCACGTCCAAATATTTATAGGAAATGGTTCCCTGATTCCAGTCTAGTTGCCTATGATTTTCAATCCACTGGGTTTGTTTACGGTCTTTTTCACACAATAAATCAAAAGCATGGGGTGGTTTAAATAGCAAATGCGTAGCTTTTGATATCCAAAACGTGGTACAATCGATCATGGCCACTTGTTTAAATATAAATTTGTTGTCACCAATTTTAAACCCTTGGCAATCCACAATGAGTGTGCGCAACATGTTGACGCTTGCCTGGACCAAGTTCAACTGACGACTGACTGACGATCAGGTGTGATCATGACATAGACTTACCTTCCATGCTAGTTTCAAAATTGAGGTTAGGGTAGGACAGGGGGACATGCAAAAATAAGAATTTAAGAATTACATCATCATTTTGTTATCATAACACGTCTTACAGGCTTTTCTCATTTTAGGATAAGGACGATAGCAACTGATACAACAAAATAGTCTCTTGTGTTTGTAACGTCCATAACACCGATGATGTCCCAATGTCTCTAAACTAGGCGTTTTTGATGGTGAGCTGCTCACCGAAGCACCATGGATACCATACGGCCCACATGTATCGTAACTTGTTTTTTTTTTCATCACCCAGAGACACAAGCGAGGGATAGCTTGAATGGCAGGGTATATTTCCCACTTTCATTCTGCACAGGTAGGGGCAGGTGGGTGACCAGCGCTGATGTTCCTGCATGGGTTCATCGCCCTCCTGCCATTGGTCTATGATGATGGGACAAAAGGCACATTTCACCTCATCTCTTGTTTTTAAATAGTAGAATCCAGCAGCCGCCAAGGCTTGAGGGTTTATGAAAGGCACTGGCCATGTGGCAAAAGTCTTGAAACGTTGTTCCTCAGAGTTTACATTCATGGATGTAACGTCTCTTGAGGCTTTAAAGCAAGACATGACTGAGCGGCTTGACGTGGGATGACCTGTTATTTATACACTCGTCACTTGGTTGGACAGTGGATAATAGTTGACTTGTTTGTGATGAATAATCAGACAGTAGGCCGTCGTATTGGCTGGTACATTGTCATGCGTTTCAAAATCTAGTCGAATGTCGATATTGGATGGCTTGACAGACTCTTCCAGGTAAGAACAGTCAAAGACAATCAGTGGTGCTCTTGTCTTAAACGCTTGGGGTAGTAGCATGGGGCCGTTCTCTTTTTGATAATACGACCATCGAAATTTAGAAAACAAGTCGTACAGAGGACCAAACTTATTTTTTGAAAAATCCAAATTCAGTCCTTCATAGGGAAACACAGCTCCGTTGAGGAAAAGACGTGCATTTCTCAACTGCAGGTGATCAAATTGCGAGGCATCTTTGGTTTGTTGATACTTGCGATTCGTTTGAAAACCCACAATCAGGTAGAGAGGTCTCTCTGTATAGCGAGCTGTTTTTACAGACCAACTGTGTGTGTTGGTAGTGGGCAATAGCGGATACTCATGGAGTGCCCAGCTTCTAAATTCCATGGGTAGAGGCATATCTCTCTTTACCATTTTGAGTATGTCCAGTTTTTTGCTATCGTTAAGGGTCACATGAGGCACTTTCCATAGCAAGCGTTGTAGTTGAACTTTTGAATCGATGGGGGCATTGTCGGCTCCCTTGAGTGCATTGTTATCACTCCTGTCTCTCACCAGATAAAGCACTTGCCTTGCGTTGACCACAATGCGTTGGTGATCTTCAGCAAAGCCTAGAATCAGTTTAAGAGGTAAATATCCAGTAAAGGTTCCATCAGTGTGTACCATCCAGTCATTGGTCGAGTCAGGACACCAACCTGCCATGCAAAGTGTTTTACCTTCTTCCTCACTATAAGAGGGGTATAGTTTCATGACACTGGAAATGCCCACATTTCGAGTGCTATCCACCACGATATCGTTAATGACATACCGCACTTCAGAAAACAGAAAGGCCAAACCATGGTTGGCCAACTTGGATGTGGTGGGTGTAGAGCCATCGGCTTTGGTGAGCCGACCTTCAATCTGAATGACACTTTCATGCGGTAGGGTGTAAATATCTTGGTTGTTGATAACAAATTGAATTTCATCATTGTTATTGAGTCCAGGTGTTTGAGCTTGATAGGAATGGAGATCAATTCTTACCACTCCTGGTTGCTCCTCGATGTGGTTCGCTATCTCTAGGATAGAATTCATTATGAGGGTTGACGTGGTAACCCAAATGCTGTAAAATCTGCTTGTTCTGAGATGTTAACGTGTATTCACGTGGCAAACAACTAACACCATTCCTAGACGGTGTTGTTGCTTTATACACAAATTTCATAGTGGCTTTAGCACCAACTTGTAAGTCACTGGTGTGGTAGAATCTAGATCAATGAGTTGTTGATCTCTATTGATCAGTCTTAATGTTATATTACTAATACTATCAACAGCCACAGAATGAAAAAGCACCACTGGAGGGTTTTCACGAATAATATAGCCATTGGGCGATGTCACAATAAAGTCATAAAGTGAATGCGATGGTTCTTGATTGGTGTACACTTGGCTAATAATATTACACGTCACCGACACATGATGGTCCTCAATGAATTTCACTTCATGGTCTGATTCATGTTTTTTGTTGTGCTCCAACACACGTGGTTTAAATCCTAGTAATGGGCCAATGGAATCGGGGTGTGTTTTAAAGTCAATGTTGAATTAGGAGAAAATACTGCAGCGATGAGTGTTAGTATTGCCTACAAGTTCAAACTTGTGCGTTCCGTCGAGAAATGACTTTAAACCATATTGATTGATCAACACCACATAAATGTGTTCATAAATATCATCGATCGTGTATCCACCAGAGTTCAGGGTGAGCACAGAATCATCATAGTAAAACTTGTTGTTCACATTTTCACGTATGTTGTATATTCGATTGTACGTTTCAAGAGAAACAAGTCCTAAACCATAGGGTTTTTCACTCAATTCGATAGGCGGGTAAAAGTCTAGGCTGACTTCAGGTCCACGTCCATGCACTGTAAACGTTTTACTTTCTGCCGACATACTGGTGGCGTTTTTGCTTATGCTGCGTCTTATATAAAAAAATAAACACAAACGTCCACACTGTTGGCTGTTAAACGTTTGCTCTCGTTTCACATTATAATATATCTTGATCCTGTTTCCAAAATAGGTCACTAGTTCCATGGGCGGGGGCAAATTCCCAAAACTGTCAAAGTACCATACCGTGGATCCCTCTTTGACATAAGCTACATAATGCGTTCCTGGTCCTCGGTGATCATGCAAATTGACAACAGCACATTCCTGTTTCCAGGGTCGCGGGGGTAATTGGTTTCGCATAAACACACCTCGAAAATGAGAAAGCTTTAGTTGTTTAGCATAGCTTTCCACTTGTTGATGCGTCAGGGCATGTCTCGCTATGGCTGAGGTTAAATTTTTTTTTTTTTAATATTTCGAAATGGTGAAATCCCAAATCCTTGTTGATAAAAGGCTGGCTTTAAATTGGCATTTCTAGCCCCCATGGCAATCGCTTCCATCGTTTCATTGTGTCGCTGACTTTCTTTGAGTTGTTGCTTGCCCTGCTGCGCGGCGTTAATGGTTTTCGCCACTGCACTGGCACCGCCCAAAAGTGAGCCCAGAGCAGCCAAACCAGCAAATAATGCAGGTAAAAATCCCGCTCGTTTGGGGACGGGAATCACTCGCCCTTGGTTTGAAACCTGTCGCCGACGTTTTGGAATAACCTGTCTCTGTGCTGCTCGAAGGGCTTTCCTTATGGTCAATACATTATTTTTTCTTTTTTTCTTTCGCAAGGGCTTGTCCACGAATGTTGTAAGCCCAGGCTTTGCCAAGGACAAAGTCCTTTTTTTAGTCTTTCTCACTGCATACCTTTGTTTCACCATGATGATAATGACCAACAACCTTTCACAAGAAAGTGTAAATCACAACTAATGTTAGATGGTTATTTCATGGCTGTATATTCCAATTCCACATAAAGTGGGAAATCGTTTATGGTTTTTCCCGCTTGCTTTTCATCCCATGTCAACATAAGGTGAAAGGATAATTCGTCACCAGCATTGACCATTTCATGGTTATGGATCAACATCCTATGACCATTTATCTTTATTTGTAAATGGTTCTCATCAGGTATGGCATATTTGATGTGAATGGTTCCATCATAGTGTAATCGATAGTGGCTTAAACCCGAAGCAAGCACATAGGTCAAGTGCTGATCATGGACTAGCGGTAAATGGTTTCTGTCATTAACAGGTTTATCATTTGTCAGATACACTAAAAATACAGATGGGATAAATTTATAAAGCCTTTTCATTTCATGGGTCACGTAACGTTTGGTACAGACATCGTCTTCGTCTTGCGGGTCTTCCACGTGAATAATCCGATGGTGATTAGCGCTATAGCCATTCACCGTAAGCTGGGGCACTTTGTCATAAAACTCATACACTTTGTTATCCACATACTTTTTCGTAGTAACGTCTGTAGACACTTGAGGATGTTTTACATGGGTTAACCGCTTTCCCTTAAAGTCATAATCTCCCTGTTTTGTGCGTGGCACTACTGACCTATCCACATAGTGTTTATTAGCAGGATCTGTTTCTTGTTTAGGATCATGTATGGAGACAGGCCTAGCTTTGGCCATCAACGCACGTCCAAAGACATCCATCGTCAACCTGTAGTACCAGTCTACTGTTTCTATGACAAGGTTCAGTGTCCTGTATATAGACAGCCGGCTAGCCTGTCTAAGCCTTAGTTGAAATGAAGATTATTAAGCAGCAAGAGTCATTCCCCGTGGGGGACATGGTTTCCCATCTCTGTCCCTCATCACGTGAACAACGCCATGGTTCACTGTTTCCATCTTCCATTCGCTGCATCATTGTGGGGCCTTCCGGCTGTGGAAAGACTAATCTTTTGCTAACGCTCATTACAGCGCCCAATGGTCTGCGTTTTCAAAATATTTATATTTTTGCAAAATCTCTCTACCAACCCCTCTACGTGTTTCTGGATCAAGTCATGTCTGGATTACAAAAAGAGAATATGGGTTATTTTACATTTTCCATGCAAGAAAATGTGATTTCACCGGATGAGGTAAAGCCTGATTCACTCATGATTTTCGATGATGTATCCACTGAACGTCAAGGCATCATTCAAAGCTATTTCAGCATGGGTCGACACAAACATATCGATTGCTTCTATCTTGGGCAAACGTATTCTAAAATGTCCAAACAGTTGATTCGTGACAATGCCAATGTCATTGTTTTATTTCGTCAGGACGAGAGGAACAGTCGTCACATTTATAATGAACATGTGAATCCTGATATGACCTTTCAAATGTTTACAGAATTGTGTGCCAAGTGCTGGAACACTCAACGTCATGCCTGTTTAGTGATTGACAAACAAAGTGAACTCAACCAAGGACGGTATCGCTTAGGGTTTGATCATTTTATTGCTATTTAAGGCCCTGTCTCATTCCCCGGCAAGTCATTGGTCAAGACACCATGGCGTTAGCAGAGAGTCAATTGAAAAAGCATATTATTAAAGCAAAAAATACTATTCGCCAAAAGTTTCGTCAATTGAAACAATCACGTGCCAATCATGCTTTGTTTATTCAGCAACATTTAGCACCTCCGCTAAAAGCCATGTTGAAACCCTCTTTCAAGCCATCTGAAACGCTACCCACCGTTTCACAAGCCACGCAGACGCTGCACGAGGATCCTGAGGAAGAGGAAGAGGAACAGGAAGATTTGACTAGTGTTAGTGAAGTTGAGGATGAGGAGGAACAAGTGTTTACGCCTCAAAAAAAGGCCGCACCCCTTGCAGAGTTTTTGAGAAAAAAGAAATCCTTGGCCATGGTCGATACACCTTGCCCTTCCAGAGCGTCTCCGTTTTCACAACTCTTGGCCACCCCTCAACATAAAGCTCAACTGAAAACCATTTTAATAAAATATTATGGATCAACATTGGAACCCTATTTCACCGATCTATTTATTGGAAACACAGATACCACGTATGGTGTTCACTATGAGAATGATAGTTTTAAAATTGGCGATTCATCCATTAAATTTGCTCGTACTAAAGCTGTCTTTAAAAACATCAACTATAATTTAACACCAGGACTGTTAAAGCTGCTCTTTTCTCGGACCCCCTCTCCCCATGATTATACGTCAGAGGACCTTGACAAATATAAATCCATTTTATTGAATACCCATGCTCACAAAAGACAGTATGATCCCACGCAACAAGTGAATGCCAATATATCTCAAAAATATAAAACCATCATTGCAAAAATGTTTCCCACCAGTCAAAGTACTCGTCGTAAGGTGTCCGCTTCGGGAGTGACATTTAAACCATTAAAACCCCTTGTGGATGTTACCTACTGGCACAATCCCAATAAGCTCGTCCAGCGGCTACAGTTGTTGCATGCTTCACGTCAAGCTGGCCATACCGGTCACGATTGGGAAATTCAAGAAATTGAACAAGAACTTCGAAATGCCAAAATTATTGTTTAAGCCCTCACCCATTAAAATGGGTATTGCTCACGAGTTGCATCGCCCAGCTAGGCGTCACTATCCGCGACTCAAGGTGATTTCACGAGGTGTGGATGAACTTTGGCAGGCTGACTTGGTTGAAATGTTACCCTATGCTGGCGTTAACGACGGTGTACGCTATATGTTGACCGTCATTGATGTCTATTCCAAAATGGCCTTTGTTGAACCTGTGCGTCGCAAGTCTGGCCCACTAGTTACCAAGGCCTTTCAACATATTATTCAACACTCCAAACGTCAACCTCAGCTGCTACAAACCGACCAGGGGAAAGAATTTTTCAACAAGGACTTCTCCAGTTTTCTCAAATCTAAGGATATTCACCATTACACCACGTATAGCAATCTCAAAGCCAGTGTGGTCGAGCGGTTCAACCGAACATTGAAAACCCATATGTGGAAAGCGTTTACCGCTCAGGGCAGTTATCGCTGGTTGGACATGTTACCTGAGCTAGTATCACGTTACAATGACACCAAACATAGAACGATTGGGACCAAGCCACGCCTCGTGACTAAAAATATTCAGCGATTGGATAAACTGTTTAACCCCATAAAAACAGCCGATCCTAAACGTCACCGACTAAACATTGGGGATTTTGTTCGTGTGAGCAAATTTAAGTTGCCTTCGATAAGGGCTACACGCCTCAGTGGGGGACTGAACTATTTCAAATTCGTCAAGTCAACTTGGACACTCCAGTCACCTATTTACTCAAGGACCTCAACCATCAACCCATAAAAGGTAGATTTTATCTCCATGAACTTCAGAAAACAGCATTTCCTCAGCATTATCTTGTGGAAAAAGTGTTGAAACAAAAAGGAAATAAACTCTACGTCAAATGGTTAGGGTTTAACTCTACGTTTAATTCTTGGATCAATAAACTACATGTTGTGTGAACCTGTGTACTTTTTATTTATTCACCCATGTTGTACACCACCTATAGCTCTATGTATACAGCGCTCCGCGCTTCATGCATGTTCATACATGTTTGTCTTTCCCTTTCCTCTTGTGTTCTCTCATACATCACCCCCTCCCCTCTCCCTCCCTTCACCTCCCACCATTGCTGTTTGCAGCTCTTGCCTGTCTATTGGTTGTGACATCATTCCCATAAGTTGCATCATACTTTTTTACTGATTCAGCGATTCCCACGCTTTGAACATTCTCTTATCGTGCACGTGGACAGCTAACGTCCCAGGCGAACACCTGTGCCGGATCAAATTTCACATGAACTTGCATTTTGTTTCGTACGAAGCAAGACAGGCTGTAACTTGTTAACAGTTATCGCGCACGTGGACAGATAACACCCAAGCGAACACCTGTGAAAGATCAAATTTCACATGAACTTGCATTTTGTCACGTACGAAGCAAAACAGGATGTCACTGGTTTAGCGTGCCTGTGGTTTCACACATGTGTGCACGCCTTTCACACTCCCCTGCCACCACGATGGTCAGATTATTTCACCTTCAAGCGTCTTGGTCATTTTTTCCATTGCACTTGTTGTCAAGTCAGATCAATGCCTTCCAATAAGCTCAAATGACCTTCACCTCCTGTAAGTTTGTTTTCTGTACTCGCTTCGACCAACATAGAATCAAGTTCTCATCACCGTTTACACGTTAAAGGTAAAATATCAGAAAACGCATGCTCGTTCTGTCATACACCGACCAGCCGAAATAGCGATTGTTCTATTGAACACAGCCACCATGGTCAGCGACAGGTTCGTTGAAACACACACTCAGCCGTATCGTCTCTCTCAACCACCACGCTTCATGGACATTATAAACAGGTAAAGAAAAAAAACAGTTTTTTTTTCAATGTGTATGACGTTAGTCCCTTTGCGAATTTTTTTTTGGAAAACAATATCTACCACACTCGAAAGGGGGGCGTTATCCCGAGTCCTAGGACACCTCGTACACGTCTCTAGCGTTATTGATTCGTGAGATATCGGCAAAAATCACAAAAAACACGTGTTTACCCCAAAATCGCGTTTCCAATTTTTTTTTAAAATATAACGTGTGGTCCATAGCAAAGAGGACGTCAGCCCGAGTCCTTGGACCCCTCGTTCATGCCTCTAGCATGATTGGTTCGCGAGATATAGCAAAAAGTTCAAAATCACGGTTTTACCCCAAAAAGACCGTGTTTCCAAATTTTCACCTTTTCGACACCTACATTCCCGTAAAGAACACAACGAGACGAAAAAAACGAATCCAAGCACGCCCTCCTAGCATGGCTCCTTCCATTCCAAGGTCGCAGGGTCTCACAACTTGCTAAGTGAGACAGCTCTGTCCTTACCACACTACTACCTACAGGTTTTCATCCTAGAGACTTGAAATTTATTTTGGGGGTAGAGGGGGTAGGGACCTTTCATTTACGTCAAACAAACTTTTTTGTAGAGTTCCTAGTTTCCAAAATATAGGATTTTCAAAATTCGAGTGTTTTCAAAAAAACATAAAAAATAAAAAAGTTTTATTACAAAAAATAAAGGTCATAAAGGCCGTTCGTTTGAGCCATGGCACAACGTTCTACCATGTTTGGTTTTCAAACTATCACCAACGTTGCAAAACAAAAAAATTCAAAGAATTTTTGAAAAATATAATACATGGTCGATAAGAAAGAGGACGACTGCTCGAGTTCAACAACACCTCATTTGTCAACATCCGGCTATGCGTTTGAGAGATATTAATTATTTCAATTTCGCACGGCGGCCATGTTGGTTTGTTGGGCACAGGAGTGTCAAGTGGGGCAGAACCATCATCACTCCACTACTTTAACGGGTTGCGAAGTTACTTCACTTAGTCCTATATCATTCGTATACGACACAGAACAACAACGTGACGTCAGTTTCTGATCTGCTCTGATTGGCTATTACATTGCTGCAGTCGGGTAGTTGGCAGTCAAGGTTAAAATTCTCGACTGCCAACTGCCAGCTACCAACTGCAACTTCATGTTGTGTATGGTGCCTATAGTATACACGGAGTCGATCGCGACTGCCGACCGAGGACTACCAACTACGGACTGCCGACTGCGCATTGTAGATGGGCCTTATTAGAGCAACGAAGTTTCAATTATTGTAAGTAGTCGGTGTTTGGAGTGTTTGCTGATGAAATTGCAAAATGCTGGGGTAAATTATAAACTATGGTTTGAACGCCACTGTTCAAATCCTGTGTGCCAATTTGCACTTTAAATAGGAAGAAATTAGGAGATGATAAGGACAGAGAGTTATAACTATACCCATACATTTAGGAGAAAGTAGGCTATATGTTCTTTCCCGAACATCTTGTTATATATGTAGAGATATACTACTCCTCTCGGTGTTGACCCTGTTTTATTGCACAAATTTAGGTTTTACCCGCTAACCGTTGGAGATACACGAAAAGTGATAAGGACTTTTGGATAGAAAATAGAATGTTAAAGCTCTTGTATGCCATCAGAAGTTTGCTATTTCTTAGCGTTCTCTTTTTATTTGAAATGGAAATATGAAATTTTGAAACCAAAGGGTTTAGTGACGTCACAAATGTGGGTTTTACTCGCTAACCGTTGAAGATACACGAAAAGTGAAGCTCGTATGTACCGTCAAAAGTTTGCTATTTCTTAGCGTTCTCTTTTTATTTGATAAGGAAATATGAAGTTTTGATTAAAGGGTGTAGTGACGTCACTAAAATGGTCGCCAATTTTTAATAGTGAAAAATATCGAAATAAAATGTATCCTATAAGTAAACCTGGTAAATCAGCTACATCCATGCAAAATTTCATTTAAATCGGACCAGTGGTTCTTGTGTTATTGAGTAGCACACAGACAGACAGACAGAAAGACAGACACACACCATCTCATTTTTAGCCTACTTTTCACATTTTGCAAAAATGAGGAAAAAGTAGACTTATGAGATCGATCCGGGAAAATGTGTGTTTGTCTGTCTGTCTGTCTGTCCTTCTGTCTGTCTGTCTGTCTGTCTGTCTGTCTGGCTGTGTGTGTGTCCCCCCCCCCCCCTATCAACTCCCAAACGCCTAAAGCAATCAAAACCAAATTTAGTATGAGTAAAGACGTGCACCGGAATATCTCACGTCCATATTTGAAAATGATGTCAGTGCTACCAACTGCTGAAAAAACGCACTAGAAATTTGAGCTCCATGTTGGATATCTTGCAAGGTACTGTATGCATGGGAGCTATTCCAAAATAGGCACACATGTAGATAAGTCTATTTCAGTTTAATTTCCAGGAGGCCAACTATGACAGTGTTGTCAAAATAATTTTAAGCCTTCTGATAAGTCCAATGTTTAAATGCATATAAATTCTACACTATCAATTGGATTTCAACCAAATTTTGTATGTAATATCTGTACAAAAACAGATATGACTGAGCGTATTCTTAAGAGCCACCAGGGCTGCCAACTGTTAATAATTGCTCTCTCTATTTTTTTAATCCAAATACCAATATATCAGAAAGTATGCAAGCCGACAGCTTTAAACTATGCACACGTGTAGTAGCTGACATTCTATATTAATTTGGAGTAACTTATATTCGTCACTGCTACCAACATGATTCTAAGCCTGCTGAGAAGTCCAACTTTAAATACATGTAACTCCTATACTATCAATTGGATTTCAACCAAATTTCGTATGTGCTATATACCATAACAGATATGACAATGCGTATTCTTAAGAGCAACCAAGGCTGCCAACTGTTAATAAATGCAGTTTCTATTTTCGTTACCCTAATATCAATAAATCAGAAAGTATGCAAGCCAATAGATCTAAACTTTCCACACGTATAGTACCTGGCATTCTAGATTAATTTGGAGTAACTAATACACGTCAGTGCTGCCAACATGATTCTAAGCCTGCTGATAGGTCCAATTTTAAAATATATGTAAATTCTAAACTAACCAATGGATTTAATTCAAAATTGACACAGCAACAGATCATATTATTTCAGATCATATCTGATCAATACATGCATGACATTGTTGCCAACATGATTTTACGCGCGCTGTTAGATCCAATGTTTAACTGCATGTATCGTCCATGCTATCCATTGGTCATGAACCAAATTTTGTATTCTGTACCTTAAGAGATGGAACTAAGAATATATTCAGTCACCAGGGCTGCCAACTGTGGTGCTCTATTAGGCTACATTATACCAGGTATATTTTGTACTAATTAGATATTTCGATATTACCAACTTAATTTCGTCATTATTCTAGCTAGGTTCATATTCTGGGGAATAATCATTGGAATGAAAAGTAGGCTGTATAGTTCTTCACGGAACTTCTTCTTATATATTAGTATAGCAGAAGTACCCGTTCTTCGAACGGTGTTATTCTATTAACACCAGACATTATCAATTGAGCTACTGTTGCAATGGTTAGCGGTTTGTCATTCCTTCATAAGTTTATCAGAACGAAGTTAGTTTTCTGGGAATATCACACACACTGTTAATTTAAGGGCCTTAAAATTTGGGTTTCGGAGACCCCTTATAGACTCGCGAATTTTTTGTCTCACATTGAGAAGCGCAACAACATATGCTTTGATCGTCCTTCTAGGATAATTTTTATATTTCGCCTACTTTAGCATGTATTTTGAGAAGTTTTTCCCCATATCCACCCTTCTACTGTATGAAAAGTACGGTGAGGAGTTTTATAAATGATTGGTGTATTGACTTTTTGCTCGTTGATTGTATTCCGACTTTTGAGTCGAGGCTTTTTGGCAGAGATGATCTCAAGGGAGACACTCCGTGCCCAGGCTTGTCAGTATTATTCGCCATAAACCAAAGATAACCTAAACCGACATCTTAATAATAAAACACATAATTTTGATAAACAAAAGCTAACTAACGAATCCTTTCTGCTTAACCTTGTTCATTTGCATTTGGAACCTGCTGACATAGCCGTGCTAATGAAGGTATTTCCTGGAGGAAATGACTTTAGACCAGCTGACACTTTTTGTTGCGACTGAAGCTTGCTCGAACCTTGAGTTCGTAGCTGGTGGAGGGCAGGCCATACGATGTTAGACGTAGTCTTTACTACGCAGTCGTCACCGTAATTACACACATTAGATGACTATGGCTTACAAACAGTAAACCAAGGTGCAGGCAGGCATTTGAATAAAACTGTGGTCTCTTATTTATTTACTTATGATGTAAAAGTGTACGAATCCTCTATGTTACCCTTTTGTGTGCTGACTAGCACCTAGTTATAAGAATGACTTAGATGTTTTTTTTTCTATGGCTGGTCACTTAGCTTTGAATGTAATTGTTTAATATTACGGACGTCACCGCCGTAAATTTTGTTATTAATCGATAGGACTTAGCTAGATGAATTGACGTTAAATGTAAATGCGTAGATGGTATCATCCTAACTTAGATTTGTTTTGCTACCCTGTTAAATGTAATTTCTGATATTAGCTTGATCTTGTAACTTGTAACTTGACCTAGGGATTTGCGTCGAACCATTTTCCTAGTGTTGCTGTTGTTGCTTTATTATTGTGAGACAGATCTTTCGCGAGGGTTTACTGTAACTTCTCAGGTAGGGACCTGCTCTTTATTTTTGATTATTTATTAGCTTGCGGATTAGCCAAAAGAAACCCTCCGAACTAGGCTAGGGGTTTGTAAAATTTACAATAAATTTTCACGGTGTTTTACATAAGTCTGGATGTTTCTTTTCTCAGTCTAGTTTTTAAGGTGAACCTTTCCTTAGGCAGTCTATGACCTTCGTCACCATGTACCACGATCCCCGTGGACTACAGTTTCTCGTGCCGCTTTGGCCTATTTGGAAGTTCACCTGATCCTCACGGCAGTTAAGTCCGACGGATGAGATGTTAGGGAAGTCATTGCGGTTGTTGGCTATCCTGGCAGCTCCTCTGACGGGCTCAATACATGCCAGTGTTGCCAACATGATTCTAAGCCTGTCAATAGATCCAATTTCTAAAAGCATGTAACATATACATACTGTTGATTGGATTTCAAACAAATTTCGTATGTACTATGAGTACTACATCAGATATGACAGTGCGTATTCTCCAGGCCCACCAGGGCTGTCAACTGTTAATAAATGCTCTCTCAATGTTTTAACCCTAATATCAATGTATCAGAAAGTATGCAAGCCAACAGCTTTAAACGTTGCACACGTATAGTACCTGACATTCTACCTTAGTTTGGTGTAACGTATATACATCAGTGCTGGCAACACGATTCTATGCCTACTGGTAGGTCCGGTTTTTAAATGCATATAACGTCTATACTAACAAATGGATTTCAACCAAATTTTGTATGTGCTTTACGTATCATAACACTTATGACTATGCGTATTCCTAAGAACCAGCTGGACTGCCAACTGTTAATAAATGCTCTCTCTATTTGTTTAATCCTAATATCAATATATCTGAAAGTATGCAAGCCATGAGCTTTAAACTTTGCAAACGTGTAGTACCTGACATTAATTTGGAATAACTAATATACCTCAGTGCTGGCAACATGATTCTAGGCTTTCTTTAATTTCACTTTTGTATTACATGTGACATCTATACTAACAAATGGATATTACCCAAAATTGGCACTATAATAGACCGTAGTATTTCAGATTAATTCTGAGCATCACATACATGACATTGTTCCCAACATGATTTTACGCGCACTGATAAATCCGATATTAAACAGCATGTAACGTCCGTGCTATCCATAAGACTTCAACCAAATGTTGTATGTGCACTCTATACATTAAGAGATGGAACTAGGAATATATTCAGAGTCACCAGGGCTGCCAGCTGTAGTATTTTACTCTATTAGGCAACACTCTTCCAGGTGTATTTCAAACTGCAGTACTTAGAAATGTTGATTTCACCAATATTCTAGATATGTCTATACAGATTGGCATGATTCTTAATTTTTAAGAAAAGTAGGCTCTTTAATTCGTCACGGAACTACTTGTTGTATTATGTAACTTGCTGGCTATAACTTATAACCGTCCAAAGCTTTACAGAGTAAGGATGTCGATCTGTCAACAGCTCTGCAGAAGATATCTCATGTTTCCATCTTTTAAGTGTCCAGAGAAATTAGGCAGGATAACACTTCAGAGGCATATGACAGTGCGAAATTATTGGCGGAAACCATTCAATTGGTAAAAGAATTTCCTCGATTTTGAAAATTACAACATCAACAACAACAACAAAAATAATCATGTTGTAATGTACTCAGAAGAGTATTACATTCTATATATTACTCTGAGTTAGGAATTATTTAGGAATAATGTGGCCCTGGGTGTTATGAATGTGTATCGTGAGGAGAGCATTTCATATTCTTTGAAGCGTTTCTGTTTGCTGCTTTATTGCTGGCACGTAAGCATTTTTGATTGTGATTGCATTCTCTCAACACGTGTTAAATTAAACCCATGTCTAAATGCGATACTCTACAATGCCAACATGGAAGTGTAAATTTTACGACATCGTAGCAACTAAATATAAAACCTTTAGAGTGTAAATAAATGAACATGAAGCAGAGTGTCTAATTTGTCTTGCAGATCAATTCAGTTCCTCTTTGAAATTTGAATGATGTTTCACAATAGAAATATATAACCAGAATAGTATGTATTATATAATTATTATTCGAATGTATTTTTTTTTTCTTAGTGTTAGGTTTTGTGTTCTCCCACATTTTAGAACTTTATGTCCTACTTTCCGCAAAAAAGCATCTTGTACCCCTATGAAAGGCGTCTATTCTCTTTTTTCTACAGTGGTAGGTGCGCAAACTGAGGAAAGTTGTTGGTATTGAAACCGCTGATGACCTTGTAGTTTGGTCAAGTGATTCTTCATACATAAAGGTATAATGTTGCAAAATTTGGTAGAGATCAGATGATTAGGTTGGTCTTAATTTGATTTAATCTTTTTACATTTGGGTGGCCACCATTACGTTTTCGTCAGGATGGCGGTGATATAAAACATGACACTGAGGTGTCCTTTGCTAGTGCTACCTCTGCACAATATTTTGTTCAATTCAGTTTCACCGTGTTTGAAAAATAGGGGGAATCGAGTCGCACACATACATGGCCGCCATCCGCAAATTATTGGGCTGATGATCTTGTAGTTTGTCAAACAATCCTTTATACATAAAAGTATAATGTTGCAAAATTTGGTAAAGATCATATGATTAGGTTGGTCGTAATTCGATTCAAGCTTTTAACATTTGGTTGGCCGCCATTACGTTATCGTCAAGATGGTGGCGATATAAAACATGACGCTGAGGTGTCCTTTGCTAGTCCTAACTCTGTACCAAATTTCGTTCAACTCGGTTACACCGTGTTTGAATTGATAAGGGGAATTGATTTGCACACATACATGGCCACCATCTGCTAACTATTGAGCAGATGATCTTGTAGCTTAGTCAAAAGACGTTCGCCAAATGAATATGTTGTTGCAAAATTTGGTAGAGATCGGATGATTAGGTTAGTCGTAATTTGATTTAAGCTTTGAACATTTGGGTGGCCACCATTACGTTCCCGTCAAGATGGCGGCGATATAAAACATGGCACTGGGGTGCCCTTTGTTGGTTCTACCACTGTACCAAATTTCGTTCAATTCAGTTTCACCGTGTTAGAATTGATAGGGGGGGGCAGACATTCAGAGAACACACACTCACACACACACATACTCACACACACACACACAGACACACAGACAGACACACAATTTTTGGCCCTGTTTAGATCTCATAAGTCTATTTGAATTTTTTGCAAAATCGAAAGTAGGCTAATATTGGAATGCAGCCGAAAAAAATCAGAAACATCTATTGACATCAAATTGGCAGGTGAAAAGCTAAATGAAATAGGAGATAGCTGTTACTTAGGAAGCAAAATAACCAGTGATGGACGAAGCAAAGAGGATATAAAAAGTAGGTTGGCTCAGGCAAGGAAAGCATTTCTACAAAAAAGGAATCTGTTGACATCGAATATAGATTTAGGTATTAGGAAGTCATTTTTGAAGGCCTTTGTCTGGTGCGTGGCGCTCTATGGAAGTGACTCTTGGACTATTGGTGTAGCAGAAAAGAGGAGAATTGAAACGTATGAAATGTGGTGTTACAGGAGAATGATGAAGATCAGATGGGTAGATAGAGTTACAAACGAAGAGGTATTAAGACAAGTGGGAGAGGAGAGATGTTACTGGCGACTGCTAATGAAGAGAAGAGATAGGTTGGTAGAACACATTGCGCCCGTTGACGCACGTTTGCTCAGATAACAGAGACGAAAACTTATGCTGAAATGTAACTGAACATACCCTGCGAGCGGCGGGAAGAAGCTGAAGCAATATCGCTTATGATTTTATTTATACTTATTTTTCACATTCCAAAAATCTACTATAATTATAACTAAGTAATTCTACATATTTGAAGTACAGCATAGTTCGAAAATCGAAGAAACTATCAATTTACGCGGCCAGCTCATGTACTGAGAGCACGCCATATTTGGTAACACCAGTTCCTATTCGTCTGTCGAAGAGACAACATGTGCATGATGGAGCACAAGTGAAAGGAAACCATGTGGCAGGAAAAATCTACGAATAACTTTCTTATGGATAGCCATCATGGCATTGTGTTATAATTAAAGGATTGAAAAAATTCACCACTACGGAAATTGTAAAATATTTTTATTATCATCCGAGGTGAAATGAAGGACTTGTGTGAGGAAAACTTTGCGACCGCATGGTCTCATTCACACGCACACACACATGTTTCAGTGTTCTACAAACTGTGTATGTAACTAACTTATAACTGTACAAAATTTACAAGTACAATTTTTATTTGCCGGATGGGCAGTGATTTTTTATTTAATTCTGTTATTATTTTCTTGTGTAAATATCAGTGCAAGTCACGAGTGAGTGTCGCACAAGCGACAGAGACTAGAGCCAGTGGCGGAGTGAAAATGGGCAATTAGCCTACTTTCGATTTTAGAGGTAGTTAGTTTCTTAACTAAATTGAAGACCCCATATGTATTTTTATAGCATTACAAATTAATGTGAAACAAGGTTATTAAATTCAGCCCACGTACAAGGTAAACAGTCAATTGAAATTAATCTACCGTATATACCCAAATGTAAGACGAGGTTTTTTCCCACTTTTTGTGTTATAAAAATTTGGTGTCTTCTTATATTCAGGGTATTTAATTTTTTTTTTTTAAATTATTATTATTTGCTAAGTAGTATGTGTTGTTGGCATCTTGTAACTCGCCATAAATCAATGCGATATTGAAGATTAAAATATGGTTTGTTATGTTTTATTATCATGCATATACGAATAGCATACATTTTGAGGTTAGGATTTACGCATACACGTCATTTTAAGAGGATAAATTATATGTTCGAAAGCATACGGAAATATGTTTTAAAACAATCTTTACAAGAACAACCAGTCAGTTTTACGAGCAGTAATTGAGTGATCAACGTATCTTAATTTAATAACGTCTCCCATTTTTTAACAAAGAAATTATAGAGTACGTCTTGGAAAAGCGGGCAGAGGGATTTCCAATAACACGACACTTTATAAAAATGAAAGCACGACCTTAAGGGCATATATTGTGCAAGTTATGAGTTAGCGAGTATTTTTTTTGAAAAAATCTGTAAGAGGCAGTTGATAACTAGGCCTCGTCTTATATTCGGGGTCGTCCTACATTCGGGTATAAACGGTAAATCAAAAGGAGAAATTGAATGTCTTTACTGATGGTACAGTTATTAGGAATTAATGTTGTAGCTTTCAATCGGTCAACATAAACATCATTCCAATTACTAGAATATGTGAAAAATACTTACTTATCTGGCGCTACAGCCTTGGGTAGGCCTTGGCCCCTTCTACAATCTTCCGCCATCTGCTTCAGTCCTGAACTGCTGGTCATTGTCCTCAGGTCAGCCTCCACTTCATCATTCCATCTGTTACGGGGCCTTCCCTGTCACCGTCTTCTTTCCATTCTTGACTTGGCTACTTTCCTTGGCATTCGGCCCTCCTCCATCCTTCCTAGCTGTCCATGTAGCCATATTTATATCTGCTTTCCTTACTCATGTCCTTTTCCTTTGCTTTAGTCGTCGTCTTTGATTTCCGTCCAGTTTTCTTGTAGAAGTCTTCTGAACAAGGTGAGGCTGTTAACCTCACGCTCAACCCTATCCTTTGGCTGGGGTCATTGATTTGGGCGACCTACCCCTAGATAGGTTGCTTTCACTTCAGATATGGAGTCCTACCTACCCACTTTCGACTGACATTCCTCTGCCTTTCCGCCGTTGGAATGTAACTACCCATTCTCATCCTCCTTCCAGCATTTTGACGTCCAGTTTTCATGTGTGTTTGGTCCGCGAGAGCTATTTTATTTCGCTCAAGTCTGCCGGCAAGCCGATAAGGACCTCCCTCTCCACCACCTGGGACACACGACCTCTCCTCCTGCTACGACACCGTAGTAGGTTCGTGGATATGTGAAAAATAACCTGAAATAAATTACATGTGATTAAGATTGATGTGTATAGGTTTATGCCGTATTTTGTGTGGATTTTCGCCCAGGAACACCACACAAGACACGGCATAAACCTAGGAAAATTGCTGAGTTTTAATATTAGATGTTGTAGTTATATCTTTATTCATCACAACAGAGTACTTGTAGTTCATTTCCACATTTTCTACTGTAGTTTCCTTCTTCTTCTTGACCGACTGAAAGCTACAATATTCATTGTTAATAAGGCAACACTGAAAAATTGCTTCAAAGCTATCTTCACAGTTCTTCTTCATTTCTCGGTTCCAGTGATCTGGGTCGGGGTGTAAATCAAGGACCTCCATACTCTTCTGTCTCTCCACCACTTTCGTCTCTCTTCCAGTACATCCTCCACTTCCACTCCTCTTTTCTCAATGCTCTCCCTCACTGCATCCGTCCACCTCATCCTCGGCCTTCCCCCTTGGCGTCTTCCCATGACTTTCTCAGTAAATAATCCCTTTGGGACTCGGCCTTCTCCCATTCGCATCATATGTCCATACCATTTTGGCTTTCTGATCTCGATTTTGTCTTGTAACTTGGGGAATCCTGTTTTCTCCCTAATTTCCTCGTTTCTGATTTTGTCTCTGCGGGTCTTTCCAATTATTCCTCTAAGGAACTTCATCTCTGCTGCCTGGATTCTACTTTCCTCCCGTTTAGTTGTTGTCCACATGCCCGCTGCATACGTCAATACAGTGGAATCTCGTTAGTACGTTTTTCAAGGGACTGAGAAATTTGGACGTCATATGCGGGAAAACGTACTGCCGAAAACCATCATACTGCATTTACAACGTATAAGAAAGAACGCGGCGTATATATGGACGTCAAATCGCCGACCTTAGTAAGTGATTGTATGCACTACTACAGTCACGACATAAACATAGGTTATCAGTAACTTACACGGAATAAATAACATAAAAATGAATTACTGTACCTCTACACTACAGTATAATACAGGGTCTTTATTTCTGCTTAGCAAGGACATTCTCGCTCTCGCGCTCCGCCAGTGACGGCTCAGTTACCGGCGACCGCGCACGCATATGTTTGAAGCACGGGCTTGCTTGAACCACTTCAATAAAGCGCTTTCTAGTTGAGGAAACTGTCCCTCTCGCACACGTTTCCTTTTGCCGCTCATTCCTTCTTCAAATGCACGTTCGATTTCCTTCCTTTTGCCCAGAATCGTGTTCAGTATAGACGGAGGAATGTTCCACTTTTGCGCTATGTCTACACGCTTCATGTGAGGATTGCATTCCACGTCTCGAATGTATTTCATCTTCTCATCATTAGTTATCTGCCGTACTTTCTTCTTATCCATTATGAAACACGCAATAAAATAGGTCATAACTGGACGTGAACACTAAGAACTAGAAGACAATAGTGCGGAATACGAAGACAATAATGCGTCTACGTGAGAAATAAACAAAGGGAAAGGGGTGGAGGGCAGCGGGAGAGAGACACGTCACCTGTGTTGCGTCATAGCTATAGCCACTTCTACGCCGTCAAACACAATAAAATCATCTACACTGTCAATAACTATCAGAGAATATGCGGCAATATCGCGTCGTGTTTACCAGAAGCCGAATTTTTTAATGAAATAAGAATAAAATACGGTTCACTAACAAATAGTTCAATGGAAATTTGATCGTTGTAAGCGGGAATAGAGAACGTATTAAGGGGATATACCAACATGAATTTAGTGGGATAGGGACTTGAGAAAGGGCAGCGGGAGAGAGAGACACGTCACCTGTGTTGCGTCATAGCTATAGCCGCTTCTACGCCGTCAAACACAATGAAATCATCTACACTGTCAATAACTAGCAGAGAATATGAGGCAATATCGCGTCGTGTTTTCCAGAAGCCGAATTTTATAATGAAATAAGAATAAAATACGGTTCACTAACAAATAGTCAACGGAAATTTGATCATTGTAAGCGGGAATAGAGAACGTATTAAGGGGATATTTCAACATGAATTTAGTAGGATAGGGACTTGAGAAAGTAGAGAAAGAGCAGCGGGAGAGAGACACGTCACCTGTGTTGCGTCATAGCTATAGCCACTTCTACGCCGTCAAACACAATTAAATCATCTACACTGTCAATAACTATCAGAGAATATGAGGCAATATCGCGTCGTGTTTTCCAGAAGCCGAATTTTATAATGAAATAAGAATAAAATCAGATTCGCTTACAAATAGTACAACGGAAATTTGATCGTCGTAAGCGGGAATAGAGAACGTATTAAGGGGATATATCAACATGTATTTTGTAGAATTGGGACTGGGACTTGAGAAAATCATCGCGCTAAACTGGAAAACGTCGTAACCGAGAACGTATAACGAGATTCCACTGTATAGGTGTGTAATATGTTGAATACAGGATTCTTTGACATTTCTCGGGAACTTCCTGGTTCCGCACCAGACCCCTCACACTCTGGTAAAACCCATTTGCTTGTTGGATCCCCTTACCAACTTTCTCACTTATCCTTCACAGTTATCGGTAGTTAAACACGATAAGATCGCTAGTTTTATATATGTATAGTTCCTTGATTCACGGTCTGTAGGTTAATTTATGTTTACTATGTACACAACCCTGGAAAAGCTAGCAACTGTCGTGGGCCATAGTCTCCATTCCAAAAATGCCATATTTCCTCGCATAATATTTTTAGTCAAAATTCGCGGAAGAAAAGCAGGGTGCTACGATTATGCAAAGAATATTCAAGTTCAAAGAAGAAAATACAAAATCTCTTTTTTGTCTATATTCATTTATGAATAAATAGGCTTACAAGATCACCTTTTGCCTGTGTGTGTGTGTCCGTGTGTCCCCCACCTAATAACTTCTAAATGGCTGAAGCGATTTCAATGAAACTCGGTAAGGTCATAGTACTATTTCGGCTGACTCCGACCGTGCCCTTCAATTTTTTTACGTCTCGCCAATCCAACATGGCGGCTGTGCAAAATATTTCACCGGCATTCTATATCTCCGAAACTGTTACTCATACACCCTGAAATTTTGTATGGAGAAAAAAGGGTACTACTGTACTAGACGTTCACCTATGTGACTTTCAAAAACATGTTAACTACAAAACAAACATGGCGGCCAAGCGAAGTTGAAACTTTAGACTTTTCTTGCGAGTTAACCATCCGAACACAGTGAAACTTGACACAGCAAATGTTTATACACATTGTAATTCACTAACATCTAATTTAGTTCAATTGTTTACATAACCTCATAAGTTTTTTGTTAGTAGAGTTTTGGTACTTAATTGTTAGTACGGTAGAAGGTTAGTATTTTTGTTAGTAGAATTGCTCTTTACTTATTCTGAAAGGGAGTAGCAGCCTTTCAGAATAAATCAATTCTTTACTAGTCTTATAGACGGTTAAGATATTGATAATATAAGCCAATAATGGCTACACTGCGTCCTGCTGCACGGCTGAAAGCAACGGGAAACTACAGCCGTATGCTATTCCCGAGGATATGCACCTCTCTATGCATAATTACATGTGATGATGGCCTCCTCCCTTGTAAAATTTCAATCCGGAGGTAAACTAGTCCCCCGTTCGGATCTCCGGGTGGGGACTACTCGAGAGGGGGTTAACATCACAGAAGTGACAAAGAGGAAAGCTGACATTCTACGGATCGGAGCGTGGAATGTTAGAAGTCTGCTAGGAAGTGGAAGGTTAGAAAACTTAGAAAGGGAAATGGATAGGTTGAGGTTGGATTTGGTTGGGATTAGTGAAATGCGCTGGCAGGAAGGACAGGACTTTTGGTCAGGAGACTATAGGGTCATTAGCACTAAATCAAACAATGGCCAAGCTGGGGTTGGCCTCATATTGAGTAGGAAACTTGGACAGCGGGTGGAATATTATGAGCAATATAGTGAACGGATTATTGTAGCAAAAATCAATACAAAACCTACCTGCACTACAGTGGTACAAGTCTATATGCCTACCAGTCAAGCTGATGATGAGGATGTTGAAAAGGTCTACGAAGAAATAGACGAAATTCTGAGGTATATCAAGGGTGATGAAAATGTTATAGTAATGGGAGATTGGAATGCTGTGGTAGGAAAAGGGAGAGAAGGGAAGATAGTAGGAGATTTCGGATTAGGTGAAAGGAATGATCGAGGAAGCAGGCTGGTAGAATTCTGCACCGAGCATGAATTGGTCATAGCTAACACCTTATTCAATAACCACAATAGAAGAATATACACAAGGATGAGACCAGGAGATACAGGTAGTTACCAAATCGACTTCATTATGGTCAAGCAGAGGTTTCGAAACCAGATTTTGGATTGTAAAACATATCCTGGTGCTGACATAAACTCTGATCACAATCTGGTTGTAATGAAATGCAGATTAAAGTTGAAGAAACTGAAGAAAAGTCAAAAGCCAAAAAGGTGGGCAATAGACAGACTGAAAGAGAAGAATGTAAACGAAAGATTCAAGAAGAGTATAAAGGAAGGACTAATGAAAAACCCTCAACAAACTTCAATTGCAGACGAATGGGCACTTTTGAAGAATGAAATAACAAAATCCGCAGAACAAAACATTGGTAGGAAAGAAAGAATAGGTAGAAAACCGTGGATCACTCAGGATATACTAGAATTGATGGATGAAAGGCGGAAACACAAGAATCTAAGAGATGAAAAGGGGAAAGCAGAATACAGACGTCTGAGAAATGAGGTTAACAAGAAGAGCAAGGAAGCGAAAGAAGAATGGTTGAAAGAGAAATGTGCAGGTATAGGAAATTGTCTGAAATTAGGAAAAGTAGACACAGCTTATCGAAGGATTAAGAATACTTTTGGGGAAAAGAAGACTAAGTGCTGTAATATTAAGGACACAAATGGAAAGCCTCTAACAGATAGGGAAGAAAAGGTTGAGAGATGGAAAGCTTACATAGAGAGTTTGTATAAGGGAAAGGAGATTGAGAATCATGTAATGGAAAGGGAGGAGGAAATTGATGAGGATGCGAAAGGAGATTTAATATTGAGATCAGAATTTGATAGAGCTTTGGAAGACTTAAGCAGGAACAAAGCACCAGGCATAGATGATATACCGATTGAGTTGCTACGCTGCATAGGAGATGAAGGTCTGATCAGGTTATTTCACTTGGTGTGTAGGATTTATGAGACGGGTGAGGTACCCCCTGATTTCAAGAAGAATGTAATCATCCCTATACCAAAGAAAGTGGGAGCTGACAGATGTGAAGATTACCGTACAATCAGCTTGATTACTCATGCTTCAAAGATCCTGTCTAGAATAATTTACAAGAGGATTGAAAGCCAGATAGAAACTGAGTTGGGTGAAGACCAGTTTGGTTTCAGGAGAAATGTAGGAACAAGGGAAGCTGTACTAAGTCTTAGGCTGATTTTAGAAGGTAGAATAAGGAAAGATAAGAGAACGTTCATGGCTTTTGTAGACTTAGAAAAGGCTTTTGATAACGTTGATTGGACTAAATTGTTTGACATTTTGAAATCAATTGGAATAAAGTACAGGGATAGGAGGGTGATATACAATCTGTACAGAAACCAGACAGCAGTCATTCGAGTTGAAGGACATGAGAGAGAAGCTGGTATTCAGAAAGGTGTAAGGCAAGGCTGCAATTTATCACCCATACTTTTCAATCTTTACATTGAACAAGCAATGAAGGAAATTAGAGAAAAATTTAAAGTGGGAGTGAAGATTCAAGGAGAAATAATTTCAACTCTGAGATTTGCTTATGACATCGTCATCTTGGCCGACAAGCCTGAGGATTTGAATGAGTTTTTGAATGGTATGGACTCCGTCTTACGGAAAGAATTCATGATGAAAATTAATAAATGTAAAACAAAAATACTGGAATGCAGCCGAAATAAATCGGAAACCTCTATGGAGATCAAATTGGCAGGGGAAAAGCTGAAGGAAGTAGGAGACTTCTGTTACTTAGGAAGCAGAATAACCAGAGATGGACGAAGCAAAGAGGATATTAAAAGTAGGTTGGCTCAGGCAAAGAAAGCATTTCTACAAAAAAGGAATCTGCTGACATCGAATATAGATTTAGGTATTAGGAAGTCATTTTTGAAAGCCTTTGTCTGGAGCGTGGCGCTCTATGGAAGTGAAACTTGGACTATTGGTGCAGCAGAAAAGAGGAGAATTGAAGCATTTGAAATGTGGTGTTACAGGAGAATGATGAAGATCAGATGGGTAGATAGGGTTACAAACAAAGAGGTATTAAGACGAGTGGGAGAGGAGAGGTGTTTCTGGCGACTGCTAATGAAGAGAAGAGATAGGTTGGTAGGGCACATACTAAGACACCCAGGAATAGCAAGCTTAGTTATGGAAGGAAGGGTCGAGGACAAGAACTGTAGGGGTAGACCAAGGTTAGAATATGTTAAACAGATTGCCTCCGATGTAGGGTGTCGGAGCTATGTAGAGATGAAGCGATTAGCTCAGGACAGGGAGGCATGGAGAGCTGCATCAAACCAGTCAAAAGACTGAAGACTCAAACAACACAACAACTTATGAGATCACTACAGGGCGAAAAAAGTGTGTCTGTCTGTGTGTGTGTATGTGTGTGTGTGAGTCTGTGTGTGTGTGTGTGTGTGTGTGTGAGTGCGTGAGTGTACTCTGAATGTCTGTCCCCCCCTATCAATTCGAACACGGTGAGCGCAAATTGAACGAAATTTGGTACAAAGGTAGCACTAGCAAAGGACACCTCAGTGTCATGTTTTATATCGCCGCCATCTTGACGGAAACGTAATGGCGGCCACACAAATGTTCAAAGCTTAAATCAAATTACGACTAACTTAATCATCCGATCTCTACCAAATTTTGCAACAACATACCTTTATGGGGGCAGCATCCTTTGACCAAACTAATAGGTCATCAGCCTAATAGTTTGCGGATGGCGGCCATCTTTGTGTGAAAATCGATTGCCCCTATTAATTCGAACACGGTGAAACCGAATGGAACGAAATTTGGTACAGAGGTAGTACTAGGAACGGGGACCCCAGTGTCATGTTTTATATCGCCGCCATCTTGACGGAAACGTAATGGCGGCCACACAAATGTTCAAAGCTTAAATCAAATTACGACTAACCTAATCATCCGATCCGTACCAAATTTTGCAACAACATACCTTTATGGAGGGAGCATCTTTTGACAAATGTAATCCGTCATTAGCCTAATAGTTTGCGGATGGCGGCCATCTTTGTGTCAAAATCGATTACCCTTATTAATTCGAACACGGTGAAACCGAATGGAATGAAATTTGGTACAGAGGTAGCACTAGCAAGAGGCACTCCAGTGTCATGTTTTATATCGCCGCCATCTTGACGGAAACGTAATGGCGGCCACCCAAATGTTCAATGCTTAAATCAAATTACGACTAACCTAATCATCCGATCTCTACCAAATTTTGCATCAACATACCATTATGGAGGGAGCATCCTTTGACCAAACTAATAGGTCATTAGCCTAATATTTTGCGGATGGCGGCCATCTTTGTGTGAAAATCCATTCCCCCTATTAATTCGAACACGGTGAAACCGAATGGAACGAAATTTGGTACAGAAGTAGCACTAGAAAAGGCCACCTCAATGTCATGTTTTATATCACCGCCATCTTGACGGAAACGTAATCGCAGCCACCCAAATGTTAAAGGCTAAAATGTAATTACGACCAACTTAATAATCTAGTCTCTACCAAATTTTGCAACAACAAATCTTTATGTGGGAAGCATATTCTGACCAAACTGCTAGATCATCAACCCAATAGTTTGCAGATGGTGGCCAAGTATGTGTGCAAATCGATTCCCCCTATCAATTCAAACATGGTGAAACCGAATTGAACGACATTTGGTGCAGAGGTAGCACTAGCAAAAGGCACCTCAGTGTCATGTTTTATATCGCCGCCATCTTGACGGAAACGGAATGACGGCCACCCAAATGTTAAAAGCTTAAATCAAATTTCGACCATCCTAATAATTTGATTTCTACCGGATTTTGAAACAACATGCCTTTTTGTGGAAAGCATCTTATGACTGACTACAAGGTCATCAGCCCAATAGTTTGCAAATAGCGGCCATGTATGTGTGCAAATCCATTCCCAAGATCAATTCAAACACGGTGAAACCGAATTGAATGATTTTTTTTACAGAGGTAGCACTAGCAAAGGGCACCTCATATACATGTTTAATATCCCTATAGCACGTTGTATTTCAACAAGCTACTACAACCAACATTCAATTATACTCCTTGAAAAGGACAAAGAGTTATAACAATACCCATGCATTTAGGAGAAAGTAGGCTATATGTTCTTTACTGAACATCTTGCTTTTTTTTACCGCATATTAGCTGCAGTGCGCGACAGATTTCTTTAATTATGTGCTACATTTTTACCAACGCTAAGATCTCAATAATGATAAACCAGCAGATCTTCAGATACAACACCAACCGCGCGATGGCATGTGATTGCTAAATCATGCGTGGGGAATTGGCGACGGAGGATGTCCAGACACAATGAAATGGTAACCTAATGCCATACACGAGACCGCATACAACATCTTATGGCGGGACTCGAACCAAATGACGCTGAATCTGTAAGTCAGATCAAATATTTATAGCGTATTGTAAGAGTGGAAAACAGTAGACTTAGTTTATTTTGGTTTCATTTATTTAGTGCACAATGCAGGTAGCTAATTATAAGACGCGTGTGGAAAATATAAGTTTTATTAAACATTTATAGAAGCCAGGAAGGCTGAATTTTCAATGCTTATTCGTATCATTTAAAAACAGGTATTATCAACTTTTATTTTTGTCAGGCTGATGACAAATAAACTAGTTTGACATGTTAAATCAAGGCCAAGGTTACGAGCCAAGTTCACTACACAGCACACTCGATTCTAGGCAGTGGATTAATATTTTGTTTTAGAAGGCTGTGAGATTCTTGACATTATTACAAGTGGAATGCAGAGTTCCGTTACTCACATTTATTGGCCAGAACAATACTTGAAAACAGGTTTATTTATTTAAGAGAAGCCACACAGGCAATGAATGAAATTGTATTTTGGAACCAAATGAACACAGGTTCGATTTATTCAAGGAGGAGGCAATTTTATAAACGCACACACACAGTTAGCTTGTATCAGAACCCTTTATGTTTATTTAAAGCGTTGTCAGGATTTGTATTTTATACACATGATCCTTATTACCAGCAATTCAAACGTGTATCAATTAGGATTCCACACTTTTGTAAATTAAGAGTATTATATGAGTCGTGACGGTGGATGAATACCCCCGACATTGTTATTGTGATTATATCGGTGGTAATGAACTAACTAAAGTCGTACCAAAAACCGAAGGCGCCTGGATCAATGGATCCGAAATAAGAGTAAAGTAATTGGTGAAGACATAGGATGTCTAATAAGTGTGATGAAATATTGGTGAAGACACAGGGTGTCTCGTAAACTATTGAACTATTGAGTTATTTGCTTAAGTTGGATACAAACGTTACCTGAATACACTGAACGCTTTTAAAGGTCCATAAACTGAACAACAATACTGTCAGGAATATATAATTGGGTGAAACTCTAATAATCAAAAATAGGGTTTCGAAAACTAACAAATCTTATAAATTCCCCCCTGAACCTAAATAAAATTTATAAACATTAAAAATAAACTATTTTTCTGGACCAAACGTTAACACTTAGATACTGTTAAACTATTGTAGATACATTTTGATACATTTTCACATGATTAGTCGACCACTAATTGGTGATGTGTTAACTGAAGCACACACATCAGATTAGTAGCAATATGAGTCGATGTAATTGTTTAATTACTATCGCATTTGCAGGCTTTCCTATATTTTCTATTTTCTTAACACTTTGACACTATGACCGTTTGTTACAAACAGTAACAAATCGTGTACGTAGACAGTGCCAATTGCACAACCATAGGAGTGCTGAATTATTGTATGCATTTGTGTTGTATTAGCATATTTTTTTATATTCAGCAACATTGTGCACATAGCTTGATTTTCTTAGTAATAAACACATCTCGTTTATTAATTAATAATAGTTAGGACTAGCTCAAACTTAACTCTAAAGATAAATGTTAGAGATGGCACCATCATAGCATAGGACAAATTTTCCCCTTACTACTAAAAAATGTAAATGTTCTAGTATTTGTAAACAAATAAATGTCTTGCTTTGCTGTAGATTCTTTTGATGTTTGATCCACCCGTAAGTTATTTCGATGTAATTGCTTAGGTCCGATCTTACGTGCCATTCTCTTAGCTTGTTCATTTTGTCGAATTTTTAATTAGGACCATGAGAACAATTTAGATCTTGTTTAGGACTTTTTTATATTTCTTTCAGGGCAGAATAGTATCGGACTAACCGTTTGCAACTCTCATGCTAGGCTAGGGATCTATTCTGAATAAAATTTATTTGTGATTTTAACCTAAGACTGACCTCTCTTTCTTGTTTAGTTTTGTTATCGATGCATTCCTCTGAGCTGGTTAAAGATCGAACCTCACTAATTCCCGACACCCCCGAGTGCAGACTTTTGTGCTACACCAGCCTATGAATGTATCGTCCCCTATACTTGTGTGTTAACTGGAAGAGGGTCTCGGAAGGGTCATTTGAAACCGGTGGCTCCCCGAAAGCTTCGACCAGCGGGCACAACATACTAAGACACCCGGGAATAGCAAGCTTATTTATGGAAGGAAGGGTCGAGGACAAGAACTGTAGGGGTAGAACAAGGTTAGAATATGTTAAACAGATTGCCTCGGATGTAGGGTGGGGTAGCTATGTAGAGATGAAACGATAAGCACAGGATAGGGAGCGTGGAGAGCTACATCACACTAGTCAAAAGACTGGACACTCAAACAACAACAACAACAACATAAATAACAGTTGGAAAATGAACCTTTTCAGATTGCCGTGGTAAGGGGAGAGGGCTCCAAGTGGCTCGGCTCTCTGCTCAGCTGGTTAATAAAGAAATTAAAACTAAGCAAGGCAAGATGGCTTTTCCAATTTTCCACCTAACGTAGTATTAAATCATTTATAGAATAGTTTCGGGTTATTTTATTTTATTTTTTAAGGGTACGGTACTTAAATATTCTGTCTTGCACCTAAAACTTGAAGGGGGCAATTCCCCGCTGCACTCCCCATGTTTTACGCCCCTGGTAATACCAATATATTACATTATGCAACTAGCCTATATTGGCAATTAATACGACACGAGTACGTTTATAAAACAAGCGAAGCGAGTTGCATACGACTGTTTATGTTTGACGATAATTATAACTTTATTATATGCTTTAACATAAATATTCATAAATATCTGTGGGATTCAGTAACTTCAGTTAGTAAACAGTGCGTATGCGTGGCTCAATGAATTTCCAAAGCAGAGACCATTTACTTTGCTTGGCAATGCTATTTCTTTACAGCCTGCATGATGTCTAGTGCCGATCATAATAATAATAATGATGATAATTGTTGTTTTAATGGGCCTAACATCTAGGTTATCGGCCCGCAGTAGTGCCGATCAGAACTAGTATTCACTAATATTGTCACCGACGAATACTTTGGTCATTTCATGCGCAACAACAATTACCACCTCTTGCAATTAATTATCCAGGGAAAGATTGATGGCAGTAGGGTTCCAGGACGCAGACGAATATCCTGGCTAAAGATCTTAAGCCAGTGGTTCGGACTTACTACAGTGACACTGTTTGGAGCAGCTATGGACAAACAGCAGATCATGCTACTGATCGCCAATGTTCTTGGAGGACGTGGCACTTGAAGAAGAAGAAGAAGAAGAATTCGTTTGAAAGCAATGCGCTGTGTAGAAATTAGGGTTAGGGTTATTAAGGTACAGTGCTATTTCTTGTCTCATATTCGCCAGTTTATTTACGCGAACATATGGGACGGTGCACTTTCCATGTCGGTAATTTACGTATATAGAAGGATGCTGTGTTGCTAACTTCTGGACGTAGATTCATAAATTTCTTGCATATGACATAGTATTTTCTTGTTACAAAAAGGTTCGTGCTGATTTTGTCATTGTGTTTGGGATTGTAACTACAATGGTTGATCCGATATCCAATTTGAACTTTCAAATCATATCATTCATGTCCGACATGTTGGATTTTGAGCACATGCGCGAAGCTATCCATGCCTAATTGGACAATGAATGAGCTCTGATTGGCTGGAGAAACTGTTTCATAATGAAGAATAGTACTAGAATGACCCTCATTCTTCTTCTTCCTCTACTTCGTGAATGGGTCGCTTAGGACCACGCGAAATCAACACTTTCTAGCCTTCCTGTTGGCCCAGTATTCCTTCATACGCAACGAGTGGGTCTGTTTCCGCTGCTCTGACCATCGATGTTGTGTAGTCCTTCTTCACTTCTTCCTCGAAACCCCGCGTCTGAGTGATTTTCCTGATTTCCTTCCGGTCATGTAAATTTGGTGATCCTACTTCCTTTAAGTCTCTCTCTGTAAATTTATACCAATTCAGTCTAGTAGCCTTTTTCTTTAAGAAAGTGTGTATTTTGTGTTGTCAGACTGTTCGGGTCCATTCTTTCTATGTGTCCCATAAATTGGATTCTTCGCATTCGCATTGTGTCTGTGACTTTGGAAACTGTTTTGTATATTTGTGTATTAGGCTTTGGATATTGTACACCACCCTTTGTTCTCGGTCCAAGGATTTTTCTCATTATTTTACGTTATTTCACTTCTATTTGGGGTTTTAGTGTTTTGTGTTGGAGATTGAGTGTCTCTGAAGCATAGAGAGCTTCAGGTTTGATTACAGTTGTATAGTGGCGAATTTTGCAGTTCCAGGAGAGACTCCTTCTGTTATAAATATTTTTTGTTGATTGAAAAGCAGTTTCCATTTTCTGAAGCCTCGATTCAATCACGTTCCTTTCGTTACAGTTTGCTGTAATCCATTCACCTAAATATTTAAATTCGTTTACTCGAAAGATTTTGTTGTTGCCAATTTGAAGTTAATTTGACCCTCATTATGATACAGTTTCCTGACATATAATATTTACATTTCGACATCGTCGAACATCAACATAATTATCAACCTTTCTTTCTATCTGTCTTTGATTGGCATTGCAACGCCTGCCGGGTGTAGCTAGTTATCTATGAAAATGTAATAATAGTACATTATGCAATGAGCCTATAATGGCTATAATTAAGACACGAGTGTGTTTATAAAACGAGCGTATGCGAGTTTTATAATTTCCATACGAGTGTCTTAATTACCATTATAAGCGAGTTGCATACGACTGTTTATGTTCGACGATAAATATAACTTTATTATATGTTTTAACATAAATATTCATAAATATCTGTTGAGATAGTCACTAGAATTTTGTGATCGGGTGCTGCGCTGGGTAGGATATCTCTTATTTCCAAGCTCTCTGACCGACCGACGCATGTGCTCTGTGTGCTTCAATGACATATGTGCAGATTGAACACCAGTATTCAGTAAAAATGTCACCGAAGTCGTTTCAAAACAACGCGCTGTGTAGAAATTGGATTTGGGGATATTAAGGTACAGTGTCTCATATTCACCAGTTTATTTACGCGAACCTATGGACGGAGCACTTTCGGTAATTTATATAGACATGTTGGATTTTGAGCGCATGCGCGAAGGTATCCTTATCTAACTAGTCAAACAACTGTTTCTTGAGCTGTGATTGGTGGAAGAAACTATTTCATAATGAAAAATAGTGTTATAATGACCATCATTATGATACAGTTTTCAGACATATAATAGTCAGGGTCGAACATAATAGTACATTAAGCAACGAGCCTATAATGGCTATAATTAAGACACGAGTATATTTATAAAACGAGCGTATGCGAGTTTTATAATTTCCATACAAGTGTCTTAATTACCATTATAGGCGAGTTGCATACGACTGTTTATGTTCGACTATAATTATTATAACTATTTTATGTTCGAAGATAAATATTCATAAATATCTGTCAAGATTTCGACAGTTTTATGTACTGAACAGAGCGCATGAGACGGAGAGAACGCCTTGTATTTAACCATGGCCTTCTCGATTACCCCACTATGACACTAGGCAACGCAGTTTAGACGGCCTTGTAACTCCACGCAGGTGCGATGCTAACCTTATCTAATTGGTCAAACTACTGTTTCTTGAGCTGTGATTGGTAGGAGAAACTGTTTCATAATGAAAAATAGTGTTATAATAACCATCATTATGATACAGTTTTCAGACATATAATAGTCGGGGTCGAACATAATAGTACATTAAGCAACGAGCCTATAATGGCTAAAATTAAGACACGAGTATATTTATAAAACGAGCGTATGCGAGTTTTATAATTTCCATACAAGTGTCTTAATTACCATTATAGGCGAGTTGCATACGACTGTTTATGTTCGACTATAATTATTATAACTATTTTATGTTCGAAGATAAATATTCATAAATATCTGTCAAGATTTCGACAGTTTTATGTACTGAACAGAGCGCATGAGACGGAGAGAACGCCTTGTATTTAACCATGGCCTTCTCGATTACCCCACTATGACACTAGGCAACGCAGTTTAGAAGGCCTTGGAACTCCACGCAGGTGCGATGCTAACCTTATCTAATTGGTCAAACAACTGTTTCTTGAGCTGTGATTGGTGGGAGAAACTGTTTCATAATGAAACATAGTGTTATAATGACCTTTATTATGATACAGTTTTCAGACATATAATAGTCAGGGTCGAACATAAAAGTTTTAATGACCGGTAGTAAATCATCATACTATAATCGTAGACCGTGGTTGCCGGATTCATATCGAACGGGGTAAAAGTGAAAGGCTTGCATGTGGTCATTGAATGAGGAGGAGGAGAATGATGATGGAGCCCATCCTTTAAAGCCAGTGACGGGGCCGTCGCTGAAATCGATAGCTCAATAATGGAGTTGTGACTGTCGTCTCCATCGTATATATGACGAGCACTTGAACCATGCCATAGATGGGGCAGTTATGTGAGTGAGTCTGAATGACATTCGACAACTCTTACAATCAGTTGTGACTAAACGTTTCCTTCTTTCGGTCCCGCGGCATAGCCGTGCACCACGACCACGCGGCAGCTGTAGTAAGCCCGGAGATCATAGGTACGCATTCAGGCGCTAACAGCGGCTATCCTGAGTGCGTTTTCCCCCAGGGTTTGCCACAGCCCCTCCAGGCAAATGCCGGGATATTACCTCATTTCAAGTCCTGAGTCTCCTACCTAATCCCTGTCCCCAATACAGTTAAAATTAAGAAAGGTAGGAAGCATATTATTTCACTTGACCGTTATTCTCGCGATCATGAGCCACGGGTCTCCTTTATACGTGAAATCCGAACCACAGGATATATCTTTTCACATCGAAAATCACTCATGTATTGACCGGGAAGCAAACCCAGTTTACTTTGGTGAGAGGCAAGCAACTTGACCACTGCGCCACCATGCCTCCTCCTAACACACTTACACATACTTTATTTATTTAGGCTATCACTCGTGATACGAGTATGATTGTCTTCCAAGTTACATTTATGTAAATCTTCGCTGTAATCCAACATTAGGCCTAATCATATTGCGTGAGTTCTTTGGTGACTGTACAGTCCGATCCGAGAACCACAGACTCTTCCACAATATTGGCACACAAGGTCTTGAGCAGCCAATGGATCTTGGGGGTTGATCATTCTGCGAATCATGCGCTCTTTCCTGGCATTTCTTTTTTCAGCCAGAAGCCTTCTTCTCTCTTGTTCGAAGTACAAGTGGCCTTGATGGACGTTGCGGCGCCACTCTGATCTGTCGGATGCGACAGCTTCCCAGTTACCTGTATCAATTTGACATTTCTTCAAGTTGGTCTTCAGAACATCTTTGTAGCGTTTTTGTTGCCCACCCTGCTTTCTCTGACCGACTTTCAGCTGGCAATATAAGATTTGTTTTGGGAGGCGGGACTCAGGCATGCGAACTACATGTCCTGTCCATCGAAGTTGGTGTTTTATAATGAGAGCCTCTATACTAATAGTGCTAGCTTCCTCTAAAACACTTGTGTTAGTGCGCCGGTCTTGCCATTTAATACCAAGAATTCTCCTAAGGCATCGTTGATGGTATTTTTCTAAAGATACGAGGTGCCTTCTGTAAGTAACCCAGGTTTCGCAGCCATAAAGCAGAGTGGGAACTACAACAGCTTGATAAACGTATAATTTTGTTAGAATGCTAATGTCGTGGTTGTCAAACACGCGAACGAGCAAACGACCAAAGGCTGCACTGGCACATTGGAGGCGGTGTTGAATCTCAGCGTCAATGTTTGCATTTGTTGATAGGTGACTACCCAAATAGGGAAAATGATCTATATTCTTTAGTTTATGTCCATCAATCATGATAGCAGGAGCAGTAGCCCTGTCATGTGATGTAGGCTGATGAAGAACCTGTGTTTTATTGGTGTTTATATCCAGACCAATGCTTCTGTATGCCTCATTGAACACATTCAGGGTGGTTTGAAGATCTTCATCTGAATTTGCTAAGATGACATTGTCATCAGCATACTGGAGATCAAGAACGGATGTAGCTGACACTTTAGTTTTTGCACGTAATCTGTTGAGATTGAATAAACCTCCATCTGTCCTGGATATAATTTCAACACCCTTTGGAATCTTTTCTTGGACCAAATTTAGTACAACACTAACATATATTGAGAAGAGTGTGGGGGCAATCACACATCCCTGTTTGACACCCGTTGTAATCTTAAATGGCTCTCCAGGGCCATTGCTGTTAAGGACCGTGCCATTCATATCATCATGTAGTAATCGAAGAATTTGAATGAATTTTGGGGGGCAGCCAAGTGTGGCAAGAATCCTCCATAGCATTTCTCGATTGACCGAATCAAATGCTTTAACAATATCTATGAAAGCCATATATAGAGGGCGTCCTTGCTCTCGGGATTTCTCCTGCATCTGCCTAGCACAGAAGATCATATCAGTTGTGCTTCGATTAGGTCGAAAGCCACACTGAGTTTCAGGCAGTATTTCTTCGGCCAACGGCTTCAAACGGTTGGATAAGACGTTGGCCAGGATTTTACCAGCAACAGAAAGCAACGATATACCTCGATAATTACCACATTGTGCCCTATCACCTTTCTTAAAGATGGTTATTATCAAGGCATCCCTTAGGTCTTTAGGTATGGTAATGGTAGTCCATATTTTAAGTATGAGTTGGTGTATGTGATGAACTAGAGTAGTATTCCCTACTTTAAAGAGCTCAGCAGGAATCCCATCCATGCCTGATGCTTTATTGTTTTTGAGCTGATTGATGGCAGATTCAATTTCTGATAGAGGCGGAGGATCATCAAGATGGTATTTAGGAGGTCTCTGATGAAGTCGGGTGAAAATGTTATTATCAACCTGTGTGTCCCTGTTGAGTAGCTCTTCAAAATGTTCTTTCCAACGGGAATTAATGGAGTTTGTGTCTCTAAGAAGTTCCGTGCTATCTTTAGACTGCAGAGGATTCAAACCATGATAATGTGGCCCATATATAGTTCTTGTTGCTTTGAAGAAAGCATGAGTATTATTCGTTTCGGCTAGATGCTGCATTTCACGGGATTTGGAGATCCACCATTGATTTTTCAAGACCCGAGTTTTCCTTTGCACTTCAGCCTTTGCATCTTTATACAGTTGCTGTTTGGAGATAGAAGTTGGATTGGCTTGCCATGCATGGAATGCTTTCCTCTTCTTATCAATAAGATTCTGGATTTCTGCATCATTCTCATCAAACCAGTCAGCATGCCTCATCTTGACGAAACCAATCGATTCTTCACACGCTGAGAGTATAGCAGACTTGACTGTTTGCCAATGTTCCTCAACCTTTTCAGGGTAATTATCTGGTAACTTTTCATTCAGAAGTTCATGAAATTTCCTTTTAGCAGTAACGTTTTGTAAACGTTCGGTGTTCACCCTGCGCCTGATGTGCTTTCTCTGTTTTCTGTGCTTTTGGAGAATTTGTAGAGTCATTACAGATCTTATTAATCGATGATCCGTCCAGCAGTCATCAGCACTTGTCAGAGCCCTTGTGAGTAGTACGTCACGCTTGTCTCTTGCTCGCACAATCACGTAATCAAGTAGGTGCCAGTGTTTTGATCTAGGCAGCATCCTACACATACTACTACAGTCATCAAACAAATACGGGTTATCAGTAAAATTCAATACACACGCAACTACACGGGTCTGATGGCCAAGATGTCCCAAGCCCCTAAAATGAATTAACAACAACATTCAATCTCCCACAGCATTCTGATATAGCAAACACGGCCCCCTACCATTCTTAAACGAATGAATGTGTTAGTTATTGTTGTTTTAAGGGGTGGAACTGCAAGGTCATCTCCCGTCAACTGCAGTCATTGTTTAATATATGCTTTGTTGATTCTTGAGAGGTTTTTCGATATCGTGGTCATGTAGGCTCCGTGTACATGGGTTTATGTAGAATTTGTCAGGTAACATGTGTCACTGAGATGGCTCTACTATAACGGACCCAAAACAACTGTGAACATGAGGGAGGAGCCAGATCACCTCGCTCACTCGCGCCAGCCAATAGCATAGCGCGGCGTTGCCTAGATAACTCAGCCTGCAGGGCTTGCTGCGCCGTACGAAATCGTTATTTCTCTCCGCACACAAAAATAATTAATTCTTCAATTATTTTAATGACCCTATGTTACAGAGCTAAAAATTTCGAAGCTGACTGTCCAAACCCCGCTACGCTTCGACCAGCCGTTCGGGAGATAACATCTGCCCTTGAACTGAATGGATAATTAGAGAGAGAATGATTTAGGCGTTGAAATATTTAGGTTCGCTAGGGAAGATAACGAAGAGTGACGGCATTGCTGTATCAATACAGTAGTGGATATGTGTGTATATGTAATGGACTTAGGATTTGTGTAGGAATTGCCCATGACCTTGACCTTAATTTAACTACCAACCCAGCATTCGCCTGGAGAAGAAGTGGCACACATGTGAACCATGAGCAGATAGAGAGTGTGGGGGCACAGGAGAATCGTTCTTTGTAATGTCTCAAATTTGTTTAATAATAAAATGTGTACTATGCTGTTATTCGTAACATTATCTTACCATAGCCTCCGAATTTCACACCCCTGCCCCATCAACCTTCTAGCCAAGATCATCAGAAGGCCTTGTTCCCTGTTTTGCGTCCCTTATACTGCATGTATACTTGGGAAAAATATCATATTAACATGCAGTTAAGTTTTTTTTTTCGCGGGTTCAATCCCGGCCGAAGTCGTCACACTCTCTAAGAGTGTTAAAAATCCCACAGTATGCCTTACTTCGGAAGGGAAGTAAAACCGGCGGTCCTATGTCATAGATATATGGCATGTAAAAGAACCTTCCACTAGTATATTACACTTGTGTGAAGCTAAATTATAGGTTAGATTTGACTAACGCTCTTAGGTTCCAACGTTCGTCGCCAAAGCCGATTGCGGTAGCATCTAATAACCAAGTTTAGGGCTGGAAGTCGTTGACGGTGGCGTTTGGTAGCAAAAGTAGGAACTACTTGAAAATTGAGTGTCTGCACTACTTACTTGAATTAAAAACAGATAACACACACTAATACAGTAATCACAATTAACACCGGTTATCAGACAGATTCTACACACACCCAAAGTACACGGGGCTACATGACCGCGTTGTCGCAGCCCCTAATCTGAGGAATCAACCAAATAAGTTGCTTTTTGAGGTAAAATGAACCGTGCAGAGGTCATCTGAGCATAGATACGATCCATAGCATGGAAATATGTGATGAAGATAGCATTCATCAGAATCACACTCTGATTTAATACGAGTATGAACATAAAGAGATAAAAAAAAGAAGAATTGCCTCAGCGTGGAAAAAATTCTGGTCACTACAATTCCTACTCATGGACAGGAAACTGAGCAGAAGATTGAAGTTTGAGACACTAGAATCATGCGTCTTCCCAACACTATTATATGGAAGCCAAACGTGGTCAGCTACGTGCAGACAGATAAACACACTTCAAGTAAGTCCAAGAAAGATGATACGTAAGATACTTGGAGTAACAAGGTCAGACAGGATATCAAATGAGAAACTGGCACAAATGTCATCAACGTCGGATATCGCAGAAAAAGCCATGAGACAAAAATGGAAATGGGTAGGCCACATCGCGAGGGTGCGAGACGACAGGTGGACATACAAAGCTACAATGTGGGACACATGGGTAGGTAAACGACAGAGAGGAAGACCGAGGCGAAGGTGGTCCGACTTTTACAGAGCGCAGACAGGCCCACAGTGGACGAGAGAAGCAAGAAGTAGAACTGAGTGGAGGACCATGTGGTGTATTTATGGAAATACACGGAAAGACAGAATTAGTTTTTGCTGCTCTCCATTACTTCATATTAACTCATTTATTTACATTTCCTTTCCGCATACACCACCATCGAACTACAGTACAACCTGTCACATCCGGACCTGTGATATCCGAACCCTCCCATATCCGGACACATCTCCGAATGAATTTTTAAGTCGTAGTTGAGAGCGAGGATACATTAGTGTGCTAGCCAGGGAGGACGAGTGAAAGTTGCAGCGCTGGAAGGCTGTGTGCGTGCTTGACCGCGAGGGGTTGTGGCCTGACTCAGTCAGCGACATCTTCCCGGAAACTCATCCCTTTGTGTGAATAAGCGATATTCCATTTACGGCTTCTGCCTGCCTGCCACCAACGTCAACACGAGGCTGCCTCTCTTTCTACCCTTCAGTCTGAGCGTGAGTTTTTAAGGGACAGTTTGTTTTGCGAGTGTGTTTCTGTTGTTACTGTTATTGCTTACCGTTGTTATCGTTATTGTTATCTTTTAACCTTGTATTTTTGTGCTAAAATATCCTAAAAAAGTTTAAAAAAAACTGTTCTTACGATGGAAGAAAAGTTCCGTGCTCTAAAAAGGTTAGATGCTGGTGAAACAGCCAAGAAGATTACCGCGGATATGGGAGTAGGAACAAGCACTGTGAGTGACTGGAAAAAGGCTCGGAGTGATATTGAAAAGTGGTGCTCGTCACAAACGTCAACAAGTGGTGTTAAAAAACTTAAAATAATGAAAAAGGCAGCTAACAGCCCAGTTAATGAGGCATTGTTTCTTTGGTTTTCCCAATGAAGAGAGCAAGGGTTACCTATCTCAGGTCCTTTACTAAAAGAAAAGGCACTACACTTTAATAAGGAAATTGGAGGGGATGAACAGTTTAAAGCAAGTGAGGGGTGGTTGGGAAGCTGGAAAAATCGTCATGGTGTGCGGAAACTACAGATCAGTGGTGAAAAGCTATCGGCTAACCAAGAAGACGTTGAAAAATTTAAAATATTTTTACACAGTCTAATTGATCAACATTGGATTACTGGAGAGCAGCTCTATAATTGCGACGAGACTGGGCTCAACTATAAAATGCTTCCCACCTACACTTTGGCTTCCAAGAAGGAAGACAGTGCACCGGGGTATAAGAAGAAAAAGGAGAGGGTCACCATTTTAGCCTGCAGCAACGCTACAGGAGATCACAAGCTTCCATTAGGATTCATTGGAAAATCCAAAAAGCCAAGGGCTTTCAAGAACTTTAAAGACTTGTCTGGCCTACCAGTTTGGTACAGAAACCAGCGCAGCGCATGGATCAACAGCGAAATATTTAGTGATTGGTTTCACAAGCAGGTTGTGCCACAAGTGGAAAACATTTGTTGAAAAATAACTTGCCAAGAATAGCAGTGCTCCTACTTGACAATGCACCCTCACATCCAAGTGAAGACGAACTTAATGATGGAGATATAAAGGGTGTGTTCTTACCACCAAACGTGACATCACTTTGTCAACCTATGGATCAAGGCGTGCTTGAGTCACTAAAGCGAACCTATCGCCGTAGGTTACTTTCTGTGTTGATTGCTGGAATGGACGAAAAAGAAAGTGTTACAGAGACGTTAAAGAAGGTGGACATGTTAGACGTGATAATGTGGGTATCCCAGGCATGGGATGAAATAAAACCGTTGACGCTGGTAAGGTCATGGAGGAAGCTCTTAGATCACAAACTACTGATAAATGGGCGGGGGAGAAAACAGAAGACGTCAATGAAACTTATGCCTGCAATGAAGAAAATCGTCAGATTGCTGATCTTGTGCAATGCCTGCCTGGTTGTGAAAAAATCAACAACGAGGAAGCCATAAATTGGTTAGTAAATGAAGACGAAGTCAACGAAATTACAGACAGTGTACAGAAATGGTGTGCAATGATGAGGAAAAAATCTTTTAACCCGAAGAAGAGGACAACGCCCCTATAATGAGTCACTCTGAGGCATTCAAAACCATAGAATCTTTAATCACTTATGTAGAAAATCAAGATGAAACGAGTGTGACTGAAGTGATGCTTTTATGAAGATTGAGGGACATGGCATCCAAAAAGCGTGTACAGTGCGTGAAACAACAGAAAATCACAAACTTTTTCAAACACTAATGTAGAAACAGTAGGCCTAAGTGTATTGCGTGAAGCAACAGAAAATGACAAACATTTTCAAAAAATTATGTAGAAGCAAAATGTACAGAGTATTTATGTAATTACATGTACGGTAAAGCATATTATTATAATTTAATTACTGTATTTTAATTTAGTTTAAAGCAATTCTATTTCTTAGCCTATGTACAGTATACAGTTAACAAAATGATACCAAACCGTTAAAAACATTAAAATTAATCAACAACAAACTCGTGAATTATTTCTGGTCACCGAGCTATTTATAAAATTAGCCTTGTGATATCCGGATTTTTCCATATCCGGATCGGCCGGGCGCCACATTAGTCCGGATATGACAGGCTATACTGTATTACCTTCTGTTTGCCCCGTGCATTTGTTCATTTTCCTTGTAAGTTTGTTTCAGAAGCGCATATTCTGCTGAACCAATCTCGCAGCGTCTCATCGCCGCCCTCCGAACTTGCATTGCCTCAAGTTACGAAGACTTCGTCTTCAATCCGCCAGGCGCCGCATTCTTCGTCAGCCGACTACTCTGCGAAGAAGCTTTACTTTCATCAGATATTTTGTTATTGTTATGTTTATCATGCTTGTATAACTTCTTTCGTTTCTCTCCTCTATCCTCTCTCCTCCCTTCCCCTCGCCCGCCTACCTCTGACGCGTACGTTGTCGCTACTCAATCGGCACGTCACCTCGCTCACTCACTTGACTCCTCGTCTCCGTGCCAAGAGCAACTGCTCTCACTCTCACTTGTGCTTCAGTCGTCAAGACCTCCAGTTGGAGCCTAAATAGGGCTCGTCTCCTCTCCTCGAGAGACAAACTTTTGAATCGGACGCCATGTCCAGATCATAACTAACGGTCGCCTGGATCGACTACTACAGAAATGAGCTAAGTACTATGTTCTTCATATTTTAATCGCTTTTAATTAGCTATACGCTTTTAATACCGTTCTATAGACAGTGAGAAGTTGCCAAATGTTGTACAATTGCAATCTTCGCGGGATTTTAGATGTCAGGCTTTGTCTATCTAAGACAGCTAATCTTGAAAAACGAAGCAGCATTTCTTGTGAATGTTAACTGAGAATGAGCTCTCACACCGTGGGATTCTTATTAAACTAAATACTGTCTATAGAAAACTTAGCTCGTTCCCCGCTGGACTTTATTTACCCAATTCAACAGTTATGATTGTTCTGGAATTTTCCACGCCAAACAATTCATCCACAAGCTAAACCTTCTAGTATTTTCCATTCACATATGGGAATACTTTTTCTAACCAAGGAATGTTCTTTATGAACAGCTAATCAAGACCTAATTTGTCTTCCTTCGTGGGAATTCGTCTGCTGCATTCAACTATAACCTACAAATTTGTCAACGCAATAGACTCTCTCAAACCAAAATGCAACTAGTTATTTTACACCACCGCAATAACTTTCCTTTCTATAAACTTTCTGTGCTACAATAGTGAAATTTTCAACCACGTCAATAGACTATAGTGAAACCAGTGCTCGTTCAACTTCTCATCCGCGCCGCGCTCGTCCGAGAAAAATAAATAAGGCCAAGAACTTTCTCAAAAAAGTTCCTATTTCCTCTTCCTCAACCACTCTTTAATAACAAATTAGGTTAATCTTTAAATTTATGTTTATTTCAATGAGGCCTCGCTAAACCATAGGCACCCTCCCAACTTTTCTCCATTTATAACTTATTCACTCTGTTTAAATATCAGCAGTTAAAAACTGCATATTAATCTATTTTCTTTTCTTGCTAACACAGGAATTGTTTATGTTCTAAGTACTCAACTTTTCATTAATCTCGTTGATCCAGGTTTCACGAAAGGGTAACTTGCCCTATTTTTCCTCGTGATCCTGTTTAAACATAGAAGTTCTAGAAACTTCTTCTCAATTTTCCTCTTCAGGTTTCACAATAAGTGACCTGCCCTGTTTGTATAAATTAAAATCGTAAATACTGCATTAATATAAGAAGTTGTAGAAACTTCTATTTAATATCTCTCTCTTTTTTGTTGTTATAATTTCGAAGCTGTTATTTGTTCATACTTTCAAGATGCCCATATAGGAAATTTAAAGTACACACATTGTGCTGTGCCCGTTTACACGGATGATGATTAATCAGCACTCGGCTTTTGCTCTTGCGGTTTCGGGGTATGGTACGTTCCCTCCACCGCTGATTAAACATCTGATATGGAATACTCAAGGTTAACAAGGATTTGAGGAAAAACACAACATTATAATTTTACAGAATTTAATTCATAAAAGAAAAATATATTCACTCAAAAACATGAAAGAAAAAAACAATCACTTGGCATAATTCCTTCAAGTGTCATTCAAAATATGTTTAAAAATATCAATCACTTGGCATAGTCTCTTCAAGTGCCATTCAAAAGCAAAACAAAATCACTTTGCAAAAATTTATCAAGATCACTATAATGTCATTTCATTATATGAACTTTGTAACCACTTTGTAACCACTTTGTCTTGCTTAAATATAATTATAATTATTTGTAGTATATTTTACTAAGGCGTCAAGCGCGCCTATCATTCAAGTCATATAACTTTGCAAGGCTTTGGACATTTATATTCATTTCAATCTTTACCCTTCTGGGTTTCTTTAACGTTACACAATTATCATTTATCTATCACTTATTTAGTCCTTTGGGCCTTACTAGTAATTCTCCACAAAGCCTTAGATTTTACACATTTAAAATACTGTACAAGAAATATGCCATGTCTGTGAATCGAACCCTTGTTCTACCAGTTCCATTCTCATGCATCAGGTGATCCTTCTTTGCAACGTACCATGCACTGTGTTATTTATTTTTGTGGGATCTTTATTCATCTTTAAACTGTATTTTTCACAACCCGTTCTTTCATTATTTTGAGGAAGGAATCATTTTATCATACTAATATATAAAAATGATATGGTGTGAGTCTGTCTTTCTGTCTGTCTGTCTGTTACTCAATAACTCACGAACCACTGGTGCGATTTAAATGAAATTTTGCATGGATGTAGCTGATTTACCAGGTTTCCATATAGGATACTTTTGATTTCGAAATTTTGCACTATTAAAAAATTTTAGTGACGTCATTAGACCCTTTGGTTTCAAAATTTCATATTTCCATTTGAAATAAAAAGATAACGGTAGGAAATAGCAAACTTTCGTTGGCACATACGCGCTTTGAAATTTAATTTCCTATCCGAAAGGTCCTTATCACTTTTCGTGTATCTCCAACGGTTAGCGAGTAAAACCAGAATCTGTGCAATAAAACACGGTCAACACCAGGCGGTGCAGTATATCTCTCTTCTTCTTCTTGCGTTACGGTCAACTAAGGACCACGTTATTTCAACTGATTTCTGCTTTGAGCTTTAACATTCGCCCAGTACTGCCGCATGAATTCTCCATGTTGTTGCTTCCTTTCTTCTGTCCACTTCTTGCCTGTTTTGAGCTTAGGTTTCTCTAGGAAACTCCGGTGAGTTGTAAGTTTCACCTTAAATTTTACACGTTCCAGTACATCATCACTTGTAATCCCAATTTCTTTCAAATCTCTGTCAACTTCAGTGAACCATGCTCCCTTTGTTTTCTTCTCTAGAAAGTATGTAAAGATCCTGTTTGTCAAACTTACAGAGCTCATTCGTGAAATGTGGCCATAAAATGAAATTCTTCTTTTTCTCATCACATCAGTTATTTTTTCTATATATCTCTCTATATATAAAAATGAAAATTTGTGTGTTTATCTCTGAATTTCTACGTAAATTTGAGATGTTTACACGTTTCAGACTGTTTTATGATGGATGCGCGCGAAAATAATTTTTTTGTTTGTCTGTCTGTCTGTTTGTTTGTGGACAAATTTGTTCCCTTATAACTCGAGAACGGCTGGGTGTATCAACGTAACATTTGGTACAGATATCCATCAGAGGCACGACACCAATCATTGATGTAACTCTTCTCCGTACCTCTCATAAAAGGGGGCCTACTCCCTTAAAATACATGCTGAAATAGGCGTAGAAAGACGAGACAAAACTCATTTTCAGCCCCTCAATGTGAGAGACAAAACTCGGGTCCCCGAAAACCACATTTTAAGGACCGAAGACCAACCGTTTTTTAGATATTCCCAGAAAACTAATTTAATTTAATAAACTAATGAACGAATGCAAGCCAGTAACCATGCCAACGGATTCTCAGAGGTCCTATCTATTGCTGTAAGACGCAATGCAATTCCATTAATTACATTAGTGTGAAAGTTTGCAAACGGCTAGAAGGTTATCACGGAACCAAAGCCGTAAAATTCATCAATACCTTTAACGCGCTTAAGGGGATCAAGGGGTACTCTAGGATTTTTTCACGCGATTTACACCTGCGGGTGTGGTACGGCAGGTCTATTATATTCCTATCCCCATATTATTCATTCATTCATTCATTCATTGATTCATTCATTTCGTATAGGCCATCTATGGACCGCGTCATTCCAACCGTCTCCTACTGGCTTTGATGTTTGCCCTGTACGCCCGCATTCGTTCTCGGTGGACTTCCTTCCGTTCCTGGGTCCAAATCTTTCCCGTTTTCAGCTTCGGTTTTTCTTGGAAACCTTTACAAGCTTGAAGTTTCCCTTTGAGTGGGACGCACTCCTGAATGTCTGTTGGTGTAATCCCCACTTCTTTCAGATCTTTATCCAGTTCAATGAACCAGGCCCATTTTGTTTTCCTCTCCTGAAAGTAAGATATGTCGCGGTTGGTCAGTCTCGCTGGGCTCATTCGTTTCACATGCCCAACAAATGGTAACCTTCTCTTCCGGATGACGTTGCTTATCTTCTCCATATGAGTATATAGGTTATGGTTATGCCGTTTTCTGTATTCCCCATTATCTTTGAAGGAACCCAATATCTTTCTCAAAAATTTTCTTTCTTTGGCCTCCAGTTTCTCGACCAAGCCTTTTTTGTTCATCGTGAGGCATTCAGAAGCGTGCAAGACTTCCGGACGGATGACACTGCAGTAATGTTTTAGTTTTGCGTTGAAGGATATTGACCTTTTCATATAGATGTCCTTAGTTAAATGGTAGGCCATTTCCATTTTGCTCAAGCTCGATGTGAATGCTTCTTTCTCTGATAATATCCCTTCCCTGACCCGTCCTGAAAATAAAAGTACATGGCCATTGGCTGAATAAAAAATAAAAAAAAATAGGAGTTATAATTTCTCCCTATATTATAATTATTATTATTAGTATTATATTAAGGCGTACAACGACGAGACAAAACCCCTCGGTGCCAGCAACAAAACTCGGGGGCCCTAAAGGGTCCTCGAAAACTACATTATAAGGCTCTAAATCCAACAGTTTGTGAAATATTCCCAGAAAACTAATTTAATTTAATTTAACAAACTAATGAAGGAATGCAAATTGGTAACCATGAGAACATTATCTCATGGGGTGGCATACAACTTTCCATCTATTTCTGTAAGAAGCAATGACACTCCATTTATTACATTTCTGTGAAAGTTTGCAAATGGCTATAAGGTTATCACGAACTAACGTAGACCGTATAATTCATCAATGCAATTAAGTGGGTGAAGGGGTAACCTAGAATTTTTTCATGCAATTTTCACGTTCGACATATAGTACAGAAGGTCTATTATATCTCCAAACAGCAACATTATTTTCAAAAATTCCTGAATTGAACTAGCATTTTTTGCGGCTTTTAGGAATTTGGGCAATTTGAGTCTAGAGAACCTCAATTTTCATGCACCACAAGCCTTTATAATTTATGAAAGGGGTCTTCCTGTGTGTGGGCTCCTAGCACAACGTAGAGGGTCAGTTTTTATGTGACGTGTATTGCATTTCGTCTACAAGACTTTCAATTGTATTTCACGTCAGGAAGTACACGTTAGGTGAATTTAGTCTGAGAGCACATTTTAACTATTTTTTTTGGTCGACATACGGGTTCATCATAAGGATGATTTTATTTGATAATGTGTGGTAGATATACCCATATTTGGATATCTGGGTAATATGTTGTAGACAATAGAATTGTCTGTCTGTCTTTCTGTGTATCTTTATGTACGCCTATACCTCGTGTTCGGATGCTTGGTGCATCTTAAAATTAGGTATGGTAACCATGAGAGTCAATACACCAATCTATATATATAAAGCACAAAGTTTGTCTGTCTGTCTGTCTGTCTGTCTGTCTGTCTGTTATGTATACAAATCTACACCGTTTCACCGATCTGAACCAAAATTTGTATACTTACCCTTTGGAACCCTGCGGGTAACCGCGTCAACATTAAATTTCGGACAGACCACCCCATGCCCTGCATTTAGGCCCTTTTGCACAAATCTACACCGTTTCACCGATCTGAACCAAAAGTTGTATATTTAACCTTTGGAACCCTGCGAGTAACACTGTCCACTTCAAATTTCGGACAGACCACCCCATACCCTGCATTTAGGCCCTTTGGTCCAAATCCACACCGTTTCACCGATCTCAACCAAAATTTGTATATTTACCCTTTGGAACCCTGCGAGTACCACTGACCACTTAAAATTTGGGACAGACCACCCCATTCCCTGCATTTAGGCCCTTTGGTCCAAATCTACACCGTTTCACCGATCAGAACCAAAAATCGTATTCTTACCCTTAGGTGCCCTGCGAGTAACACTGTCTGCTTGAAATTGCGGACAGACCACTCCATTCCCTGCATTTAAGCCCTTTGGCCCAAATCTATACCGTTTCACCGATCTCAACCAAAATTTGTATATTTACCCTATGGAACACTGCGACTAACACTGTCTGCTTGAAATTTCGGACAGACCACGCCATTCCCTGCATTTAGGCCCTTTTTGCACAAATCTACACCGTTTCACCGATCTGAACCAAAATGTGTATACTTACCCTTTGGAACCCTGCGAGTAACACTGTCTGCTTGAAATTGCGGACAGACCACTCCATTCCCTGCATTTAGGCCCTTTGGCCCAAATCTACACCGTTCCACCGATCTCAACCAAAATTTGTATATTTACCCTTTGGAACACTGCGACTAACACTGTCTGCTTGAAATTGCGGAGAGGCTACTCCATCCCATGCATTTAGGCCCTTTGGCACAAATCTACACCGTTTCACCGATCTGAACCAAACTTTGTATACTTACCCTTTGGAACCCTTCGAGTAACACTGTCCACTTAAAATTTCGGACAGACCACCCCATTCCCTACATTTAGGCACTTTGGCACAAATCTACACCGTTTCACCGATCAGAACCAATATTCGTAAACTTACCCTTTGGTACCCAGCGAGTAACACTGTCTGCTTGAAATTGCGGACAGACCACTCCATTGCCTGCATTTAGGCCCTTTGTCCCAAATCTACACCGTTTCAACGATCTCAACCAAAATTTGTATATTTACCCTTTGGAACACTGCGACTAACACTGTCTGCTTGAAATTGCGGAGAGGCTACTCCATCCCATGCATTTAGGCTGTTTGGCACAAATCTACACCGTTTCACCGATCTGACCCCAATTTTATATAAGTTACTTACCCGTAGAACCCGACAAGTAACACTGTTCACTTTAAATTTCGGACAGACCACACTATTCCCTGCTTTTTGGCCCTTTGGCAGAAAACTACACCGTTTCACCGATCTCAACCAGATTTTACATAATTACCCTTTGGAACTCGACGAGTAACACTGTTCACTCGAAATTTCGGACAGACCACTCCATTCCACGCATTTAGGCCCTTTGGCACAATTCTACATCGTTCACCGATCGAAAACAAAATGTGTATACTTACCCTTTGGAACCCGATGAGTAACACTGTCCACTTTAAAATTTGGACAGGCCACTCCATTCCCTGCATTTTGGCCCTTGGCACAAAACTACACCGTTTCACCGAACTCAAGCAGATTTTACATAATTACCGTTTGGAACTCGACGAGTAACACTGTCCACTCGAAATTTCGGACAGACCACTCCATTTCCCGCATTAAGGCCCTTTGGTACAAATCTACATCGTTCACCGATCGAAAACAAAGTGTGTATACTTACCCTTTGGAACCCGATGCGTAATACTGTCCACTTGAAATTTCTGACATACCACTCCATTCCCTGCATGTAGCTCAGGAATTCCTCGGGGTTGCCAGCTTCCTAACTCACCAGTCATGAGCCCTTGAGGGTGTACCAGAAGTGGTGGGTCTACACACACCCTGCCTCTTTGAGGGCCTTGAGCAGAAGACAGGAGATATTATGAAAAGGAAAAGAAGGCAGACCCCTCGAAGAATGAGGGTATCAGGAAAGATGAGACAAAGCCAATTAAGGCGGGAAATTGAAAGACTCCCTAGCCCTCGGATACCCTAATACAGTCTGGGTCGGAAGAGAACAAGAGTTGACCAAGGGAGGCCGACAGGAAAGAGAACTGAAATGAGCCCGGCACCAGGAAGTAGAAGCGATGCCAGACTCAGCTGGGGTTTCGCGGTCGCCAACCCACGTCCCACAAGTTGTGAGACCTTGGGGGGGTCAGTTGTGAGAATAGCTTGCTGATTCATCGTGAGGTGACTTGAAAGTACTTTCCAGATCCCGCCGTGTTATCTCCTGCTGTCTATGCTGATGCCAGCACAGGGCCGTTGCGAAACAGTGAGTGATTCCCGGTCAATCTGTATAGGACGGGGAACCCCGAACGTGTGTCATCATATTTCGTCATCATCTGCGATCATCTCAAGTTCGTGCAGCTTGGACCTTTATTCTTTGTCTTTGCCGAGCAGTACGCTCTTTCACTAGACGCATCCAGTACAGGCCTAAGCCAGAAAATAAGGTTGAGACTTTGGAAGACATCGAAGCTGGACACCTGAATTACCTATATCAGTTTTAAAATAACACCATGTTCGTTTAGTAGTCATTTTTTCATTACCTTATTATTATCATCATAAGTGCAAATGACCTAGATGTTACGCGCTTCATACCAATAATCACCGCCGCATAAAGTCTTTCTCGACTGTGATTTTTAAAATATTTATTTTTGGTTGGTTGGTTCTTAAGTTTAGGGGCTGCGACAACGCGGTCATGTAGCCCCGTGTACTTTGCGTGTGTGTAGAATCTGTCTGATAACCGGTGTTAATTGTGATGACTGTATTAGTGTGTGTTATCTGTTTTTTAATTTAAGTACAAACTGCAACTTAGAATTCTTCAAATAGTTCGTACTTTTGTCGCCAAGCGCCACCGTCAACGACTACTAGGCCAAGTTCGGAACTTAGCTACTAGACGCCACTGCAGTCGGCTCTTGGCAACGGACGTAGACATCTATGAGCGTTGTTTAGCTATCCAATTTAGCTTCACACAGGTGTAATTAGTGGAAGGTTCAATAACATGCCATAAATCTGACATGGGACCGCCGGCTTTACTTCCCCTCCGAAGAAAGGCATACTGACTGATTTTTAACGCTCTTAAAATATCCGAAGGCTTCGGCCGGGTTTGAACCCGCTATCTTGGGCATAGAAGCTCAGCATGCTACCAAATACGCCACCGAAGCCACCATATAGTTATTTTTATTACAGTACATTGTGTACATTATACGTTGAAGTGTCAATTCAATACCGGTAGTAGTTTCCCTTATCATCCTCATCATAAGAACAAATGACCTACAGTAGATGTTACGCCCATTACACCATTAATCACCACACACAATAAGTCTTCCTCGCCTGTGAATGTTGAAATATGTACGAGTATTTCTATTACGGTAGTTTGTAAGTTTGACGTGTCAATTCAACAGTAGTTTTTATTATCATACTTATCAAAAGGGCAAATGACCTAGATATTACTCCCCCATTGTCTTTGGGGGCAAATGACTTAGATTTTAAGTCCATTATATTTCTAAGGAGACCTTAAAACATTATCATCATTCCACCGGGCGAAGCCGGGTACTACTGCTAGTCATTTATAAAACTCTTCACCGTACTTTTCATACAGTAGAAGGGTGGATATAGAGAAAAACTTCTCAATATATGCTAAAATATGCGAAATATAAAAATTATCCTACAAGGACGACCAAAGCATATGTTGCGCTTCTCAATGTGAGACAGATTATTCGGGAATCTATAAAGGGTCTCCGAAAACTACATTTTCAGGGCCTTACATTAACAGTGTGTGTGATATTCCCAATAAACTAACTTCGTTCTGATAAACTTGATGGAATGACAAACCGCTAACCATTGCACAGTATCTCAATTGATAATGTCTGGTTTTAACTACGAACACCGTTCGAAGAACGGGTACTTCTGCTAGTTTACAATAAAAGTGTTTGACAAAACCCGTCAAAATTCATGTAAATGCTTCAAACTTATATTCTGGAGAATGGTCTCCATTCCAGCATTTTGATTTTATAAGTTAATTTCAGCTAGCATCTTTTAATAAAAAATTTACAGAATGGCCTTTTTATTATTAGTCTATGACAGACCTAAACTTGACCACGGAACCCATTAACTTTCTGTCTCACTCACTCATTACGGTAGGTCGGGCGCTAACAGCTGCCTCGCCCCTCTGGTAACACTTCGCTTGATTTATGGCGTCTAGCCAGCCACCACGCTTACAACTTTGTTTACTCTTTAACCATAAGATTTACCAAGACTTTCGTTTCACTTCTAAAACAACTATTTGCTCCCGTTTTTAGCCTACTTTCGATTTTTGCAAAAAATGAAAGTAGACTTATGAGATCAACACAGAGCGAAAAAAGTGTGTCTGTCTGTGTGTGTGTATGTGTGTGTGTGAGTCTGTGTGTGTGTGTGTATGTGTGTGTGTGTGTGTGTGTCTGTGTGTGTGTGAGTGTGTGTACTCTGAATGTCTGTCCCCCCCTATCAATTCGAACACGGTGAATCCGAATTGAACGAAATTTGGTACAAAGGTAGCACTAGCAAAGGACACCTCAGTGTCATGTTTTATATCGCCGCCATCTTGACGGAAACGTAATGGCGGCCACACAAATGTTCAAAGCTTAAATCAAATTACGACTAACCTAATCATCCGATCTCTACCAAATTTTGCAACAACATACCTTTATGGGGGGAGCATCCTTTGACTAAACCAATAGGTCATCAGCGTAATAGTTTGCGGATGGCGGCCATCTTTGTGTGAAAATAGATTCCCCCTATTAATTCGAACACGGTGCAACCGAATGGAACGAAATTTGGTACAGAGGTAGTACTAACAAAAGGCACCTCAGTGTCATGTTTTATATCGCCGCCATCTTGACGGAAACGTAATGGCGGCCACACAAATGTTCAAAGCTTAAATCAAATTACGACTATCCTAATCATCCGATCTCTACCAAATTTTGCAACAACATACCTTTACGGGGGGAGCATCCTTTGACCAAACTAATAGGTCATCAGCGTAATAGTTTGCGGATGGCGGCCATCTTTGTGTGAAAACCGATCCCCCTATTAATTCGAACACGGTGCAACCGAATGGAACGAAATTTGGTACAGAGGTAGTACTAACAAAAGGCACCTCAGTTTCATGTTTTACATCGCCGCCATCTTGACGGAAACGTAATGGCGGCCACACAAATGCTCAAAGCTTAAATCAAATTACGATTAACCTGATCATCCGATCTCTACCAAATTTTGCAGCAACATACCCTTGTTGAGGAAGCATCCTTCGACCAAATGAATAGATCATTAGCCTAATAGTTTGCGAATGGCGGCCATCTTTGTGTGAAAATCAATTCCCCCTATTAATTCAAACACGGTGGAACCGAATGGAACGAAATTTGGTACAGAGGTAGCACTAGCAAAGGGCATCTCAGTGTCATGTTTTATATCGCCGCCATATTGACAGAAACGTAATGGCGGCCACACAAATGTTTAAAGCTTAAGTTAAATTACGACTAACATAACCATCCGATCTCTACCAAACATTGCTACAACATACCTTTATGGAGGGAGCATCCTTTGACCAATCTAATAGGTTATTAGCCTAATAGTTTGCGGATGGCGGCCATCTTTATGTCAAAATTGATTCCCCCTATTAATTCGAACACGGTGGAACCGAATGGAACGAAATTTGGTACAGAGGTAGCACTAGCAAAGGGCACCTCAGTGTCATGTTTTATATTGCCGCCATCTTGACGGAAACGTAATGGCGGCCACACGAATGTTCGAAGCTTAAATCAAATTACGATTAATCTAATCATCCGATCTCTACCAAATTTTGCAACTATATACCTTTATGGAGGGAGCATCCTTTGACCAATCTAATAGGTTATTAGCCTAATAGTTTGCGGATGGCGGCCATCTTTATGTCAAAATTGATTCCCCCTATTAATTCGAACACGGTGCAACCGAATGGAACGTAATTTGGTACAGAGGTAGTACTAACAAAAGGCACCTCAGTGTCATGTTTTATATCGCCGCCATCTTGACGGAAACGTAATGGCGGCCACACAAATGTTCAAAGCTTAAATCAAATTACGACTAACCTAATCATCCGATCTCTACCAAATTTTGCAACAACATACCTTTATGGGGGGATCATCCTTTGACCAAACTAATAGGTCATCAGCGTAATAGTTTGCGGATGGCGGCCATCTTTGTGGGAAAATCGATTCCCCCTATTAATTCGAACATAGTGCAACCGAATGGAACGTAATTTGGTACAGAGGTAGTACTAACAAAAGGCACCTCAGTGTCATGTTTTATATCGCCGCCATCTTGACAGAAACGTAATGGCGGCAACACAAATGTTCAAAGCTTAAGTTAAATTACGACTAACATAACCATCCGATCTCTACCAAACTTTGCAACAACATACCTTTATGGACGGAGCATCCTTTGACCAATCTAATAGGTTATTAGCTTAATAGTTTGCGGATGGCGGCCATCTTTATGTCAAAATTGATTCCCCCTATTAATTCGAACACGGTGGAACCGAATGGAACGAAATTTGGTACAGAGGTAGCACTAGCAAAGGGCACCTCAGTGTCATGTTTTATATCGCCGCCATCTTGACTGAAACGTAATGGCGGCCACACGAATGTTCAAAGCTTAAATCAAATTACGATTAACCTAATCATCCGATCTCTACCAAATTTTGCAAATATATACCGTTATGGAGGGAGCATCCTTTGACCAATCTAATAGGTTATTAGCCTAATAGTTTGCGGATGGCGGCCATCTTTATGTCAAAATTGATTCCCCCTATTAATTCGAACACGGTGGAACCGAATTGAACGAAATTTGGTACAGAGGTAACACTATCAAAGGGCATCTCAGTGTCATGATTAACATCGCCGCCATATTGACAGAAACGTAATGGCGGCCACACGAATGTTCAAAGCTTAAATCAAATTACGATTAACCTAATCATCCGATCTCTACCAAATTTTGCAACTACATACCTTTATGGAGGGAGCATCCTTTGACCATTCTAATAGGTCATTCGCCTAATAGTTTGCGGATGGCGGCCATCTTTGTGTCAGAATCGATTCCCCCTATTAATTCAAACACGGTGAAACCGAATGGAACGAAATTTGGTACAGAGATAGCACTATCAAAGGGCATCTCAGTGTCATGATTAATATCGCCGCCATATTGACAGAAACGTAATGGCGGCCACACAAATGTTTAAAGCTTAAATCAAATTACGACTAACATAACCATCCGATCTCTACCAAACTTTGCAACAACATACCTTTATGGAGGGAGCATCCTTTGACCAATCTAATAGGTCATTAGCCTAATAGTTTGCGGATGGCGGCTATCTTTATGTCAAAATTGATTCCCCCTATTAATTCGAACACGGTGGAACCGATTGAACGAAATTTGGTACAGAGGTAGCACTAGCAAAGGGCACCTCAGTGTCATGTTTTATATCACCGCTATCTTGACGGAAACGTAATCGCGGCCACCAAAATGTTAAAAGCTATAATGTAATAACGACCAACCTAATAATCTAGTCTCTACCAAATTTTGCAACACCATATCTTTATGTGGGAAACATATTCTGACCAAACTGCTAGATCATCAGCCCAATAGTTTGCAGATGGTGGCCAAGTATGTGTGCCAATCGATTCCCCCTATCAATTCAAACACGGTGAAACCGAATTGAACGAAATTTGGTACAGAGGTAGCACTAGCAAAAGGCACCTCAGTGTCATGTTTTATATCGCCGCCATCTTGACGGAAACGGAATGACGGCCACCCAAATGTTAAAAGCTTAAATCAAATTTCGACCATCCTAATAATTTGATCTCTACCGGATTTTGCAACAACATGCTTTTTTGTGGAAAGCATCTTATGACTGATTACAAGGTCATCAGCCCAATAGTTTGCAAATAGCGGCCATGTATGTGTGCAAATCCATTCCCCAGATCAATTCAAACACGGGGAAACCGAATTGAATGAATTTTTTTACAGAGGTAGCACTAGCAAAGGGCACATCATATTCATGTTTAATATCCCTATAGCACGTTGTATTTCAACAAGCTACTACAACCAACATTCAATTATACTCCTTGAAAAGGACAAAGAGTTATAACAATACCCATGCATTTAGGAGAAAGTAGGCTATATGTTCTTTACTGAACATCTTGTTTAGCCTTCTTTTCACACGTTTCAAAAATGAGGAAAAAGTAGACTTATAAGATATATCCGGGAAAATGTGTCTGTCCTTCTGTCTGTCTGTCTGTCTGTCCTTCTGTCTGTCTGGCTGTGTGTGTGTGTGTCCCCCCTATCAACTCCTAAACGGCTGCAGCAATCGAAACCAAATTTAGAATCAGTAAAGGTGTATACCGGAATATCTCAGGCCCATATTTGAAAAAGATGCCAGTGCTACCAACTGCTAAAAAAACGCACTAGAAATTTGAGCTCCATGTTGGATATCTTGGAAGGTATACATGGGAGCTATTCTAAAATTGGCACACATGTAGACAATACTATTTCAGTTTAATTTCCAGCGTTGCCAAAATAATTTTAAACCTTCTGATAAGTCCAATGTTTAAATGCATATAACTTCTACACTATCAATTGGATTTCAACCAAATTTTGTATGTAATATGTGTACATAAACATATATGACTGAGTGTATTCTTAAGAGCCACCAGGGCTGCCAACTGTTAATAATTGCTCTCTATTTTGTATCCAAATATATCAGAAAGTATGCAAGCCGACAGCTTTAAACTATGCACACGTAAATTACCCGACATTTTACATTAATTTGGAGTAATTTATATACGTCAGTTCTACCAACATGATTCTAAGCCTGCTGATAGGACCAATTTTTAAATACATGTAACTTCTATACCAACAAACGGATTTCATCCAAAATTGGCACAAAAATATATAATATTTCAGATTATTTCTGACCAGCACTCGCATGACATTGTTGCCAACATGCTTTTACGTGTACTAATAGAGCCAATGTCTAAATCCATGTAACGTCCTTTGGACTTCAACCACATTTTGTATTCTGTACCTTAGGAGATGGAAGTAAGAATATATTCAGTCACCAGAGCTGACAACTGTATTGCTCTATTAGGCTAAATTATGCCTAGTATACCTTATTTCGAACTAATTAAGACATTTCGATATTACCCACTTAATTTCGTCATTATTCTAGATATGTTCATATACTGCAGATTAATCTATGGCATGAATCTTAATTTTAAGAAAAGTAGGCTCTTTAGTTCGTCACGGAACTTCTTGTTCCATCTGACTATGAGGGAAGCGGCTAACTGGTAGCATGCTGAAATTCTATGCCCAAGGTGCTGGTTCAAAGCCGGCCAAAGTCGCCGGATTTTCTAAGAGCGCTAAAAATCCGTCAGCATGCTTTCCTTCGGAGGGGAAGTTACAACGTTCGTTGCAAGTTGCTGGTTGCGGTGGCATCTAGCAACCAAGTTCACAGCTAGGTGTCGTTGACGTTAGTGTTTGGTACAAAATTAGGTACTACTACTTAAATTGACCGTCTGCAGACCTTACCTGAATTACAGACTAATACAGTCATCACAAATAACACCGTTTATCAGACAGATTCTACACACACCCAATGTACACGGGGTTACATGACCACCTTGTCGCAGCCCCTAAACTGAGGAACCAACCAACATCTCTGCGGGAGATAAAATTTTGCGTGAAGAAGTAACAGACTGATAGATAGTTACACATTAGTTCCAAACCTTGCATAAGGACAGTGTGATCACAAGTATAAAAATGAACCCCAAATGACAAGAAGGTTACCATCCCCATAAGACAGTAAAATGTTAAAAGAAAATGCATAGAAAGACGAAAAAATGTTAACTAACCTCCAATTGTAAAATACTTTCTCGCAATAAATGAGGTCTGATCCTCCTACGAAAACCTGCATATTTTGCCTATTATAGCCTATCCCCTAGTTTTCCCGGTGAAATCTACCTCCGCCTTCCGGCGTGCCGAGAGGAATTTTTTATTATTCTTATTTCGAACTTTCAATTATTTTTCATTTCAACTTTTTGTTATTTGCCATTTAATTATAAGATCAAACTATTTTATATTTTTCCTTTTCATTATTTATTTTAACAATTTTATTATGATGCATATTTATTTCATTATCTGCTTTTACTATGGCGAAATTTTAAGCCATTTAAATTATTTTTTCGATTCCTTCCTCCAAATCATTTATTATTTGTTATTTCATTTCTAGGGTTTTATTACTTTACATTACTGATCCCATTCATATAATTATTTTGTGAGGTCATTCTCGCAATTATTTATCATTATTATTCCAACATTTCAGTTATATAAGTGCATTCAACTACCCGATGAGTTCGATCGTTAAACTCCCCAGTTATGACCGATCCCATCGGGCCAGTACATCGTACATCTGCAATTTTAATGAAAAATCATGACTCACCAGGTAGCTCCGTCTTCGAATCCATCCTTTGGAAGGATTCACCCACCTAACGACATAATTAGCACTCTTTCATGGCACTTTCTTTTGTGAGCGGCACCTCACTTAGGTCCAATCGACTTTCACTTAAATTTAAACACATCATTAATTTGTAAAATACTATATTAACACTAAAACACATATATCTTGTAACTTATTTACACTGCACTAATTTTCACCACATCTCAGTGACTCTTGGCACGTTTTATCGGTGATCAACGCCCTGATGAGATCCCCGGACCCTGCATTGGACGTAATGCAAACTCGAACGGCTCCTAATTCTTCACTGGATCTAGTCTCTGCCCTGTCCTTTAATAGTCTATTTTGACTTCTTTTACCGTCCTTTTATTACCGATTTTACCGGGTGAGTTAGCCGTGGTGGTTACGGCATGACTGATGGCAGTCGCTCACATCCGGGAGGCGAGGAGGTTCGAATCCCCCCGCCGGCAACCTTGAAGATGGTCTTCTGTGGTTTCCCATCTTCCTTCCAGGCAAATGCCGGGGTTGGTCCCTAACTATAGGCCACAGCCGCTACCTTCCAACTCCTCGTCCTTACATTCCAACTTCCCTCCTTCCCTCCCCAACGGTACTTGTAGCTCACCCATTGGGTGTCCGTCTCGAAGCAGCTACAAAACTGGCGAGCCGAACATGTCCTCGGACACTCCCGGCACTAAAAGCCATACGCTAAAAAAAAAAAAAAAAAAAAAAAAATACCGATTTTGAATTTTTACTTGTCCTACGTTTACGTAGTGGTCTATCGAACCTATGGCCCGCTTACTTCTTGACCTATTTTGTCCTTATCTGCGACAAGTTCCCTTATTTCTCCTACGAGAATGTCTCTATTGCTACGTTCTTATTTGACACACTGTAGCTTCGCTAAAGTTCACTATATTTGTTCTTGGGTCTCGAACCCGTGTCCAATTACTTGAATTATTGGATTTCGTTCCAATATCGGTCCCTTACTACTGTAGTTTTGCACTTAACTTTCATGGAGACCTGTCTGTATATTTCGAAACGATGACCTCCAGCGTAATGTCTCTACTGATCTGGACTGCTGTATTCTAGCTAATTACTGTTCTAGAATTTGTCCCGGCGCATTTTTACTTCGTCACGGTTTTCGAGTGGCGTACAATTTATCTGATCCAGCACAAGTGCTTTAGTGATCACTTATTAACAACCGTAGCGGATTTATATTACCACGCACCTACAACTTTTTGTTATTACTGCGGATACTGATGATTGTTAATTCGTCTTAACACGATCCACTTTTGCGGTTGGTAATGAACTGCGTTACTTGCTGTAACTTCTCCATACAGGAGTACGATGAGTCTTGACTAGTTTGAGGACGGACTTCCGTCCCGGCAGTTTGATAATACTGCGTATTGTATACTTATATACTGTGCGGAATTGCGATGAGCCTCCCCGGGCTTAACTGAACTGCGACGAGTATAATGCAGCGCTTCTGCATTTTATGAGCCAGTGTGTAGCTTCCCCCCACTTACTGATGATGAACTGCTTCTGACACAGCCTATAGCCTAACTTGGCTGACGGATACTGCATGCTCTCTGGTTGAAACCTGGGCTATTTATTGGGAACTTGCAAAAATAAACTACTTTTGTCTTCTTTCTGGAGCATACTACTGAAATAGACGACGCACGTTTTTGAAAAGTATATCATTATGTTCCCTATAATCCAAAGGTCTCATTACCATTTCATTTCCTGAAAATCGATCGTCTAATTAATTTAAATAAAATCTACAACGTTCCTCAGCTGTGTGGGCAACTGAGTTTTTTCTCTTCTTCCCACTACCTCCGCTTGGCTCCGCCTAATGACGTAGTTGCTGACTAAGTGCTTTTTTCCTGGGCCTAAATTATTCACTTTTAACCTTGCTTAATTCCTAATTTCCCGGATTATTCTGATCCCCGTAGACCTATTGTTGTAATTTTGCATTGTTTCCGTGAAAACGGCTTATTTCACAACTTTGCGGTGTTGATTCGCAATCCAATGTTGCCAGAAAAGTGCTGATCTTAGCACTCTGTGATGATTCCCCCGCCAATCTGTTTTGGTTGATTCATCCCAGCGTGACTGCTCTCGTGATTCACATATCGCTTGCACCACGTATCTCCAGATAAAGCTGTCAATGTTCTGTGTCATGGCCTGAATCACTTCCTATTTCCTCACTGCCAGCTTGTAGCTGGACCTCTTTTCATCTTAAGGATCAGAAGTTCATATCCTGTACCAACACAGTTGGGTACAGTACCTGACCTATTGTTTAACTTTGATTACGTTAATTATCTTTACATTTTCAATATGTTCATCTTAGCTCCATTTTAAAATCTTATGAAGATTTTAGTGCTTATAAAAGGTTCCAAACCAAAAATTGTTAATTGCTTGGTGCAAACTTTAAATAATTTAGAAGGTCTGAGACCTCAATTGTTTAAAAAATCAAATTATATATTTGTTAAATTGAGCATATTCTACGCATTGTTAAATACATCAAACTATATCCTTTTGCTTCATCATTTTCTATAAAATAACGATTAGGCAAGATCCTGTCTTCCCCGACTCTTCCTATAGGCTTACATTTAAAAAACTCACAAATCAAATTAATAACGGTTCCACTATTTGTTGCATTTGAGCAAGAACTCTTAGTTACAAACTTATTAAAGCCTCTCTTAGCTTTGATAGCTAATTCTAACTAGCCAGTAAGGCAAGTATAGCTCGCTCCGCCAGCTTCCTGCTTGTTGAGTTTTTCTCTACAACTTATGGTTGGTTTTCCAAATTTAAGTTTTTCTCATTGTCTAAACTTTTAGTCGGCGCATGCTGGGTAAAAGCTTAGCCATTCTTAAATGCAACTATTGGTGCTCTTACCAAAATTATTTCCAAGGGTATAATTGCCTCATTGCTACTCTTCCTGGAGACATTCGGTCGCTCCTTAGAAATTCTACAATTTCAAGAACTAAAACATCACGGCTAATTCAAATTGTTTGCATTCTTCAAAATATTTGTTTAAAACAAACTCCTTTGAAGGGATACATAGTAAACTCATCATTTCTTTCTTCGCCAGACCACCACCCTTCCACATAGTAGCCGAATCTTGGCTTGGAAGGGAAGGTACTATCAAATCTCGCCCGCAAATAGCCCAAGCTCCAGCCGCATTTCCCGTTAGCTACGGCCAGGTCCATACCTACTTTAGGTGTTTCACGGGCTTTGCGGTGACACTCGTCTCTAAACATTGTCTTTGTTTGGTGTTGGACTCTCGTCCTATTATCCACACTTGTTCCTTAGTCCGAAACACACTTCCCTTAACTTCTCTCTTCATCTTCCCTTGTGGGTAAGGTTAATTCCTAGCAAAAACCTACCCACCATGGAAGACAGACTGTAGGGCAAGTGAAAGTAATTTAAGTCAAGTGCATCGCTAGGAAAACTGGCAGAGAAAGTCAAAGTGTAACAGCACAAAATAAGACAAAACAAACCATACAATTACCATGCACAAACCTAATGTGACTAGCTCACCACATTAGTGAAAAAGAGCTACCCTTTTATAGGAGGCCTTAGCCCTTTAAGGGACATTCGAGACTGTTCTTTATTCTTTATGAACAACAAAATTATATAAACGATATCCCTCAACTAGCTACACAAACAAATGCAATTATACCTCATTTGAATAATAACAATAATGTTGTTGGGAATTGACATCCAACTTGGCCACAGATGGTGCCACCTCCCAAGCTCCATAGCCATTAACATTATGTTGTACTGCAGTGTCTAAGTGTTTTATCTGTCACTCATGCTCCTTATATTGTTACTCTTTTTATTCTGTGATATGTAATAAAAGGCTGAAGAGTTTTAGAATAGTGACTAGTGCGTGTTGTCAGTTTTATGCCTCCCTATCCCTCCACATTTGGTGCAGAAACACTCGGGAAGACAACGGATTAATTTCTACAACGAAGTATCTACGGACGAGCTTTCTATACTACAGGAAGCTCCACGAGATTAGCTTTCTACACTACAGGAAGTTCCACGACGAGGGAAAAAAGGATACTCCACAACACCGCACCACGTCAGATGCTGAGGTGCCTCTATTAACCTACACTGCACTCTCAGGTAAGTAAACTTAATACGAAAGTAAATCGCATATCGAAACTGTATTATGAATTGTCTGCATGAATTTTTGTGCATGAATTATTAAGGAATCCAGTGTACCTTTAATCTATAAGTAGAATATCTTCCACCGCTGGACTTTGGATCCTGCAACGCATGTGTAGTTCCTTTCGGTTCCGCACGATCTGAGCGCACAGGCCTACAGCAACACTAACGAACTGAGCGCACAGGCCTACATCAACTCTAACGATCTGAGCACACAGGCCTACACCAACATTACCGCGCACTCTATTAATATGGTCTTTAAGATTTTCCAAGGACCTAGCACGCCATCTGTCAGCTCTTAAAGATACTCCGGTCACCCCCTTCCTCTCGCTGCGTCACGTCTAGACTGAGAGGCCGGTTAGTTAAGCTTAAGATTCATTGCACCCAAAATGCCGACTGAGCAAGAGATCGCTGCTGCAGCGACCTTACACAATTTGAAAAGGAAAAGAACACGAGCTACGGCAAATGCCACACGCTTCAGTACAGCCATTAACAGCCTTACAGAAGACGCAGCACTATAAGACTTTACTTTCCACCGCGACAGACTACAGGAAACACTCTCTAGCCTAACCCAACTGGACGATGCTATTCAAGATCTACTATCTGACACAGAATACAATGTTGACATTACTGTAAGTGACGAATATATTGACAATGCAAAGCGCGCCATACAGAAAGCTACCATTGGAGCGGACAAGAAGCTTTACTCTTGTAAAGCCATGCTCCCACTGCCATGCCCACGTCACAACCAATTAAGTTACCCACCATAAAACTTAGTCCCTTCACTGGAGATATAGAAGAATGGTCTCGCTTTTGGGAGCAGTTCACTACTTCCATTGACCAGAATCCTACAGTATCGCAGGTCGACAAACACGTCTTTCTGAGAGGTTACTTAGAAGGGGAAACCAAGCATCTCGTCGACGGTATTGCTATCACAGCTGGCACTTATAATGCCACAAAGAAAATTCTCATTCCCAAGTACGGAGATGAAAATAGAATTATCCAGGCGCACTTAGACTATCTGGAAAACATACCGCCGATACACTCCGCCACCCCCGAGTCCTTAAATCACACTTACGTTGAGTGCAACCGACGGATTCAAGCACTGCAGGCTCTGGGAGAAAATATTTCCAACTACGGTCGCGTGCTAGCCCCCAAGATACTAAGAGCGTTCCCAGAAGATATCTGCCGACCTTGGATCATCCACACGCGGAGAGACAACGTTAGTGAAGGTGACATCATCAAACTCATGTGTTTTTTGAACGAAGAGGTTGAAGATGCCCTCATTAGTCAAAAGATTCGGGGGGAATCTTATCAGCACCCGGCTTCTATCTATTGCACCCAGCTTCTGTCCCAGCAACAGCGGCGTTCCAGATTTACGCTCACGCAAAAAAAAGGGAAGAAGAGAGAGAAGGAAAGACCACAGCCATTTTGCATCTTTTGTGAGGGAAGAGGACACTGGGCTCAGGATTGTACTAAGGTAACCGGGACTGACGCTCGAACTCAGAATTTGAAGCTGTCATCGCGTTGTATCCTCTGTCTTAAACGAGGCCATCATACAAAGGACTGTAGCAGGAAAGGGAGAGCTTCGTGTTCCCAGTGTGGAAAAGGTCACCATAGAGCGATTTGCAGCAACTTAAATCATTCCCCTGTCGCGAATTGCACAGAAACAACTGCCGTTGGTAAAATAAACGTCACTACTCCGGGATTTACCCATCTCCAGACTGCTAGAATATGGATCTCGGGACCAACGGGTTCGAGTAAGCTGACGAGGTGCGTTCTCGACGGAGCTAGTCAATCCAGTTTGGTCAAAAGTTCCTTGGTCGATGAACTGGGTCTGGAAGTCATTGGAGACGCATCACTAAAGGTCCACACGTTTGAAACACCATTCAACACATCACATTCACGTAGGGTGGTTCGCCTGAAAACGAGAGGATTTTGGGACAGTTCCCAAGTAACCTTGACGGCATTTGAAACCACCCACTCCTTTTCTCACCATCCAACAGTACCACGAGATATCACGACAAACGGACAAACGCGGAAACTGCAATTGGCTGACCCTACAGATGATTCAGCTGACCTTCCAATCGAGCTGTTAATCGGAGATCAGTATTGGACAATCGTCAGTGACTCTGCCCCGATACGACTCTCCTCGTCAGTTGTGTTAATTCCATCGACATTTGGATGGATATTCACCGGAAACCGCTCAGGTGTATCAGCTATTAACACGGTTGTAAACTTCATCGATGTATGTCACTCCATGCCCTGTGACGACACTCTTCGACGTTTTTGGGATCTGGAGTCCGTTGGGATTACAACTGAACATGACCGAGCAATGAGCGCTAAAGACACCGCAATTCTAACACAATTTCACGCGTCTCACAGTATTGAGGACCAAAGAAGAGTCGTACGATTGCCACGCAAGGAAAATATGGAACTTGCCAACAACTATCATATTGCAAAAAAGATTCCAATCACAGGAAACCCGATTCCGGAAGAACGAAGCCCTGAAACAAACATATACGAACCACATGATGGACTACATAAGGAAAGGTCACGTGGAACTAGCGCCAAAGGTGACCCGTACGGATGAGTTCTATTTTCCTCATCACTTAGTAAAGAAAGAGAAACATGGAACCATTAAATGGCGTATAGTCTTCGACGCATCGTCACACGAAGAAAACGCGCGCCCACTCAACGAGACCCTGGAAATGGGACCCAACCTACTCCCCGAACTGTTTGCAGTATTGTTGCAGTTCCGTTCATTCCCGTACGGTGTGATAGGAGACATCAGCCAAGCGTTTCTTCAGTTGTCCCTTCACGAAGAGGATAGGGACTTGACCAGATTCCTGTGGTACCGTGTTGTCGAAGATGAGAGTGGAGCTCAAGTGGCTTCCAATGAGAGAGCGATTTTCTGCTTCACAAGACTCCCATTCGGACTGACTTGCAGCCCATTTCTCCTTTCAGCTACGCTGAGAGAACTAGCCACGAGAAAGAGATCTCAGTTTCCTTCCGCGGCTTCACTCATAGATGAAAACACAATCATGGACGACATTATCGCAGGTGCCCGAGGAGAAAATGAAGCGATAGCAATTTACTATGAACTCACCTCTCTCATGAAGAAGATAAGTCTACCCACGTCGAAATGGGCCACGAGTTCCCAACAGCTGATCCAGATATGGAAGGCCGAAGGAAGAGAGATCACCACGGAAACACACGTTCTTGGCGTTCCATGGAACACAGTAACAGACTCGCTCACTATAGATGTTACAGAAATCACAACGAGACTGAAGGACCGCCCCGCTACGAAACGACACCTGCTCCAAGCGACTGCTAGTTTCTACGACCCATTGGGTTTAATGACGCCGGTATCAATACTGGGGAAAATCCTATTTCAGGACACATGGCATAGAGGACTAACATGGGATGAACTCCTACCGCAGGACCTTGCCAGTCGCTGGCACAGCTGGACCTCAAGTCTACCCCAACTTTCGCAGATCACCGTCCCAAGATGGGCAGGAATGCCCGAACGCGACATCACAGATGTCCATGTGTTCTGCGACGTTTCAGAGCGAGCGTATGGAGCTGTTTTGTATATACCATCTCTCTGCAATGGCACCACATCTGCCCACATGTTGTGCAGTAAAAGTAGACTTGCGCCAGTCAAGAAGGTGACACTACCACGTTTAGAGTTGCTAGCAGTGGCGATAGGCGTTCGACTCTTGAATTGCTGCGCTAAGGCGCTGCCCTTCGACACAAGCGGAGGGACCCTGTGGACGGACTCAAGAGTAACCCTAGGATGGATTCAGAATGATCCGAGTCGTTGGAAGACGTTCGTCTGCAACCGCGTGACCGAGATTCAATCCTCTACCACTCCGTCACAGTGGAGACATTGTCCAGGCAAGGACAATCCAGCAGATCACTTGTCACGACGATTGACGGCAGAGAAGATCAAAACTCTGCAGGCCTGGTGGAGAGGACCATCATGGCTATCTCTCGACCGATGCCATTGGCCACACAGCTCACCCATCTCTACGCCCCTCCCTGAAGCAAGAACTCCCGCTCAGGATGTGCTCCAAATTGAATCACCAGACCCAGTAATTGAAGCTACCAGATACAGCTCCTATATCAAACTTCTTCGTGTAACCGCATGGGTTCTTCGCTTCGTACGCCTACTTAGACATGAGGACCAACCAACGGGGGAACTGACAGCAGAAGACATAAATGAAGCCCTCCGCTATTGGATAAAGGCAGTGCAAATGGAATGTTTCCCTGTCGAAATTGCAGCTCTCGAACGGAAGACCCCTCTGCCTGAGAAATCGAAGATCAAATGTTTCAATCCATTTCTCCACAATGGCATACTTCGCCTCGGTGGACGCCTACAATATGCTGCGGTTTCAGAGAGTGAACGGCATCCAATCATCATGGAAGGACGACATCACTTCACACAACTGCTAATAAGAGACAAGCACATACGGCTCCATCATCTCGGAGTACAGATTGTTCTCTCTGACCTCCGAAGCACCTAATGGATCCTTGGTGCTCGCCGTGCCATCAAACACGTCCTTCACCACTGTTTACCCTGCAAGATGGTAAAAAATGTTGGCGGCCAGGCAATAGAGGCGCCACTGCTCTCACAACGAGTGACCCCAAGCAAGCCATTCGCTGTCACAGGTATAGACTTCGCGGGCCCGCTATACGTCAGGGCAGGAACATCAGCCAAAAAGTGTTACATCACCCTCTTTACGTGTGCCACTACACGGGCCCTACATTTGAAGTTGAATGGTGATATGAGCGCCGACAGATTCATGCAAGCACTACAGAGATTCGTCGGTAGGCGTGGTCTGCCACACACTATTTATTCGGACAACCCCCAGACCTTTCACGCGGCTAACAAGGAACTGAGTGGCATTTGGGCTTCACTGTCTGCGGCGAAGACTCACCGCTACCTCTCCGAGCACGGAGTAACTTGGAAATTCATCGCCCCACGCGCGGCTTGGTGGGGAGGATGGTGGGAGAGGATGGTTGGATCAACGAAGCGGTGCCTACGGAAGGTACTTGGACGCTCCAGCATCGACAAAGAAGGACTTCAAACAGTACTGGTCAGCATCGAAGCCGCACTGAACTCTAGACCCTTGACTCGCAATGGAGACACCGGCGATGTGTTGACTCCCGCACACTTTCTTGTGGGAGAGAAACTCACTACAGTTCCATCTGGGCCTGAACCACCAACGGGAGTTCCTGTTCGAGAATTCCGACTGCGTCAACAACTGGCAGACGACTTCTGGAAGCGCTGGAGTAAGAAGTACCTACTGTTGCTGCAGAGCTTCCATCAAGTCCAGCAGCCCAAGAAGAACTCCACGCTTAGGGTAGGCGACGTCGCGCTCCTTCAAAGTGACCTTCAGCCGAGACATCTCTGGAGAAAGGTCCGGATCCACGAGCTGCGTACTGGAAGGGACGGGATTGTAAGGACTGTAATCCTTTCCACAGCAGATGGAAAACAGCTGGCCCGACCCGTTCAGCTGGTCGTACCTCTAGAGGTAGACCAGGGTGGGGAGGATGTTGGGAATTGACTTCCAACTTGGCCACAGATGGTGCCACCTCCCAAGCTCCATAGCCATTAACATTATGTTGGACTACAGTGTCTAAGTGTTTTATCTGTCGCTCATGCTCCTTATATTGTTACTCTTTTATTCTGTGATATGTAATAAAAGGCTGAAGAGTTTTAGAATAGAGACTAGTGCGTGTTGTCAGTTTTATGCCTCCCTATCCCTCCACAAATGTTATTTGGAACAGAACTATGACCACGCTACAAAATGATTCTTAAATTATTGTTGAATAAGCCGCTAGTCATTTGTTTCTGTCCAGAGCCAACACAATAGACCAGAGCTTTCCAAACTTTATCTCATGGCGACACCCTATTAGCACACATAATTTCACATGACACCCATTTATTTATTGTACGAAGGCTGTTTTTAAGTAAGGGCCGTCTTTTTAAATCCCGTAGTTAATTCGCACGCCACAACAAGCGCGCGCGCTACCTCCCGGCATCCTTTGCAAACAAGCAGGCGTCAGTTGCAGCTGTGTAGCTAACCTTTACGTTGAACTGTGCATCTTTACAATGTTCAAGATTATTGATTCGCCCGCCGCGTGTGAGGTACGATCTGTGATACGTTTTTTGATGCAAGAAACATGTCGGTTGCAGGCATTCATCGTCAGCTTTGTGAGGTGTATAGTGATAATGCAATGACGGAAGGAAAAGTGCGAAAATGGGTACGCGAGTTCAAAAGTGGCCGTGAAAATGTTCAGATGACTTGGTGACTGCAATTGACATGAAAATTCACGAGGACCGAAGATTCACCACAACCACTCTATCAATGGATTTTCCTCAAATGTCGCCGACGATGAAGAAGTGAAAACAGTCGTGAATTCTTGGTTGTCAGAGCAGGCAGCAAACCTTAATGCAGAGGGATTTCAGAACTTAGTTTTAAGGTATGACAAGTGCCTAAATAAACAAGGCAACTATGTAGAAAAATAGAGGAAGCTATGTAAAACCTAAAAATAAATGTGGTTTCAAAATAAAATGTTCGGCCCTTACTTAAAAAAGAGTCCTCGTAATTATATCCATAGGCTATTTTAACATAGGCTAGCAGAAGCATTTTAAAGAAATTTAAATATTTCATAGTATATACGGTACATGATTTTCCAAGTATAATAGGCTATATTAAACAACTTTCTCATAGATACAAATCTTGCACCTTTATGTTCCAATTCAATGACTGCTACGGGCTTGGCGTTACATTCTCATACTTCGACGTTTAACTGTGTTTCTATTAACCATAACAGAAAACGCACTTTCACACGAATATGTCGCAGAAAACTGCAACGAACCGACGAGGGCTCTTTTGCTCCGATCAGGAAAATCTTGTTGAATGGAAACCCAGAAGCTGTCTACCCGGATGCACTGAGGTGTGTGACGTCATAGTACCGCTTGGTGCACGAGTTCCCCGACAATCTCTACTTCGTTAGTATAAGACAAAAATCCCCGATTCTTGGATGTCACAGGTAATCTCGAGAACAACTGGATGGATTTTGATGCGGTTTTCACCATTCTGTAAAGGATATCTCGAGGAAAGATTCTGTAGAAAATAATTTATGTATGATCAGAGGAAGCCAAGCAGTAACGATTTCAGTGAAAAAGTCGAAAACAAACTTGGCGTCCATGCGCTTCTTAAGCTTACGCTGGGCAAACCGTTAAAAATATCAATATACTATGAGCGTAAGAATTGGTCAGCATGAAACGTTGTACAAAAAATTCCGCGAGAGCATATCTCTATCTTCATTACATCGCCCACTATAAGTGTTTTTAGACTGGATGGAAGGGGCACGTCCCCGCGCGCTCGACCTTGCTTTGCCATTGGTTTGCACTTGCCTTTCGCGAGAAGCCTCCAGCCTATCTTTTTCAGCATTTGTAGCATTTAAAATGATACAAAGTCTAGTCTTTCAGACTTTCTCTTTTAAAGTTCCGCCATTTCCTCCTCTTCGATATGTTGAAGATCACTAGAGCTGGAGGGTGAAAAAGGATATCTTATCCAGTCATATTGGTTAACATTCAGTGTTGGAAAATATCCATCCAGCCTCGATTTCAGTTGCATTAAATGATTATGAACCAGTGGTTGTATTTTGTCACTAATTGTGTATTTAGATGCCAATGGAATTTATAAGTACGACGAATCTCACGACACCCCTGATCGTAGCACGCGCCACCCTGATTGGAAAGCACTGCAATAGACACTAAAGTCACTTGATAGGGTTGGCAATCGTGAGCCTCCACGTGCTTACCAGGCGCCTTTCGATTGTTATGGTTTGTAAAAATTATTCTTCGGTTCTTTCCCAAACAAAACAAAACAAAACAAGTAGTTCCGTGAAGAACTAAAGCCTATTTATCATTTATCCTCCTCCTCATCATCATCATCATCTTCATTTCCCCTTTTCCAGTAGACACTGGGTGGGGGCAAATATGGTTCCTCTCCACTTTGTTCTGTCGTTCCACTATTCCTCTTCCGACACGGTGTTCCAATCCAGGTTCCGTTTTCTAATGCTATTCTCCACCGAGTCCATCCAACGCATTCTTGGTCTTCCTCGTCCTCTCTTCCATGTCATCCGTTGTTCCAATGCTGGTCTTGGTAGCCTTACTTCATTCATCCGTTTGACATGTCCAAACGATCTCAATCTGTTTTGCTCCAGTTTGTCATTTAATTTCTGTACTCCCAGTTCTTTCCGTATGTCTTCATTTCTCACTCTGTCTCTCCTCGTTTTCTGGACCATACTTCTCAGGAATCTCATCTTAGCTGCTCCCTCTTAGTCATTGTCCAAGTTTCTGCTGCATATGTTATTATAGGAACACTAGCAGAAGTACCCGTTCTTCGAACGGTGTTCGTTGTTAACACCAGACATTATCAATTGAGCTACTGTTGCAATGGTTAGCGGTTTGTGATTCCTTCAAGTTAATCAGAACGAAGTTAGTTTTCTGGGAATATCACACACACGGTTAATTTAAGGCCCTTAAAATGTAGTTTTCGTAGACCCTTTATAGATTCCCGAATTTTGTGTCTCACATTGAGAAGCGCAACATATGCTTCGGTCGTCCTTCTAGGATAATTTTTATATTTCGCCTATTTTAGCATGTATTGAGAAGTTTTTCTCTATATCCACCCTTCTACTGTATGAAAAGTGCGGTGAAGAGTTTTATAAATGATTGGTGTATTGACTCTCATGGTTACCATACCTAATTTTACGATGCTCCAAGCATCCGAACACGAGTTCTAGGCGTAGGCTACATAAAGATACAAAGAAAGACAGACAGACAATTCTATTGTCTACAACATATTACCGAGATATCCAAATATGCGTATATCTACCACACAGTATCAAACAAAATCATCCTTACGATGAACCCGTTTGTCGACAAAAAAAAAATAGTTAAAATGTGCTCTCAGACTAAATTCACCTAACGTGTACTCCCTGACGTGAAATAAAATTGAAAACCTTGTAGACGAAACGCAATACACGTCACATAAAAACTGACCCTCTACGTTGTGCTAGGTGCCCATACACAGGAAGACCCCTTTCATAAATTATAAAGGCTTGTGGTGCATGAAAATTCAGGTTCTTTAGCCTCAAATTGCTCAAATTCTTAAAAGCCGAAAAAAAATGCTGGTTCAATTCAAGAATTTTTGAAAATAATGTTGCTGTTTGGAGATATAATAGACCTTCTGTACTATATGTCTAACGTGAAAATTGCATGAAAAAATTCTAGGTTACCCCTTCACCCCCTTAATTGCATTGATGAATTGTACAGTCTACGTTAGTTCCGTGATAACTTTATAGCCTTTTGCAAACTTTCACAGAAATGTAATAAATGGAGTGGCATTGCTTCTTACAGAAATAGAAGGAAAGTTGTAAGCCACCCCTTGATATAATGTTCTTATGGTTACCGACTTGCATTCCTTCATTAGTTTGTTAAATTAAATTAAATTAGTTTTCTGGGAATATTTCAGAAACTGTTGGATTTCGAGCCTTATAATGTAGTTTTCGAGGACCATTTAGGGATCCCAAGTTTTGTTTCTGGCACCGAGGGAATTTGTCTCGTCGTTGTACGCCATAATATAATAAGTTATTAATAATAATATAATATAGGGAGAAAATATAACACCTATTTTTTAAAATTATTAATGCAGCCAATGGCCATGTACTTTTCTTTTCAGGACGGGTCAGGGAAGGGATATTATCAGAGAAAGAAGCATTCAATCACGCATGAGCAAAATGGAAATGGCCTACCATTTAACTAAGGACATCTATAAGAAAAGGTCAATATCCTTCAACGCAAAACTAAAACATTACTGCAGTGTCATCCGTCCGGAGGTCTTGCATGCTTCTGAATGCCTCACGATGAACAAAGAGGCTTGGTCGAGAAACTGGAGGTCAAAGAAAGAAACATTTTGAGAAAGATATTGGGTTCCATCAAAGACAATGGGGAATACAGAAGACGGCATAACCATGAACTATATACTCATGTGGAGAAGATAAGTAACGTCATCTGGAAGAGAAGGATACCATTTTTTGGGCATGTGAAACGAATGAGCCCAGCGAGACTGACCAACCGCAACATAACTTACTTTCAGAAGAGGAAAACAAAATGAACCTGGTTCATAGAACTGGATAACGATCTGAAAGAAGTGGGGATTACACCAATAGACATTCAGGAGCGGGCCCCACTCAAAAGGAAACTTCAAGCTTGCAAAGGTTTCCAAGAAAAACCGAAGCTGAAAACGGGAAAGATTTGGACCCGGGAACGGAAGGAAGTCCACCGAGAACGAATGCGGGCGTACTGGGCAAACATCAAAGCCAGTAGGAGACAGTGGGAATGACGCGGTCCATAGATGGCCTATACGAAATGAATGAATGAATAATATGGGGATAGGAATATAATAGACCTGCCGTACTGAACCCATGTGCTGTTGGTTCAAGCGCCGAATCCATCATTTATTGGTAAACGATGAGAGGAAAAAATACAGTCTTTAGAATGACTTAGAAAGATTTTACGAAGAGGACTGTTATAACGTGGCGCAATAAGAAGGGACCACGAGTCACGCGGAATTGATATCATGCATAACGCATTGATAAGGAGCCGATCATGACTATTAATAGAACGATAAAAACCTTCCTCTGCGTGTAAGAGAGAGGAGGTTTCGGAAATTGACCTTACGCAGCAATAAAATGACAATCTCGCAATTGCGCAAGAAGAGAAATAATTAGAATTATGCCATTTACGAGCATTTAATTAATGAAAGAAACACATAAAGGTTGATCATTTTGGAAGAGACATTTTTGTGTGGGGAAAAAGTTTATAATATTTGCACAGGAAAGAAGTGCAAACGCAGCATTACGTAATTAAAAATTCCCTGAGACCAGAGTTGGTAGGGATAGAAAAATAAACCGCAACACCCACGTATCTGGAGAGGAACATTATTTAATATCTTGGAATTGTGCGATCGATTTTCATGATCAAAGAAATCAGTTTACATTTAGAACAAGAGCTTTCCAGAGATATATTTTTAAATATTATACGACAATTACTTCAAAAGTTAGTGCTGGAGAAAATGAGGATTTTATCTTTTTGTCGCCGATTTGTATAAAAACCCTGGCGAAGCCAGAAAGATCATGCAGTCTTTACCAGACCTTGAGAGGTCGTGCTACGCTGTATCACCAACGAGCACCCCGTATGGGAGTGGCCAAGCAGTATCGTCATTAGTATCGCCGTGTGAAGACACATTAGAATCCTTGTATAGGATTTGAAGACAGCTGTGTGAAAGCTGACGGTAGCCAGTCTCTTGTAGAAGCGAGACTGGGTACTCTCTGTATCCCTGCAATAAATCACGCTAAGAAGCCAAGGCTATGGCCTCACCCTCGACGTATTGTGGTAGGTCGGTGAATGGTCTGTTTGAGTTATAGTACACAGAAGTGTTCAGAGTTTGTTTTAACGACCCGGTCTTGGAACCGAGGTCCCTTTATATGAATGATTATCGCTTGCAGAGTTCAGATCGTGGCTGTCTTATAATATAATGGTCTGTTAAGACAAATAATGATAAATCCCTAGTGTAATGATTATTTATGATTAAAAGATATACTCATATAAATAATAATGGATGTGTATTGAATTGATAGCACATTGTAAGTAAACATTACCGAGCCGTTTGGAGCTCTTATTTTAAAGATTGTGAAGTGATACTATATGGAAGTGAAACTTAGTGGAAGTTGTTGGTTTATGGAAAACCAAATATTATGATCTTAGATTTGTTTAATATGAATTCCTTGTTCAACTTTGAACAAGTAGGATGTGAAGGGTCAGTAATTTATTTGTTAAATTTTTGTAGCACCATATATTTGGATAATTAAATGTATCTTAATAGTAGGAGTTGATCTTTGTTTATTTTTTGAAGTGTATCCTCTATTTAATCCAAATTGTGTAGATCACAGAGTGGGAGAACAAACCATGAACCCCGATACTCCCGATTGAGCATTGCTGGCAAACTGTGATTTGCATATTTCATTGTTGAATGGGCACAGTACCACACCCGCATGTGTAAATCGCGTGAAAAAATTCTAGAGTACACCTTGATCCCCTTAAGCGCTTTAAACGTATTGATGAATTTTACGGCTTAATTTGGTTCCGTGTTAACCTTCTAGCCCATTTGCAAACTTTCACACTAATGTAATTAATGGAATTACATTGCGTCTTACAGCAATAGATGGACCTCTGAGAATCTGTTGCCATGGTTACTGGCTTGCATTTGTTCATTAGTTTATTAAATGAAATTAGTTTTCTGGGAATATCTCAAAAACGGTTGGTCCTAGGGCCTTAAAATGTGGTTTTCGGGTAGCCGAGTTTTGTCTCTCACATTGAGGGGCTGGAAATGAGCATTCCCTCGTCTTTCTACGCCTATTTCAGCATGTATTTTAAGGGGGTAGGCCCCCTTTGATGAGGGGTACGGAGAAGAGTTATATCAATGATAAGTGTCGTGCCTCTGATGGATATCTGTACCAAATTTTACGTTGATATACCCAGCCGTTCTCGAGTTATAAGGGAGCAAAATTGTCCACAGACGAACAGACAGACAGATACACGGAAAAAAATCGCGCGCATCCATCAAAAACAGTCTGAAACTCGTAAACAACTCAATTTTCCGTAGAAATTCAGAGAAAAACAGACAAACGTTCATTTTTATACCAGGTATATAGAGGGATATACTGCACCGGTCGGTGTTGACCGTGTTTTATTGCACAAATTTAGGTTTCACTCGCTAACCGTTGGAGATATACGAAAAGTGATAAGGACTTTTCGGATAGAAAATTAAATGTTAAAGCTCATGTATGCCATCAAAAGTTTGCTATTTCTTAGCGTTTTTTTTTTGTTTTTTTTTTTTTTTTGAAATGGAATTATGAAATTTTGAAACCAAAGGGTGTAGTGACGTCACAAATGTCGGTTTTACTCGCTAACCGTTGGAGATACTCGAAAAGTGATAAGGACCTTTTGGATAGGAAATTAAATTTCAAAGCTCCTAGGTGCCATCAAAAGTTTGCTATTTCCTACCGTTCTCTTTTTATTTGGCATGGAAATATGAAATTTTGAAACCAAAGGGTGTAGTGACGTCACTAAAATGGTCGCCATTTTTTAACAGTGCAAAATTTCGAAATCAAAAGTATCATATATGTAAACCTGGTAAATCAGCTACATCCATGCAAAATTTCATTTAAATCGGACCAGTGGTTCTTGCGTTATTGAGTAACACACAGACAGACAGACAGACAGAAAGACAGACACACACCATCTCATTTGTATATATTAGTATGATAATATGCTTTGTACATAACTTCCATAGCCTTAATTGGTATATCCTTGTTCCATACTAGTCCCCGTACCTGTTAGTAGAAAGCACTCCCGATTTGTATTCGTCTGCTAATTTCCAAATCTAGTCTTCCATCTTCAATCAGTTGACTTCCCAAGTAATTGAAGTGTTTCACCACTTCCAATTCCTTATCTCCTACTTTGATTACTCCTTTTCCTTCTTTCTTATCTCTACTCATCACCACTGTTTTACTCTTCTCCACATTTATCTTCAATCCCCATTGCTTAATCTTTTTATTTATTACGTCTAACTGTTCTTGTACATCCATCTCATCCTCGCCCCAGATCACAACATCGTCTGTAAACAACATTGCCTTCATCTCTGCCCTATTATATTCTTTCATTACTGACTTCATGATGTCATCCATCACCATTGCGAACAATAATGGTGTAAACACACTTCCTTGCTTTAGTCCAGTGTCAATTTTAAACCATTCCGATGTGCCGACTATAGTCTTCACTCTATTGTAGCAATCCAAGCACATTCCTATTTGTTAAGCTTTCCCAAACTTATGTTAATTGCCTCTATCAACATACAAAATTTAAGTTTGATTGTAATAGATTCTTAGATATTGAGAACCGTCTAATATTTCGGATGGTCGCCATGTTGGATTGTAATATGTATAGGCCATAAAGTTATGTTCCATTAAAGGAAAATTATTACGTAGGCTCATTACTCAAACTTTCACTTCCATCGCACGATTACGACACAAGAAATCAAAACTTCATTATAAAATTTCGCACAGCCGCCATCTTGAGGTTATGTAACCAATTGAACTAAAATAGATGCCAGTGCATCTCAATATGTATAAACATTTAATGTACCACACTTCACTCCGCTCAGATGGTTAAATTGCGAGAAAAGTCTATTAAAATGTTTCAACTTCGCTTAGCCGCCATGTTCGCTTTGTACTCCACAGATTTTTGAAACTTACAAACATAAACTTGTAGTAGTGCCTTGTATCACAATTAAAAATTTCAGGGTGATATCAGAAATATTTTCGGAGATATAGAATGCCGGTAAAATATTTCGCATAGCCGCCATCTTGAGGTTATGTGAACAATTGAACTAAATTAGAAGTCAGTACATTACAATCTAAATAAACTTTTGCTGTACCAAGTTTCATTGCGTTTGGATGGTTAAATCGCGAGAAAAGTCTATTTACAAGTCTCAAATCTACCTGGCCGCCAAGTTGGTTTTGTAGTAACCAGGTTTTTCAAAGTCTAATAGATGAACTTTTAGTAGTGCCTTTTATCACCGTAAAAAAAATCAGGGTGATATCGGTAATAGTTTCGGAGATATTGAATACTGGTGAAATATTTCGCACAGCCGCCATGTTGGATTGGTGAGACGTAATAAAGTTTAAAGGCCACGGTTGAGGTTGGCTAAAATGGTGCTAGGACCTTACCGAGTTACATTGAAATCGCCCCAGCCGTTTAAAAGTTATTAGGGGAGAAACACACACACAGACAGACACACAGGCAGACACACAGACAGACACACACACATACGCACACGCACACACACACACACACACACGCGGACAAAAGGTGATCTCATAAGCCTAATTTTTTTTTTTCATAAAATGAAAATAGGCTAATAGTGGTCGCCACCTGGTAATCTAAGTTTCACGCCTTTGCAGTGAGAAATTTGCTTCTCGCGTGACCAGTCACATTTGCACTAATTTCTGCGCAGTAGAGTTTCGCTATACACGTTAGTACTACCCAGAATGGTCTTCGAGCTGCACATTGAATTTTTGAGCTGCGCAGATTAGTGTTTGAGCTGTGCATTGCGTTATTGAGCTGCGCAGATTCGTTTTTTGAGCTGCACATTGACATTTTGAGATGCGCAGATTCGTTTTTGAGTAGCGCAGAGTATGTTCTTGAACTGCGCATTGAATTTTGGAGTTGCTGAGATAAGTTTTTGAGATGCGCATTGACTTTTGGAGCTGCGCAGATTAGTTTTTGAATTGCGAATTGCCTTATTGAGCTGCGCAGATTAGTTTTGAGCTGCGCATTGACTTTTTGATCTGCGCAGATTAGTTTTTGAGCAGCGCGGATTAGTTTTTCGAGTTGTACATTTACTTTTGGAGCTGCGCAGATTAGTTTCTTGAGCTGCACTTTGACTTTTGGAGCTGTGCATTGACTTTTGGAGCTGAACAGGTTAGTTTTAGGAGCTGCGCATTGATTTTTTGATCTGCGCAGATTAGTTTTTGAGCAGCGGAGATTAGTTTCTTGAGCTGCACATTGACTTTCGGAGCTGCGCAGATTAGTTTTTTGAGCTGCACATTGACTTTTATCATTTTAAATGATCTTGTCGACTTCGTCGTTACGCTGGGGCCTGGCGTTACGTTACGGTGACGGGTCGAAATGTACTCAGATGCACTGAGGTGTGTGACGTCATAGTACCGCTTGGTGCACGAGTTCCCCGACAATCTCTACTTCGTTAGTATAAGACAACAAGTAGTTCCGTGAAGAACTATACAGCCTATTTTCATATATCCTACTTATGTTAATTGCCACTATCAACATACACAATTTCTGTTTGATTACTGTAATAGATTCGTAGATATTAAGAACCGAATAAATATTTCGGATGGTCGCCATGTTGGATTTTATATATGTAGGTCCTAGAGTTATGTACTGTTACATGCAGATTATTGTGAACGTGTAGTATTCAAACTTCAATCGCATAATTAGGACACAAGAAAAAACAAGGAGATATAGAAATTATTCACAGCTGCCATCTTGAGGTTATGGAAACAATTGAAATAAATTAGATGCCAGTGGATTAACATTCGTATAAGGATTTACTGTACCAAGTTTCACTGCACGCGGATGGTTAAATTGCGAGAAACGTCCATGTGAATATTTATAATTCGCGTCACCGCCATGTTGGATTTGTGATCACCAGGTTATTTAAAGTCCTATAGGTGAACTTAATTTCATAGCCCCTATGAACATTAAAAAATGCAGTTAGATTGCTAAAATAGATTCGTAGATATTCAGTATCGTCTAAATATTTCAGATGGTCGCCATGTTGGATTGTTAAATGTGTAGGCCATAGAGTCATGTACCATTAAAGGAAAATTATTACGTAGGTTCATTATTCAAACTTTCACTTCGATCGCATGACTACATCACAAGAAATAAAAAATTAATTTTAAAATTCGCACTGCCGCCATCTTGAGGTTATGTAAACAATTGAACTAAATTAGATACCAGTGGATTACAATGTGTATAAATATTTCCTGTACCAGGTTTCAGTGCGATTGGAACATTAAATCGCGAGAAAGGTCTATTTAAAATGTTCAAATTCGCTTGGCCGCCATGTTCGTTTTGTATTTAACCGGTTTTTGAAAATCTTATAGATGGACTTCCAGTAGTGCCCTTTATCTCAGTACAAAATTTTAGGGAGATACCGCTAATAGTTTCAGAGATATAGAATGCCGGTGAAATATTTCGCACATCCGCCATCTTGTGATTATGTAAACAATTGAACGAAGTTATATGTCAGTGCATTACAATGTATATAAGCATATACTGTACCAAGTTTCATTGCGTTTGGTTGGTCAAATCGCGAGAAACGTCTATTTAAAAGTCGCAAATTCGCTTGGCCTCCATGTTGGTTTTGTAGTTACCAGGTTTTCAAAAGTCACATAAGTGAACTTATAGTAGTTCCCTCTATCACCATAGAAAATGTCAGGGAAATATCGGCAATAGTTTCGGAGATATTGAATGCTGGTGAAATATTTTGCACAGCCGCCATGTTGGATTGGTGAGTCGTAACAAAATTTGAAGGGCACGGTCGAGGTCGCCGGGAATAGTGCTATGAACTTTCCGAGTTTTATTGAAATCGCTCCTGCCGTTTAGATTTTATTAGGGGGACACACACACACACGAATCACACACACACACACACACACACGCACACACACACGGACAAAAGGTGATCTCATAAGCCTATTTTTTCAAAATTGAAAATAGGCTAAAAATCCCCGATTCTTGGATGTCACGGGTAATCTCGAGAACCTCAGGATGGATTTCTATGCGGTTTTCACCATTCTGTAAAGGATATCTCGAGGAAAGATTCTGTAGAAAATAATGTATGTAAGATCAAAGGAAGCCAAGCAGTAACGATTTCAGTGAAAAAGTCGAAAACAAACATGGCGTCCGTGCGCTTCTTAAGCTTATGCTGGGCAAACCGTTAAAAATATCAATATACTATGAGCGTAAGAATTGGTCAGCATGAAAAGTTCTACAAAAAAGTCCGGGAGAGCATATCTCTATCTTCAATACATCGCCCACTATAAGTGGATAGAAGTGGCTCGTCCCCGCGCGGTCTGGTGAGCGTGACGGCATCCCAAGGGCTAGACCTTGCTTTTCCCTTGATTTGCAATTGCCGTTCGCGAGTAATTTGAAACAAGATAAGCAACATAAGTATTAGGAAGATAATTTTCTAACATGTCAAGAGTCTTTGGCTTCGAATGAAGCGAGAAGCCTCCAGCCTTTCTAGCATTTTTCAGCATTTGTAGCACTTAAAATGATACAAAGTCTAGTCTTTCAGACTGACTGTCGCTTCTTTGAGCAGCGCAGATTAGTTTTTGAGCTGCAAATTGACTTTTGGAGCTGCGCAGATTGGTTTTTGAGCTGCATATTGACTTTTGAGCTGCGCATCGATTTTTTGAGCTGCGCGGATTAGTTCTTGGAGCTGCGCGTGCATTCCTTGAACTGAGCAGATTAGTTTTTTGAGCTGCATATTTTTTTTTTTCAGCTGCACAGAGTAGTTTTTGAGCTGCGCATTGATTTCTATCCTATGTTGTTTCATGGTTGTAACAGTGTTCATCGAAACTTATTAGGTATAGTATGTCAAAATTTGGTGCAGTTATTTTGTGCCAATGAATTAATCATGACTCATGAGATTTTAGTTTGGCTCCACGTGGTTGGATCGAGGGCGAATATAGTGACACTGACTGTGATAGTGAATACAATGAACATAAATATCTAAGAGCTATACAGCTACGACGGAACAGTTCCAGATTGTTTTCCGGGTAACAATGACAATGAAACGGGTGATTAAAAATAAGATACACGAACATCATGCCGCTTACATAAGCTTGATAAACCTGAGTTATAAGTGTTTACATTTTGTGAGGGGGGGTTATTTCTGTATAAGAGTAGGGGAGTAGTGATGGTTCTGCCCCCCCCCCCCCCCGCACTACTCCCAATGCGAACCGATAACTCCCGAACCCGTGGTCGGAGATTCACGAATGAAGTGTCGTTGGACTCGGGCTGACGGGGGCTTTGCTATGGACCACTCGTTATATATTTGAAAAAAAAAAACACATTTTTTTTCGAAATTAAGTGATAGTTTGAAAACCAAACATGATAGAACGTTGTGCCATGGCTTAAACGAATGGTCTTTATGACCTTTATTTTTTGTAATAAAACTTTTTTATTTTTTATGTTTTTTTGAAAACACTCCAATTTAGAATTTTTTATATTTTAGAAACTAGGAATTATACAAAAACGTTTGTTCGACATAAATGAAAGGTCCCTATGCCCCCTACCCCCAAAATAAATTTCAAGTCTCTAGGATAAAAACCTGACAGCAGTGGGATGATGAGAGGGCTGCGCCACTTAGGAAGTTGTGAGCCCCTGCGACCTTGGAATGGAAGGATTCATGCTAGGAGGGCATGCTTGGATTAGTTTTTTCGTCTCTTTGTGCTCTTTACGGGAATGTCAGTGTCGATAAGGTAAAAATCTGGAAACATGTTTTTTGGGGTAAAACCGTGATTTTAAACTTTTTGCTATATCTCGCGAACCAATGATGCCAGAGGCGTCTACGACGGGTCCAGGGACTCGGGGTGACGTCCTCTTTGCTATGGATCACTCTTTATAATTTTTAAAAAATTTGGAAACTCGATTTTGGGGTAAGCACGTGTTTTTTGTGATTTTTTCTGATTTCTCACGAACCAATAACGCTAGAGACGTGTACGAGGTGTTCTAGGACTCGGGCTAACGCCCCCTTTCAAATGTGGTTGATATGTTTTCCATAAAATAATTCACAAAGGACCTAACGACACTTTTGTTGAAAAAAAATTCTCTTCACCTGTTTACAATGTTCATGAAGCGTGGTGGTTGAGAGAGACGATACTGCTGGGTGTGTGTGTGGGTGTGTGTTTCAAAAAACCTGTCGCTAACCACAAGGACCATGCTTAATAGAACAATCGCTATTTCGGCGGGTCGGTGTATGACAGAGCGAGGGTTCGTTTTCTGATATTTTACCTTTAACGTGTAAACGGTGATGAGAACTTGGTTCTATGTTGGTCGAAGCGAGTAGAGAAAACAAACTTGCCAAGGAGCAGAGGAGCAGGAGGTGAATGTCATTTGAGCTTATTGGAATGCGCTGATCAGACTTGACAACAGGTGCGATGGAAAAATGACAATGACGCTTGAGGGTGAAATAATCCGACAACCGTGGTGGCGGGGAAGAGCGAAATGCATGCATACACATGTGAAACCACATGAGGGCTAAACAAGTCACATCGTGTTTGCTTCGTACGTGACAAAATGCAAGTTCAGGTGAAATTTGATCTGCCACAGGTGTTCACCTTGGGCGTTGGCTGTCCACGTGCACGATAAGAGAACGTTCAAAGCGTGGGAAAAAAAAAAGATTATACATTCAAGGTAACATATATAAAGACATGTTATCATTTCCACACTCACTTAGGTGACTACTTTTGAACACACTGCGTTGCGTGAAACACTTGGTCTTGTTTAACAGTTTTGGTGTTGGTGGAAAATACTTAACCTTGTTGTGAGGTAGGTATATATTTATTGATTTATATATTTATTGATTTATATATATTTAAAAGCAATTATTTATTGATTGTATTTATAATTAAATGTTTATTTATTTGTTTCTAGATAACGTGTATAGTATAACTGTTGTGTGTCTGTGGGAAAGATATTGAAAAAAGGGAGAAAGACAGACAGCTAGAGACGGAAACCATTACCACACTAGCCCACGAGACGGGGAATAAAGCAAAGCATTACACGTCAAGGTGAGATTTGTTGTTTTATATATAACCTGTTTGATTTTGTTTTGTTTATGATGTGCATAAACTATATGGAATGGATATACTTATTGTGGTTTATTTTAATTTCTTTTTTGATATTTGGAAAAAAAAGCTCTACTGCTTTAGCCACAACAGCTGAAAACGAAGTGGCTTTAGAGTGGAACCATAGTCAGACAGTCTACATTTCTAAACTCAGGTGAGAGTGTTCTTTCAAAATAATGTATTTTACTGCTGCGGATATGTTAACTTGGGAACCCCTAAACAGTTGTTTCAAATCGCGTGTGTGCTCTGGTCGTGTGGTCAATGTTAGAAATAGTTTGATTCCCAAAGAATTTTTAGAATCCGGTTTTGAAATTTTAAAAATTGAAATTTGTACAGCGCAAAGGTTGCATATGGCTTTAAAGGTGAATACAGAACTAGTGTGCGATTTCATATATAAAAAGAAGGAGGTAGAGCATAAAGAGACATTTTATATTTGCAGTGAAATGCAAGAGCTATTCATAGCCCATAATTTGGAACAGTGGAATGAAACCCACGTGGTGAATGCCTTGCTATCAAAATTTGATAAACTGCAACAAGGACCCAGTGGTCTAGCGTTAAACAAAATTCATTATCTACAAATCAACATTTGTCATTTTAATCCGTTGAATGCTGGGTCTAGCTATATTAAAACACCACCAGCAATAGCTTCGAAAAGGGCTGTGGTGAATATTGAAAATTTTGATGATGACTGTTTTCTGTGGGCTGTGGCTGCGTATTTGCAGCCAGCTCAAGATCGACATGTTAACAGACCAGCAAAGTACAAGGCCAAGTTTGAAGAATTAAAATAAACTTTACATTTAACTCGAGTATCGTTCCCTATGGACTTAACCGAGATCCATAGGTTTGAACAAGATAACCAGGACTTTTCGTTCATGGTGTATGGCCTTGATGGTGATGAGATTGTGGGTCCTCTTTATGCCACAAAAGAACCGAAATGACACCACATTCATCTGTAGGAGAGGTGAATCACTATTGCCGCATTAAAAGCTTAAGTAGATTGCTAAGCAGTCAAATGTCCAAACATGTTCGTGCAAAACATATTTGTGATCGTTGCTTGCAATATTTTACAACTCCTACGCTTTTGGAACGTCATAGGGTAGATTGTGTATCTCATGAAGCGGTGAGATTGATATTGCCACAAGGGGACAAGGCTGTGTTGAAATTTAACAACATTCATAATCGTGACACTGTTCCCTATGTGGTATATGCAGATTTCGAAACTCTCACTACACCCATGGCGGGATGTGAACCAGATCCCACCATTAACTCAACCACCCCCATTCAAAAACATGAACCTTTTGCCATAGGATTTAACATAGTGTGTGCCTATGATCCCACACAATCCGTTTACAAATACCGTGAGGGGCCAGATTGTGCCAGATGGTTCTTGAATGAACTTGTCAAGTTGGCCGACCATGAACAGGGATTACTGGACCACCCAGTACCCATGATCCTAACTCAAGAACAGCAGCAACAGTATGAGCATGCCACGACATGCCATATTTGCGAAATGCCACTGATCAGTGCTTAAGACACCGTTCGTGATCACTCGCACTTTACGGGGGAGTTTCGTGGAGCTGCACATAGTAAATGCAACTTGAACTTTCCAGCTCCTCATTTCATCAGTGTTTTTTCCACAATCTGGCGAATTATGACATTCAGTTTTTGATTCGTGAATTGGGTCATGTCAACAAGGGCACGTTTACCATTATCCCCCAAAACCATGAGCGTTTTACAGCCCTGACATGGAGGTTGAGCGACTTAAGCATTCGATTTTTGGATTCCTTTAAGTTTATGGCATCCTCGCTAGACAGCCTTGTGAATGGCTTGAATGAGGAGGAATTAAAAAATACCAGAATGCATTTTAATGATCCTGAGCAATTTCAATTGTGCATTCGGAAAGGTATATTCCCGTATGATTTCTGCAACAGCTGGGACGTGTTAAAGCAAAGAAAACTCCCACCACAAGAGAAATTTTACTCGAAACTAACACGCAGTACCGTTTCCGATGAAGACTATGCACATGCATGTCAAGTTTGGCGAGTGTTTGGCATTAAGACGCTAAGTGAATATGCTTTGCATTACCTAAAACTGGATGTATTGCTGCTCACTGATGTGTTTGAAAAATTCCGTGAGTTGTGTCAACACATTTACGGTCTTGACCCGGCTCACTATTATACGAGTCCCGGGCTCTCGTTTGATGCCGCTTTGAAATACACTCAAGTGGAATTGGATTTACTCACTGATGTAGACATGGTTCTATTTTTTGAAAAGGGCATTCGTGGCGGCTTTGGGTCGCTTAACCAACGCCATGCCGAAGCGAACAATGTCTACATGCCTGATTATTCACCAGACAAACCAGAATCGTACTTAATGTACTATGACGTGAATAATTTGTACGGTTACGCCATGAGTCAGCCTTTGCCCTATGGGAAGTTCGCTTGGCTGACAGACAAACAAGTGTCAGAATTTGATGTGAACAGGGCTAGCCAAGAAACAGGCCGTGGATATGTGCTGTTATTGAATATTGAATATCCCTCATACTTGAATGATGAACATGCCGATTTCCCATTCTGCCTTGAGCAAATGGTTCCCCCTGACAGTAAAGTGAAAATTGAAAAACTCATCGGCACACTTTACAACAAAAATCAGTATGTGTTACATATCCAAATGTTAGTGCAATGCCTCGCCCAAGGCTTGGTGTTGAAGAAAATCCACAGGGGTATTACATTTGCTCAAAAAGCATGGCTTGAGCCATACATGCGACTCAACACAGAGCACCGACAAATGGCAACACAGCAGTTTGAAATTATTTTTTTAAAATTAATGAACAACTGCATCCATGGCAAGCCCATGGAGAATGTCCGTAAATACCGTGGCATTAAATTGGTCAATGTCTGGGAGGGGCGTTGGGGTGCCCGGCGGTACATTTCCAAGCCAAATTTTAAATCGATCAACATCATCGATGAGGATTTAGCCACTATTGAAATGAGTAAGACCAGCGTGACCATGGATAAACCCATTTACTTGGGCCAAGTCATTTTAAACTTTTCTAAATCGGTCATGTATAGATTCCACTATGAGTTTGCCAAACGCCATTTTGAGGACGTCTCTCTTTTGTTTATGGACACGGACTCATTCATTTACCACATTCGCCACTGCAACCCTTATGACGTCATGAGGCAGCATAGTGACTGGTTCGACACTTCTTGCTATAGCGCTGACAACGTGTTTCAGCTGCTCATAAAAAAAAAGAAGGAAATGGGTGTTTTAAAAGATGAATGCGGTGATTCCGTCATGACGGAATTCGTAGGTTTGGCTTCGAAAATGTATGCTTATCGCACACTAGACTGTAAGAAAGCCAAAAGAGCAAAAGGTGTAGGTAGGGCAGTGGTAAAATCGCTACGTGTAGACGATTACTTAGCGGTTTTACACACTGGCAAAGCTATGTCTCGTACGCAGTGCAGGATACAATCCAGCTACCATCATTTGTATCTTGTGGAACAGAGAAAACGCAGCCTCGCCTCCATGGATAAAAAACGTGTGTGGGCTGATGACCTGCTCACCAGCCTGCCCTGGGGTTATGATCGCAAGGAGGAGGAGGTGTGATGTCATTGTTTAATCGTTTATGGGACATGGCTTTATGTAACTTGTAGATTTAGTATTTTGTAAATACTGGTTTTTGTCATTGTAAATAGTAGATTTTGTAAATAGTGGCAACCCACTTGGACCTTTTGCTCTTTAAAAAAGTTCTATGCAACCTTTTTTTTAAATTGACTGGTAAATAGTTTGAATTCTTTTAAAGCTGTACAAAGTCGAGTTTTTTTTAATATTTAATGAGTAATAGTATTTTTTTAGTAACTTTAGTAACTAGTATTTAATTATTTTTTGTAATGTAAATGATAAACTAACAAAGTTCTTTTGGGATGAGTGTGCATGTCGAGAATGTGCTTTTGGGAATAAATAATGTGGTTGTGTTTGTTCCCACAAAGACAGGTGTGAATGTATGAGTAGAGAGAGAAAGCTGGTGTGTATGTTTGACCAGAGCAAACACGGTGAGGTAGGGTGGGTGGTAGGGGGTAAATGGTCACTTATATACTCATTTTGTTCTCAATAGTTTTTTTTTGAAATGTGGCAGACAATATACAATATTTTTGTAAAAACAGTCTTACCTGCATTAGTCGTAGACCTTGACGTTTCCACAATCCCATAAACTCACTGCAGCATCGCCATGGTCATGCACTTGCATCAACATCATTGTCAAATCTCAACTTTCAACATGCACCAAATGGAAAAATGTCAAAACAGCAAAATGGAAAATCTATGTTTCCATATCACCAAAAAAAAGTGGAAATGGCCAAGTGTGAAATATGAAAATTCAAAAACATCAAACGGACATTGCTTAAAAAGTGTCATCAGCAAAATGGAATAATCCATATCATCAAAAACTTAAAACTTGGAACGAACCTTTTTTTAAAACTGTAAATTGCAAAATGACAAATGGCAGTGTGTGAATTCATCATGTGTGAAATGTGAAAATGAAAAATCAGCCATCAACATCATGATTTCAAAAATAAAAAAACAAAACATCGTGCTCTGGTAAACCTTCGTTTTTATTTCATAGTCATAGTGAATTGAAAAAAGAAAAATAGAATACAAACAAATCCCAATTCCTCACTCCTCAATTCCTTAATGATCATGTCTATGCATCATCAACTTTCCTTTCATAGCACACATGACAATCAGGGCTGTCATCCTTTCACCCACTGAGGCATCACGGGATTTGAAAAGTTGTTTAGCTTTTTTCAATAACAATTTATCTGCCACATGTCTTAAACCAGGATGACTATGGCGATAAGAAAGGTCATGTTCTTTGCATGCTTGATCCAAAAGGTTAATGGGTTCATCTCCACGCTGCAAACGTTTTTCAAGACGAGTTCCAGGGCCACAAAAACGATAACCTGGAAAATGGGTTTCGAAAGGTAAGTATTGAATCACTTTGTCAATGACGCCATTGCCAGTACAGGTCTGGCATATCCCTTTCCCTTGATGGTAAAAAGGTTTGGTCTTCCTCCTCCTCTGTGGACGATGTTTGTGTTTGTTGTTGTTGTTGCTTCTTCTCGCCATGACACCCGTGGAATGATTCAACAAAGTCTTTACACGGACTTTTACGACCGTGATACAGTTTCACTAGCTGGCAAGTCGCATAGACGGTATTTTTGCCATGGCCACTTGCTTATGGTGATCGTAATCCGTACAGGCTTGCAATTCACTCAACACAGGGTCTTGAGTCCATGATTCTGGTACATGTTGCCAGATTACTTTCACTGCGTTGGCAGCCACATAATAAATAAACGATTTGGGGAGCGCCAAGAGTTCCTCTTTGGTAAAACTGTCTAGTTTTTTTTTGCACACAAAGAACTTGCCAATGGCTTTGTCCGTAGCATTGCCTTTCTCCATGGTATCACGTGCTGTAGATGTTTACAAGTCGCTTGTAGAAATCTCACTGGCGTCATTCACAGGTAAATCTTGAGTTATCATTTTGTTCAACAACTCCCAGCAGGCATGGGTGGTTAGCCAATGAAAGAGATGCCACGCATGCGATAGGGCTGTATGGGTAATGTTGCCACAGGAACAAGTATCCATGAGCGTTTGCAGGGAGGGGCAGCCCAACTCCATGAGGTCGATACATTGACAGTAAGACGCCAAAAATGGTTGCAACCATTGACGTTTTTCATTACCTTTCACAAATACCACATTGGCCGAGGACAAGTGTGCTTTCATGACCACGTCCAAATATTTATAGGAAATGGTTCCCTGATTCCAGTCTAGTTGCCTATGATTTTCAATCCACTGGGATTGCTTACGATCTTTTTCACACAACAAATCAAAAGCATGGGGCGGATTAAATAGCAAATGCGTAGCTTGCGATATCCAAAACGTGGTACAAGCGATAATGGCCACTTGTTTAAATATAAATTTGTTGTCACCAATTTTAAACCCTTGGCAATCCACAATGAGTGTGCACAACATGTTGACGCTTTCCTGGACCAAGTTCAACTGACGACTGACTGACGATCGACCACTAAAGTGTGATCATGGCATGGACTTACCTGCCATGCTAGATTCAAATTGAGGTTAGGGTAAGACAGGAGTACATGCAAAAATAAGAATTTAAGAATTACATCATTTTATTACCATAACACGTCTTACAGGCTTTTGTCATTTTGGGATAAGGACGATACCAACTGATACAACAATATAGTGTCTTGTGTTTGTAACGTCCATAACACCGATGATGTCCCAATGTCTCTAAACTAGGCGTTTTTGATGGTGAGCTGCTCACTGAAGCACCATGGACACCATACGGTCCACACGTATCGTAACTTGTTTTTTTTTTCTTTTCATTACCCAGGGACACAAGTGAGGGATAGCTTGAATGACAGGGTATATTTCCCAATTCCATTCTACACAGGTAGGAGCAGGCGGGTGACCAGCGCTGATGTTCCTGCATGGATTCATCGCCCTCCTGCCATTGGTCTATGATGATGGGACAAAAGGCACATTTCACTTCATCTCTTGTTTTTAAATAGTAGATCCAGCGGCCGCCAAGTCTTGAGGGTTTATGAAAGGCACCGGCCACGTGGCAAAAGTCTTGAAACGTTCCTCAGAGTTTAAATTCAGGGATGTGACGTCTCTTGAGGCTTTAAAGCAAGACATGACTGAGCGGCTTGACATGGGTTGACCTGTTTTTTATACACTCGTAACTTGGTTGGACAGTGGAAAATAGTTGACTTGTTTGTGATGAATAATCAAACAGTAGGCCGTCGTATTGGCTGGTACATTGTCATGCGTTTCAAAATCTAGTCGAATGTCAATATTGGATGGCTTGACAGACTCTTCCAGGTAAGAACAGTCAATGACAATCAGTGGTGCTCTTGCCTTAAACGCTTGGGGTAGCAGCATGGGGCCGTTCTCTTTTTGATAATACGACCATCCAAATTTAGAAAACAAGTCGTACAGGGGGCCAAACTTATTTTTTGAAAAATCCAAATCCAGTCCTTCATAGGGAAACACGGCTCCGTTGAGGAAAAGACGTGCATTTCTCAATTGCAGGTGATCAAATTGCGTGGCATCTTTGGTTTGTTGATACTTGCGATTCGTTTGAAAGCCCACGATCAGGTAGAGAGGTCTCTCTGTATAGCGAGCTGTTTTTACAGACCAACTGTGTGTGTTGGTGGTGGGCAATAGCGGATACTCATGGAGTGCCCAGCTTCTAAATTCCATGGGTAGAGGCATATCTCTCTTTACCATTTTGAGTATGTCCAGTTTTTTGCTATCGTCAAGGGTCACATGGGGCACTTTCCATAGCAAGCGTTGTAGTTGAATTTTTGAATCGATGGGGGCATTGTCGGCTCCCTTGAGTGCATTATTATCACTCCTGTCCCTCACTAGATAAAGCACTTGTCTTGCGTTGACCACAATGCGTTGGTGATCTTTGGCAAAGCCTAAAATCAGTTTAAGAGGTAAATATCCAGTAAAGGTCCCATCGGTGTGTACCATCCAGTCATTGGTCGAGTCAGGACACCAACCTGCCATGCAAAGTGTTTTACCTTCTTCCTCACTATAAGGGGGGTATAGTTTCATGACACTGGAAATGCCCACATTTCGAGTGCTATCCATCACGATATCGTTAATCACGTAACGTACTTCAGAAAACAGAAAGGCCAAACCATGGTTGGCCAACTTGGATGTGGTGGGTGTAGAGCCATCGGCTTTGGTGAGCCTACCTTCAATCTGAATGACACTGTCATGCGGTAGGGTGTAAATAGCTTGGTTGTTGATAACAAATTGAATTTCATCATTGTTATTGAGTCCAGGTGTTTTAGCTTGATAGGAATCGAGATCAATTCTTACCACTCCTGGTTGCTCCTCGATGCGGTTCGCTATCTCTAGGATAGAATTCATTATGAGGGTTGACGTGGTAACCCAAATGCTGTAAAATCTGCTTGCCTTGAGATGTTAACGTGTATTCACGTGGCAAACAACTAACACCATTCCTAGACGGTGTTGTTGCTTTATACACAAACTTCATAGTGGCTTTAGCACCAACTTGTAAGTCACTGGTGTGGTAGAATCTAGATCAATGAGTTGTTGATCTCTATTGATCAGTCTTAATGTTATATTACTAATACTATCGACAGCCACAGAATGAAAAAGCACCACTGGAGGGTTTTCACGAATAATATACCCATTGGGCGATGTCACAATAAAGTCATAAAGCGAATGCGATGGTTCTTGATTGGTGTACACTTGGCTAATAATATTACACGTCACCGACACATGATGGTCCTCAATGAATTTCACTTCATGGTCCGAATCATGTTTTTTGTTGGGCTCCAACACACGTGGTTTAAATCCTAGTAATGGACCAATGGAATCGGGGGGGGGGGGGGGGGGGGTGTTTTAAAGTCAATGTTGAAGGTAGAAAAAATACTGCAGCGATGAGTGTTGGTATTTCCTACAAGTTCAAACTTGTGCGTTCCTTCGAGAAATGATTTTAAACCATACTCATTGATCAACACCACATAAACGTGTTCATAAATGTCATCGATCTTTTATCCGCCAGAGTTCAGGGTGAGCACAGAATCATCATAGTAAAACTTCTTGTTCACATTTCCACGTATGTTGTATATTCGATTGTACCTTTCAAGAGAAGCAGGGGCGTGGTGGCTCAGCGGTCTAGCTGTATGCCTCTCACCAAGGCGGTCCGGGTTCGATTCCCGGTCAATGCATGTGAGATTTTCGAAGTGAAATGCCATGTCCTGTGGTTCGGATTCCACGTAAAAAGGAGGTCCCGTGGCTCATGATCTCAAGATTAACGGTCACGTTAAACTACAAGCTTCCTTTCCTTTTTTTTCAAGAGAAGCAGGTCCTAAACCATAGGGTTTTTCACCCAATTCGATAGGCGGGTAAAAGTCTAGGCTGACTTCAGATCCACGTCCATGCAGTGTAAACGTTTTACTTTCTGCGTATACTGGTGCGTTTTTGCTTATGCTGCGTCTTATATAAAAAAAATAAACACAAACGTGCACACTGTTGGCTGTTAAACGTTTTCTCACGTTCCACATTATAATATATCTTGATCCTGTTTCCAAAGTAGGTCACTAGTTCCATGGGCGGGGGCAAATTCCCAAAACTGTCAAACTACCATACGATGGATCCCTCTTTGACATAAGCTACATAATGTGTTCCTGGTCCTCGGTGATCATCCAAATTGACAACAGCACATTCCTGTTTCCAGGCTCGAGGAGGTAATTGGTTTCGCAAAAACACTCCTCGAAAATGAGAAAGCATTCGTTGTTTAGCATAACTTTCCACTTGTTGATGCGTCAGGGCATGTCTCGCTATGGCTGAGGTAATTTTTTTTTAATATTTCGAAATGGTGAAATCCCAAATCCTTGTTGATAAGAAAACGGCTGGCTTTAAATTGGCATTTCTAGGCCCCATAGCAATCGCTTCCATCGTTTCATTGAGTCGCTGACTTTCTTTGAGTTGTTGCTTGCCCTGCTGCGCTGCTTTAATGGTTTTTCCCACTGCACTGGCACCGCCCAAAAGTGAACCCAGAGCAGCCAAACCGGCAAATAATGCAGGTAAAAATCCCGCTCGTTTGGGGACAGGAATCACTCGCCCTTATTTTGAACCCTGTCGCCGACGATTTGGAATAACATGTCTCTGTGCTGCTCGAAGGGTTTTCCTTATGGTCAATACATTATTTTTTCTTTTTTCTTTTGCAAGGGCTTGTCCACGAATGTCTTAAGACCAGGCTTTGCCAAGGACAGGATCTTTTTTTAGTCTTTCTCACCACATACCTTTGTTTCACCATGATGATAATGATCAACTACCTTTCACAAGAAAGTTTAAATCACAACTAACGTCAGATGGTTATTTCATGGCTGTATATTCCAGTTCCACATAAAGTGGGAAATCGTTTATGGTTTTTCCCGCTTGCTTTTCATCCCATGTCAACATGAGATGAAAGGATAATTCGTCACCTGCATTGACCATTTCATGGTTATGGACCAACATCCTATGACCATTTATCTTTATTTGTAAATGGTTCTCATCAGGTATGGCATATTTGATGTGAATGGTTCCATCATAGTGTAATCGATAGTGGCTTAAACCCGAAGCAAGCACATGGGTCAAGTGCTGGTCACGAGCTAGCGGTAAATGGTTTCTGTCATTCAAAGGTTTTTCATTTGTCAGATACACTAAAAATACAGATGGGATAAATTTATAAAGCCTTTTCATTTCATAGGTCACGTAACGCTTGGTACAGACATCGTCTTCGTCTTGCGGGTCTTTCACGTGAATAATCCGATGGTGATTAGCGCTATAGCCATTCGCCGTAAGCTGGGGCACTTTGTCATAAAACTCATACACTTTGTTATCCACATACGTTTTCGTAGTAACGTCTGTAGACACTTGAGGATGTTTTACATGGGTTAACCGCTTCCCCTTAAAGTCATTATCTCCCTGTTTTGTGCGTGGCACTACTGACCTATCCACATAGTGCTTATTGGCAGGATCTGATTCTTGTTTAGGATCATGTATGGGAACAGACCTAGCTTTGGCCATCAACGCACGTCCAAAGACATCCATCGTCAACCTGTAGTACGAGTCTACTGTTTCTATGACAAGGCTCGGTGTCCTGTATATAGACAACCTGCTAGCTTGTCTAAGCCTTAGTTGATATGAAGATTATTAAGCAGCAAGAGTCATTCCCCGTGGGGGACATGGATTCCCATCTCTGTTCCACATCACGTGAACAACGCCATGGTTCACTGTTTCCATCTTCCATTCGCTGCATCATTGTGGGTCCTTCCGGCTGTGGAAAGACCAATCTTTTGCTGACGCTCATTGCAGCGCCCAATGGTCTGCGTTTTCAAAATATTTATATTTTTGCAAAATCTCTCTACCAACCCCTCTACGTGTTTCTGGATCAAGTCATGTCTGGATTACAAAAAGAGAATATGGGTTATTTCACATTTTCCATGCAAGAAAATGTGATTTCACCGGATGAGGTAAAGCCAGATTCACTCATGATTTTCGATGATGTATCCACTGAACGATAAGGCATCATTCAAAGCTATTTCAGCATGGGTCGTCACAAACATATCGATTGCTTCTCTTTTGGACAAATGTATTCTAAAATGTCCAAACAGTTGATTCGTGACAATGTCAATGTCATTGTTTTATTTCGCCAGGACGAGAGGAACAGTCGTCACATTTATAATGAACATGTGAATCTGGATATGACCTTTCAAATGTTTACTGAATTGTGTGCCAAGTGCTGGAACACTCAACGTCATGCCTGTTTAGTGATTGACAAACAAAGTGAACTCAACCAAGGACGGTATCGCTTAGGGTTTGATCATTTTATTGCTATTTAAGGCCCTGTCTCATTCCCCGTCATGTCATTTGTCAAGACACCATGGCGTTAGCAGAGAGTCAATTGAAAAAGCATATTATTAGAGCAAAAAATACTATTCGCCAAAAGTTTCGTCAATTGAAACAATCACGTGCAAATCATGCTTTGTTTATTCAACAAAATTTAGCACCTCCGCTAAAAGCATTGTTGAAACCCTCTTTCAAGCCATCTGAAACGCTACCCACCGTTTAACAAGCCACTCAGACGCTGCACGAGGACCCTGTGGAAGAGGAAGAGGAACAGGAACAGGAAGATTTGACTAGTGTTAGCGAAGTTGAGGATGACGAGGAACATGTGTTTACGCCTCAAAAAAAGGCCGCACCCCTTGCAAAGTTTTTGAGAAAAAAGAAATCCTTGGCCATGGTCGAAACACCTTGCCCTTCCAGAGCGTCTCCGTTTTCACAACTCTTGGACAACCCTCAACATAAAGCTCAACAGAAAACCATTTTAATAAAATATTATGGATCAACATTGGAACCCTATTTCACCGATCTATTTATTGGAAACACAGATACCACGTATGGTGTTCGCTATGAGGATGATAGTTTTAAAATTGGCGATTCATCCATTAAATTTCCTCGTACTAAAGCTGTCATTAAAAACATCAACTATAAATTAACGCCAGGACTGTTAAAGCTGCTCTTTTCTCGGACTCCCTCTTCCCATGATTATACACCAGAGGATCTTGACAAATATAAATCCATTTTATTGGATACCCATGCCCACAAAAGACAGTATGATCCCACGCAACAAGTAAATGCCAATATATCTCAAAAATATAAAACCATCATTGCAAAAATATGTCCCACCAGTCAAAGTACTCGTCGTAAAGCATCCGCTTCGGGAGTGACATTTAAACCATTAAAACCCCTTGTGGATCTTACCTACTGGCACAATCCCAATAAGCTCGTCCAGCGGCTACAGTTGTTGCATGCCTCACGTCAAGCTGGCCATACCGGTCACGATTGGGAAATTCAAGAAATTGAACAAGAACTTCGAAATGCCAAAACTATAGTTTAAGCCCTCACCCATTAAAATGGGTATTGCTCACGAGTTGCATCGCCCAGCTAGGCGTCACTATCCACGACTCAAGGTGATTTCACGAGGTGTGGATGAACTTTGGCAGGCTGACTTGGTTGAAATGATACCCTATGCTGGCGTTAACGACGGTGTACGCTATATGTTGACCGTCATTGATGTCTATTCCAAAATGGCCTTTGTTGAACCTGTGCGTCGCAAATCTGGTCCACTAGTTACCAAGGCCTTTCAACATATTATTCAACACTCCAAACGTCAACCTCAGCTGCTACAAACTGACCAGGGGAAAGAATTTTTCAACAAGGATTTCTCCAGTTTTCTCAAATCTAAGGATATTCACCATTACACCACGTACAGCAATCTCAAAGCCAGTGTGGTCGAGCGGTTCAACCGAACATTGAAAACCCATATGTGGATAGCGTTTACCGCTCAGGGCACGTATCGCTGGTTGGACATGTTACCAGAGCTAGTATCACGTTACAATGACACCAAACATAGAACGATTGGGACCAAGCCACGCCTCGTGACTAAAAATATTCAGCGACTGGATAAACTGCTTAACCCTATAAAAACAGCCGATGCTAAACGTCACCGACTGAAAATTGGGGATTTTGTTCGTGTGAGCAAATTTAAGTCTGCCTTCAATAAGGGCTACACGCCTCAGTGGGGGACTGAACTATTTCGAATTCGTCAATTCAACTTGGACACTCCAGTTACCTATTTACTCGAGGACCTCAACCATCAACCCATAAAAGGTAGATTTTATCTCTATGAACTTCAGAAAACAGCATTTCCTAAGCATTATCTTGTGGAAAAAGTGTTGAAACAGAAAGGAAATTAACTATATGTCAAATGGTTAGGATTTAACTCTATGTTTAATTCTTGGATCTATAAATTACATGTTGTGTGAACCAGTGTACTTCTTATTCACACATGTTGTACACCTCCTATAGCTCTGCGTGTACAGCGCTCCGCGCTTCGTGCCTGTTCATACATGTTTGTCTTTCCCTTTCCACCTGTGTTCCCTCTTACATTACCCCTCCCCCCTCTCCCCCCCCCCCCCCTCCACCTCCCACCACAGCTGTTCGCAGCTCTTGCCTATCTATTGATTGTGACATCATTCCCACAAGTTGCATCATACTTTATACTGGATCAGCGATTCCCACTCTTTGAACATTCTGTTATCGGACACGTGGACAGATAACATCCAAGGTGAACACCTGTGTTGGATCATATTACACGTCAACTTGCATTTTGTCACGTACGAAGCAAAACAGGATGTGACTCGTTAACGGTTATCGTACACGTGGACAGCTAACACCCAAGGTGAACACCTGTGCCAGATCAAATTTCACATGAACTTGCATTTTGTCACGTACGAAGCAAACAGGATGTCACTGGTTTAGCGTACATGTCATCTCACACGTGTTCCATGCATATCGCTCTTCCCCGCCACCACGGTTGACGGATTATTTCACCTTCAAGCGTCATTGTCATTTTTCCATTGCACCTGTTGTCAAGTCTGATCAGCGCATTCCAATAAGCTCAAATGATATTCACCTCCTGCTCCCCTGCTCCTTGGCAAGTTGTTTTTCTCTAATCGCTTCGACCAACATAGAACCAAGTTCTCATAACCGTTTACACGTCAAAGATCCCCTTCGAGGGTAAATGTGTGAATAAATACGAACCCTCGCTCTGTCATAAACCGACCCGCCGAAATAGCGATTGTTCTATTAAGCAAGGTCCTTGTGGTTAGCGACAGGTTCGTTGAAACACACACCCAGCAGTATCGTCTCTCTCAACCACCACGCTTCATGAACATTGTAAACAGGTAATGATAATTTTTTTTCAACAAAAGTGTCGTTAGGCCCTTTGTGAAATATTTTATGGAAAACATATCTACCACATTTGAAAGGGGGCGTTAGCCCGAGTCCTAGGACACCTCGTACACGTCTCGAGCGTTATTGGTTCGTGAGAAATCAGCAAAAATCACAAAAAACACGTATTTACCCCAAAATCGAGTTTCAAAATTTTTAAAAATTATAACGAGTGGTCCATAGCAAAGAAGACGTCACCCCAAAAAGTTTAATATCACGGTTTTACCCAAAAAAAAACATGTTTCCAGATTTTCACCTTATCGACACCGACATTCCCGTAAAGAGCAAAACGAGACGAAAAAACTAATCCAAGCACGCCCTCCTAGCATGACTCCTTCCATTCCAAGGTCGCAGGGGCTCACAACTTCCTAAGTGGAGCAGCTCTCTCATCATCCCACTACTGTCAGGTTTTTATCCTAGAGACTTGAAATTTATTTTGGGGGTAGGGGGCATAGGGACCTTTCATTTATGTCAAACAAACTTTTTTGTATAATTCCTATAATTCCTAGTTTCCAAAATATAAAAATTTCGAAATTGGAGTGTTTTCAAAAAAACATAAAAAATAAAAAAGTTTTATTACAAAAAATAAAGGTCATAAAGACCATTCGTTTGAGCCATGGCACAACGTTCTATCATGTTTGGTTTTCAAACTATCACTTACTTTCGAAAACAAAAATTTTCAAAAATGTTTTCAAAAATATAACGAGTGGTCCATAGCAAAGCCCCCGTCAGCCCGAGTCCAACGACACCTCATTCGTGAATCTCCGACCACAGGTTCGGGAGTTATCGGCTCGCATTGGGAGTACGGGTGGTGGTGGTGGTGGGGGGGAAGAACCATCACTACTCCCCTACTTATAAGAAATGTTCATTTCAACTGCAAATACATGTACACATGAAATCAAATGAGTGTGTTTGAGTCTTCAGTCTTTGGATTGGTTTGATGCAGCCCTCCATATATATAAAGGAAGAGTCCTGACTGACTGACTGACTGATAATCAACGCACTGCAAAAACTACTGGAGATAATTGCATGAAACATTGAAGATATGTTCCTACCATAGTGTAGATGCGCAATAAGAAAGGATTTTAAAAAATTCCGATTTTAAAGGGGGTGAAAAGGGGTCAACTGTTAATTTACTTTTTTTTTATACTTGACTGGGACAAAATATCGAAGTTGTTGCATCAAGACCAGACATATCTCATTTTACCGCCTCTCGACGCGAGAAACAGTACTCGGTACCAAAAATCACATTTTAAGGCACTAAAACCAACAGTTTCAAAGATATTCCCAGAAAATTATCTTCGCTCTGATAAACTGATGAACTAATGGCAAGTCCATATCCATGGCAACAGTAGCTCAAGACATGACATCCAATTGTCCATTTATTCCTGTAGGAGGCAACGCCAATCCACTTATTATCTAAAACACGACAGACTAGCTGCGAGGCTCAGCGGTAACGTTCTAGCTTGCTGGGCCTAAGGTTGCAGGTTCATATCCTGGCGCAATCAGCTGGCATTTGACGGTGCGCAAATGCAAGGGAACGATGTCAGTCGATTTACTGTCACGTTAAAAATCCCCTTCGGTGCAAAATTCCAGCACCCTGGCGTTTATAAAAGCCAGAGTAGTTGAAAGGAACGTAAATCCAATAACATTATTATTAAAACACGATAAGAACATTAGAAATCTAAACGGTCATCCCTTTTTCAAGATAATCTAAACACGATAAGAACCCTGGAAATCTAAACGGTCATCCCTCTTTCAAGGTATACCTATATCATAATTTAACAAGTAGTTCCGTGACGAACTAAAGAGCCTACTTTTCTTAGAATTTATGAAGTATTCTAAAATGTTATGATCTATTATTGTGTCAATTTTGGATGAAATCCATTTGTTAGTATAGAAGTTACATGCATTTAAAAATTGGATTTATGAGAAGGATTAAATAATGTTGGCAGCACTGACGTACATTAGTTACTCCGAATTAATTTCGAATGTTAGGTACTATACGTATACAAAGTTTAGATATGTTGGCTTGCATATATTCAAATTTATAGATATAAGGGTAAAAATATATAGAGAGAGCATTTACTTACAGTTAGCAACCCTGCTGGCTCTTAAGAACACGCATAGTCATATTTGTTATTGTGCACATAGTACATACGAAATTTGGTTGAAATCTAATTGATAGAGTAGACGTTACATGCATTTAAAAATTAGACTTATCAGCTGGCTTAGAATCATGTTGGTATCACAGGCATGTATGGCCTCCTGGAAATTAAACTGAAATATTATTATCTATTGAACCCTTTATCCAACTTTGGAATAGCTCCCATGCATATCTTCTAGGATATCCATCATTGAGCTCAAATTTCAATTGCGATTTTTCATCAGTTGGTAGCACTGACATCATTTACAAATATGGTCTTGAGATATTCTGGTATAGATCTTTACTCATACCAAATTTGGTATCCATATCTGCAGCCGTTTAAGAGTTGATAGGACACACACACACAGACAGACAGACACACATTTTCCCTGATCAATCTCATAAGCCTACTTTTTCTTAATTTTTGCAAAATGAGAAAAGTAGGCTAAAAATAACTTTCTATGTTTTAGAACTACAATAACGAAAATTAGTGTGAGATAGCGCCAACTAATACCACCTCTATATTTGTAACACTATAGTAACGACTACTAATTAAATATAGCGATCAAGCTACGTTCAATTTTATAAACACAGGGCTCATAAATCCCGTATAGTTAAGTACAAACATATCAGTCTGTTCGTTATGTCAGCAGCAATGAAGCTATGTGGCGGATATTGCCGTTGCCGTAACACTAAAGGCATCCCGCCGTCACAAAACTCGATATGCACTTACAGAATTGTGAACCAGTCTATTTTACTGAAAATAATTTCTACTAGCCAGTATCCATTCCTCCAAAAACCACATTCACTACCTTTTCCAACATTTACACAAGACGTGATTTTGAAAGTACTTTTCTGTATGTTGAGGTACAGAGATATTACAAATGAAAAGTTACTAGAAAGTGTTGGCAAATCTGAATTCAAGGAACTGCTGTTCAGAATAGGCCTGGTGTTAAATCTGCAGAAGCTTTCGGTACAGGTTATACGGCCCATGCTCGTAACATGGAATGTTTTCCTTTGACAATGCATCTATTGATATCGCGCCAGGAGATGGCAGTTGGGTTTTGAACTGCAGATGTCTTCCCGCTCACTGCGTATCGTGCATTCCAAAACACAAGGCCAAAGTTTAACATTTGCAGGAATCGACCTACGCGAAGACTATTTCTCCCACGGACAATTTTATGTTGCCTGTTCCAGAGTAAGTTCTTCAAGTAGCTTAGTCATTTTGGCACCAGAAGGAAGAACTGCCAATATTGTATATAAAGAAGTTCTAAACTAAATTATTATATTCTTCTTCTTTGGTGTTATGAGACGTACGATTTTACGTTACTTATACATTGATTAAGTATATTAAAGATCATGTTTTCAAAACATATTTAAGTTATTTATGGTTAGGTTAAAGATATAGTCAATTATAATACGTTTCTTTAAATCATTAAAAAATTAAAAATTAGTTCGATAGCAAATATTGTATTTTAACTCTGTATCTTGATTTCATATTTAAAAGCTAATTGTCAACATTAAGACAATTTAAGCTCTTTCATATCTTTAATATTTCATTCCATTCATAAAGCAGGCAAGGACATTGTTACAAAAGAAGTAATGTAAAATATTATTATATTTGCATTTCGATATCACGAGGAATTATAAATTTCATTTAACAGCGAACTGGAATGAGAATAATTGTTTTAAATAAAATATCTCTTTGTGATATAAGTGTTTCATAACACGTGAAACTCAATAATTCGGACGGAAAAAACACATAATTTATGAACGTCGATGAACATCTAACGCTTGGTTCGGTGGCATTCAAAAGAAAATGGAAATAACAAAATATATAACGGGACATAACTCAACTATGACTCGAGCGAAGCCGCGGGTACCTGCTAGTATAGTCATAAATCGTGATTGGGACTATTTAAATGGGAACTTGTGCAATTGGGAAGAATTGTTGGAAGCAGACGTAATTGTAGCATCCCTGAGAAAATGCATAGATGTTCAGTAGAAGCCCGATATAACGTGGTTGTCGGAGGACATGCTTTTCCCCCACGTTATAGCTTACCTGCGGTATATCTAGAGATGGGCAACAGTCGACTGAAAACAGTCGAATTAGTAGATAGTTAAAACCATCGACTTATTCGACTGCTTTTAAAAAACAGTCGAATGAATTCAACGACTACTCACCGTAACATAAACGACTGATCCCAATTGTTTTAACATGTAGAAAGCGCTCGGATAGTTTTACGTTATGGTCGTCAATTGTTTCAGCACGTGGATAGCGCGCGCAATGAAGAAACTTTTTTATTTACATGGTTGCCAATATATCCACTGAAGGTTTGCTCTCAAGCTGTTCTAAAATGCTCTATTTTCGTTGGCATTTACTGTAGGCCGTTGTTATCTTATTCAAGTCGTACTTCAACTCTACGTTCTTAGTATCCTACTTCAGAGAGGAAGAAATTAGTGAACACATAACTTGTTTGTGACTCTATGGAAATATTTTGCATTTATTTTAAGAACTCCCTTTCAGTTATATATATTTAAAACACTTTGGTGATTTTTGTTACCGCGAGATTGAGAGAACGACAGAACCGATTTACTTCATAAAAAATGCAGAATTCTTGCCACTCACGCATACGCACAATCCGCCTTAGCTCATGACAGTAATGGCGGTGAGAAGTCCACTAAAATGTAATTTATTTTATAACTGTACGCGCCCGTGTATAAAGCTTCCGTGTAATCGAAAACGGGCATTAACCAAGTCCTGAAAATAAAATATAGTAACGGTATGAACGTATACGAATGTGAAACATTGATTTCTTTGTTAATGAAATAGACTGTTTTCTCCAGACAGCGGGTTATGAAGCGCCCATGTATAAAGCTTCGGTGTAATTGAAAACGGACATTAACCAAGTCCTGACAATAAAATATAGTAACGGTATGAACGTATACCCTCCCCATGGTCTAGTACCTTGACGTGGTGGGGAGGCTTGTGCGTTTCAGTGATCCCGAGAGGAATTCCGGCGGGAGCTTCGGCTCCTGGCAGGGTCACCCATGCCGGTAAGGTCGAGGGTGAGAGACCAGACTAAATGACAGACTACACCATGATGGTGGGCAGCAACGTCATCAGTAGGTTGTTTCCAGGTGGAGCTGAAATTCAGTGGTACGGTTTGGAAAACTGCGGGGGCTCGTTTTCACTCCTTAAGGTGGCAGCCCTACCAGAAAACTAAGAAGCTGTGGGCTAATAACTCGCACTCTCCGAAATTGTTTATTAAAGAAACTGAAAAGAATGAAAACCGGACGGATCTCATGTTGACAACTTTCGGCACGAAAAGGAAGACACGAATAGGTTTCTGGAATGTGAGGACTCGGGGTGAGAGTAGTAGGCTGAGGCAGGTGACCAGAGAAATGATCTCGTATAAACTTGATATACTTGGGCTCAGTGAGATAAGATGGCCAGATTTTGGTGAGATAAAAACTTATGATGGACACCCTCATATACTCTGGGAGGAGCGAGGAGAATGCGGAACGCAGAGATGGAGTTGGTCTTTTGCTTACTGAACATGCAAAGAAAAGCCTTATAATTTGGCAACCCATTTCCGAGCGAATAATATAATTACGATTTAAAACTCGCATTCGCAATGTTACGATTATGCAATGCTATGTGCCCACGGAACCACCAGAAGAAGAACTTAAGGAAGCATTCTACTCCCTTCTACATGAGACAGTAAAGAAAAGCAGTAAGAGAGATGTGATTATAATAATGGGAGACCTTAATGCTAAGGTAGGAGAGAACAACGAGGGACTAGAACATGTGATGGGTGTACATGGCCTTGGGGATAGGAATGGAAATGGGGAAAAGTTCACAAACTTCTGTGCTAGCCATGACCTTGTTATTGGAGGTACGTTGTTTCCTCATAAGAGGTGTCATAAGATCACGTGGATTTCCCCTGATCATGACACTGATAAACAAATTGACCACATCGCAGTGAGTAGGAGATTCAGAAGATCACTCACCGATGTTCGGAATAAGAGAGGAGCTGATGATAGCAGTGATCACCACCCTATGCTAGCTGAGTTCAAGATGAAGATCATGGTGGCAAAGAAGAGGTTTGAAAAACAGAGCAAGAGATTTGATGTGAGGAAGTTGAAGGAGGAAAAGGTCAGAGAAGAATTTAAATTGGAGCTAAGAAATAGTTTTCAGGTACTCCAATCTGATACAGCAGAAAGTGATATTGAATCTTCCTGGAGTAATGTAAAGAACATCATCCTTGACACAAGTGAAATAGTCCTGGAAAAGAGCAATCCTCTCAAGAAGGATTGGATGTCAGAACAAACTTGGGAGGTAATAAGTCATAGGAAAATGATTAAGGAGAGGTTGAATATGTGTAAGACTCGATATCAGAAAGCAAACGTGCAAGCAGAATACACGGTCGTTGACAAAGAAGTCAAAAAGAGTGTGAAGAGAGATAAGAGTAATTGGATCAATGAGATGGCGAAGAAGGCAGAAGATGCTGCATCAAAGGGTGACAGCAAAGAAATGTACCGCATCACAAAAGTGCTGTCCAAGAAAAGTTTCCGAAAGAACCGACCCATAAAAGACAAACAGGGAAATTTACTCACAACTCAAAAAGAACAACAAGAACGGTGGAGGGAATACTTCACCGAAATTTTTAATGTTGATCGAGGGATTAATGAACACCACGAAGAGAGGAATGATGAACCTGATAATTCTGATCCAAATATCCTTTTGCACAGTCCAACTTGTGCTGAAATCAAAGAAGCCTTGCTGCAGCTGAAGAATGGAAAAGCCCCCGGTGTCGACAACATTTCGCCAGAAGTCCTCAAGATAGACTTGGACACCACAGCTAATGTCCTGAAGCCATTGATGGAAAAGATCTGGTTTGAAGAGAAGCTGCCTGCGGAATGGAAGAAAGGTGTGATTGTTAAAATCCCAAAGAAGGGTGACTTGACGAATTGTAACAACTGGAGAGGTATTACCTTACTATCCGTACCATGCAAAGTATTTCTCAGGATAATCTTGAATCGCGTGAAGAAGTCTATCGAGTCGAAGTTGAGGAAAGAACAAGCTGGATGTAGGGAACACCGCAGTTGTGTGGACTTAATTAACACTTTACGGATTATTGTGGAGCAGAGTAACGAATGGCAAGCAGCACTGTACATCACGTTTATTGATTTTGAGAAGGCCTTTGATTCCATTAATAGGAAGGTCATGTGGGAGACCTTAAAGGAATATGGTATACCAAGTAAAATAGTTAACATCATAAGAGAAATGTATTCTGGTTATGAATGTCAAGTCCTGCACGAGGGTCAGCTAACCCAGCCATTGACCATCCAGACTGGAGTATGACAAGGCTGTATACTTTCTCCCACCTTGTTCCTGATTGTTCTTGATAATACTCTTAGGAAGGTGGGGAGAGGAAGGAAGAGACGGATACAGTGGGGACTTCAAGACAGGTTGGAGGATCTTGATTTTGCTGGTGACATCTGCATGCTAGCACAGCGCTTCAGAGACATAGAGGGAAAACTGGCAAACTTAGAACTTGAAGCTGCTAAGGTTGGACTTAAGATAAACCCAAAGAAGACAAAGGAGCTGAGAGTGAACTCCACAGTACAGGCTGGTCTCACTGTGGGAGGAGTAGATGTAGAACAGGTGGATACATTTGTTTACTTGGGAAGCGTCGTAACGAGAAGTGGAGGGGCTGAGGAGGACATCAAGAGCAGAATAAGAAAGGCAAATGGGGTTTTTGTGCAGCTCTATCCAGTATGGAGAAACCGTAACATATCCAGGAAGACGAAAATCAGACTTTTTAATACCAATGTGAAAGCTGTCCTATTGTATGCATGTGAAACATGGAAAGTTACCAATCCTATCAGCCACCAACTTCAAGTATTCATCAATCGTTGTCTGCGTCGAATTCTGGCTATACGATGGCCAGATATAATCCCAAATGAAGAGCTGTGGCAAAGGACTAACCAACAACCTATAGAAGTCCAAATTAAACGGAGGATATGGGACTGGATTGGGCATAATCTGCGGAAACAGAATGATGCAGTAGAAAGGGGAGCTCTGGACTGGAATCCTCAAGGGGCTCGGAGACGGGGAAGACCAAAGAACACCTGGAAACGCACCATTGAAGAGGAGGCCAGAAAAGCGGGAAAGACTTGGAGGGAAGTGAAGAACTTGGCAACAAACAGAGCCCAATGGAAATCATTCTTGGATGCCCTATGCTCCGCACGGAGCGAAAGGAAATTAGTCAAAAGTAAGTCATGAACGTATATGAATGTGCAACATTGATTTCTTTGTTAATGAAATGGACTATTTTTTCAGACAGCGGGTTATGAAGATAATGAATGATTGCGCCATTAACTAATTCGGAGTGCGAGAATAGCTATGTGGTTAAGGTGGCTGACTCTGAATCGCAGGAGCCCAGGATCGACCCCACCTCTCTGCAGCTTTTTTTTACTACTCAAATATTGTTTTATCAAGGAGTATTATTAACGTTTTACATTTTGTAAGTGAGTTATGTAGGAATTGGCTGGCGATCGGTTCCCAAATTACGTCATAATATCTTTATCTTTTATCTGCTCCACCCGGTCGCTAAGGCGCATGTAACCATAAAATAAGTAGTACAGGATTCTGTAAGTTACACATGATATAATTAAAACTACTCGAAGAATGGATTACTCAGAGACATATTATAACACGCAATGCTTTTTAACTGTTTAAAATCTTACTATTTGTACGTTCTTTATGGTTCCTTAGTTTAGGGGCTGCGACAACGCGGTCCTGTAGCCCTGAACGTTCCTTATGCAGCATATGTTGTTATGAGGTCGCCTCCGTAGCGTAGCGGTCAGCATGGTTAGCTGCCGCCCCGGAGGTCCTGGGTTCGATTCCCGGCTCTGCCACGAAATTTGAAAAGTGGTATGAGGACTGGAACGGGGTCTACTCAGCCTCGGGTGTTCCAAATGAGTAGAGGGGGTTCGATTCCCACCTCAGCCATCCTCGAAGTGGTTTTCCGTGGTTTCCCACTTCGTCTTCGGGAAAATGCCGGGATGGTACCTTCTTCAAGGCCACGGCCGCCTCCTTCCCTCTTCCTTGCCTATCCATCCTGACCTTCCATTACCTTCCCTCATGAGGCCCCTGTTTGCTTTGCAGGTGAGGCCGCCTGGGCGAGGTGCCAATCATACCTCACCAGTTGTATCCCCTCCGATTAGATGTTCCCAGCTCTAGGACACTGCCCGTAGAGGCGGTAATGGTGAGTTCCATCGTTGAGTCCGTGGGTTCCACCAACCTGGAGGGTAAACGACTAAGAAAAGAAAAGAGAAATGTTGTTATGAGATTGTCAATAATGTAAGCAACTACAGGCCTGCTTCAGCTGCTCCTCGCTTGCCATTTCAATGCTCATGCACAATCTGTAGCCGTTTTCTAATGACACATGCCAACACCTGTTTGAAGGACAATCATACCTAAGACAACTAATTTCACAAAAGCAATTGACTTTGCTAGTGTTATTTGTGTCAAATTATACAATTGAGATAAAGGGTAACGTTACAGTGAATTAAAAGACAAGTGATTAGGCCTATAGGCTACAATTATCTTTGTACCTTATTTGTTGCAATAGTACACATTTTTATTTGCCATCAAGACGAGTTACAAGTAATACAAGTAGACTATGCGATGGTGTTCATTTTAAATTTGCAAAGCTCTTTTTTTTCATTGATAGTTGGCAAAATTATCAAGTCAAGTCGGCCCCTGTAGTATAAAGAAATTGGTTGTTAGTGTATTGTTACGGCTGTGAGTTTGTGTCATCGCTCGCCGCATGAGTCACAACTGCCCCAGGGCTAGGCTGTGCCCTGCCTCGTGTATTGCGTGCGCCTTATGCAACAGGGCTACTAGGACAAAGGGATGGTCCAGAATATTCGTGACCCAGCCAGTGAAGGAAATCTCTAGAAGCCGTGTGTCCTGGACGATTCTAGAATTCATTGAGTCACCAGCCTGCTATATAAGCGGCCTCAAAGTGAGGGGACTGAGTTTTCTGTGGGTGTGTGTTTCTGAGCTAGTGCGTGTTTTCCTGAGCGACAGAAGTGTAGTGACGAAGTGCCGTGCGAGTTACGAAACCCAGTGACATTGTTTCCCAGCTTGTGAACTGCGTGCAGCAAGCTATCGTAAGTAACTGGAGTTAATGTACATAAGGGAGAGGAGCCGGCAGTTTCTGTCAAGGCCACCGTACTCATTAAGACGGTTTAACTTCTGTGGTTTGTTGACAAGTGAAAGGACCAAGAGCGCTCAAGGAAGAGACTTGAGGAAACTGGAGTAAGGTTCCAATTGCTTGTATTTGCTGATGAGTAGTGTACCTCTTCCTGCAAGCAATAAAGCTAACTTCTCTTTAAAGCAGTAATTGGTGTTGTGTTTTCCACCCTCCGTAATCCAGTTAACAAAAGTGCCACTAGGGGGTGGCACGTAACAACTGGTGTCAGAAGCCGGATTACGAACTCAAGCACAACACCTGACGGTCCTGGTTTCAAAACCCGAGCAGGTCATTTTCTCTAATTTTCCTGTGAGTGCATGCCCTTTACAAGACAAACAACTAAAATGGAGGCGCAATTGGCAGCATTGCTAGAAAAGTTAAATGGCATGGAAACCAAGATGGAGGACGGTCAGAAGAATTTAACCAAGGACCTAACTGCCAAATTAGAAGACGGCCAGAAGAAGATGGAGGACGGCCAGAAGAATTTAACCAAGGACCTAACTGCCAAATTAGAAGACGGCCAGAAGAAGATGGAAGACGGTCAAAATAAGTTAGCGGAGGATCTGAAGAAGATGGAGGACGGCCAGAAGAAGATGGAGGACGGCCAGAAGAAGTTGGCCGAGGACCTAACTGCTAAATTAGAAGATGGCCAGAAGAATTTAACGAAGAAGATAGAGGACGGCCAGAAGAAGACGGAAGACGGGCAGAATAAGTTAGCACAGGACCTGAAGAAATTAGAACTGGGTCTGCGTGAGGAAGTCACGGCAGTGGAAAAGAAGTTCGACGCCTTAAAAGAAGAAGTTGCCGAGCTACGCCGACGCCCGCTGACGGGGGTGGAAGAGAGATTCAACGCTCTACAAAAGGAATTTGCTGAGCTGCGCCGACACCCGCCGACAGGGATGGAAGATAGATTCATAGCCCTACAAGAGGAAGTCGCCGAGCTGCACCGACGCCCGCCGACCGGGGTGGAGGAGAGAGTCAAAGCACTGCAAGAGGAAGTTGCCGAACTGCGCCAAAGCCCTATCACGGGGGTGGAAGAGAAATTCATCGCTCTTCAAGAGGAAGTTGCCGAGCTGCGCCGACGCCCACCCACAGGTACACCGGGGACATCAGGAACGGGACAGAGCAGAGTGACGCCCCGAACCTTCGACTGAAAGGTCCCGTGGAGCACCTACTTACGTCAGTTCGAGGCGGCCTGTTCCATAAGTAACTGGAACAACACAGAAAATGCTACAGCTCTCATTGTAGCGCTGAGAGGTGACGCCCTTAACGTCCTTCAGGCCATCCCGACTGGATCCCAGGACTACGCTTCACTGATCGCCCATATGGAGTCCCGATATGGAGATAGCCATCTTCAGCAGGCCTACCAGATGCAGCTCCGGACCCGGGTACAGAAGAACGCGGAAACCCTGCAGGAGTTCGAGATGGACATCGCAAGCCTCGTAAGGCTCGCCTATCCAACAGCGCCGGCCGACTTTCTGGAACAGATTGCGACGCAGACCTTCACCGACGGGCTACGGGACTCGGACACTCAACAGGCGCTGCGACTCGCGCGCAATAAAACCCTGGCAGATGCGCTGAGCCACGCACTTGAGTTCGAGACGGCAAAACAGGCATCTAGAATGCACGCGCGGGTGCGTCAAGTGGACGTCGACGAACCAGAAAAAACCAACGAGACCAAGCCCCTGGCCGACGAATTGATGGAGGCACTAAGCCGTTTCTTCGATAGTCGCGGCACTACCAGCAACGACACAGCCGGAAGACAACCGGAGAGGCGGCCCGGAAGAGGACTACCGACCTGTTGGACCTGCGGTAAGAAAGGCCACCTGAGCAAGGACTGCGGTGATCGCCGCCGCCGAGGGTATCCGACGGGAAGTCAGTCGTCTGAAAACCGCGCGGCCCAGGGAAAACGAGTATTAGCCAGCCTTGGGGGGCAAAGGTTGGCTTGTGACAGTCGCCAAGCCCCGGCAGTCCAAGTCCGTGTGACGAAGTTATGGAGGGACAATAGCAGCCTGATGGTCGACGGAGTCATCAACGGAGTGAGCTGGCCCATGCTAATCGACACGGGAGCATCGAAGACCATCGTCAGCCCCACCGTGATCCCGAAGTGGAGAGTGCAACCCACACAAAGGAACCTCCAGCTAATAACCGCGACCGGAGAGACCGCACCGGTACATGGCGAAGCATCACTGGAGTTCGTCATTGGTCGACGGGCGATAAAGCATCCAGTGCTTGTGGCTGACGTATCAAATGAAGTGATCATCGGACTGGACTTCCTGGACCAGAACAACATCATCTTGGATCTGAGTACCAACACTCTGCACTTCGGAAGGGAGTAACATGCTTTGCAACCAGCACACGAGGCCGTAGCCGCACGACGAGTAAGGCTGAGAGAGGACGTCATCGTTCCCGCCAGGACGGAAGTCAGCGCTGCCATAATTGTCGACGGAACAGCTGAGGGAGTGGCGGCTGTCATCGAGCCAAAATATGAGGACATCCAGACAAAAGGATTGCTAGTTGCCAAGACTCTCATCAACACGACGTCTCGGCCGTACGTCCGCCTGTCCAACCTGAACGACTACGATATTACGGTTCACCGGAACACCAACCTAGGAGTCTGCGAGCCCGATACCTGGATTGCCCGCATCACAGACACGACGGACGGACACCTGCAGACGGACAACCGAAGAAGACGCACACTGCCAGAAGAACTACAGAAGCTGTACCAAGGATCCCAGGACCATTTAGACGAGGAACAATCACGCCAACTTCGGGACCTGCTACACGAATTCCAGGATGTCTTCTCCGTGGGGAGCAAAGACTTCGGCAGGACAAGCTTGGTCCAGCACAGAATCGACGTTGGGGACAGCGCACCGATTAGGGCCCCATTCCGACGAGTCCCGCTCGCCAAGCAAGCCGAAGTCGACCGGATGGTAGAAGAGAGCCAGGAGCAAGGGGTGATCGAGCCATCACATAGTCCTTGGAGTTCTCCGGTCGTGCTTGTGAAGAAGAAGGACGGTTCCACCAGGTTCTGCGTGGACTACAGGCGGGTGAATGACGTCACGAAGAAGGACAGCTACCCTCTACCCCGGATCAACGACACCCTGGACACCATATCAGGGTCGAGATGGTTCTCCACCTTGGATTTGAAGAGTGGCTACTGGCAGGTGGAGGTCCACCCTAAGGACCGCGAGAAAACGGCGTTCTCTGTGGGCAGCGGGCTCTGGCAGTTCACCGTCATGCCATTCGGTCTGTGCAACGCCCCTGCGACCTTCGAAAGGCTAATGGAGTCCATTCTGAGGGGACTACACTGGAAGACCTGCCTGGTCTACCTAGACGACGTCATCGTTCTGGGGAGAAGCTTCGAGGAGCACTACAACAACCTGAAGGAGATCTTGTTGAAGCTACGGGCTGCCCAGCTGAAGGTGAGCCCCAAGAAGTGTCAGCTCTTCCAGAAGCGGGTCCAGTACCTTGGGCATATCGTCTCCGAGGAAGGGGTGCGCACCGACCCAGAGCAGACCGCAGCTGTGAGGGAGTGGCCAGTTCCGAAGGACAAGTCCCAACTACGAAGCTTCCTGGGACTCGGCACTTATTACCGTCGCTCCGTGAGAGGATTCGCCGACATCTCCAAACCTTTACATCGACTGACTGAGAAGGACCAACTCTTCACGTGGACAGCAGAATGCCACAGTGCCTTCGAACAACTCAAGCAGGCTCTGTGCACCGCGCCTATTCTGGCCTACCCCAGACCAGGAACAAGGTTCATCGTCGATACCGATGCCAGCGACTTTGGCATAGGGGGAATCCTGTCGCAAGTAGTGGACGGCGAGGAGAGAGTAGTGGCCTACTTCAGCAAGGCCCTGTCAAAGCCAGAAAGGAACTACTGCGTCACCAGGAAGCATCTGCTCGCCATCGTGAAGACCATTGAACACTTCCACAAGTACCTGCACGGGCAAGAATTTCTCATCAGGACCAACCATGCAACCCTGCGGTGGCTCCTGAACTTCAAGCAGCCCGAGGGTCAACTCGCGCGGTGGTTTGAGAGGCTTCAACAGTTCAACTTTTAGATTTAGCACAGGAAAGGCCAACTGCATTCTAACGACGACGCCCTGTCACGAAGACAGTGCCCCGAAGACTGCACCTTCTGTTCCCGAAGGGAGGAGAACATCGGGATACAGTGCCGAAGGACTACCGTGGAACTTCAAGGGAGCTGGAGCCGCGAATCTTTCACGTGGGCACAAGCAGAAGATGATGACCTGGGACTGATAGCCGAATGGAAGAGGGCATGTGTCCCCAGACCCGGGTGGAACATTGTGAGTGACTGCAGCCCAAAGTTTAAGTCCTACTGGGCACAGTGGGACTCGCTGATTGTAAGGGATGGTCTCATCTGCCGTTCCTGGGAGAGCACCGACGGGAAGACATCTCGGGAACAAGTTGTCGTTCCAAAGGCTATGACGGAGGAAGTCCTGAAGGAAGTTCATGGAGGATCATCTGGTGGACACCTAGGGATAAAGAAGACCCTGGAGAAGCTGAGAGAGCGGTTCTACTGGATCGGATGCCGAACAGACGTGGAGAACCACTGCGCGAGGTACCACGATTGCGCAGCCAGCAAGGGCCCAGGACGAAGACGACGGGGACAATTGAAGACCTACAACGTGGGCGGCCCCATGGAGAGAGTGGCCATCGATGTTGCTGGGCCATTCCCGTTAAGCGAGGCAGGGAACCGCTACATATTAGTCGTCAGCGACTACTTTACCAAATGGCCGGAGGCGTATGCGCTCCCTAACCAAGAAGCCGCGACGATTGCAGAGACCCTGGTGAAGGAATTCGTCAGCCGGTACGGAGTACCCCTCGAGGTGCACTCCGACCAAAGGAGGAACTTCGAGTCGCAGGTGTTCCAGAACCTATGCCAGCTGCTGGGAATCCGGAAGACAAGGACAACGCCGCTACACCCTCAGTCCGACGGGACGGTAGAGCGATTCAATCGCACCATCGAGAACCATCTCCGAATAGTCGTCAGCGAGCACCAGAGGGATTGGGACAAACATCTTCCACTATTTCTCCTGGCCTACCGCGCCGCCGTGCATGAAGCCACCGGGTGCACACCAGCCCGGGCCATGTTTGGGAGGGGGCTCCGTCTACCTGTCGATCTTGCCTTCGGCCGACCTGGGAATGATCCGATCCCGGTAAGCCAATATTGTCAAGAACTGGTCGACCAACTGGAGGACGTGCACGCGTTCGCGAGGAGGAAACTGCGGATCGAAACCGACCGAATGAAGACCCGATACGACCAGCAGACGGATGCCGGCGGATTCCACGAGGACGACCTGGTCTGGCTCTTCAACCCATTACGGAAGAAAGGCCTGTCACCCAAACTGCAGAAGTCCTGGGAGGGCCCCGTACCGAGTTGTGAAACGGATCAACGATGTCGTCTACAGGATCCAGTGGAGCCCGAGGGCGAAGATGAAGATCGTGCATCGAGATCGCCTGGCAGCCTACGGAGGGACACAGACGGACCAATGATTGATCGAGACGATCAGCCTTTTTAAGAAGGGGGTGGTGTTACGGCTGTGAGTTTGTGTCATCGCTCGCCACATGTGTCACAACTGCCCCAGGGCTGGGCTGTGCCCTGCCTCTTGTATTGCGTGCGCCTTATGCAACAGGGCTACTAGGACAAAGGGATGGTCCAGAATATTCGTGACCCAGCCAGTGAAGGAAATCTCTAGAAGCCGTGTGTCCTGGACGATTCTAGAATTCATTGAGTCACCAGCCTGCTATATAAGCGGCCTCAAAGTGCGGGGACTGAGTTTTCTTTGGTTGTGTGTTTCTGAGCTAGTGCGTGTTTTCCTGAGCGACAGAAGTGTAGTGACGAAGTGCCGTGCGAGTTACGAAACCCAGTGACATTGTTTCCCAGCTTGTGAACAGCGTGCAGCAAGCTATCGTAAGTAACTGGAGTTGGTGTACATAAGGGAGAGGAGCAGGTAGTTTCTGTCAAGGCCACCGTACTCATTAAGACGGTTTAACTTCTGTGGTTTGTTGACAAGTGAAAGGGCCAAGAGCGCTCAAGGAAGAGACTTGAGGAAACTGGAGTAAGGTTCCAATTGCTTGTATTTGCTGATGAGTTGTGTACCTCTTCCTGCAAGCAATAAAGCTAACTTCTCTTTAAAGCAGTAATTGGTGTTGTGTTTTCTACCCTCCGTAATCCAGTTAACAAAAGTGCCACTAGGGGGTGGCACGTAACAGTATGCACATAATTTGCATATTAAGGCTTTCACGGCCCGGATTATTATATAAATAATTCATGCTTTTGGGCTAATGCCGTGTGTATTTTTAATTTGAACCATACGTTTCGGAGAAACCTTGCCTCCTTTTTCAATGGAAATAAACAATGTGGCCATAGAAAGTAAATCAATGAGATTACAAAAAATATAGATAAATTCCTCTGTTCGTCACCAGAGAGCAGCTGCCAGAAATTACTGTATGGACCATGGTGGAACGGCGGACAGATTAGTAAGTAACGAGAAGGTAAAGGGGGCGGTGTGGAAATATAGAAACTCCTCGAAGAATGAGGAGGGGGGGGAGGGGGGAGGGTTAGATGGATATATAGGGAAACATAAACAAAAGGGAAGTGTATCTGAACGATACCTAACGTCATACAGTCAACGGCGAAAAAACAGATGGAAACTCCCCCAATGACGAACAAAGGAGATCAAATCCAGGCTCTGAGCCCAGAGGGAAAATGTACAATTTTAAATATGTGAAGAACAGAGAGACTGAGAGGAACTATCTCCCTAGATCCTTAATAACTGGTAGCCAAGTGTCACTTAGCTGATATCCAGTGTCTCTGTTAAAATTATTGGGATTTTTACGAATTTCAACTGCCTCCCTTATAATTCTAGACCAGTTGTGCTTAACAAGGGCAAGCGCATGAGCATCCTTGAAACAAACATCGTGCCCTGAAGACAGGGCATGTTCAGCTATAGCTGATTTGTCAGGTTGGTTTAGACGGATGTTCCTTTCATGCTCTTTGATGCGAGTTGCAATGGACCGTTTTGTTTGTCCAATGTAGACTTTTCCGCAAGTACATGGGACTTCATACACCCCAGGTTGTAGTGTTGGGGACAATTTATCTTTGTTTAATGCTAAACGTTGTCCAATTTCCGTCATAGTGCCGAAAACTGTTTTTATCTTATGCTTGCGGAGAATCTTAGCAACGCGGTCAGTGGTGTTGTGAATATAAGGGAGGTAAGCAGTTCCTCTCACGTCGGAGCTCTGAGAAGGTTGTCTATCCCTCCTTCTGGGATGTAGGGACCTATATATAGTGGATTCATTATAGCCATTACCCTTAAAGATGGTTTGTATGGCATGTAACTCTTCCTGAAGAGTTGATGCCTCACAAATACGTTCCGCTCTTTTGCCTAGAGTTGTTATAATTCCTTGTTTTTGTGCTGGGTGATGGTGGGAGTCCGCATGTAAATAACGGTTAGTGTGAGTTGGCTTACGGTAGACGCTGTGCCCCATGGAGCCATCCGCCTTCCTCCTCAAAAGAACATCCAAAAAAGGTAAGCATCCACCCGACTCTAGCTCCATTGTGAAGTGGATTGAAGGATGCAGCTGATTTAGATGGTTCAGAAAGTGGTTCAGTTTCTCAGAACCCTCCTCCCACACCACGAACGTATCATCCACATACCTCCACCAAATCACAGGTTTGAAAGACGCCGAAGATATAGCCTCCCCCTCAAAATGTTCCATGAAAAAATTTGCCACGACAGGCGAGAGTGGACTTCCCATGGCCACACCATCAGTCTGCTCGTAATATTTACCATCCCACAAGAAATAACTGGAACACAACCAGTGGTGGAATAATCGGACAATGTCCTCAGGAAACAAATCCTTAATGAGTGACATGACCGAGTCCATCGGCACTCTGGTAAACAAGGACTCTACATCAAAACTCACCAAAATAGCATTTGGTTGAACGGCGATGGTTGACAATTTTTCGACGAAATGGTTTGAATCCCTAATGTAGGACTGTGTGCGCCCCAAGTGTGGCTGAAGCAACTTGCTGAGATATTGCGCAAGAGCGTAAGTTGGAGAACCTATTGTGCTAACAATTGGTCGAAGAGGGACGTCTTGCTTATGGATTTTTGGAAGACCATACAATCTCGGAGGAACAGCATCTCTCGGAATAAGACATCTTCCCTCTTCTTTTGGAATAGATGACAGTTTAACAAGCTTAACAGTGGCATTGGATACACGAGTGGTTGGATCACGAGTGCACAGTTTGTAGACAGGATCAGATAACAAAATCGAGATTTTACTTTTATATTCAACGGTATCCATCACCACTGTCGCATTTCCCTTGTCAGCATGAAGAATAGAAATGGTGTCATTATTTCTTAGTTCCTTCAATGCCTTTCTTTCACCCCGAGTTAAATTGGGTGCGGGTACTTTAGAGGATCTTAATATCCTCACACTTTCTTGTCTAACTTCTTCAGCTTCATCTGGAGGTAAATTGTAGATGGCAGCCTCAACGGATGTGATCAACTCCTCTGTAGGAATTTTGGAGGGTGCGAGAGCAAAGTTGAGACCTCTGCTTAGTAAAGTTGTTTGATAGTCATCTAAAGGGGTATTAGAAAGATTGACTATAACTTTACTAGTATCAAGAACCGTACGAGGAGCTGTTTGTCTCGAGGACAATCGAAGGAACTTAGCTCTTTGTCTATCTACAGCCCGACAAAAATTATTCTCGGCCTGAATAGCGGAGATACGTTCAAAGAACAGCCACAATTCCTCTGAGAGAATGCTACTAAGAAGCAGATGTAAGTGTAATAACTCACGGGAAACTGCGTCCAATTCAGTACGAAGAGCGGAACGTATTTGTGAGGCATCAACTCTTCAGGAAGAGTTACATGCCATACAAACCATCTTTAAGGGTAATGGCTATAATGAATCCACTATATATAGGTCCCTACATCCCAGAAGGAGGGATAGACAACCTTCTCAGAGCTCCGACGTGAGAGGAACTGCTTACCTCCCTTATATTCACAACACCACTGACCGCGTTGCTAAGATTCTCCGCAAGCATAAGATAAAAACAGTTTTCGGCACTATGACGGAAATTGGACAACGTTTAGCATTAAACAAAGATAAATTGTCCCCAACACTACAACCTGGGGTGTATGAAGTCCCATGTACTTGCGGAAAAGTCTACATTGGACAAACAAAACGGTCCATTGCAACTCGCATCAAAGAGCATGAAAGGAACATCCGTCTAAACCAACCTGACAAATCAGCTATAGCTGAACATGCCCTGTCTTCAGGGCACGATGTTTGTTTCAAGGATGCTCATGCGCTTGCCCTTGTTAAGCACAACTGGTCTAGAATTATAAGGGAGGCAGTTGAAATTCGTAAAAATCCCAATAATTTTAACAGAGACACTGGATATCAGCTAAGTGACACTTGGCTACCAGTTATTAAGGATCTAGGGAGATAGTTCCTCTCAGTCTCTCTGTTCTTCACATATTTAAAATTGTACATTTTCCCTCTGGGCTCAGAGCCTGGATTTGATCTCCTTTGTTCGTCATTGGGGGAGTTTCCATCTGTTTTTTCGCCGTTGACTGTATGACGTTAGGTATCGTTCAGATACACTTCCCTTTTGTTTATGTTTCCCTATATATCCATCTAACCCTCCCCCCTCCCCCCCCCCCCTCCTCATTCTTCGAGGAGTTTCTATATTTCCACACCGCCCCCTTTACCTTCTCGTTACTTACTAATCTGTCCGCCGTTCCACCATGGTCCATACAGTACTTTCTGGCAGCTGCTCTCTGGTGACGAACAGAGGAATTTATCTATATTTTTTGTAATCTCATTGATTTACTTTCTATGGCCACATTGTTTATTTCCATTGAAAAAGGAGGCAAGGTTTCTCCGAAACGTATGGTTCAAATTAAAAATACACACGGCATTAGCCCAAAAGCATGAATTATTTATATAGTATGTACATAATTTAGGTATTTTGTTCAGATGGCTGGTTTCACTGTGTAGCCTACATTGCAATGCCGGTATTAGTCATTATTGGTACAGAAGATTTTGAATATTGTTGCATCTGGGAAAACTGTTAAGCCGATTGTGAATCAAGGGCAGTAATTGACTGCAGTATCACTGCCATCGTAATGTCCAGGCCGCAAGGTTCCTGTAGTGACGTCACGCTTAGGGCCGCAGCAAGTCAGACGGCTCCTTTCACACGCAGTCACTCCAAAACGAATATAAATTCATATTTATAGGAAAATGTTAATACTATTTGGAGTTCACTGGCAGTTAGATAAGTTACCAGTAAATAGGCTTAATTATCGCTCCTCTAGTTTGAATCCTGCCGATGTAGCGGGCATTTTACGAGTGAAAAAAATGGTTATCATCTGTGAACTTACTAGGACGTTGGCGCACACGGACAAGGCAAAATTGCAGCATTTTTACGTCCTGTAAATGTTATATCAATAAAAAGAGACATTGAAACAGTTACTCAAGATGTACCACAACGTCGATAAATCGCCCAAGGCTAAATATTCGAATATTTCAATACACAAAAGATTTGCAGGAACAGTTTGTTAATAAAAGAAATATATGCACCCACAGGAACAATACATAGAAAGGTACACTTTTCTGTGCCTACTGCCAGAAAAACCCTCGAACTGAGCTTAAGTTATAACATTCGAGAAAACTACAGAATCTCCCTTGCAGGGATAAGATACCAAATTATGTTCATCGCTAACTCTGTATTTTATTTTCCTTTCTTTTGGATAACCAGCCCCCCACCCCTTACTGCCTTCTTGAACACTCTGCCCCAAAAAATCATTATCTACGGTAGCAACAGAAATATTCATTTCTAGACCTTGTTTATCGGAAATAAATCAACAGATAAGGTACCTTCTTTTCTGGATCTCATGCACAAAAACTTCCAGTATACTTACTCACCAGTAAAGCAGAATAACATTAAAAAAATACTAGCTATTCACTTCTGGACTTGCATGAGAAAAAAGGCTAAGTAAGAAATCTGCCATTCTTGACAGTCAGTAAAACAAAGTTATGAAAATTATTCCTCCTCTCTAAAAAATACTATTGAATTTTTGTATATTTATGCACTAACCAAAGTAATTGGGGCCAAAAGCCACTGTTACCTTAATGAGGATCTTCTTCAAATAAGTATATCTTGTACAATATAACCGTTATCCCCCTTGGCCTGTCAGAAAAATGGTTAAATTTCAAAAGGTCAATGTCACTTTACTGAGGATACCACAAAAAAACTAATGCTATCACTGTTCTCCAACTCATTTCTTCTCACAAAAATGAATGACGTTCACAAAACAGGATATTCTTCGAATAAACATAATTAAGTATAAAAACACTATGTCCCCCTTGGCTTCCTGTCAGAAAAATAAGGTTCAAGAACCACTTCTTCGCATAAAATTGTATGTACCAATTCACTGCGGTACTACTTGACTACCAAAGAAATGTATGATATAAGGCCCAAAAATCAAGGCTACTTAACAGAGTATCTTCTCTGAATAAAACCACTACTTCAGTAAGAAAACAAAACAAATCTCACCCTATTCCAGATAAAAGAAGTGAAAAACCATAACAGAACATTTTTGTTATAGAAAAATAAGGTTCAAGAACCACTTCTTCGCATAAAATTGTATGTACCAATTCACTGCGGTACTACTTGACCACCAGAAAAATGTTAATCGTTAATTTCAGTAGTTAAAAAAAATTCTACTTAAAATTTTATACAAAGGAATACCTCTTCAAAAGTTTTACCGAATATCCTAATCTAAGTGTCATAATTTCATACAGTGTTGAGGTACTGTTGTGATACCAGCACTAGAGTTTAACCTCTCATGGAGTAAGCTACAGTACAGAAAAATTTATAACTAATGTAGCCTAACTATCTACTATAGGCCTACATGTCTACATAAATTCTAGGCTATTCAACAGATCACATTCTAAACTACCTACTCGTGGCTCATGCTGCACAACGTAACCTATCTTTAACTGTAATTAAAGCACAGACCATTCTTGTGTTCCCTGTAATGCGCAAATGTTTTCTAGGAATTTTAAGTTTCCATTGCTTTCTAAAATTTTCGTCGGCGGGAAAGAAAATACAAGGCAGGAAACCTAATCATCTCCATCATATTAGTTGCTTTTGAAACCGGTAACACAACAACTTTTCGGCATGCCAGGGACCTGGGCAGGAATAGCCTAATTGATACAATGAGCAAATAGAATATTGTATTACCATCCAAAAAGCCTGCATTAGTCGAAAATAAGCGAAAGGTTCTAACTGAACCACAACATGCAACATGCCTGCAAGTCAAACATTTTATAGATAGGCCTATAGGCTAATAACCTACCTACAGAATGAACATTTGCTTCAGGAAACAAACGGAATAATCCTCATTCTGGATGACGTAAGTAGTAGCGTTATTACGTATTGCTTTTCACTCGGACACTAATTAAAATGTATAAACAGCACACAACAAACGACACACATTTAGGCGAATGGCCGTTACATCTCCGACTCTGTCGATCAGCTGATCACGTGATAATGGCCGCTGCCTGACGGCCTGGACATTACGATGGCAGTGGCAGTATTCTCCATGCTATCGTAAGGACAGTTAATGAGCATAAATAGGAAAATGCTATCCTGACAGAGATATTTTTTTTATTATTATTATTATTTTAGTCGTTTACCCTCCAGGTTGGTTGAACCCACGGACACAGCGAGGGAACTCACCACTACTGCCTCTACGGGCCGTGTCCTAGAGCGGGGAACATCGAATCGGAAGGGATACAACTGGTGAGGTGGGATTGGCACACTCGCCCAGGCGGCCTCACCTGCAAAGCGAACAGGGGCCTCATGAGGGAAGGTAAGGGATGGTTAGGATGGATAGGCAAGGAAGAGGGAAGGAGGCGGCCGCGGCTTTGAAGAAGGGACCATCCCGGCATTTTCCCGAAGACGAAGTGGGAAACCACGGATTGCTGAGGGGGAATCGAACCCCCTCTACTCATTTGGGCCACCCGAGGCTGAGTAGACCCCGTTCCAGTCCTCGTACCACTTTTCAAATTTCGTGGCAGAGCCGGGAATCGAACCCAGGACCTACGGGTCGGCAGCTAACCATGCTGACCGCTACGCTACGGAGGCGACACAGAGAAAAATAATGCCAAATATTCCTACATTTTCCTTTCACCATTTTGCAGTTTTCATGTGTAGACATTTCATTTGAGGGCCTTGGACATCGTGGTCATGTAGCCCCGTATACAAGGGTGTGTGTGTGTGTGTGTGTGTGTGTGTGTGTGTGTGTGTGTGGAATTTTTGTAATAATCTGTGTTATTGTGATGGTTGCACTAGCGTGTGTATGTGTAAATAGGGGATAGGATTGGGAATGAAGCGGACATGGCCTTCAGTTAGAAACCATCGTGGTACTTTCCTGGAAGAGAAGTAGTAAACCACGGAAAACCACTTTCAGGATGGCTGAGTTTGGAATCGAACCCACCCTTTCTCAGTTTGTCCCCACGAGGCTGAGTGTCCCCGTTCCAGCCTTCAAATCAGCATTAAATTTCTTCAACAAGCCGGGAATTTCTGAAGTTCGAATCCCAACACATTACTAAAAACAAGATGTTCAGTAAATAACATATAGCCTACTTTCTCCTAAATGCATGGATATTGTTATAACTCCTTGTTCTTTCCAAGGAGTATAATTGAATGTAGGTTGTAGTAGCTTGTTGAAATACAACGTGTTATAAGTATATTAAACATGAATATGAGGTGCCCTTTGCTATTGCTACCTCTGTACCAAATTTCGTTCAATTCGGTTTTACCGTGTGCGAATTGATAGGGGGAATCGATTTGCACACATGCATGGCCGCCATATGCATCGACAATAAGTAACCAATCAGATCCTATACATATAACAATCCAAAATGGCGAGCATCCGAAATATTTACGAATCTATCACAACCTTCAAACTGAAATTTGGTATGTTGATAGAGGCAATTAACATGAGTAGGATATATGAAATTAGGTTGTATAGTTCTTCACGGAACTACTTGTTCGGAGTTGCCTTAGTAATCGAAATTTAATGTTTTTCAGTCGGTCAACACCATTGTAGCCAATTGTAATGGGTGGTACCCTAATCCCGAAATAAAGTGCGAATATAGTCCCTGCCAGAACTGTGTCGCGTCGAGCTCGCATAACAGTGAAGCCGGGTGGGTGGTTTGTACACATGCGAGAGTTCTCGCACGTGTGTACAGTGTAGGGTCTTCGACGAACAAATGTAAACATTGTTCTGCATTGTATTTTTCTTGCGAGAAGTCTACGCTTGGTTACTTTGGCCTTTCCTGTTGTAATGGTAAAATGGATCTGCTGAATATGAAATACCTGACAGGCTGAATCAATTTTTGACTTGAGATGATATCTCAAGGAATTTCAGAGATAGTACTCGACAGTGCAACAAAATCCTTTGGTGCCAATGTTACCGTGCCACATGAATACGGTCCATATTAATTTAACATTTCTGGAATGTCACATCATTGCATTTCTTCCTTATATTCCAAGCAAGAAGTTCCGTGACGAACTAAATAGCCTACTTTTCTTAAAATTTAAGATTCATGCCAATTATTAATCTATATGGATCTATCTAGAATAATGACGAAATTAAGATGGTAATATCGAAATTTCTAATTAGTTCGAAATACTGTAGGCTATACCTGGCATATCATCATCATCTTCATTTCCGTTTCCAGCTTCCTGGGTCGGGTTGTGAATTAAGGACCTCCATCGTTGCCTGTCTCTCCACCTCTCCTCTCCTGATTTTAGTATATCTTCGGGTTTTCCTCCCTTCTTTTCTACACACTCCCACACTGTATCTGCCCATCTCTTCCGGGGCCTACCTCGTGGTCTCTTCCCTGTCATCTTTTCACAGAAAGTCTTCTTTGGTACTCTCTCCTCTCCCATTCTCATCATATGTCCATACCACTTTAACTTTGTTGTTTCTATCCTGTCCTGCAGCTTCAATATTCCTGTCCTTTCTCTAATCTCTTCATTTCTAACTCTATCTCTTCTGGTCTTGCCCTCTATACCTCTTAGGAATTTCATCTCTGCGGCTTGTATTCTACTCTCCTCTCTTTTTGTAGTAGTCCACCTGGCATAATGTAGCCAAATAGAGAACTACAGTTGGCAGCCCTGGTGACTGAATATATTCTTAGTTCCATCTCTTAAGGTACAGAATACAAAATTTGGTTGAAGTCCAATAGATAGCATGGACGTTACATGCAGTTAAACATTGGATCTAACAGCGCGCGTAAAATCATGTTGGCAACAATGACATACATGTATTGGTCAGAAATTATCTGAAATAATATGATCTATTCTTGTGTCAATTTTGAATGAAATCCATTAGTTAGTATAGAAGTTACATGCATTTTAAAATTGGACCTATCAGCAGGCTTAGAATCATGTTGGCAGCACTGGCTTAGGCCTATATTAGTTACTCCAAATTAATCTAGAATGCCAGGTACTATACGTGTGCAAAGTTTAGAGCTATTGGCTTGCATACTTTCTGATATATTGATATTAGGGTAACAAAAATAGAGACAGCATTTATTAACAGTTGGCAGCCCTGGTTACTCTTAAGAATCGGCTTAGTCATATCTGTTATGGTACACATAGCACACACGAAATTTGGTTGGAATCCAAATGATAGTATAGAAGTTACATGTATTTAAAGTTTGACTTCTCAGCAGGCTTAGAATCATGTTGGTAGCACTGACGTATATAAATTATTCCAAATTAATATCGAATATCAGGTACTATACGTGTGCATAGTTTAAAGCTGTCGGCTTGCATACTTTCGGATATATGGGTATTTGGATAAAAAAAATTGATAGCATTTATTAACAGTTGGCAGCCCTGGAGGCTCTTAAGAATACGCTCAGTCATATCTGCTTATGTACACATAGTACGTACGAAATTTGGTTGAATTTCAATTGATAGTGTAGAAGCAATATGCATTTAAAAATTGGACCTATCAGCAGGCTTATAATCATTTTGGCAACACTGCCATGAATGGCCTACTGGAAATTAAACTGCGATATTATTATCTATACGTGTGCCAATTTTGAAATTGCTCCCATTCATACCTTCCAAGATATCCAACATGGAGCTCAAATTCAATTGACATTTTTCAGCACTTGGTAGCACTGACATCATTTTCAACTATGGCCGTGAGATATTCAGGTATAGATCTTTACTCCTATCAAATTTTGTTTCGATTGCTCCAGCCGTTTTGGAGTTGATAGGGGGACACACACACACAGCCAGATAGACAGACAGACAGAAGGACAGACAGACAGACACACATTTGCCCGATCTCATAAGTCTACTTTTTCCTCTTTTTTGCAAAATGTGAAAAGTAGGCTAAAAATATAAGCGAAGGTTCTAAAGGCCAGGTGTATATATTAGACTCCTCAGAAGCTAATCAAGTCAGATCTGTAAATCAAGTGAATTCTTGCTTCAGGGAGGGCACACTTAACAATTTAGACAATATTTTGCAAGGGCATATGCCCTACATTCTCGACTTAAATCAGAGTTCAGTGTCTATATAAAATTAAATTGCAATCTAGCGGACGATATTCGATTACCATAGTTCATAATATGGGGTGAAGCCACAAAGGAAAATATTCATTCATTAATGTGTGTGAATCGATTTCTAAAAGATATTATACGTAACAACATTATTCCCTTTTGTGGGAAAGTTATTGTTCTTGGAGGAGACTTCAGATAGGGTTTGCCTGTTGTGCTTTCTCGCCAAACAGTTATTCACAATTGTGGTAAATACTCTTCTCCCTGGTCCTTCTCCAAAATACGCCCCTTACATAAAACGCGATCGAAACCAGATAAAATGGAATATTCTGATTTTTTGTAAACGTTAACGACTACCCTCTGTGGAAGTTGAGGAATCAAATGTTATTGAATTACCAGCCAGACTTCCAACTCATGTTGATACCGTGGCTGAGATTTAAGGCGAAACATTCACTTCTGCGAAGAAAGTTCGCATTCTTACACCAAAAAATGAACACTGCAATGAAATTAATGTTAAAGTCATCGAATTGATATCCAGCAGTTCAAAAGTATACACCAGCGTTAACAGATTAATACTGAAAATGAAATCAGTTACTTCAGTTTCATACAGAATTCTTGAATTCCTTGGAAATAAGTGATTACCTCCACATATACTTACTCTAAAAGTTTGAGTCATAGTATGCTCCTTAGAAATTTGAACATTTCCCAAGGGCTCCTAAATGGAACCAGATTATTTGTAACAAATATGTATGGAAATTGCTTATATTTGGAAATAATAACTGCAGATAGTATAGGGCAGAGAGCTATAATCCTTGGACTTGATTTGACAACATCCGATTAAACACTTCCATTTTCGAATTCCAATTCGCTCGGCGTACTTTATCACAATCAATAAAGCTCATGGGGAATCTCTTGAACATGTAGGGGTCTATTTGCCTCATAAAGGTTTCAGTCATGGCCAGTTATATGTTGCGAAGTCGATCATTCGACGCCCTTAAAGTAGCAACAGTGTCAAAAAGTAATCGTTCAATAATGCATATAAGAGTAAATATTCAGTAAATATTTTCCCAATAACCGTCGTGTTTTGACGGGTTTCAACTAGTAGTGATTTAATTTACTCTTAGGTTAATTAAGTATTGCTCAATTGCGTCACTTATCCACAGTTCATACAGGTAATGTGCCCCGTACGTATGTACCCTTACATCTGGATGATCCACCAAAATCTAAGAATGGAAAAAATAATGGATTTTAGCATCTAGAAGTCCCGGCTAAAACCAACACAGAAAACACTCAGAATAAGGAACAGGATTCTATCAAACAGAATGTGCTATATTAACTAACTACAGAACAGTGGGGTTCTCTACCTACTCAGGAAAGACGAGAATCTACGAAAATCTCGGGCGTAAGGATGCGGATCAGGTCCCTCGGGAACTTCCACCCTACAGCACATTCCACTACCATTTAACTACAAAGACAATGCCAAACGTCTATAAAAGATCAGGGAATCGTAAAAACGTGCCTGTCATATTTATTGACATTAACAAATACACGTTTCCTAACACTAGCATTCATTATATGCATTAATAACGTTCAATTAGATCAAATGACTAAATGACATTATTTTGTTACATTAAATACATGTTTGTTTCTTCTAGAAACCGATCAAAATTATTTTAAACGCTTTCATAAGCGCAAATAAAATAATGAAATAAATCGCATTATACAACTGCTGTTCCCTAGGTAACGGGAGTTTTATAACAAGATAAATGTTATAAAGTTTAAAAAATATCCCCAAATAAAATGAATTTACTCCTGACGTATATCTCCGTCATTACAAAAAACTATTCATTACTCTATACAATTTATCTCCCGTCTCCTATCACTTAAATCCTTCTCATAGAAAAAAAATATCTTTTCTCATATTTCAACTACAAATTAAAACAATAGAATACGCATAAATATAATTATAAGTCTTTCTTTAAATTATAAATATTATTTATGTTCGACCCTCACTATTGTGTGTCAGATAACTGTATCATAATGATGGTCATTATAACACTGTTTTCCATTATGATACAGTTTCTCCAGCCAATAAGAGCTCGTCCATTGACCAATTAGGTAACGATAACTTCGCGCAAGCGCTCAAAATCCAACATGTCGGACATAAACACAACATCGAACTATAATAAATTACCGACATGGAATACGCACCGTCCATATGTTCGCGTAAATAAACTGGCGAATATGAGACAAGAATTAGCACTGTACCTTAAAATCACCAACACTAATTTCTACACAGCGCATTGTCTTCAACTGACACCGGTGACAATATTACTGAGGGACGGCAGATGTAAACATATGGTTTGCATATGGCATTGCAAACACACAGAGCGCATGCGTCGGTCGTTCAAAGCTCTTGAAAGGCAGAGATATAACACCCAACGCTCGCTCTGCGATCACCAAATTCCAGTAGCTGACTCTCAACAGATATTTATGAATATTTATGTTAAAACATATAATAAAGTTATAATTATCGTCGAACATAAACAGTCGTATGCAACTCGCCTATAATGGTAATTAAGACACTCGTATGGAAATTATAAAACTCGCATACGCTCGTTTTATAAAAAATACTCGTGTCTTAATTATAGCCATTATAGGCTCGTTGCATAATGTACTATTATATACAACACAAATATTAACGCTGTAGTTCGGCAACTACTCAATTTAAAAACAAGATGTTCAGTAAAGAACATATAGCCTACTTTCTCCTAAATGTATGAGTATAGTTATAACTCGTTGTTATTATCAAAGAGTATAATAGAACTATTCTTTGTTGAAGACCTTAGAAACGATTTACCTCTACCAAACGCCACAACCTAGATAAAAACTGCTACCATCATTGAAGAAAGAAAGATAAGAAGTATATCAAGAATGTTATGGATCTGGAGACATAATCGACCGGACTGGCGGCGTGGCTCAGCGGTAACGTTCTCGCTTGCTGGGCCCTAGGTTGCAGGTTCGTATCCTGGCGCAGTCAGCTGGCATTTGAGGGTGCACAAATGCGAGGGAGCCGTGTCAGTACATTTACTGGCACGTTAAAGATCCCCTTCGGGCCAAAATTCCGGCACCCCGGTGTCTCTAAAATCAGCAGTAGTTAAAAGGGATGTAAAACCAATAACATTATTATTATTATTATTATTATTATTATTACGACCTGCCGTGGGCAACATCCAACTTTGAGTTGAGGCATGTCTTTACACGTCTGGTTGTGCATGGCTTTCACAACCCTAATTGAATTAACAAATCTTTCCATGACCCTACAGAGACGTGTGTATACAAACTATGTGGATATTTTCGATAATATAATCCTAACAGAGCGAGTGCATTCTAGCGGCCAGAAGAAGAAACTTTTCAATAAAATCTGGAAGTTACCTTTTTGGCAGCTAGATGTCTCGAGTAAATCTGCTGGCGAATTATGTTTTAATTAAATATATATTTTACACCATAATGTGCACAATATAACGCTTAATAACATTTTCAAGTAACGCAAAATAGGCTGTTACAAACCCTTTAAAATAAAAAGTTAAAATGTATCGTACTATTATCTTGTCATTCTTCAAATTCGATGCGCATAGAATGATAATGGTATATTAATCAATGGATCCCCACGTAGACTAGTCGTGACATCTATTGGTGAAATATCGAACAATATAATCCTAACAGAGCGAGTGCATTCTAGCGGCCAGAAGAAGAAACTTTTCAATAAAATCTGGAAGTTACCTTTTTGGCAGCTAGATGTCCCGAGTAAATCTGCTGGCGAATTATGTTTTAATTAAATACATATTTTACACCATAATGTGCACAATATAACGCTTAATTTTAAAACATCTGAGTCATTACAAAACAATAAACATATAACATTTCAAGCAAAAAATCTAGCTCTGATCGGGTTTGAACCATAGGCATTTGAGCGATAGGCTAACGCTCTACCACTGAGCTTATTGTGTCAACGAATATCGTTCTATTTAAAATGACTTACATAGAACTTGTTAGCAAATAATGATTTATACTAAACGATTTCATCACTGGAGTATATTATTTATATATAAAGCATTTCATACAAAGTTTATTTATTTTTTATCAGTACGCTATATTGCATGCAATACTCAAATTAGTGAAATATAAGTCCGGCACAAGATATCCGCTGCCATCTTGTCTTATTACTGAATCAGTTCAGCTTTTTAAAATCACGTCTTCACTATAGTATTACAAAATAAACTTTTAATTTCGAACGTGCCTCTTCCTTTAGAACAGTTAAAACGATTCTCGGCTCGATAATCGGTACTGGTGGGTCCCATGATATGGATTATAAAGTTTGCATAATTCGCACGGCCGCCATCCTGAAATGGTATGGCGGACGACCTTGTAATTTGGTCACAAGACGCATCCTATACGTAGGTATGTTGTTACCAAATTTGGTAGAGATCGGATGATTTGGTTAGTCGTTATTTGATTTTACGTTTTGAACGTTTGAGTGGCCGCCATTCAGTTTTAGTAAAGATGGCGGCGATATAAAACATGACACTGAGGTGTCCTTTGCTAGTGCTACCCTTGTACCAAATTTCGTTCAATTTGCATTCACCGTGTTCGAATTGATAGGGGGGGACAGACATTCAGAGTACACACACTCACACACACACACAGACACACACACACACACACAGACTCACACACACACATACACACACACACAGAATCACACACACACATACACACACACAGACAGACACACTTTTTTCGCCCTGTGTTGATCTCATAAGTCTACTTTCATTTTTTGCAAAAATCGAAAGTAGGCTAATAGAATGTATACAACGGGTGAACTGCCTTCTTTACAGACAATATAGACATAAATTGTCTTCCTATTTCTTCACTACACTTCAACGGACTTTAAAAAATTAGCTTTCACCATACTATGTCTTATTCGTGTAACAGTTACAATTTGGGATTCTATAAGCCATACAATTAAGTTAAGACATAGTTCATTGACCTCCCACAACTAGTCTGTCATCAAAATAAAAATACTTAATAAAAATATAATCTTCCAATTCGTTGAATAATTACCGTAAATTCAATATCTGATTAAGAACCATTTAAATGGAGCTCAGTTTACTCTCAGTTTCAACAAAGATCCATTGATCGTATAATTTCTTTCAGATTCAACTTCATCTAGGATCCGCTGTCCTAATGCTTTCAAGGAGTTTCAACTCTATGAGACTAGTGCAATAACTTCCAATATTAATAAACAACAACAATACTGCTTCTTCATAAAACATCATATTTCAACATCAAAATATGCGCAAGTCTGTCACTACAGATATTCCTTCAACAATTGACCAATGGCTTCACAATGCTCATTATCATACAACAAATACCCCCCCCCCCCCCGTCTGCTACGGGAATAAATAAATCTCTCTCTTAGAGATGCTTCGCAGTTTCTTCCAAAAACATATTATTCTGAACTAACTTCTCGTTCACAAATTCTTTTCGTAGTCTCAACATCCTTAATCAAAATATGTAATGAAAACACTGGTTCTATCGATGAATTAATTTAACAGGTAATACGATAAAATACTAGTCTTCTAATAACAATATTATTTTTTTATATATCACTCACATTTCCATAAAGCTTCCTATAAGCCGTGACATTTCCTTTAAATTCTTTCTTTAAAATCTTATTACTTCAACAATACGCTGTAATTCGTATTTACTACCTTGACATTATATTATTTTACAAATTCTTTCTTTAATATATTTCTCATAAACTTTTATACGTTATGTTTGTTAGTCACCAAATATTTATAACCAAATCTGTCTATAAGTTATCAGATCGTGACTTTACATGGATCTCTACATAAGATCTTTAAGAATCGCGTTCTCTAAAATATACCTCTGTATAACATTCTTGGAATAAATTTCCATTATTATTGTTACGTGCAAAAGCCCGTCCCAACGTTATTAAATATGTTTCTCCCCTATATATGGGTTACCGACCTTTAAAACGACCGCCTGGTTGGCTTGGTTGGGCTTATGAACTACAGATGGCAGCATCTATTGGCCTCTAGCCAAGCTTGTATCTTCGACCGCTAGAGAGAGTTTGTGGTGTCTTCTGATCTCATCCTAGTCGAGACATATTTGAAGGATATTGTATTCTACGTCATTGAACAAAAGACTATATACACATCATGCCGCCAAAATAATTATATAATATGCACATTGTTACTTGATGTGTCAATCTGTGATTGGACAAGTACAATTAACATGAATGCAGTGCGGTATTTGACTTTGGTATCTCCGCCATCTTGCCATCTTTATAGTCTGTCGTCAAGAAAGCAAGAAGCCAGCTGGTGTGAAAGAGTATCTCTCCGTGTGCTGGGGGCTTGGCCCCTAGCCCTTACGAAATATGAATATATTCAAGAAAAGGAAACGCCTGTGCTCCTAAGGATTTAATTTCTTCTTTTCGCCTTGAAGATGAACTGTGGTATATTTATTTTGACTGGCTACAAGAAGAGAAGCTCCATGGGTGATCGAAAACGGCGTGTGTGCTCTCGTGGCCATTTTGAGGCAGTTCATGTCTTTTAAATCATTTAAAATGTGTTAGTTTTTTTGTTCTTTGTGTCTCCACTTAGGAAGGATGTAAGGTACGTTTCATAAAATATTTATATTTATTTTTTGTTATATTGGTCTTATATTAATGTTTTAATACTGTATTTTGTTTTGTTTTATAGGCCTAATATTTCTGTTTGTCAACGTTACCTGATATGTAAATATTGGTTTTTCTGTGCCTTCCGGAGACACGTTCCTAGTTACCGTACCTTGTAAATTTTTTTCTTTTTTTTTTCTTTTGGGTAATCTTTGGGATTGGCCAATTATTAATTTGATGTAAGATCCGTACCAGCCTAAATCGCCTCGTGTTAATAGTATTTAGATGTAATAATTTTCCTCCTTTCATTTCTCTCTGGTGACGTTCTATTTTAATAAAAGTAATTGTTTGCCGTAATTCGATTGGACATGCGGTCATCTGTTTTGGTGGCCATGTTTGTTTTTGTTTTGCCCGAGTGCATTATGGTCTTGAGAAGGCATTCTCTAGGCGTCGAGCGGGAGACTCAAACGTGTTGTGGTGCTCGCTTAGTATGTTTTTGTCAATCTTGTTGGTTTAACTTTGTGTTTTTGTGAGTGTTCCCGAAGTTTTCTCCGTCATGATAATTGTGGATTTGTTAATTGATCCTTTTTTTATTTTATTACTTTAATTTTAAATTTTTCGGTTCATCGTGGCCTTGATGTCTGCATGTCGGGTCGGTATTGCACACCTTAGTAAATTATCAAGTCCTTTCTCATTTGGTAATACCTGTATTCCTGTTTTTTTTATCATTTGGGCATTATTATTTTAATTTTAAATTAAATGTTATCATTTCGCTCAGCAAGCATGTTAAACCGTCTCTTGCCTATTTATGTAAATAACTTATGTTGGCCTTAAGCCATATGCATCACTAGAGAGAGGTTGTTGTGGCCATAGAGTTTCTTCTTTTTTTAATGATTTTGTTAAATTTTTATTTTTTCTTGACCCCTTTTGGTAATTAAATTTTCTTTTAATTTTAAGCAACTGTTGTGGCATTATTTCGTGGGTGACGGTTCTATTGGTAATCGGGTCTGTCCGTAGACGAGCCTGTGCGTTTCCCTCTTCTCTACCTTCCTTCCTCCCTTTAGGTGTTCTTCTGTTGGGGCGTGTCATCTGGCGGGTGATTTTGCAGAAAGCGCCGCGGACCTCTTGAAACCAAGGTAAGTTGGCCCATCCATTCCACCCCGGGCGGAGCAATTATCATCGTTGTCAAAGAACGATATCTTACAATTCAAAAATTGACAAAATGTGATCTACACACATTTAAACTTGACCATAAAAATATTCTGAACTAAACTGTAAAATCTCCTCATTCAAATTTCGAAAGTCGTAAAATTCCAAAAATTGAAATAAAAAATCTAAATAGTCACAATCGACGAAAATCGTGAATAAACATCCGCATGACGTAGTTATGAAAATATAACATCAAAAACTATAACAATATTATGTAAACGTAAAAAATTGCATTAATAAACTGTTGTCGGATATTCTCAAAAGTTTCTTCAATACTCTACAAGATGGGATATATCGTTGGTTCTTAGACTACCTTGTGTTGCGTTATGGATTACTAGAAGTGGGCTTTCTTCGCTATCCTTCAGGAACGGATTGTTTCTAATAGCGCGAGACTGCATGATGTCGTGTGGGCTTCTGGATACCCTTTCTCGCTTGATGGCACTGGGATCAACCCTAGCCGCCTTCGTTCGTGAATTCTTCTGTCTTCTTTCGCCAAAGTTCTGATATATGTACTCGTCATTTTAGTGGGTGAAATGATATTGTATATGTAGAATATTTTACATGGGAGAGACGAGATGTTAATCTCCCCCACGAGATTGATGATATGTCATTTCGAATACTCTCGTTGTCGTCATCGTTCTGTTCCCATTAACAACTTAGTTGGTCATTATAACTCCTGTAGATTCAGTCGTATATTCCTCCCTCAACTTCAGTAATTTCGACAGGGTTAAAATGTAGATTAATTTCAATAAACTTTTAAATATCGATTTATGTCGACTTGATATATATTTGCACAAACTAAGTGCCTACGTTCGTTAATATTTGTTTCAGAAATATCGTAATCTCTATCAGCTTTATTATATTGTTGAGTATTTCGTTGAGACGTCCTTCTCTCATGAAGTTGTAAGTATTAAGAGCGTCGATTCGTCTCTCTCATCCCCCTCGTCAATGTTCAAGTAAGCGTCCTTTTCAGAACATGGATCTGATTGGTTGCTTATTATCGATGATAGTAATAAAACATAATTAAACATATAATTAGCCGCAATGTTAATAAATCGTTCTTATTTATTATTTAATATCTTCCATGATATTACGATGTGTTAAAATCATGGTAGTAATTAGCTATGCTCATTACATTGTTTTCTCTCATCTAAGTAAGGTCGCTTCTCATTGGCTGTGCGACACGCGTATTGCTCGAGTCTTCCCCTACCATGCTCGAGACACACAGTGCGTGCGGGATTCGGCTCGCCTCGGGAGTCCTCGATTATCTCCGTGCAACATAGTTCCTTTCTGCTAAGATCTGTTCAGTCTAGTGCCGAGTCTCCCACGTGACTGCTAATTTTCTCATTGGTCGGCTCGGTTAACTGGCTAACTCGGCGAGGTACAAACCTGTTCTGTGGCTTGTTTCCAGAGTCGCTATATTTTATCTTGGGACAGTTTAGAAAACTTTTGAAGAGATGAATATTTCCAAGTTCATATACATATAAGAGCACAGTACCAATATCGGGGAACATTTACTCAGGCACATTTTGCATTAAATGAAATGTGCAACATAGCAAATAATGGCTGCACTCTACACGACGTAAACCACCATTTCGAAGCACAGTAAAAATAAATAAATAACTTTGACCAATTGCATGTTACCAAGTGTCGCGTAGTCCAAACTAACGTCTGCAAAAATAGGTCAGATAAGGAGAAGTTTGACTCAACTCCGCGGGTAACGTCTTGCAGTGCTTTGTACGCTGCCTAGAAGCGACTACTTTCAGTCGAATACATAAAAAACATGCTTAGGAGCTATGAGAATTCAGGTAACCTTTCGAATGAAAGTAGTCGACTATCTAGTCGATAGTTTCTTCCAATGAATGACTAGTCAGTCGATGATTAAAATTGTCGATAAGCTCATCTCTAGGTATATCGAGAGTGAGCCGTGTAATGACAAACTACGTATGGGAAGTTAGGAAGAATACACAATGCAATGCTGTATTATACATGAGTCGTCTGGTATTAAAACAAGATGCATCACTATTTTTGCGATTTTGAGATTACGGTTGATTTTAACAAGTCCTAAATGCCCTCTTTACACGTGAGTAGAGAAAGGTATTCAAAACAGAACACATCATGCAGTTTTTAAATGGTGAAGTTGTCGGTTAGTTTCGGAATAAGACAAGTAGATGAATGAGTATCAAAACAAGACACATCTTGGCAGGGTCTATTGCGCATCGTTCAGCGCTTCAGATGGAAGGGCGCTCTCTGTGTGCTGCTTATGCAATTCTTTAGTGCCGGTGTGTAGCCCAGTCGACAGGTAGTTTCAGATATAAAAAGGTCGGAATTTAATGAAAGATTGGGATGATGTTGAGGTATGGCTAAATAACTATTTCTGAAGTTTTGGACCTCGAGGACCCCGTGCGAAAAGGGGAGAGGGTAAAAACTGCAAAAATGTTGACCTTCCTCCGGATTTCCTCATTATTTTTTTTTCCTTACGTCCTACGGCAAAACCATTCTTATGCTGTTTTGTAGAGAGTCAAATTTCCTACAAGTTTGACTGTTCAAACATGTTTGTATATCAATTCGTTACTGATATATGGCGCTTCAAAAAAAATGTCACTTATCAAAATTCGCTAAAAAAAATGCCCAGAAATACAGAATTCCACCTTATTTCTTCTGTTATACCCGAATTATGATGAAATGATGTTGTAATTATGGTTCCTGGTTACAATCACCAACTTTGGAAACCCCCCCCCCCCCCCCCCCCACCCCACCCCCTGCTCCCCCCTTTCCCCACTCAACCCCAATTCACAAAAGCTATTTTTTCTCTGAGGAAAACCAACCTTATTCACATCATGTTGTTATTGATATTAGTAAGTTTCCGGATTGACCCCCCCCCCACCACACCCCTCCTCACCACATACTTTTCCCAGGGCAGGTAAAGAAAGGTACGTAGTCCTTTCGTGGAAAAAATAATATAATTAATAATATTAAGGTATTCACAAGCCACACATTATATGGAATAGAGATATTATTATTGAAAGGTACTCATATATACATGTACATATTGTAAAGGTCCGGGGGGCTGCACCCCCTGAAAGCCACCCCCCATCATCTATTAAAACCACCCCTAACTGGCAAACATCATAAGTCCAGAACAGTACCTTTTACACAGCAAGGGCGGCCGACCAGCTCGGGAGGCTAGCCAACCACTTGCAACACACTCATAAACACCTACACAATAACTAACTGGGACAGCTATGTCAATGGAATGCTGACTGTGCAACGGCAGGACCTATAAGAAGTGAGGTCTTTTGGGAGCTGTATCTGTCATACAGCGTGTGTCGCCGAAGGCCCTGCTCCAGCTACTATCATCAGGTGAGCATCAGCAAGTGTTCGGATATCCTTAACTTTGTAACACCCATCCACAAACTTGTACACTTAACTTGTACCATTATTCACACTATTTACATTCCCCTAAAAAGGGACTTACAATTGCATACTGACCAATAAAACACTTGGTCAGTAAACTACACATTGTACTCATAATTACATGCCTCTTCACATCCTATCACCCTTCCTGACCTCCGTCACGATTGACCGTGACTAGTAGCCAGTTATTGCTTGCTCAGGCTTCATTGTGTTTCCCGCACGCGTCCCGACTGCCTAGCAGGGAGCCGCTGGCATAAGCACGTCTGTTATATCATTCACTCTGCCCAGCTGACAGGCCGGCACGTTGGCCTGCACTCAGAGGTTCATCCCCCTATAGACTCTTGCAACTTAGCAGGAACACCCCCTAGCATTTGAACACCAAACAACACGCTACACTGGTCAGCTCTCCCAGCTACGGGAAGCCGCCATCATTTAGAAACAACTTTCCAAATTAACACAATAATACTAATGTTTAGATCCCTAAACAACCCCCCCCCCCCCAACTAAGGGATCTAAAACATATTGGTGGAGGCGCGGCTACTACGCACAGTAAGGGTAGGACTCATACAACGAGCCCTCGTTGTAGAAACGACCCCCACCGCTCGCAACCAAGCGAGACTATTTTTTTTCTCTTCTCTCCTACATTACGTCCTACATTTTTTTTTATTTACACGGGAGTTTGTATTATTACACCCAACCCCAACCTCCCCATAGTGCAAAATCAGTGGAAATTAAATGAACACATTTAGAACCACACTAAGAGACTTTGCGCACCATTTGTCGGCTAGTACAACTCCACTCCTGCCGAAGTTAAGAATTAAGAACAGTGACTTGATAACTGAGCAGACTGCAGTACAACTTCTTAGGGACCTCGAATCAAGACATCAGAGATCCGCGCTCAACACCCTGCAGCGGCAGCACAAGTTATACATTTTACACGATCCCAGGCCAGTGAACAAAGACAAGAGTCACCAATATCCAGCGCTAGTGAAGTAGATTGCTTGCCAACGCTCCACCCCTATTGTTGCAGCAACTACAAATCACAGAGCAGAAAACTGATAATCTGCTCGAGCGCATCACACAGTTACTAGATACAGACACTATCAGATTAGACAATCACACGACAGAGGCAGTTCTAGACATCCGCACTATTCTGGAAACAGTGAAACAGGATTTGGACAGGACTGTACACGTAGTCAAATCCACACAGTACGACAACACACCATCAATCAGTACCGATATATCAGGTGACGAGCCACCTGGTAACGTAACACAAGTGTCGTACACGGGAAAAGAGGCTAATTCCCCTCTGAATAACCCAAACACCTCGGCACACGATAGCAGTGCGAACAGCATAGACAGATCACAATCACTACACAGCCAACAGGAGACAGCTGAACACGAGATGAACAGACACACTGAATACCCCATGATCCACCCCACAAAGTTCACGGGGGAAGGCCAGGATCCCGAGGAATACCTCAAGGCCTTCAATAGAACGGCTCGGATCAATGGTTGGAGCGAGGAAGTCAGAAAACGGCTCCTTCCTGCATACCTCACAAAGGCGGCCATGACATGGTATGAGCTTCATGAGGACAACCTAGAAAATGCCACATGGGAGGAAATCACTTTATTGTTGAAAAGTGAATTCCAGCTCATACCGGATGATGACGACCTGTATGACCAAATTAGACAGAGGTCACAGGGACCTAAAGAAAGCGCCCAGTCGTACATCAACGTAAAGTTGCTAATGTGCGATAAATATAACGCAGCTATGACAAACAAGCTGTTAATGCAGGGCCTCAGACCATCCATCGTGGACAAGTTGTGCATTATGAACAACCCCACGGTCCAACACATGCTGGAAAACATAAAGACAATAGAGGCAGGAAAAAAGATCACGGAAAAAGCTACGGAGAAAGCCGTGGATCAGCACTTTCATCCACAAAAGGACGACACTAGTCATAAGATGGATGAATTGGTGGACAGAATGGAAAAGTTAACAATAGCTGCCATCCAAGCAGGCGGGAGACCGCTAAGGAATGAACACGCAGACACGGAGGAGCGCTATTATCCTGATAGGGACAGGGGGTACACAGAGAGGAGACACTACGGGAGGGAGGAATATTACTACCCTCCACAGCGGCCAACAACAGCACACGCACAGGATATGCCTCACTACCCTCCGCGATACTCACCGGTATCATACGCGGACACAGAAACGACATACCCCTCACGGCGACCACCATCCCCGTACACACAGGAATACTACCCTGAGGAGTACGAGCACACCATCCGCCGGCGAAGCAGCCCGCCACCAAGCAGACAGGGTTATGCTGCCCCACAATACAGGGCAGACAGGGAATATCGGGAAAACTCACCCCCAAGCAGGCAAGGCTATGCAGCCCCGCAGTACAGGGGATATGGGGAGTATCGGTAGAACCCGCCCCCACGCAGGCAAAGCTATGCACCCCCACAATATAGGGGAAATGGGGACCGTCGAGGAAACCTACCCCCGACCAGACAGGGATATGCACCTTCCCAGTACAGGGAAAAGGGGAACCGCCGGGAAAACCCGCCCCCGCAGCAGCAAACATACACCCCACCCTGGAGGAGACAGGAAAACGGACCACCGGGCAATAACCGACAGACAAGGAAAACCACAAAAGGTCGGGACAATACAAACACACACCCAAAGGGCCCGGAACACTACCCCCTCCCTGACGAACACCCGAGGGAGTTTAGGGATGAGGCACCCCGCCGGGCAGATAGGGGGCCATACATACCAAACCTAGCTACACACCGCAAGCGGGAAGTTGGCGCAGCCACCCCGAGGGGGGGGGGGGGTGGGGCGCACATACAGTACGGGGAGACGAACACCCACGTTTCCAAAAAACGATTAGACGGGGAGGTTCGGCCAGCTGATAAAGCGGCTGAGGTTCCTCCCCCAACACAACACCAAAAAGGCCCTTCCCCCAAACAAGATCGTAAGAGTAAGGGGAAAAAGCAGCCAGCTAAAGCCAAGGCTGACGATCCGCCCCCGGGCCGTTTCCTGACACACCCCGTACAAGGAGACGGCAACTGTCTGTTTAGGGCCATGAGCTTCCTAGTCCGGAACACCGTGGATTATCATAGGCACTACAGACAGGAAACGGTCCAACATATCGTGGCCAACTGGAAAGAGTACCGAGATTTTGTATCGGACGAGCGGGAAAACCCATTCCAGACCGGGGCGGACTATAAAAAATACATGGGCAAGGACGGTACCTATGCCAGCGCCGTAGAGGTGACCGCTCTCGGCAAGGTACTCCAAGCAAACATACATGTATACACTGATGTGCACTCGCCACCGCTATTTTCAACTGCGGGATTCGACAGGGACCTACACATACTGTTTACAGGGAACCTTAAGGCGGGACACTATACGCCCCTCACAATCACGCGCGAACAGGCTGAGAGCAAACCCACACCCTCCAAACAGACAACCATACTCCCTACACCACAACGCAGGGTGGGAACTGACCCCACACAGGCGCAGAACGCGAGCTCACCTGGCATTGGGAAGCCAGCAACAGGAGTCGAACTCGCGACCGCCTGGGACAAAAAACGGGGTAACAAGGGCAAACGTAGAGTCACATTTGCAGACACACCTTCCCAAGAAGAAGAAAACAACAGCACACCTACACAAAAGCTGGGAACGGTCAGTACATTAAACGTTCGCCAGCAGACTTCTATTTTCACAGCGCGGGCGATTAAGAGAGCAGGCAATGTACTCGGTGAGCGCACTTTGCTGACCGAGCCAAAGTACTCGCGACAGGAAGTAATCCGAGAGGGCAAGCGTGCCAGGTACGATAAGCGGCCAGCTCCATGCCTTCCCAGCGCAGATGTTACGCCAGTAGCAACAACAACAACATTCACCCTACACAACACATCTTTGCAGGGCAATGGATTCCAGGTATCGGCCCTCACGATACACGCCAGCATAAATGGCCAAAGGGTGCAGGCCCTAATTGACACTGGGGCAGCGGTAAGTTTTGTAAATAGAAAACACGTTACCGAAGGGCAAATACTCGGTGTCACGAGTGACATCCGGCTGGTAGCGGCCAATGCTCAGACGCTAGAAAACGCGGGGGTGGCAAACATACATTTCAGGCTAGACCATTTCGCCACAACACACCCCATGTTCGTTATAGAACATCTTTCTGCGTCAGCCATAATTGGCATGGATTTCCTCGCTAAGTATGAGGCTAGCATAAATTTCGCTAGCGGTAAGATGCTTTTAAAGCACGACCAGAGGCTCACCACACATCCCATGATATACACCAGGAACACAGATGGGATTCGAGCGGAGCGAGAAATTCGCGAGCACCAGGCCCCTATACTGCACACTATCAGCCAACACACAGACACACACAGAGATAAGGCGGCCAAGCAGACCCACAGACAGGACCTGACTCCGGAGCAAAATAAAAGACTCACGGAGCTCCTGGAGACCAACAGGGATATTTTTGCCCATTCGAAGAAGGATCTCGCAGTGACAGACCTCATCGAACACCACGTCACACTCACCAGTGACCGGCCAGTACACCAGCCTCCCTTCAGGGTGAGCCAGAAGGAGAGACACGCCATCGACGCTCAGATCACAGAGATGCTCGAAGCAGGGGTCATTGTCCCCGTTATTTCAAACTACAGCGCTCCAGTTTTGCTGACCAAAAAACGGGACGGTTCCCACAGGTTTTGTACTGATTACCGTAGGCTCAATAATTTAGTCGAAAATGATAGTTATCCACTACCAAGGGCAGACACCTATTTGGATGCCCTTGGCGGGGCTAGCTGGTTCAGTTCGATGGATTGTTATAGTGGATTCTATTCAATCCCCGTCTATGAACCGGATAGGCACAAGCTGGCGTTCGTTACAGAGAACGGTCTATATACCTATACAAGGTTACCAATGGGCCTCCGTAACGCCAGCCAAACCTTCCAAAAGCTAGTGGATAAGACATTTTCAGGTCTAAAATGGCGTTCCGTATTAGTCTACGTGGACGACATAATGGTCTTCTCCAATACCTTTGACGAGCATATCGTACATTTGGAGGAGTCTTTCGCAAGGATCAGAGAGGCCAAGTTAAGGCTTAAACCTGCGAAATGTCAATTTGCCAGACAGCAGATTAACATATTGGGCCACATTGTAAACAGAGAGGGCATTATTCCCGACCCAGCGAAAACTGACGCAAAAGCGGGCATCCCAATGCCCACAAATTTGAAACGATTGCGCAGTTTTATTGGGCTGGCATCGTATTACAGAAAATATATCTACAGGTTTGCGCACATCGCCCACCCCCTAACTGAACTCACACGTGAAAAAACGCCCTTCAGCATTAAACAGGAACACATAGATGCCTTCAACACACTGAAGCAACTATTGACCTCACCACCATTACTGCAACACTTCCATAGTGATAGGCCCACCTTTTTACACGTGGATGCCAGCCAGTACGGGCTGGGGCGGCCCTATTGCAGGAAGACGCAGAAGGGCGCATACGGCCCGTAGCTTACGCTAGCAGGAAACTAACGGCCGTTGAGACTAGATACTCTGCCACAAAGCGGGAAATGCTGGCATTTTCATGGGGAGTGAACTATTTCAGGGTATACCTCTATGGCATCCAGTTCACGGTAGTGACTGACCACGCGAGCTTGCTTTTTTGGGACAAATTTAAAAACCCAAATTCGCGGCTCAATAGGTTTATATTCCGCCTGTATGAATATAACTTCGTGGTCAAACACAAGAAAGGCGCTACACACCTAGACGCAGATGGGTTGTCTAGGCCGCCAGTAGCCGATCCCCCGGATGACAGTAAGGACCACGAATGGGACGACATGCCCACTTTTGCCCTGACGGTGGTTAACATCAAACAGGAGCAAGAAAGTGATCCATACTTGAAACAGATTCTATTAGCATTAAGAAACTTGGATAAGGTGGATTCCAAGACAGCACGGCTCTCTAGGCGATTTTTCCTAGACAAAGACGGGGTACTGAAATTTAAGCCCACAGCCATGCACGATAATGCACCCATAGTGGTTCCGGAGTCATTGAAAGAGAATATCATGATCGGACACCACAATAGCCCACTGGCAGGGGCACATTTGGGTACGCATAAAACATACCTTAGAATCCGGGACAAGTATTATTGGGTAAACATGAAGGTCGACATAGACACCTTCGTAAAGACATGTCACACTTGCCAGCGATTCAAAACAAGGCCTGGCAATCCTCATGGATTACTCAACCCAATTCCCGTAGGAGAGCTATTTCACAGAGTCGGGATAGACGTTAAAGGCCCCATTACGACTTCTCAAAAAGGCAATAAATACATACTGGTTGCCACCGAGTATCTCACCCGGTACATGATAACAAAGGCCGTGCCCAAAGCAGACACAAACAGAATAGTCGAATTCTTATTCGACATAGTTACACGATATGGCCTATTCCAAACCCTACTATCCGATAGAGGTACCATTTTCACCTCGAGAGTGCTCCAACAGTTTTTGGAGGTACTCAGGATAAGGGCATACACGACCACGAGTTTTTCCCCACAAACCAACGGTCTAACAGAAAGTATGAATAAAATAATCGGAATGGCCCTAGCTAAATTTACAGGGGACACAGGGACAGACTGGGATGATTATCTGCAGCCCATCACATTTAGTTACAATACCTCCAAATCCACGGCCACAAAGCACTCTCCACACTTCCTGTTGCATGGGTACACACCCAGAAGTCCCACAGACAATATATGCATCCCACAGGACACTCACTCGGACAATGCCGCCCGGCTAGAGCACTTGCAGATAGCCCGCATGGACGCTAGAAAGAACATAGCCGCGGCGCAGAAAAAGCAAAAAGAACGGTACGATCGGCAAAGAAAGACCGTGGAATACACACCCGGGCAATTGGTTATGGTCTCCAATTTGGCCCGTAAGAAAAACGTGTCTGAGTTCCTCCTGCCACGCTGGTCAGGTCCCTTCAAAGTTTGCAGGAAGGTATCTGACCTAAATTACATAGTCAGCGTGCGCCATGGGCGAAAACTCATCAAAGACACCATACACGCCCGCCGTATGAAGGCATATCACACCCGCAAAACAACACCTACACGGAAAGGCGGGAACACTGTCAAGAGGAAGGGAAATGATCCCACTGGCAGACGGGAAAAGAAGGCCAAGAAATAGCCTTCGGACCCCGCTAACCGCACCGGGATACGACCTTAACACTTGGCAGAACTGTCCCGGAGACACAGCCTAAAAGGCAACAGGAATAATTAGCCTGGTCAAAGACGGTCTCGAACCCGCAACCTCCTGGATACCAGGAGTGCAAGGTCGGGTAACTATCCAACGGGAGGATAGAATAATAAAGGACAGTTCCACTAACACATATACATACGCATAAAACAATAAAATCACCTCCGACACCTAGTCACCAAACACGCAACTAGCGGCCCGGAGACACTCGTGCATAGACACAGCCATGTACCACTAACAGGGATATATTCGACCCACGCTCACATTAACAAACAAGATGTTCAGTAAAGAACATATAGCCTACTTTCTCCTAAATGCATGGGTATTGTTATAACTCTTTGTCCTTTTCAAGGAGTATGATTGAATGTTGGTTGTAGGAGCTTGTTGAAATACAACGTGCTATAGGGATATTAAACATGAATATGAGGTGCCCTTTGCTAGTGCTACCTCTGTACCAAATTTCGTTCCATTCGGTTTCACCGTGTTTGAATTAATAGGGGGAATCGATTCTGACACAAAGATGGCCGCCATCCGCAAACTATTAGGCGAATGACCTATTAGATTGGTAAAAGGATGCTCCCTCCTTAAAGGTATGTAGTTGCACAATTTGGTAGAGATCTGATGATTAGGTTAGTCGTAATTTGATTTAAGCTTTGAACATTCGTGTGGCCGCCATTACGTTTCAGTCAAGATGGCGGCGATATAAAACATGACACTGAGGTGCCCTTTGCTAGTGCTACCTCTGTACCAAATTTCGTTCCATTCGGCTCCACCGTGTTCGAATTAATAGGGGGAATCAATTTGGACATAAAGATGGCCGCCATCCACAAACTATCAGGCGAATGACCTATTAGATTGGTCAAAGGATGCTCCTTCCATAAAGGTGTGTAGTTGCAAAATTTGGTAGAGATCGGATGATTAGGTTAATCGTAATTTGATTTAAGCTTTGAACATTCGTGTGGCCGCCATTACGTTTCAGTCAAGATGGTGGCAATATAAAACACGACATTGAGGTGCCCTTTGCTAGTGCTACCTCTGTACCAAATTTCGTTCCATTCGGTTTCACCGTGTTTGAATTAATAGGGGGAATTTATTTTTACACAAAGATGGCCGCCATCCGCAAACTGTTAGGCTAATGACCTATTCGTTTGGTCAAAGGATGCTTCCTCTATAAGGGTATGTTGTAGCAAAATTTGGTAGAGATCGGATGATTAGGCTAGTCGTAATTTGATTTAAGCTTTGAACATTTGTGTGGCCGCCATTACGTTTCCGTCAAGATGGCGGTGATATAAAACATGACACTGAGGTGCGTTTTGTTAGTTCTACCTCTGTACCAAATTTCGTTCCATTCGGTTGCACCGTGTTCAAATTAATAGGGGGAATCGATTTTCACACAAAGATGGCCGCCATCCGCAAACTATTACGCTGATGACCTATTGGTTTGGTCAAAGGATGCTCCCCCCATAAAGGTATGTTGTTGCAAAATTTGGTAGAGATCGGATGATTAGGTTAGTCGTAATTTGATTTAAGCTTTGTACATTTGTGTGGCCGCCATTACGTTTCCGTCAAGATGGCGGCGATATAAAACATGACACTGAGGTGTCCTTTGCTAGTGCTACCTTTGTACCAAATTTCGTTCAATTCGCATTCACCGTGTTCGAATTGATAGGGGGGGACAGGCATTCAGAGTACACACACTCACACACACACAGACACACACACACACACACAGACTCACACACACACATACACACACACACAGACTCACACACACACATACACACACACAGACAGACACACTTTTTTCGCCCTGTGTTGATCTCATAAGTCTACTTTCATTTTTTGCAAAAATCGAAAGTAGGCTAAAAAACTTGGGGACACAATATGTATTTAGTGGAAGGTTCTTTTCCATTACGGAAAGCCATGCTCACAACAACGGAGCGAGCAATCAAGCTCCCGCAAACATACGTGTTGGACATATGAACATCGCCAGACAAGTAATAGCTAGTGCACACGTCAATGAAATTAGACACTATCGCCGTTAGCGATAACACACTTGTGACTGGGCGACCTTCGCTAGCACAGACAAACTAAGAGGACTCCAGGCCTGGCGGAACACACGCAATCATTCACGCCAGGTCCAAAACCCTATAACTCTCAAAATTACAATACGAGGAACATTCCAAAAGACCAAAATTTTTCACGCCAAAGCATATTTTCATCTGCGTGCCTCAAACTCACGATACACGTGCCATGGGACATACAGCACGAAAAATCGTAACACCAGCACCTTAAACCAAGGCGGGTGCGAACTCACGACCACACAACACAGTCGTGCCAAAAACAAACTAACCAACGGTATTTTTGGCGCGAAAAACACAATCAAAAGCCACACTGGGGACAATCAAATCCCAACAGACAACACAGACATAGAACACGGAGAATTACATGGGATTGCGGGTCAGAATGCCCAGAAAAAATCGGACACCGTGGAAAACAACTATCCAGACTCCCAATTAGACTGAAATTGGCCCCATACAAGTACATAAACAGGTAATACCACATTTCCTCCGGCCAAACACCATGCAAAAATTTCGATTACACCAAATATAGGAAATAGATTTCCCAAACACAGGTATAGCAATTTCACAAGGCAAAGGTCTTATGGAATAAGTGTCCACACAACAGTGCTAGCTAAAACAGGACGGATTGACACATTGGCCCGCCCGGAATCCCAAACAGTGACAACACTCGCACACTGGCAAAAGTCACGTTCCGACATACGTAACGTCAGAGACTTCCTTTGCACAAGCACATGAAAACAAAACGCAAAGCGAAACACTGACTTGCGAATTCCAGAAGCATTGCAACACTGATGTCGGCAGACACTATTGTTATAACGGAAGTGACCATGAAATGACAAAAACAAACCAATAATAATGGCATACATTTTTCAGCACTGTTACAACAGTTATGACATTTAGCAATGTGCAGACATAATAGGCCGGACTTATCTTAGGGCCACAGCGACATGTTCACAAGTGCAATAACAGGTTACACGCGCCATCTGACACTCAGACACGCGACACACGATAGGACTTAGCCGATAACAGGCCACCCGCCCGCATGCTGTAGCGGAACATAGCCACACACACGCAGCTGCGCTAATCACAACTACGACCACGTCCCTCCCACACCGCTCACTTATCAGGAGCGGACACATACAGGTGCTCTGAAGGAACAACCCCCCCCCCCAAAACTACTTCTCCTTTTACTTTTAAATCCCAAAACCATCATAGGCGATCAGGACATGACCAGTCACACTACAAATCACTTGCTACATTAACATTATAGATAAGAGACCAGATTAGGCCGTGACGTCACAGCGTCACCATACTTTACTATCCCAAGGAGCGGATCGAAAGCCGATATTGACCAAATGAGGATGACAGGAGCACAGGTGGATGGGGCCAGCCAGATAGCCAATATACCACCTACAGGCTACCATTGTCCCACCTTCCTCCTTCCATAACCTTCTCACTCACAACATTAGCCAATACAAACACATAAACACATAAAAACAGCTAAACTACATGCCAAAATATACATCGGGGTTGATAGACTTCATGCGTTTAAAGAGAGGGCTCACTACGCCCTGGCTCTCAATGCTAACACCTGAGTATTAGGGGTATGTCGGAAAGAATGGCAAGCGTAATGCACATCTCTAAGCAAGAGATGAGGCCAAATTTATATTAACAATTCTTTTTATTAAATAATCCCGCATGAAAGGGACATAGTATTATTACGCCTCAACCGATACCTATCCTTAAATGAGAGCGGATACGCCTCATATCCAGACACATGCATGGAATATCCCACCCACATACCAAGGGTTATTATTATTGAACCTGCATGATACTTTGTGAAAATTTTTGCAAACCTGGGAAATACCTATCCCGTCCACTCACTGTAAAGACATCCCAGCAGCATCACCGGCCCCAGGCCACCATTAACATGGAGCCCAAAGATGCGCAACCCTTTCCTACCATGCTTTAAGCCTATTCAACAGATAACACCCCCGGAGCCCAATAACAGGGAACCCAACGCCATAAAACCCTATTAACGCCTCCATGAAAATTAACAAGGCATTACAGCTGGAAGTCCGACATAGCACAGTAGACCTGAAGTAGTCTATGCATTTAGAAGATTCTACAACCCCAGAACACTTAAAAATTTTACATTATTTACACAATAAATTATTTACACAGTACACTCATTTTTTTAAATATAAAAAAGGAATCTGTGACACGCTGAATGATGATGACAGCGTAAGCGGAAGGCCAGAGGCACCACGCAGGAGCAGAGCTGGGTAAGGCGATGAGGAGCCCTACCCCAGTCAACTTAACGACCTAGACTAAATAAGAGACGAACTACGTAAGGTCGAAGCCCCGATGACCTAGCACGGGCAAACGTCGGAGTCCCGGAAGGCCTAGCCTGCCCCCGGGACAAAGAAAAGTTACACACACCATGTGCTACGGGCATCGAAGCCAGACCTGCAGGGGAGACTTTCTAAGGATGGTGGGAGAAATAGCCAGCTCCACACCGGACTCAGGAGATGACCCTAGGGACGACCAAATCACGACTAGACTACTAGTTAGTATGTAAGTAAGTAGAACTTCCATGGCGGGGAGTTAGTCTCCTACTCGCAGGAGTGAAGCAGGATCTTAGGGTTCAGCGGGATCAACCCTAGATCCGACAAGCCCTTGCCCCGCGCGGCACAGGTGAAGAAACCAAATAAACAAATAATCAATAATATATATGGAATGAACGCGCTCATTCGGTCCCGTGCCCACGTAAATGTCTGACAACCGGTCACCAGAGATATTAAATGAGGAGCATAGCGAGCACTCACAGGGGTTCATGTGGGCCAACCCAATGCCAATATGGGCGAAGAGGACCCCGGACGCTAAATTCCCGGATGTTAATATTACTGCCAATATGGGCGAAGAGGACCCCGGACGCCACCATTCCCGGAGGGTATTATTACTGGCAATATAGGCGAAGAGGACCCCGGACGCCACCATTCCCGGAGGGTATTATTACTGCCAATATAGGCGAAGAGGATCCCGGACGCTCAAATTCCCGGTTGACACTATTTTTTTTTCTCGGACGATTTTTCCCGAACAATGTTCAATGCCCACATAAATGGTGATGCATCGGGCAGCCAGAGATATTAAATGAGGAGCATAGTGAGCACTCACAGGGGTTACAGTGGGCAGACCCAACAATAATGAATACATCAATGACAACATGCAAATACAACGGCAATGAACAGGCAAGTACAACGGGCGATGTGGTTTGCTTTGTGGCACCGTAGTCGCCTGCGACTTTACTAATACTAGTTAGTAAGCATTAATATAAGTGTCGACAATTAGGATTAAGACGGACGGGACTACGAGGCATTGTTGGGTTCCGGTCTCAACAATGTACTACAAGGGCCCCCGCGAGAGAAATCGGACGGACGAGCCTCCATCTAAATTTTAGTATTTAAGTCACAGTGCCATTTTTAAGGTCACTTGGATGTAAGCAAATTCAACAAGCGCTGTTGCTAAAATAGGGCACAGCACATTTCGGCTTTAGAGTAAGGTCCACTCGGCATGTATATACAGCATAGTTTTACATTTAAGGCAATTATTTTAAATTTAAGGCAATTTTTAAAAATTAAGGCATTTTTTTTTTAGATTAAGGTAAAGCCGTTCGGCACCTGGCAACCAAAAACCGGTACCAGGGTAAGCCCGATAATATAACACAATAGGATACAATACGTTAGATTAACTAGGTTAACTAAGATTATGATAAGCACTTTAAGGGTAAGGAAAAACATTACGGCACCGTCTAGGGTAAGCCCGATCATACATTAGGTAAAACAAACATATGCAAGGAGAACATGACATTAATAGTGGCCAAAGGTTAACACTAATCATGTCATTTATTCCAGAGGAAAAAGAGCTTCAGCCAGTGGACACACTGACACGGGAGCCGACATAAAGGATATGCAATATTCACATGTTTTTTTAACCTCTCCATTTTTCAGGCGTCGTCACCAGACATATGTCACTGGTGACAATGATTTCACTGCCATACAGCAGCAACATGTTATTTGTGCCATGCTATTATTGTGTACCACCTTTACTCACTAATTTGTATTTGTAATTTGTATTCATTCTCACACAATCCAACATATTCACCACCATTCTTTTACAGCTACACTCCAGAAATCTGAACAGCAGGGTTGATACCTGTGGGGTATCAGGCTTGCTGACAGATCAACATAAACAAAGAAAATAAAGCGTCAAAGATGCGACGCAACATACGGCAATGAGGGCGCAACCGATTTGTGGCGGCGACTCTCACTGTCAAGTGTGAAGGCATTCGCCCACATAGAATGATTCACAAGATAGGGGTATATATCAGCGGCACGACCACTAAACTGCACCGGGAAACGGCCGGACAGGATTAGCCGTGAGACGGCACATAAATACAAAGGGTAGCGTGCACGCAAGGTACAATAGACACGGCCGTCTAGGTATAACATAATTAATAATTAAGATAGATAGATATAAGTAAATAATGTAATAGAAAATACTGTAATATTGTTAAAAGGCACCGCATACAAAATTATTACCAATGAGGCCACACATTGTGAATACACATATTTTTATCCCACACATTTACACAATGATTATGCTTTTGTCTCTTTCATTTTTCTTCCTTCTAACGTCCAAATTTGTGAAGGTGTCCCGTTTTACCCCAGCACAATAAATTATATTTTACGTATTCCTTTAACTTATACCTTGGGACACCTATTTTTTTCTATTTCTTCCATCTTTCACATTGCAGGGAGCAATTTTTTCCCCAATACAGCGCCGGACGGCACAATCACCCGTCCAGCCCTGGGTTTTTTCCTCCCTGCACAATACCAAGATATATATAATGTCTAAACCAAGTATTTTTTGTTGTGTTGTACTTTTCAATATTTCAATGTCAGCTTTTTTATGAACTGTTTTAAATTATCACATGTATATGCATATATCCCAAAACCTACCCCTCTGAACACAAGCTGATCTCGCATCTACACGACATCGCTACATCAACACGACATCACTACCTCTACACGACATCAACCCAGAAGAAACGAAGCAGAAGTACAAGGAGGATTCAACAACGATCCATCACATCAACACCCCCACTCCACGTTCCGTTCCCGTTCTCGGGGACGCGAACTAATCAAAGGAGGAGCCTTGTACAGGCCCGGGGGGCTGCACCCCCTGAAAGCCACCCCCCATCATCTATTAAAACCACCCCTAACTGGCAAACATCATAAGTCCAGAACAGTACCTTTTACACAGCAAGGGCGGCCGACCAGCTCGGGAGGCTAGCCAACCACTTGCAACACACTCATGAACACCTACACAATAACTAACTGGGACAGCTATGTCAATGGAATGCTGACTGTGCAACGGCAGGACCTATAAGAAGTGAGGCCTTTTGGGAGCTGTATCTGTCATACAATGTGTGTCGCCGAAGGCCCTGATCCAGCTACTATCATCAGGTGAGCATCAGCAAGTGTTCGGATATCCTTAACTTTGTAACACCCATCCACAAACTTGTACACTTAACTTGTACCATTATTCACATTATTTACATTCCCCTAAAAAGGGACTTACAATTGCATACTGACCAATAAAACACTTGGTCAGTAAACTACACATTGTACTCATAATTACACGCCTCTTCACATCCTATCACCCTTCCTGACCTCCGTCACGATTGACCTGTCTAGTAGCCAGTTATTGCTTGCTCAGGCGTCATTGTGTTTCCCGCACGTGTCCCGACTGCCTAACAGCGAGCCGCTGGCGTAAGCACGTCTGTTATATCATTCACTCTGCCCAGCTGACAGGCCGGCACGTTGGCCTGCACTCAGAGGTTCATCCCCCTATAGACTCTTGCATCTTAGCAGGAACACCCCCTAGCATTTGAACACCAAACAACACGCTACAATGGTCAGCTCTCCCAGCTACGGGAAGCCACCATCATTTAGAAACAACTTTCCAAATTAACACAATAATACTAATGTTTAGATCCCTAAACAACAACCCCCCCCCCCCCCCCAACTAAGGGATCTAAAACAATATAGTAGGTACCCGTTTGTACTCATTACAGTTCCTGTCGGGATTTCTTAGCCATTGGTTCTGCTTCTAAGAGCTCGTCGACCTCCTGAGTGATCAGGCTATTAATGACGTCCTCGTCGTCGTCGTCGTATTTGTCGACTATGTTTGATGAGTCCTCCTCGTTGAAATCAGTTGCGGGGGCATTTTCGCAGGAGTGGCCTGTGCAGTGCTTGCACATTGCTGAGCACCTAAGACCTGCTTTCTTGCAGCTGCAAGCAACGGTGCTACAGCCTTTCCTGAACATGCAGAAAACAATCTGGAGGATGTTATCCGGTGCAGCATTTCTGGTTGTGGGAATTGGTAGTACCCCTCGCGTGGTTAGGCTCCTGCCCCAAACTGATGGGAGAAGTTCATTGCCAAACCACACCTGTACTTGCTGGTAAGTGAGGAGGGAGTGGTATAGCCCGACCCAGCAGTTTCTGCCGCGACATGACAGGACAGGCGTGGCTTCAGAACAGTGGGAGGGGAATGGGACTGTCACGCGTCACCGAAACGAAATATCACGCGCACCGAGGGGTCAAGTTTGACAGGATACGGTTTGTACATCAAAGTAGGATGAAAGGCAGCATTTTACTGAGTATATAGAAACATGAATCACAATTTTACACCCGGTAGTTTACTTTTTGTGTTATTTTAAAAATAAAGAGCAAACTGCTTCGATACTAGCCACTGGTGAGTTGGAGAGTCAATGTAATGTTGCCAAGTCGTTGCACAATGACGAGCGGGTGAAGCTCTCGTCTACCTTGCGTAGCATTATGTTATCACGGCCAAGTCCAAGCAGAGAATGACCGATGTTGCTACATCGGGACTCGGGGAGTCAGAACATGTCACGTGTGCCAGAGGAGCTGTGAACGAGTTAAAGTGCGTAACTGCGTCGCGGCAGACATTCCTGGATCGGGCTTTACTTGGCAGCGTCCCTTGTTGGTGGTAGGTGGGGCAATTGCAACTTAGTCTTCGTCACTAATTGTGTGAATAATCTGTACCGCAGGTCGTCGAGGTTGTCATTGTCAATGCCGCCTCCATAAACTGCTACCAGGGACTTTTCTCCAGCGTCGCTGATCTGCTGAGGACTAGCGTTTGGTGTGAGAAACGGAGCCACTACTGCAGAGATGGAGGTATTCTTCACGTAGGCGCTGCAAATTGTGTTCTTCCCCGATCCATGCGATGCTGACGTGGTATGCTAACCACTCACTGCGTGGAGGAAAATTTTGTCCTTGGGGGGGGGGGGGGGAGGGGCGGCGGAGGAGTAGGAACATGGCGAGTAGAGGAAACTGGGACTATACTGCCTCTTCCACTTTTCTGAAGATAGATGTTCTATGTGGACATACCTAATGCCGTCAACAGAATAAGTATGTCCACATATACAGCAGTAATGATGACGCTTGGATATGGCGGTGTTGACGATCATCACGTCGGCGTCCTCATATGCCCGCTTCACTTCGATGCTAGCATCCGCCATTCGTGTCATCAACATCGAAATGAATGCGCTCTTATTGTGATCGTTTGCCAAGAACTTTTCTTGTGCTATGGTCACCTTGGTAGATGAGGAGAACACGACTTTGGTTGCTGATTGTAATGCAGAACGGCGAACTCGTTCTGCGGCTTTGGTGCTTTGATAGCCGGCGTTAGTGGGGTATCCATCAAACGCAACAATCACATTGCTACCAAAGTGTCTCTGCACGTAGTTGATGTACGTAGAGCACTGCATCTCGAATGTGGTTGTGGGAGTTTTGTTCCACACCACTTTATGTAATAGGTATCCTCCACCAATCACGTTACATTTCCTATTGCCAAGGTTGACTTCCTCTAGGTGAGTGAAGAGTGAGTACATCGCAGACTTCGTTCCCTTGCGCATTCCCTCGTCAGTGAAGAGTGACATAGGGAAGGGTGCGAGTTCAAACTTCAAGAGTTCTTTAAGATCTTCCTCAGATTTTTTTTACAATGAAGACACGCTGGAAGAGAGTGGGGGAATTGACAGTTAATTTTTACCAGCAATTTTCAACGAGCAGGAAACGGAAGCGAGGGTCGCGACGATATCCTTCGGTTTCAGTTTCAGTTCCTCAAAATCCCCACCTCCACTTTCTTCGTGCATGATATGCCTATCTCCGGTGCTAAGTGACAGTTCCGTTCGCCATGACCAATGATTCCAGTGCTCAGAGAAACTATCTCCTGTATGTGAAGGAATGGGGGAGGGTGTTCAGTGAACCATGCGCGCAGTTTCCCAATGTCCATGTTGTCTCTCACTACTCGGATTGGTCTCACGTCCACATGCTGTTCAGATGTCTCTCAACGAACATCAGCGAACAATTCTATTTGCTTTGAAGACACAGCATGCCCAATGTCCATCTAGCAAGCACAGAATTGCTTACACCGCGTCCACGAGTGAGTCCTCCATAGGTCTTCATAGCCCGCATGAGGACCTGCTCAATACTCATATCGGACCAGATGGCCGACCAAAATTTTTCAGATCGGCGAATGGTGAAGTAGCCATCTGTGGTGAACCTCATATATTCGTGATGATCTATCCTGTCCTGTCGAGTGACCATATCTTGGTAATAGAGTTGAGCACTTTTGGCATAATTCAAGTGTCCAGCAGCGTGAAAGTAGGGTATCATTTCCTTGACGCAATCTAGATGGAGTTTCCAGTTACCCATTCTTTCAGCATTTATTAAGCTCTTCAGTAGCGTACACATTCGAAAATACTGGATCCATAGAGCAGACGTTGGCCCCTCCTTTTTCAATAGTGGTCAGCGACACTGAAAATCGCTCAGTCACAGCGGGATCATCTGCTACCCTCAAGATGATGGACCTATCCGATAAATTGAGCACTTGGTCTAGCGCTGTCCAGTCTTGTTTAGTGAAATCAACGTGTTCAAAAATGTTGCCAACCAAAGCAGCATGTGTCAGTATGTGGGCGCCCTGGCGAACGCATGTCTTGTTAGGATTTTTCAGCACTGTTTGTAGCGTATAGTGTGCTGAATAGCCCCTCCAACCCACTCGCATCCATGATTGTGCCCATCGCCTCCATAAAAGACATTAAAATGTGAAATCCACCTAACCTGACAACCACATTCTTCAGCTCTGGTTCAGTATCATTTGCCACTACATCACGTACCTTCCAGTACAATGGCTGGTCGAAAGTCGCAATACAAGTCTTCTGTTTAACCAATGTACACTGTCCAAGAGCAGATACAATAGATGCATATACGGTATTATATTCGTTTGGTGGAGCATTCATGAACGTGAGACAAACTATTTTTGAGCATTCGCACTTTTCACCACTGGTTCAAAGCGCCATAACACCATTCCACCCAGGTACGGATGGTGATTATGCAGAGTTTTTTTTCATACAGCCAAGCAATGTCATCAGGCGAGGGTACAACACCTTGTGAATAGCTGATATCTATATCCGCTAATTTTCTTGTTTTCAGACCTGCATTGGTGGGGGGGGGGGGGGGAGGGGTCTGGGGTTCCAAAGTTGGTGATTGTAACCAAGAACCATAATTACAACAACATTTCAGCATAATTAGGGTATAACAGAAGAAATAAGGTGGAATCCTCCATTTTTGGGCATTTTTAGCGAATTTTGAAAAATGACATATTTTTCGAAGCGGTAACGAGTTGACATACATACATGTTTGAATAGTCAAAATTGTGGGAAATTTAACGCTCTACAAAACGGCATAAGAATGCGTTTGCCATAGGACGTAAGGGAAAAAAGTTATTGAGGAAAAACCTGAGGAAGGTCGAAACTTTTGCAGTTTTTACCCCCCACCCTCCTCTTTTCGCACAGGGTCCTCGAGGTCCAAAACTTGAGAAAATGTTAATTAACCATCCCTGAACATAAAGTTTCATTAAATTCCGACCTTTTTCCATCTAACCCCACTTTTTCCAACCTGTCGACTGGACTAGTGTTTACATTTGTATTGTTGTGTTAAATCGACATCATACTTGTGAGGAGTTTTATTTTATTTTCAAAATAACATACACTCGATTAATTGCAACTACGTTCAATGAAGGAAATTAGAGAAAAATTTAAAGTGGGAGTGAAGATTCAAGGAGAAATAATTTCAACTCTGAGATTTGCTGATGACATCGTCATCTTGGCCGACAAGCCTGAGGATTTGAATGAGTTTTTGAATGGTATGGACTCTGTCTTACGGAAAGATTTCATGATGAAAATTAATAAATGTAAAACAAAAATACTGGAATGCAGCCGAAATAAATCAGAAACCTCTATAGAGATCAAATTGGCAGGTGAAAAGCTGAAGGAAGTAGGAGACTTCTGTTACTTAGGAAGCAGAATAACCAGTGATGGACGAAGCAAAGAGGATATAAAAAGTAGGTTGGCTCAGGCAAGAAAAGCATTTCTACAGAAAAGGAATCTGCTGACATCGAATATAGATTTAGGTATTAGGAAGTCATTTTTGAAAGCCTTTGTCTGGAGCGTGGCGCTCTATGGAAGTGAAACTTGGACTATTGGTGCAGCAGAAAAGAGGAGAATTGAAGCATTTGAAATGTGGTGTTACAGGAGAATGATGAAAATCAGATGGGTAGATAGGGTTACAAACAAAGAGGTATTAAGACGAGTGGGAGAGGAGAGATGTTTCTGGCGACTGCTAATGAAGAGAAGAGATAGGTTGGTAGGACACATACTAAGACACCCAGGAATAGCAAGCTTAGTTATGGAAGGAAGGGTCGAGGACAAGAACTGTAGGGGTAGACCAAGGTTAGAATATGTTAAACAGATTGCCTCGGATGTAGGGTGTGGTAGCTATGTAGAGATGAAACGATTAGCTCAGTACAGGGAGGCATGGAGAGCTGCATCAAACCAGTCAAAAGACTGAAGACTCAAACAACAACAACGTTCATAATTTAACTTTTTAATTTATTTTATTAAGATGCTTTCGATTAGTTGCAACCTTCATATTCGAATTTAAAGTAAATATTGAAATAGTTTCTCGGGTATTGCCCGCCTCATAATATACCCGAGGCTAGGCCTCCTTTCTTTGCCCTATCACAACTCAACTACTTTTCTTGCTTGCTTTCAATTTCTTACTAATTGCCCACTGATCAAATCTTAGTTTTATTGCTGCGTATAACGATTACGCGCATACCAAGACAACTATAGGAGAAATGTATAGGTCTGCGCTCTATCAGCTGACGACTGAGTTAGTCACTCAATGAGAAGTTGGTTCGTAGATAGGTCACTAACTACATTGTGCGAAGCAAAATTTTTGGTTAGATTTGATTAACGCTCTATTAAGTTCCAACGTTCGTCACAAGGTGCCGATTGCCGTGGCATCTAGTAACTAAGTTCACAGCTAGGTGTCGTTGACGATAGCATTTGGTAGCAAACGTAGGAACTATTTGAAATTGATCGTCTGCCGTCCTTACCTGAATTACACATAACACACACTAATACAGCCATCATAATTAACACCGGGTATCAGACAGATTCGATACACACCCAAGGTACACGGGGCTATATGACCGCGTTGTCGCAGCCCATAAACTGAGGAACCAAACAACCACATTTTAACCCAACGTGTGGATATTGCTGGCTTATGAAGAAACCCTGGTTAGCAGATGATACTCGATCTTATATTAGTCGATGATGTGGTGGCTGCTGATCTCGTTATCCGCTTTATAAGTGAGAATGGTATTGATACAAAATTAATCATAATTAATTCAATAAACTTTCTTCGGCTTTTCCCAATTAATTGGGGTCGCCGGAGCCAACCAGGCTCATTTTGGTTTTGGCCGGGGATTTAAGGCCGGATGCCCTTCCTGACGCCACGTGATTTTTCAAGTGAAAATTCCACCCCGCTGTCACCGGGATTCGAACCCCGGCCGTCCGGGTGAAAGACGAGCAGCTAAGCCACTACGCCATCACGCTCCCGGAAAATCATAATTAATTCAATATTGGTCCTTATTCAAAATCATCCCCCAAAAGTTAATAAATTAAGCAGGCTGCTAGAAGTTATTTAATGTACTAGTTTCAAGATTCATGTAACTAGTGGGTTAGGGCCAGCAATCTGAACTTTCAAGTGTATAATTACTAAAAAGAACTCGTTCTTTTTCGAAATTCTTAGATTTTTTCTTCGCATATTTTGTTTATAATTAGTTCTATTTTATATATTATTAATTTTAGGCATTTAAATAGTACATTATGCAACAAGCCTATAATGGCTACACTCATATGGAATTTATTTAATTTTATATACATACACGTGTCCTAATTACCATTATAGGCGATTTGCATACGACTGATTTTGTTCGGCGATAATTATAACTTTATTTTATGTTCGAACATAAATATTTATAAATATCTATCTATATTCCGCTAGTTGCGTTTACTGAACAGAGTGCTTGCCCTGGTTTATTGATTTTCCGTGGATCAAAGACCTTGACAATGTCATATGTTTCCAAAGCTTTGAAACAAAAACAAGGATAGAAGGTTATCATAACCTCAGTATTGTCACTTGTGTCCAATATGTTCGATTTTGGAAACAATAGCGTTGAGTGCAGGTGCGATGCTATCCTTACCTGATTGGTCAACCAGCTGTATCATAAGGAAACTACTTGAGGGGTAACGTATGCAAAATTGCACTTAATTAAAGAAGTATTGTAACTCCCAGAGTTTTAAAGATAATGCTATATAATTTTAATTCCAAGATTATCAGTGTGCTAGGCATGTCTGTGTTGATTTTTGTGGTGATAATTCAAATGGTTCTTCAGCTAGGAATATTTGAATTTTCTGAAGCATGTACCCTTAAAATGTACCTTTTCTACGAAACCATCACATGGTAAGTTACAAAATATGAAATGTAATATCTGCAGATCAGGTTAAAGATATCTGTGGAACAAAATTTTGATATCTTATTTACTTTATTTTTAACAGCACTTCAAAATCTGATGGACTTAATTTGAAAAAAAAATACTTGTTTCCCATTAAAATACAAAATATATTCTTAAAAAAAAATTGTACCAAGAAGTTATTTAGAATAATGGTTTACAGCAGAATACCACGTTTCATCACTGTATCTTTAATGATGTCGGAGAAAAGGTACAATAAACTTACAAAAAATTTAGTTATGGTAAACTTGAATCAAAGATTTGGGTTTGTTTATTTTGTATTGCCGCTATCTAATGAATTAGTGCAGACCATATCCATTTTACTCCGATTCCTCTTATTTCTCCAGCTGTGTCCTCATTGAATGTCTCCTTTGATGAGCCTTTATTTGCAATTTCATCATCTGATGATGTCAGATTATCCTCATATTCTTCCTACAGAAGTGGGTGTGGCAGTATACAAGCAGTTACATATACTATCTTTTCTCACATTTACAGATGTTATTGAACTGTAATATTTTGGAATTAAAATATTGATACCGTAAGGTAAATTATGGGCGAATAAATAAAAATTACTACTTTTACTCATTTTCACATACGTCCCACCTTGAGTTCTGATTGGTGGAGAGCGTGTATCATAATGAAACTTGAACTATAGCCTCATTAATATGTATATCATATTTATATTTATATTTCTGAATGAGACTTCCAGGATTGTATCTGGGTGTCTTAGACCAACACCACCTCAGAAGATCTACCCTCTTATAGGAATTTCTCCACGTCATGTACGAAGAATGGTAGCAGCAGCATCTGAGAAGAAACGGCAAGAAACCGATTCAAGGCATCCACTTTTCGGCCAACAACCATCCCGACAGAGACTTAAGTCCAGAAACAGCTTTTTGAGGGGAGTAACAGCCCTCGATGGCTCACAAGTAGCTGCCCGTGTGAAGATATGGAAGACAGAGTTCACAGACCCAACTATTCCTCCATCAGAAAAAATGGCACCTGGTCACAACTTGCCATATGGAATTTGGAAATCATTGAACAGGCTAAGGACGGGGGTTTCACGCTGCAAGAACAATCTCAAGAAATGGAACATGCTCGTCAACAATGATGAGTTCTGTGACTGCAGCATGTTACAAGATCCAGAACACCTGCTGATTTGCCTCTTGATGTAGGACATATGTTCAAAAGACGATGTTTTGGCTGCATATGCTAATGCTATAACTGATGCTACTTACTGGCAAAATCTAATTTGATTTGGACACGGAAAATAAATTTAAAAATAAAATAATTTCGGCATTGTCGAACATAAACAAGAAGTTCCGTGAAGAACTATACAGCCTACTTTTCATGCCAATGATAATTCTACAGAATATGAACCTATCTAGAATAATGACGAAAATAAGTTGGTAATATCGAAATATCTCATTAGTTCAAAATATACCTGGTATAATGTAGCCTAATAGAGCACTAAAGTTGACAGCCCTGTTGACTGAATATATTCTTAGTTCCATCTCTTAAGGTACAGATTACAAAATGTGGTTGAAGTCCAATGGACGTTACATGCACTTAGACACTGGATCTATCAGCACGCGTAAAAGCATGTTGCCAACAATGTCATGCGTGTGCTGGTCAGAAATAATCTGAAATATTATGATATCTTGTTGTGCCAATTTTGGATGAAATCCATTTGTTAGTATAGAAGTTACGTGTATTTTAAAATTAGACATATCAGCCGGCATAGAATCATGTTGGCAGCACTGCCTTGTATTAACTACGCCAAATTAATCTAGAATGTCAGGTGCTATACGTGTGCATAGTGTAGAGCTGTTGGCTTGCATACTTTCTGATATATTGATATTAGGGTTTAAAAATATATAGACAGCATTTATTAAGAGTTGGCAGCCCTGATTGCTCTTAACAATACTCATAGTCATATCTGTTATGGTACACACAGCACATACGAAATTTGGTTGAAATCCAACTGATAGTATAGAAGTTACATGTATTTAAATATTGGTACTATCAGCAGGCTTATAATCATGTTGGTAGAACTGACGTATATAAGTTACTCAAAATTAATCTAAAATGTCAGAATATACGTGTGCATAGTTTAAAGCTGTTGGCTTGCATACTTTCTGATATATTGGTATTTGGATAAAAAAAATAGAGAGAGCAATTATTAACAGTTGGCAGCCCTGGTGGCTCTTACGAATGCGCTCAGTCTTATCTGTTTATGTACAGATATTACATACAAAATTTGGTTGAAATCCAATTGATAGTGTAGAAGTTATATGCAATTAAACATTGGACCTATCAGATGGCTTAAAATTATTTTGTCAACACTGTCATGGTTGACCTCCTGGAAATTAAGCTGAAATAGTCTTATCTACATGTGTGCCAATTTTGGAATAGCTCCCATGCATACCTTACAAGATATCCAGCACGGAGCTCAAACTTCTAGTGTGTTTTTTCAGCAGTTGGTAGCACTGACATCATTTTCAAATATGGACGTGAGATATTCCGGTGCACATCTTTACTCATACTAAATCTGGTTTTGATTGCTGCAGCCATTTAGGAGTTGATAGGGGGGGACACACACAGCCAGCCAGCCAGACAGACAGACAGACAGACACACATTTTCCCGGATCGATCTCATAAGACTACTTTTTCCTCATTTTTGCAAAATGTGAAAAGTAGGCTAAAAATAAATCTAATATAATCTGATGGACTAACACTAAGCCAGTGCAGACGGTGGATACGTGTAGCCCTCTGAAACACGGGGTTAATTAGATATTGTAGAGAATCTAGACAAGCATTTTCCATTACCTGTTGTTTGTGCTATTTGAATTCTGTTACCTTGACATTTCAATTTAACTACAGTAGATGCAGGTGGCGGGCGAGCACTGTTAATAATAAATGTTGTTACCATAGCCGAGTGTTGCGGGGAGTTACCAGCAATCAGCCCGTCAGTCTATCTCTCTTGCTAGTATTGACACACAAAAATCAATATAGCCCGTTCGCTACCAGCGAAGCGTGGCTGAGAGCTGTGAAGATGCTCTCGAATCGCAAGTCACCGGCTTCTCCTGAAATTACAGACACAGCGGGGAGAATTGGAACCTGTAAGGGAAGAGTTATTGCGTCCAGAGGAGATACCTCTCTCAGTATCTCAACTTACACGTACGGTATATACTTTCCTCATCTCGACTGGTCAGAGCGTCTCTAAAAGCCAGAGTAGTTTGAAGGAACGTAAAACCAATAACATTATTTATTATCGACTGGTCAGCAAAACATTATTTTACACAGCGCCAATTTCTCAATGTATTTAGTTTTGTTGAACTAGTAAACATGTACATTAACCATAGTGGGTAATGAAGACGGCTTCCATATTGATTTACAACGTTATCAACTAGTCAATACTTCAATATGTCAGAACATCGGAAATTTTGGACGTATGTTCTTCATCAGCAAATCAAACGTCAACACAAATTTTCGCAAATTAATGGGCGTGAGTACTATGCATACAATCTCTACTTAGTATAAAACAAAGTCCCCGAATCTTGGATGTCACGGGTAATCACGGAAACCACTGGATGGATTTTGATGTAGTTTACACCATTCTGTAAAGGATATCTCGAGGAAGGGATACGTAGAAAATAATTTATTTATGATCAAAGGAAGCCAACCAGTAACGATTTCAGTGAAAAAGTCGAAAAGAAAAACTGGCGTCCGTGCGCTTTTTAAGCTTACGAAGGGCAAGCCGTTAAGCATATCTATATACTCGTACTATGAGTGTAAGAATTGTTCACCGTGAAAAGTTCTACAAAGAAAGTCCGCGGGAGCATATCTCTATCTTCAATACATCTCCCACTATAAGTGATTTTAGATGGGACGGAAGGGGGATTTGTATTTCATGCACCTCGCCATTCTTAAATTACGCCTGACAAGAATTCGTTGCACATGCATCTCCATGGTAATATAATAAATAGGCCATAAGTGATTTTAACCCATCATGCCGAGACGTAAAACGGATATAGGTCGTAGTTCATTGACATCGAAAAAGAGGGTTTATCACGTAATGCATTCATAACTATTCCCGGGCGAAGCCGGGTGGGTTGGTAATATTAAAATAAATAAATAAATAAATAAATAAATATCTCAAGAACGGAAAATTCTTAGAATGATACACGGCGCTGCTCCCCGAGACGGAACTTGGATCAGACGACCTACAAAAGAACTCCACGGGAACACATACACCATCACAGAGAACTTTAGGAAAAGACGCCTACAGTTCTAAGGACACCTGCGGAGGATGGATGAAAACAGACTCACTCAGATTTTTTTTAGCATCATTAATACAAGTAAATTTAAGACCAATTGGATGAGAGAAACACAGAAGGACCTGGAACGATTCAAAATCTCTGAAGACGATATTAAGGGCAGGAATCAATTCAGAAATAAGATCAGAAACAAGAAATTTGAACAAGTCTCAAGAAAAGAGACAAAAGGGAATAAATGGACAGAAGGAAGGAATAAAGACACAGTGAATTAATGAAGAGGTTTCGGGAAGGAAAGAGAGGAGGAAAAGGAAGTGAAGCCGTGATTGGCTCAAGTTCGCATGCTCTCCCAAAGGGGAAAAATCGATGGTAATAATTAGGGCCCGGATGTTGATGACATGTCATCTTTTTACTGAGCTGTCTAAAACAATGCTGAAGTACATAGAAATTCCGGACGGGCCACCACGTCTACAAATATGTCATTTTTATTTTGCATCTTTTTTCATTATTTGCTATTTTTCCATTTTAAGAGCATTTTTTAAGTTTGGTAGATTTTATTGGTCATATTTTAGAGAAATCGGCCTTTAAAGGCTATTTTCTTCCAATTTAGTCATGTCACAGCTTTATATGAGGGAGTTACGTCTCTCAGAGTGAAGAAGAAGCTAGCAGCTGATACAAGATAATTTAAAATATTGAAATAAAGTATTTCGGTATTGCTATTACTAGAATAATATATATCTTGGATGCAGAAGAACGATACCGTAGGTATACAGGTGCTCTTGGTTTCGTAGCAAACCAGTTATTAGCGGAATAGAATGTTACCTGCTCTGTTGACCAAGGTCAACTCTGGCGGGGTAGAGGGAAAGGGGTGTATATTCTTGTCTCAGTTCATTTTCTCCACTTTATAGTGCATTTTTCGATTTTTTTTAAAATATTGGTGAGTTTATTATTATAAAATCATTTTCTCCATTTCATAGTGCTTTTTTTCGAATTTTTAGGTCATTTATTACAGTCATTTTTGAAAATTTTAAGTGCATTTTTTACACTTTTTTACGGCATTAACATCCAGGCCCTAGTAATAATAAATAAATATCTGACCAGTGGCATTGTTCTATATGCTACGAAATGCCTTGCAATGCATAGGAAAGGACTTATGGAGAAACTGCAAGTAAAAGAAAGAAAGAAAGAAAGAAAGAAAGAAAGAAAGAAAGATCGTAAGAAAAATCTTGGGACCAGTAAAAGAAAATGGTGAATACAGGAGACGGCACAAAAAAACTAAGAAAAAGAAGAATTTCATTTTATGGCCACATGACACGAATGAGCTCTGTGAGATTAACAAACAGGATCGTTACCTACTTTCTAGAGAAGATAACCGAGGGGCTTGGTTCACTGTGGTAGGCAGAGATTTACAAGAAATTGGGATTTCGTGTGCAAGAGGGTGTGTCACTTAAGATGAAACTGACAACTCACCGGAGTTTCCTAAAAAAAATCCTAAGCTTAGAACAGGCATGAAGTGGACGGAAGAATGGAAGCAACAACATCAATAAGTTATGCGACAGTACTGGCCGAATTTATTTATTTGTTTATTTATTTAGCGTACGGATTTTAATGCCGGGGGTGTCCGAACATGTTCGGCTCGCCCGTGGATGTATCTGCTTCAAGCGGACACCCATGGGGTGAGTTACAAGTTCCGTTCAATTTCAAGTAGTTCCAACTTTTGCTACCATATGTCACTGACACCTAGTGGTATTCGTTGGAACTTTGATAGAGCGTTTCAACGAAATCTAACCTAGAAATTCAGCTTCACACAAGTTTAGTTAGAGGAAGGATCTTTTACATGGCATAAATCTATGACATGGGACCACCGGCTTTACTTCCCCTCCGAAGGAAGGCATTCTGACGAATTTTAACGCACATAAAAATCCTACGACTTTGGCTGGGTTTGAACCCCCGATCTTGGGCACAGCAGTTCAGCATGCTACCAACTACGCCACTGAATCCGCTTAACTGGGCGAATATTTAAGCTCGACGCAGAAACCAGTTGAAATAACGAGGTCCTTAGTTGGCCGAAACACTACAAGAAGAAGAAGTAATAAATAAATAAATAATTAAATAAATAAATAAATAATTAAATAATAATACTCCTGAAAAAATGCATGTATTAGTTATAATGACATTACACGTATTACTTATAATCAGTGATAAACAATGGGCAAGTCAGACTTACACGATTTGACCGTCAAGAAGGCATATTCAGATGCTGATAATAAAATAGCCTACGTACTTAGTCAAGTCAAGTTTTAGGGCAGTAACATCCCCTAGCTGGGAGCGCCGAGCGCGACCAAGCGCCCTTGGGATGGTGACAGGCACTGGTGATCCTATATGGTGCTCCTTTTAGCCTTTTGTAAATATAATGTGAAGTAGTTGAAAATAAACTCTATCGCCCGTTGTTATTAGGCAGATAGAGCTTATGATGTGTAACATCTTTCCACTCGGTTGCTGGATATTTTTGTGGGAGTGATTTTTAAAAATGGGACGGATGTGTGTAAGGCGCACTGTCAGCTGGATCGCTGCGAAAGCAGCCAGGAGGGATGAGATCCAGCTGGCAGTGGTAGGCGGAAACAATTAGCGCGCGGTGTCGGAGAAGGGTACCATGACGCACTGTCAGCCATGTGGAATGTATATCACATACGGATTACTTCAAGGTTTGGAGGCGCCATTATAGATATTCCTACAATGAATCATCTTCAAGTTGTCGTTCTTTGGTGTAAAAATATTCATTACATCATATTTGCTGAAAACAATTAAGATTTATTAAGAGTCTGTTTTTCAATCTCTGGATAAAAGTGATTGGCATCCACTCCCCGAGTAACTTTTCTCAACACTTTCATACTGAACGGAAAACGCTCATTTGAACTCTGGTGTCAACTGATTGAAACACAAACCACATGTTCAAAGCGTTGCCTACGTTCAAAGTTTTCGTATCAGTATTTAAATGAGATGTTTTAATATGAAACATTGTAACTAGTCGGCAAAGCCGGTATTATGTTTCTGCACAATGGCTATTCAGTTATTAACCCACATTGCGGTAATGCAGTGATCAATATAATATATATCGATGTTTTTATACGGAAAACGGGCTGGCGTTTCATGGACCACTATAGAAATTCCCTTGACTGTCAAGTAGGCGTATTCATAACTAATTTAAAACTCAATTCCAGGCAGGAACATTATCGAAAAAAAGCAAAATATTAATGGAGCATAAAAAATACTTCCATATTATTACCGGCACGTGAAAATGAGTACCTGTCTTGTAGTATATCTCCAATTCAATCTATACATTCATCATAGTACCAGTATGAAAACGAAGCGTAAATTAACATTTTAAGAATGTCCAAGCTGTGTAGTATACGTGTAGGATAACATGTCAGATGACTTCACATACATTTCATCTCAATTTCATAGTAGGATAACATGTTACACATCATAGGCGACTACTGTAAGTCTCGTCTCTTTTTTTTAAGTGGTTGAAATTTTATAAGTTGGTTGATTTAGTTGAAAGGTTTTTAAATATTTTAAAACTTGAAGTGACTTTCCTTGATGCCTGTAGAGCTGAGAATGCTGACTTTGGATCTACTGCTAGGGCTGATGGCCGTCAGATTCGCAGCGGCAATAGATGTTATTCGTTCGCTCGCTCGTTAGCTCAATGCAGCAGCTTCAGATGGTAATAATAATAATTAAAGTGGCAGTTGATATGGTTTGAAGTTGTAGTTAATTGGTTGTTATATGAAGTGAGAAAGGCCTCAAGTAGGCTGGTTTTGGGAGTATGAAAATGTATAGACCTTGAGTAAGTGGTGGGTTTTGAAATTAATAATAATAATAGCCTCAGTTGTGCATGTTAATGGTTTAAGTATTTGTGAAATGGAATGATGGAAAGTGCTGTGAATGGCTGTATTTGAACGTGTTAGCTGGGCGGGTAACTTTGCTGGGCTGTGATTGGTTGTTAGTTTCAGGCCTATTTTGGGTATTTCTGGGTAGGAATTTTATGTTTTTTTTTATTGATGATGGTAAATTGGAAGTGTAGCTATGCTGAAATGCAGTTTTAGTTCAGAAATTTTGCAATTTGGGTAGAAAGTTAGTCGGATGTTCCTACGAGGCCTGTGATTGGCTACCAGAGTTCTGTAGTTAAAAAGCTGTTTTCGCAAATGAATATGTAAATTGCGCTTCTATGAAAGTTGAAAAGTGGAATTTAGATAGTATGTAATTTAAGTTTTTATGTTATGGAATCGATAAAATAGGGTGTCTATTTGCTATATGTAGCCCGACGGCCCATAGCGCTCCATCCTTGTCGATCAGGCTGTCACCCAACCTCCAGGTAGGCCCGCCGCGAGGCCGTGGGTCCTGTGTTCGATTGTGGCAGTTGCCTGGTAGTTTTAATTGAACCCACGACCCACGGAGCACCATCCCGAGTGAGTCGGCCGTGGCCAGCCCCCCAGGCAGGCACCCCGAGGAGTCTTGGGCTTGGGGAATGCTGGTGAGGTGTGAGAGGGCTGATTAGAGTGTAATAGAAGCTAATTGTGAGAGTACTGTATCTATACGTACTTAGGGAATTGAGGAAAATGAAGTAAGGAACACCAGCGGATCCGTGCGAGAAATCTCGCATGTTCATAACCCACACATTCCCCAATGGGTTTATAATGAGTATCTTAGGATGAAAGGTTGTAATGTTTCTATTTCAACCAATTGATTATAGAACACCATTTACATTTCATGTAGAATTCCAAGTTCTACGTTGCCTAACTTAAGAAGGCAATCACTGAAAATTGGATCATCATAACACTCACCGATTATTCGATATTTATGAAATTATACGATTTGAGTACTCATTCCTTTGATTTACTGTTTCTGAAATCCATGCAAAATGATAAAGGAAATACCTCAGAATGTTAAAGTGACATGAAACAGGCGTCACAGCGGCCAAAATGTGAAGTAGGCAGCAAATATGGAGCGTATTTTCCTACAGCAACAGTATCTGCAAATCGCACACTTCGTTTATTTTTTGAAGAAATTATAGATATTTATGAAATTAGAGTGCAATTAGTCACTGCTAATGTCTATTCTCTTTAATTTCAATGCTCATTTGTCCCGATCGGTCGCTTGTGAGCGCTGCAGGAGGGATCTATACTACTGAAATAATATATAGTCTATGATAGTAGCAGAAAGTCTTATAATAGGTTGAACAAATTTCTTTAATATTGAACAAAATAAATTAGGAAATGATGATGACTGCTTAACGGTCAAAACACCTAATCCTAAATTGCCCATTAACTAACAAATATTTCAACTAATGCATGTTCTTTTTCACGAGTGCTTATTTACTTATATATTTATTTTTATATTATACATGATATTGCACTTTTAGCAAACTCTGCATGTGAATTTAATAGAATGTTAAAAGTTTTTCAGAAATTCTTAGGAAATCTCGGGCTAAGAGTTAATTCTCGGAAGACAAAATTAATGGTGGTTGATAAAAAGAAACAACCAATTTTAGCTAATATAATGTTAAATGATAGTGCCATTGAACAAGTAACGGAATTTTGCTATTTGGGAAGTGTGATGAATTATGACAACAGATGCATCTCAGAAATAAAGATAAGAATAGTGTTGGCGAAGAAAGCTTTTCAAAATAAGAAGAATTTGCTGCTTAATGAGCACCTCAACTTGAAGATAAGGAAAGGGGGCGTGGTGGCTCAGCGGTCCACCTGTATGCCTCTCACCAAGGCGGTCCGGGTTCGATTCTCGGTCAATGCATGTGAGATTTTCGAAGTGAAATGCCGTGTCCTGTGGTTCGGATTCCACGTAAAAAGGAGGTCCCGTGGCTCATGATCTCGAGATTAACGGTCACGTTAAACTACAAGCTTCCTTCCTTTTGAAGATAAGGAAGTAATTTCTCAAGACCTTTGATTGGAGTGTGTTGACTTATGATGGTGAAACATGGACACTTGGGAAAAGAGAAGAATCAAAACTTGAGACAGCTGAAATGTGGTTTTGGAGACGAATGACCCAAACAAGCTGGATGGAAAGAAAGACAAATGAGATTGTTCTGAACCAAATTCAGGAGAATCGACGCCTGTTGAACACCATCAAGAAAAGGAAAGCAAATTTCATGGAACACATACTCAGACATGACAGTCTCCTCCAGGTAATTTTTGAAGGAAAAATATTGGGGAAGAAACCGAGGGGACGACCAAGACAATCGTATCTCAAGAACATTGTCAAAGAAATGGAATGTGACTCGTATGTCAATATGAAGAGGACTGCTGAAGACCGTAAGAAATGGCTGCAACGACAAGGCTTTTAGCCATTCGAAACTGATGATGAGCCTCACCCAGTTATTTGGGCAAACTTGTGTTGACCGATTGAAGAGTTACTACTAACAGAGTTACTACCTACATTACTAACCACAAATGACCGCTCCAATGAGAAGTATGTTCTGAAGTTGTTTCATAACACTGGTCAACAGTGATTTTGGTGCCGGGGCTTTTTAAGCTGATTTCATATGAATTTGATGACCTGAATTCAAATATGCCATTAGTTTTTGCCTAGCAGCTCTAGTTTCTGAGATATGATATTTTTGTGAAATATACATTACACTATCGGATGGTAATAAAAAACGAAACAGAATTTTAATTATTATATTATACAAATATTATTAAATACAATCATAGAGGAAAAAGTTATGAAGAAACCAACCAGTCACTGGACACTTCGGAAGCTTCTTTTCCGTGACATTCTTGAATGTATTTTGGAACAGTCCCTTTTTAAGCTCAAGCAGTAATCTGCCATCACCTTCCTTGGCAGCGGCCCTCCACAGTTTTAATATCCTGGTGAAATCGTTCACTTTGTTCCTCACTGTTGACTGCTACATTTTCAGGAAAACGGTCTAAGTGGCTGTGTAAATACATAGGTAGTGCACCTTAATACTCATGCTGCACCCAAGAGATTTGAAACTGTTATGCATCTCGTTTATCAGTTCAACATAGTTTTCAGCTTTGCGTTTGTCTAGAAAATGTTTTACAACTGACACAAATGAAGATCAGCTTTTAGCTCAGATCCAACCATCGAATTTACGAAGTCAGGATCCTTAATGAGTTGTCTTTTGTGGGCCACCAAATATCCCTGCTTTAAGTTTTTCCATACTCAAGTGAGACAATTTATTTCCTATAAATGCAAATCATGATCTGTTCTTATCAAGAGCCTTCACAAACTGCTTCATAAGGCCCAGCTTCATATGCAGTGGAGGACAGATGGTTTTCTCTCGTTCAACATTTTTCCCCAACATCCATGCTTTCTCTCTTAGGCCACTCGTTTCTAACCCAGTGGTGTGTTTTGCCTCTGCTATCCCATAGGCACAAGAAGCAAGGATATCAGACTGACGATACGACCCAATATACATGACCCAATCCTAGTATATTAATTGAGAATTGCACAAAATGGAGTTAGAACTGCACATTTCGTGTAAAACTGCACATGAAAACAACACAGATCTAAACAAATAGAGGTGATAGAGGAAAACTGATATCTAAACAAGTAGTTCCGTGAAGAACTGTACAGCCAATTTTCATATATCCTGCTCATGTTAATTGCCTCTATCAAGATACAAAATTTCAGTTTAATTGCTGTAACAGATTCGTAGATATTGAGAACCGTCTAAATATTTCAGATGGTCGCCAGGTTGGATTTTTATTTTTGTACTATTACATTAAGATTATTGTGTACGTGTGGTATTCAAACTTCAATCGCATGATTAGAACACAAGAAGTAAAAACGAGATTTTAAAATTACGCACAGCAGCCATTTTGTGATTATGCAAACAATTGAAATAAATTAGATGCCAGCGGATCAACATTTGTCTAAGCATTTAACGTGCAACGTTTCACGGCACTCGGATAGTCAATTCGCGAGAAACGTCCATTTAAATATTTATACTTCGCGTCGCCGCCATGTTGGATTTGTGCTCACCAGGTTACTGAAAGTCCTATAGGTGAACATATGTTCATAGTCTCTATGAACATTAAAAAAATCTGTTTGGTTGCTGTAAAAGATTCTTAGATATTGAGAACCGTCTAAATATTTCGGAAGCTCGCCATTTAGGATTGTTAAATGTATAGGCCATAGAGTTATGTACAATTCAAGGACAATTATTGCCTAGGTTCATTATTCAAACTTTCACTTCGATCGCATGATAACGACACAAGAAATAAAAACATATTTTTAAAATTTCGCACAGCCGCCATATTGAGGTTATGTAAACAATTGAATTAAATTAGATGGCAGTGCATTACAATCTGCAAAATCATTTACTGTACACATTTCACTGCGCTCAGAGAGTTAAAATCACGAGAAAAGTCTATTAAAGTATTTCAAATTCGCTTGGTCGCCATGTTCGTTTTTTACTTTACAGGTTTATGAAATATACATAGGTAAACTTGTATCAGTACCCTTTATCACCGTACAAAATTGCAGGGTGATATCTGTAATAGTTTCGTAGATATAGAATGTCAGTGAAGTATTTCGCACAGCCGCCATTTTGAGGTTTTGTAAACAATTGAACTAAATTAGACTCCAGTGCTTTACAATGTGTATAAACAATTGCTGTACCCAGTTTCATTACGTTTGGGTAGTTAAATCGCGAGAAAAGTCTATTTAAAAGTCTCAACTTCGCTTGGCCGCCATGTTGGTTTTGTAGTCACCAGGTTTTTGAAAGTCTCATAGGTGAACTTTTAGTAGTGCCCTTTATCACCGTACACAATTTCAGGGCGATATCAGTAATAGTTTCGGAGATATTGAATGCTAGTGAAATATTTCGCACAGCCGCCATGTTGGATTGGTGAGACGTAACAAAATTTGAAGGGCACGGTCGAGGTCGCCGGGAATAGCGCCATGAACTTACAGAGTTTCATTGAAATCGCTCTAGCCGTTTAGATTTTATTAGGGACACACACACACACACCTCACACACACACACACACACACGCACACACACACGGACAAAAGGTGATCTCATAAGCCTATTTTTTCGAAATTGAAAATAGGCTAAAAAATAGAGCTGTTAGAGAAAAAATTATTTCATATAAAATCAGTTAAAAAATCCTCGGCACCAGAAAAAAAAACTTTTTTTTGTAGGCCTGTGTAAATAATCTCAAGTGTGGTTCAGATTTCGGCACATAGGTGGCTCCTTGTATGTGTTCTAGCCGAACAAGGACATGTCCACGTCATTCCAAAACCCACGGCAACAGCAGCTCTCTAACTAAGACTTGAAAATTGTGCCACGGTAAGAGTTCTCCCGCATTGGTATAAGTGGTTAAACGCAACTCTCCAAACAACACGGGATTCGGGTTCGAATCCCTACTGCTGTCACACTTCTCAAGTCTTACTCGAAGCGAGCGGCTTGGGTGGCGTAGTTGGTAGCTTGTTGAGCTTCTATGCGCAAGGTCGCGGGTTTAATTCTGTCCGAATTTTTAATGGCGTTAAAATCCCTCATTATGTATTTCTTCGGAGGGGAAGTAAAGCCAGTGGTCCCATGTCATAGATTTATGGCATGATAAAGAACCTTCCACTAATTACACTTGTGTGAAGCTAAATTATAGGTTATATTTGACTAACGCTCTTAGGTTCCAACGTTCGTCGCCAGGAGCCGAGTGCGGTGGCATCTAGTAACAAAGTTCAGAACTAGTTGATCGTTGACGGTGGCGTTTGGTTGCAAAAGTTAGAACTACTTGAAAAATCGAATATCTGCGGTCCTTACTTGAATTAAAAACAGATAACACAGACTAATACAGCCATCACCTTTAACACCGGTTATCAGACAGATTCTACACTCACCCAAAATCATGGGGCTACATGACCGCGTTGTCGCAGCCCCTAAACTGAGGAACCAACCAACCATTACTCAAAGCGTACGTTACTGGACTGAACTTGCAATACGCAACCTAACAAGTGAAGGTCGTGAAAATCCTATTCTGGTTTACGTTACTATCGTTGAATAATGGATCCTATATGACCCAGTGCGTATTTTTTTCACATCAGATTTGCTTTTCTCTGTATGAAAGGTTTTGTTTATCTACACAACTAGGTATGTATAGTACGGCAACATATTTTGTACACAGTGGTGTTTTCATTTTCTCGGGAACAAAGCCCAGCTAGGGCATTCATCGGCTGAAATATGTGGGAACAATGCTAATACACCTGTATTTCCAGATGTTTGCGACTCGTGCAAACAACGTTACTCTGACAAGCGTATAAGATATTTACGAGTGTAATATCATATATATTATTTCATTGGTATAGATCCCTCCTGCGGCGCTCACAAGCGGCCTATCGGGACAAATGAGCATTCAAATGAAAACGAATAGACATTAGTAGTGACGAATTGCACTATAATTTCGTAAATATCTATGATGTCTTTACGAAGTGTGCGATTTGTAAATACTGTTGCTGTAGGAAAAAACGCTCCATAATATTCCTGTCCACTTAACATTTTGGCCACTGTGACACCTGTGTCATGTCATTTTAACATTCTGAGGTCTTTCGTTTATCATTTTGCATGGATTTCAGAAACAGTAAATCAAAGGAATGAGTACTCAAATCGTATAATTTCATAAATATCGAATAACCGGTGAGTGTTATGATGCCTTCTTAAGATGGTGAACGTAGAACCTAACTGAATTATAAATAGTGTTCTATAGGCTAATCATTTGGTTGAAATAAAAACATAACAACCTTTCTACCTAAGTCTCTCATTATAATCCTATTGGGGAAAGTGTGGTTTATGAACATGCGATATTCATTAATTGAGAAATGATAACCTAACTCCCACATACCACATCTCTATAGAAGCAGGCTTTTATTCGAAACGTAACATAACGGAGTGCTTTATTCCCATATCATTAATCCAGGCCCCGGGCTATAAACGTGCATACTGGGCATTGGTCCAGGGCGCCAAATTTTAGGGGGCGCCGAAATTTAGGTGACGCTGAACACAGAATGAGGTTGAGCCAACAATCCCAACATTAAAACAAGATGTTCAGTAAAGAACATATAGCCTACTTTCTCCTAAATGCATGGGTATTGTTATAACTCTTTGTCCTTTTCAAGGAGTATAATTGAATGTTGGTTGTAGTAGCTTGTTGAAATACAACGTGCTATAGGGATATTAAACATGAATATGAGGTGCCCTTTGCTAGTGCTACCTCTGTAAAAAATTCATACAATTCGGTTTCACCGTGTTTGAATTGATCTGGGGAATGGATTTGCACACATACATGGCCGCTATTTGCAAACTATTGGGCTGATGACCTTGTAGTCAGTCATAAGATGCTTTCCACAAAAAGGCATGTTGTTGCAAAATCCGGTAGAGATCAAATTATTAGGATGGTCGAAATTTGATTTAAGCTTTTAACATTTGGGTGACCGTCATTCCGTTTCCGTCAAGATGGCGGCGATATAAAACATGACACTGAGGTGACTTTTGCTAGTGCTACCTCTGTACCAAATTTCGTTCAATTCGGTTTCACCGTGTTTGAATTGATAGGGGGAATCGATTTGCACACATACTTGGCCACCATCTGCAAACTATTGGGCTGATGATCTAGCAGTTTGGTCAGAATATGCTTCCCACATAAAGATTTGTTGTTGCAAAATTTGCTAGAGACTAGATTATTAGGTTGGTCGTAATTACATTTTAGCCTTTAAGATTTGGGTGGCCGCGATTACGTTTCCGTCAAGATGGTGGTGATATAAAACATGACACTGAGGTGGCCTTTTCTAGTGCTACCTCTGTACCAAATTTCGTTCCATTCGGTTTCACCGTGTTCGAATTAATAGGGGGAATCGATTTTCACACAAAGATGGCCGCCATCCGCAAAATATTAGGCTAATGACCTATTAGTTTGGACAAAGGATGCTCCCTCCATAATGGTATGTTGATGCAAAATTTGGTAGAGATCGGATGATTAGGTTAGTCGTAATTTGATTTAAGCTTTGAATATTTGTGTGGCCGCCATTACGTTTCCGTCAAGATGGCAGCGGTATAAAACATGAAACTGAGGTGCCCTTTTCTAGTGCTACCTCTGTACCAAATTTCGTTCCATTCGGTTTCACCGTGTTCGAATTAATAGGGGCAATCGATTTTCACACAAAGATGGCCGCCATCCGCAAACTATTAGGCTGATGACCTATTAGTTTGGTCAAAGGATGCTCCCCCCATAAAGGTATGTTGTTGCAAAATTTGGTAGAGATCGGATGATTAGGTTAGTCGTAATTTGATTTAAGCTTTGAACATTTGTGTGGCCGCCATTACGTTTCCGGCAAGATGGCGGCGATATAAAACATGACACTGAGGTGTCCTTTGCTAGTGCTACCTTTGTACCAAATTTCATTCAATTTGCGCTCACCGTGTTCGAATTGATAGGGGGGGGGGGGGACAGACATTCAGAGTCCACACACTCACACACACACACACTCACACACATACACACACACAGACAGACACACTTTTTTTCGCCCTGAAGTGATCTCATAAGTCTACTTTCATTTTTTGCAAAAATCGAAAGTAGGCTAAAAATAAGTATGACATGGAAATCTTTAAAATGTAGGATAAAATAATTAATAATTTACTTGAATATAAAATTAAAGTACATATCACACAATCAACTCTTTCAGACAGCAACTAAATTTTCTATTGTTAATATCTTGTGAAAAGGACGTAACCCTTAGCACAAAGTTAGAAGCTAGAAAAAAAACTTTGATTTGAAATGTTTCTGTATATTGTACTTTTAAAATTTAACTTCCGAATTTGTAATCTTGGTTTTTAGTGTGATTAATGTTTCAATAAATGGCTACAAAATTGTATGAACGACTTGTGTTTCTTATTATTTTCTGTGATACAATATTAGTAACGTAGTTGTTTGTAAGAAAAAAAACCATTATGCTATTTTTATAACACATAAATGACAGAAAGGGCGCCAGTAGACCATTTGCCCAGGGCGTCTATCACCTTAGCCCGGGGCCTGCATTAATCCAAGTAAAACCAAACAAATGACCTTTAGGAGAGGATGGAAACATGCTTCAAAAAACACAATAACACTACTCAATAAACCTTTAAAAGTAGTCTCAACATTTAAATACCTTGGAGTTACTTTACAAACAACATTATCATCCTTCAACTTCCATGTTACAGAGAGAGCCACTGCTGCAATAAAAGCCATGTATCATATCCAACAACCACAGCGAAACTCAATAGCCACTGCATTAACACTGTTCGAGACTGCTATAACACCAATAGCAACCTATGGGATTAACATCATCTGGGACAAACTATCAATCACAAATCTATCAACAATTGAGAAGGTTACTTAAACGGATTCTAGGAGTAGGGAAGTCAGCACCATCGAGGCTAATATATGTGTTAACAAAAGAAACCTTCTTCGTTGAAGACATAAGAGCACAATTCTGGCTACCAAGTACTAAGGCTTATGGAAAGACACTACACCTGTTAAAAGAGAAAACTAATCCCATATGGCCCGAATTTTACTCAACAGACGCCATGACAACAAATTATGAATTATGAACTTAGACACATACTGACAAGATTTGCAACGCACGGCTTTCATCACAAGCTATGTCAGAGTCTAAGATTTCATCAACCGGAAGAATCCTGCGTGTGCAAATTGTGCAATAAACATTGTGAGATATATAATGCGCAAAACTGCCCCAACAGGACAATCTCAATAATAGGACTAGGTCAAGAATAATTTATGTAGTCTACCATTATGCACATAGTGCGCTTTTCTTAAATAAATAATAATTAATCCAGGTAATCACTATTTCCCATGAATTCAAACACGTTCCAAGGTCCACATCTTGTTGAATTACTATATGTATCCATAGACGAATTACCTTTCAGTTGGTCAACACATAAATGCTTACATTTCCATTCGAGACAGTTTTTGACTTTCAGCATCCAATCTAGTCTTCAAGCTTCTGTTTGCGATCAAGTCGCGTCTATGATTCCATATTAGCAGTAGGCACAAAGGCCTTTTACATTACTACAGCTCTCACACTTTTCAATCCTTCAATACTGAATCCAACCATCGCCTCCTAAGTCTACCACTGCTTCTCTCACCCTCTACAGCCAAACTCATTAACCTCTTAGATAATCTCTCCTCCTAACTTCTCTTCGCATGACCCCACCAGCTCAGCCTCGTTGGTTGTTTCCTCAGTTTAGGGGCTGTGACCACGTGGTCATGTAGCCCCGTGTACTTTGGGTGTGTGTAGAATCTGTCTGATAACCAGTGGCTGTATTAGTATGTGTTATCTGGAATTCAGATAATGACTGAAGACGATCAATTTCAAGTAGTTCCTACTTTTGCTACGAATTGCTACCATCAACGACACCTAGCTGTGAACTTGGTTACTAGATACCACAGCAACCAGCACGTGGCGAGGAACGTTCGAGCTTAATAGAGCGTTAATAAAATCTAACCTACAAATTTAACTTCACACAATTTTAGTTACGGTAGTGGAAGGTTCTTTTACAGGCCATAAATCTATGACATAGGCCCACCGGCTTTACAGTCATTCGTCCGAAGGAAGGGATCCTGAGGGATTTTTAACGCTCTTAAAAATCCGACGACTTCGGCCAGGTTTGAACCCGCGACCTTGGGCATAGAAGCTCAGCATGCTTCCAACTACGCCAGCAAAGCCGCTAGGGCTTAGCTTCATCTTACGTGATCATTTCCTACTTTTTATTAACCTCAGAAACTATTAACGGGAACTAATATTACTAAATAAATGTACCGTTAGGAAGCTAAAGGTTTGTAGATAAATCAGGTGCAAAATCCAATATTTTGAAAATTAGGAACATTTTGGGCATTCCGGAGCCCCATAGTGTCTTATCTTATATATTGAGCGTTTCTGAAGCATAATGCACTTCAGATTTCATATATGTTATGTAATGGTGATGTTTAATGTTCAAGGACAGCCATTGTTTGTTATACACAATCTTTGTGTGTTAAAAAGTGGTTACAATTTTCTGAATTCTTCATGTTACAGATTTGCTTTCATTGCAATTTTCTGTAATACATTCACCTAAGTTTTTAAATTCCTCCACTCTGGCAATTGTAATAATGTTAATGTTAAGTTCACGTGGGGCAATTTTGTTGTTCGTCATAAATGTATTGTGCCCAATTCTAGGAATGGGTATTCCAAGATTCAGACACCTAGGTATCAAGGGAAAGGCTACAGCCGCTTTTGAAAGTTGAGATATTTGAATATCGCGCTCCTTTCCTTCTAGATTGAAATGGAAACTTTATGCAGCCAAGAAGATGTTAAGTGACGTGGCAAATAGTAGCAGAGGTCGAGACTATTTGGTGATTAAATACTTAGCCATGGAGTAGAGACTTGATACTTGGATCAGATTACTGGCACGGCCAAATGAAAGAGGATGCACTTAGTCTCAAGTGAATCAGACTAGAGACACCGGAGATATGAGGATTTACAGATTTCAGCGTGATCCAGCGTGGAGCCGACCGTTTTTTATAAAAGCCGCTCTGCCCAAGCATAAGCAGCTCACTTCAAACCAAGCTCTTGTAGGACAAGGTGCTGCTGCTACATCGAGCCAAGGCACATGGTTGCCGAATCTACGCAGAAGATATCTTTGAATTGTGATAGTCACAAAAGTGCTACGATACGTGGGGAACGTAGTAAGTTTCCGGTAGAGGGAATCACTAAGGTGATTGTTATTTTCTACGGACATTGGTGAAACACTTTGTTTCTATATGGACATATGCTAGACTTTGTTTAGATATTATTCTGTCACAGTCCAGTAACAATAATTCAATACTTGGATATTTTAATCCAACTTGTCAGTTTCACAAATTGTAACTAAATAACCACTCAGATCTTTCAGTATATTGAAGGCCAGTCTATCACGGTGTTGTTCATTAGCCGACAAAGGGAAACTATATGTTGCTTCGCGCATGATAGATGGTGTGAAACCATGCCCAGGGAACGATCTTCAGAACAGCCGTTGATTGTTTTAGACTATCAGTGTTTTCCTGTACTGAAAAGATTACCGTGAGTTATGTTACAACTGACGCTTTTGAGAAGAGATCATTAGGATCTGACCCCATTTAAGCGAACTGCTGTGGATTTAATTGAAGTCAGTATTAAAATGGATCAGCAGTTACTTCAAACTTCAAGAAATATTTCCACTCTGTCGTGCTAGACAGATTGTGGGTATATAATGGCGGCCGATACAAGGATTTAGACGTGCGTGTCCAATAGGGCATAAATCTGGTACAGACCAGGTTCACTACGCTTCAAGACCAACGAGAAATGTAAGCCACATTTGACTTTTATTATGCCTAGCTAATTGGAACAAACTCATTTTCTGCAGATGACCAACACATTTATTTTTCTTCGTATTTAAATCTTGCATTGATTTACGCAAGACACATTAGGGTTATTCTGAGTATTTTCAGCACTCAGCACTCAGAACAGTTTAGGATCGATGACCGAGCATACCGAGCATTTATTTGAATGTTTATTTTGTTTGAGAATCACGGTAATCAGCCGATATAACTGTAGAAGTTAATATTTATTTTTGTTGAGGAATGGATATTTTGTCCATATTCGAAGGGTCGAACATGTGGTTTTTTCACATAAGGAAATAATAATTAAACATATTTAAGGAAATAATAACAATAATAATCCAATAATAATAAAAATAATTTTCATAATTTTTCTAAATAATTATTGGATCTTACATTTTCTAATAATCACATTCGTTGAAAGAGAGCTTAAGGATTAGTTTAATCATTCCTAGTTTGGAACAGGTGATTTTCCGAAAGCTAGTGGATAGCGCAAGCCCGAATTCCACCAACATTATAGTTCTGGTTGAACAGTTAATATTTGCATTGAGCAAAGTATATTTTTCAGATAACACGGAAAGGCATGAAACAGGAAGCTAATGATATTTGTATCAATTAGGATTTTTTTTGTGTTTATATAAAATCATGACGTAGGCACACATTCGAATGTGAAATAGAGAATATCACAAGTGTGGTAACTTCACGGTTTGAACTGAATGGTAAAATAAAATAAACTTGTAAGTTTATAGATCTTCCAGTTTTGATAACCAGCAGAGCCTTGATTTATTGTATAAATTTTGGGAAGAAAATTTATGTGTGTGGAGTAGTTGAAATGCCATTCCCAGGTGCGCATGTTTAAGTCGCAGGAATGAGGAGGTTTTTTTTTTGAGCATCAATCAAATAGAAGGTTCGATGGCTCAGGTTTATAGGAGGAGTATTGGAACCACACATTTCGTCGAATGAATGACCAAACCATCAGTAATTATTTCAAACTTGTTTACGTATTCCATTAATACTTTGGATTTGCTAGAACCCGGTTTTGTCATGATAAAATTTTATTCTTCTTCAGAGGAAGACCTTTGCCGTTGTTGTTGGGATATTGTGTTCTTACACAAATAATTGAATGGTCCACTGCCAATTTAAAAAAAAAATCTGTATCCACGAATTATTTAAAGGATGTTTTCAATCCTATTGTCATGAACTAAATGAATTCTTATTTCTGCATTCTGTTCAAGCATTGCAAGTTGTGAAAGTTACTAAAATAGCAACAAATATAAATATTTTTCTTAATAATAATTCCAAGTGGAAAATCGAATAGTTGAATGGTTCAACAATTTTTATGATCAAGCTGATGATTCAGAAATCATATTTCTTTGGAATTTGAAGTTCATAATCGAGTCACTTCTCGAAATGTTTAATTTTGGAAGAATAATAAATTTTGTTGTGCTTCGCACAGTTCTTCGATGCTATGCTCAAGGGTCAAATACTTTTCAGATGTTGTTATTAATATGTGTACATAATTAGTGTTGGGCCAAAGATAATATTTTTGACAATATTTTTGAAACTGGAAAAATAAGTGGAAGTTAAAAAAATCTATAAACAATTATAAACAGTGAGAATTTCTACGAGTGTTAATATCATGTTAGAAATTCAACCAGTGAACTACAATATTTTCAGTAAAGACAATTAAATTTAAACTGGATTTCATCGTAAATAATTGATATAATTTTGGAACACTGTCTACAGGACTGATAATCAGACTTGTGTCTCCAAGGACAATTGTTCAATGTGTTGGAAAATTTCTGTACATTGTGTAAATAGTAGTGTGTGCCGTCGCACTGGCATGATGTTACCTTGAGCATCATTTTTCAGTCAATTTTAAAATTTAGAATAAAATGAGATAATTTTACATGTTGTGTTATGCCCAGGTGAATCTCCTTCTATCCTTATTGTTGCATTGAGCCAAAAATCAGTAAAGCATTTTTTATTTATTTTGATGTCGTTTTTTTTTGCGATTAGCTTTAACCCATCTGACGCCCCGGGATATTTTGACTCTCGTGCTGACTGATTCTTGGTAAAATGCATATGTGGTCGTGCGGACTCCGGGCTAAACGGGCACAGTATTATTATTACATTTGAAATGAGCCTCTAAGGACTGCATATTAACAATCGATTGGATTTGAGTCTATATCTTGTTCTTCTACTGGCCTTGACAGTCCATCGATGAGTGCCTTCTCCGTCTCCTGGGCTCAGATTCCACTTTAAAATGGGGAAAGTGTTCAACCATTTGACAAAATTCAAATCTGTCGTGGATTTTCGTTTCAGGAATACCAATTTTCTTCAGGTCTCTCTCACATTCTTGGAACTATGTCCATTTCGTTGCCTCTGGCTTTGTGAAATTCCAGATTGGCTTAGTCAGTCGGTCATACGGAAAATGTGCCCGTAGAAAAAGCAATCGTTTATTTCTGATGGGCGATATTATTGGTTCTGTCTTGGTGTATAGTTATTAATTAGATCTCAATTGTAATTGGCCATTTTATTTTCTTCGTGTGGCCTCCTGAAAGCCCGAGTGCAGGTATTTATAGTCGACGCCCATCTTGCACTCCGGGTTGAGAGATGGAATGGATAAAGTTGAATCAAACTGGGCAAGGAAGCGGCGGTGGCCTTTCAGAAGGTACCATCCCAGCATTTGCCTGGTGTTGAAAATGGAAAACCGTTTCAAGGACGGCCGACGGAGGGGCTCGAACCCACGCGTCTACCGAGTCAGCAGAGAGCTTGGCCCCATCACCTAACGCTGCGCTTTAGATAGTGTAGCCACCGCTGTCGGTATACCTGGCCATCAATTCATCTGTTGCCTAAAATCTTCCGAAATATCCTTCGTTGTCGTTTTAATAATTTATCGACGTGTCCATGCCTACACAAAGTTAAGCTTACAGCCCTTCTGGTTTAAGTACCGTGCCTAAGCTTGGGACCTGAAATCAACGCCCTCTTATTATAGATAGTTTGCGTCTGATGGAACGCGCGGTCTATTTTCAAAATCCGGTCATTGATGGCTTCTTGTTTCAATCCAGTTTGTTGGATTAACTCACCGATATATTATTACTACTAACAGTAGTTCTCGGCTCCGCCCGGTGGATTTATTTGTTTTTTGGATGATAATGAATACTACTACAGAACTGGCACATGATACTTATGATGATAACTGTTTTAAGGGGCCTAAAACATTTTTTGCACTAATTACTCCCCGGGAATTCAATTTATAAGCAGCACAGGACGTAACTATTTTCGCAATTCTGCACCAGAACACTGGTAGGGGCGGCGTGAAGTTGCCCGTATTGCCAGCCAACAATAGACTTATTAAAATATTCTTACAGTCACACTACGGTACTACGGACATAAATGGTTTTAGGGCCATAAATCGTGGTTTTCAAGTTCACTTTGTCTGTTATTCAAAATGTAGGGAATGGAGAGGGCTGTCCAAAATATCAAGTGGACAGTGTTACCTGCAGGGTTTCAAACGGTAAAATTCGGTGCAATTAGGCGAAACGGTGTGGATTTGTACTAAAGGGCCTAAATGCAGCGAATGGAGTGGTCTGTTCGAAAGTTAAAGTGGACAGTGTTTCCCACAGGGTTCCAAAGGGTAGGTATACAACATTTGGTTCAGAACGGTGAAACGGTGTAAATTTGTATAAATAACAGACAAACAAACCAACATTGAGCTTTATATATTGTACATATTTTATTATTAGTAGTAGTAGTAGTGTCGTGAAATGAACACTCGAATTTCACTTTTTAATTCCGAGGGTAAAACAACTGGATGAAGTTCTTAATTTGAAACAGGTGTCCAAACAGCGAGTTGTAATAATTCTATAGCCATTGCAATCAGTATAATAGCACGATTATAGATCTACGTGAATGTTAATCCTGCATTTCATTTCAATAACAGGCAAAAATACAAACCCGAAATGATGGCGAGTATGAATGAAATCTAACTGAGCTGTGTGCTGCTCCCGTTAATCCATGTCTGCCACAGCACAGCTTAAACGATTTGATTCAACATTTTGCATTTAGATTTGACGTGCCATGTTTATGTGAGACATCTGAAATATGTTTTTAAATGTAGGCTTAGTGGTACGTTCACGTTAACGTGGACGTTTTATTCTGTTAATAGAGGTCAACGTCAATAAAAGGGAGTTGCTATAGCCTACACATTATGCGATGCCCTACTAAGTCTCTTTTTTTCTTTCCAACATTACTTCACCCGTTCACTGTGCTCTCTTATGGCCATCCTGTATTCTTCCGTGTACGTTTCTCGGCAAATTTGTGTTTGTTAAATAGGGTTCTACATTTTGGTCTATTGTTTCAGAGGTAGTATTAGGTATGGTTGGTTGGTTCTTAAGTTTAGGGGCTGCGATAACGCGGTCATGTAGCCCCGTGTACTTTGGGTGTGTGTAAAATCTGTCTGATAACCGGTGTTAATTGTGATGACTGTATTAGTGTGTGTGTCTGTTTTTAATTCAAGTAAGGACTGCAGACGATAAATTTCCAATTAGTTCCTACCTTTGCCGCCAAACGACACCGTCAACTACTACTAGTTCAGAACATAGCTACCAGACGTCACCACAGTCGGCTCTTGGCAACGAACGTAGGAACCTAAGAGCGTTGTTTACATTCCTAACCTATACAATTTAGCTTCACACAGGTGTAATTAGTGGAAGGTTCTCTAACATACCATAAATCTATGACATGGGACCTCCGGCTTTACTTCCCCTCCGAAGGAAGACATACTGAGGGATTTTTAACGCTCTTAAAAAGTCCGACGACTTCGGCCGGATTTGAGTATTAGGTACAAAAGCTTTGTTTGTTAGCATGTTGCCATCCATTCTGTATTACATTAAACACGTGTAAATACACTGACCGGCAAAAAAAAAACGATCACTTCAAAATTTCAACATTGCATTCATTCAAATCATAAATATTATCGGTATAGGCCTAGTAGGGTACATACTGTAGTTATAGCAAGGAGGTAAGGTTAATTGGTTTCCTGGATGCATTACCATTCTTCATGTGATTGTTTCACTTAACAATAGCGATTCTTTGACATGATGCTGTTTCCCGCGGAAAGATGTGCGCGCCATCGCTATCGTCAACAATGCAATGTTTTATACTTTTTTCTTTCGCCACTAGTTGGCATAGGAAATTATAAATACAGCCATATACTCCGTATTTGCATTTGTGCAATTCAGAAACAAATACGCGCTTGAGGCCTGAAGATGTTGTCACGGCAGTGGCGCTGATCGAAAATTGTTGTGCGCTCATCTTCCCGCGGGAAACAGCATCATGTCAATGAATCGCTATTGTTAGGGCCTAAGTGAATCAATGACATGAAGAATGATAATGTAACTTTATTAATGCAGACAATGGCCATATACTTGACTTTTCACGGCGGTTCAGGGAATGGATATTGGAATGAAAACAGCCATGGCCCTATTGAAAGGAACCGTCCCGGCGTTTGCCTGGTGGTGAAAATGAGAAACCACGAAAACCATTCTCAGGACGGCCGAGGTGGGATTCGAACCAACGCTCTCCCGTTGCCAGCGAGGCACGAGGTAGTGCGATAGCACTCTCGACCACCGCGTCCGGTATGAAGAATGATAATACATCCAGGAAAAGAATTAACCTTACTTCCATGCTATAAACAGTAACTTATATACTAGGCCTAGAGAGTTCATATTTCTGATTTAAATGAAAGTAATGTTGCATTTTTCATGTGATCGGTTTTCTTTGCCGGTCAGTATTTCAGCGATATAACAATACAATATAGTCAAGCATGCACACTAATTCTTACAATGCTTATTATGATTACTTGTCCCTTTTGTTACTCAAACCGATAAAACAATAACAAAGAATAGACTAAACAGCTAATACAGAGATTGATTGCTAATCGTAATACAAAGTAGACGAGTTATATAAAATATAAAAAGAATGACTCTTTTAAAATATTAGACTCTATCAATTTTTAACTCCAACCCTAGAGATCAGGATCAGATGACACCGCGAGACGGTAGAAGCGCGTAATCCTAAACGCCCTTATATCAGTTTTTTTTGTCTGATAACCGGTGTTAATTGTGATGGCTATATTAGTGAGTGTTATCTGTTTTATTTGAAGCCAGGAATGCACACAATCATTTCAAGTAGTTCCTACTTTTGCTACCAAATGCTACCGACCGCGACACCTAGTTTGCTAACTTGGCTACTAGATGGCATCGCAGTCAGCACCTGGCGGCGAACGTTGGAACGAATAGATTGTAATCAATTCTAATCTACAAATTTTGGCTTCACACAAGTGTAGTTAGTGGAAGGTTCTTTTTCAAGCCATACTTCTAAGACATGGGACCGCCGGCTTTACTTCCCCTCCGAAGGAAGGCATACTGAGGGATTTTTAACGCTCTTAAAATAAAACGCGACTTTGGGCATAGAAGCTCAGCAGGCTACCTACTACGCCACCGAAGCCACCCAAACCGGGAGTGTCCGAGGACATGTTCGGTTCGCCAGAGTTTGTAGCTGCTTCTATTGCGGACACCCATGGGATGAACTACAAGTACCGTTGCGTGTGGCGTGTTGTTTGGGGAGGAAAATGTGAATGTAAGATCGAGGAATTGGAAGGTAGCGGCGGTGGTCTATTTTTAGGGACCAACCCCGGCATTTACCTGGAAGGAAGATGGAAAACCCCAGAAAACTATCATCAAGTTTGCCGGCGGGGAGATTCGAACCTCCTCGCCTCCCAGATGTGAGCGACGGCCTGCAGCCACGCCGTAACGACTACGGTTAACTCACCCTGTTATTAGCCTACTTTCGATTTTTGCAAAAAATGAAAGTAGACTTATGAGATCAACACAGGGCGAAAAAAGTGTGTCTGTCTGTGTGTGTGTATGTGTGTGGGTGAGTCTGTGTGTGTGTATGTGTGTGTGAGTCTGTGTGTGTGTGTGTATGTGTGTGTGTGAGTCTGTGTGTGTGTGTGTGTCTGTGTGTGTGTGAGTGTGTGTACTCTGAATGTCTGTCCCCCCCTATCAATTCGAACACGGTGAATGCGAATTGAACGAAATTTTGTACAAAGGTAGCAATAGCAAAGGACACCTCAGTGTCATGTTTTATATCGCCGCCATCTTGACGGAAACGTAATGGCGGCCACACAAATGTTCAAAGCTTAAATCAAATTACGACTAACCTAATCATCCGATCTCTACTAAATTTTGCAACAACATACCTTTATGGGGGGAGCATCCTTTGACCAAACCAATGGGCCATCAGCGTAATAGTTTGCGGATGGCGGCCATCTTTGTGTGAAAATCGATTCCCCCTATTAATTCGAACACGGTGCAACCGAATGGAACGAAATTTGGTACAGAGGTATTACTAACAAAAGGCACCTCAGTGTCATGTTTTATATCGCCGCCATCTTGACGGAAACGTAACGGCGGCCACACAAATGTTCAAAGCTTAAATCAAATTACGACTAACCTAATCATCCGATCTCTACCAAATTTTGCAACAACATACCTTTATGGGGGGAGCATTCTTTGACCAAACTAATAGGTCATCAGCGTAATAGTTTGCGGATGGCGGCCATCTGTGTGTGAAAATCGATTCCCCCTATTAATTCGAACACGGTGCAACCGAATGGAACGAAATTTTGTACAGAGGTACTACTAACAAAAGGCACCTCAGTGTCATGTTATATATCGCCGCAATCTTGACGGAAACGTAATGGCGGCCACACAAATGTTCAAAGCTTAAATCAAATTACGATTAACCTAATCATCCGGTCTCTACCAAATTTTGCAACAACATACCTTTATAGAGGAAGCATCCTTTGACCAAATGACTAGGTCATTAGCCTAATAGTTTGCGGATGGCGGCCATCTTTGTGTGAAAATCAATTCCCCCTATTAATTCAAACACGGTGAAACCGAATGGAACGAAATTTGGTACAGAGGTAGCACTAGCAAAGGGCGCCTCAGTGTTATGTTTTATATCGCCGCCATCTTGACAGAAACGTAATGGCGGCCACACGAATGTTCAAAGCTTAAATCAAATTACGATTAACCTAATCATCCGATCTCTATCAAATTTTGCAACTACATACCCTTATGGAGGGAGCATCATTTGACCAATCTAATAGGTCATTCGCCTAATAGTTTGCGTATGGCGGCCATCTTTGTGTCAAAATCGATTCCCCCTATTAATTCAAACACGGTGAAACCGAATGGAACGAAATTTGGTACAGAGATAGCACTAGCAAAGGGCATCTCAGTGTCATGATTTATATCGCCGCCATATTGACAGAAACGTAATGGCGGCCACACAAATGTTTAAAGCTTAAATCAAATTACGACTAACATAACCATCCGATCTCTACCAAACTTTGCAACAACATACCTTTATGGAGGGAGCATCCTTTGATCAATCTAATAGGCCAATAGGCTAATAGTTTGCGGATGGCGGCCATCTTTATGTCAAAATTGATTCCCCCTATTAATTCGAACACGGTGGAACCGAATGGACGAAATTTGGTACAGAGGTAGCACTAGCAAAGGGCACCTCAGTGTCATGTTTTATATCGCCGCCATCTTGACGGAAACGTAATGGCGGCCACACAAATGTTCAAAGCTTAAATCAAATTACGATTAGCCTAATCATCCGATCTCTAGCAAATTTAGCAACAACATACCTTTATGGAGGGAGCATCCTTTGACCACACTAATAGGTCATCAGCCTAATATTTTGCGGATGGCGGCCATCTTTGTGTGAAAATCGATTCCCCTTATCAATTCGAACACGGTGAAACAGAATGGAACGAAATTTGGTACAGAGGTAGCACTAGCAAAGGGCACCTCAGTGTCATGTTTTATATCACCGCTATCTTGACGGAAACGTAATCGCGGCCACCCAAATGTTAAGAGCTAAAATGTAATTACGACAAACCTAATATTCTAGTCTCTACCAAATTTTGCAACACCATATCTTTATTTGGGAAACATATTCAGACCAAACTGCAAGAACATCAGCCCAATAGTATGCAGATGGTGGCCAAGTATGTGTGCAAATCGATTCCCCCTATCAATTCAAACACGGTGAAACCGAATTAAACGAAATTTGGTACAGAGGTAGCACTAGCAAAGGGCACCTCATATTCATGTTTAATATCCCTATAGCACGTTGTATTTCAACAAGCTACTACAACCAACATTCAATCATACTCCTTGAAAAGGACAAAGAGTTATAACAATACCCATGCATTTAGGAGAAAGTAGGCTATATGTTCTTTACTGAACATCTTGTCTATGAATAATATTAGTACATGTATTTCTGATTTTTCATGAATATCATGGGGAGGCTGGGAATATGATTTTAATAACGAGCCGTTCCTCCGCGAGCCCTCAAAAGGCAGACATATGGCGAGACATTGACTCGACAAGAAATGGGTTCCTGACACCCAACAGTGCGGTGATCTGACTCACAGTCGAATGGCCCGTATGATTCTGCTGAGACGACGTGATGTACGTTCGTCAAACACGTGTGGTCGTCCCGTGTGGAGGTTTACGCGGATGCTAACTTCATATTTGCGATATTGAAGATCCACCCTCCATACTGTTGACCTTGGAACCCGAATTTGCGTGTAATCTCCGAAATAATAATTATGACCCATGCGCCGCACGCTTGATACTGTTGACCTTGAAACCCATGCGCCGTGTGCCGATGATCACCCCGCGTTCCAAGTCGGTTAACTCGCGACGTGTTGACACTTTCACTACACTCATATCTGTGTCAGACTGCTCCGCTCCGCCGCAACTAGCCGCCACGCTCAGAACTACCCTTCCCGTGATAATGGCCACTCAGTGTACTCGCATATACAGATTCTCTTTGCACAAAAGCGTGTTGACCGACTAAAAAGTAAAAATTGACAGTATAGGGGATTGGACATAGCAGTACGTGTGGATTTTGTCTAATAACCTGCGTGTATTTGTAAGAGGCGCAAGAATTGGGAAGAAGGCGGTCGTGGCCTTAAATTAGGAACCTTCCCCGTATTCTCCTGGGATAGAAGTTGGGAAACCATGGAAAACCAGTTCCATCGAACCCACCACTTCTCAGAGTAAGTAGGATTTTTTATATTAACGAACGTTAACACTGGTTAGTTGAGGGATTAGAGCCGACTGCGGTGGCGTCTAGTAGCTAAGTTCTGAACTTGGCCTAGTAGTCGTTGACGGTGGTGCTTGGCGGCAAAAGTAGGAACTATTTGAAAAATTCTAAGTTGCGGTACTTAAATTAAAAAACAGATAACACACACTATTACAGTCATCACAATTAACACCGGTTATCAGACAGATTCTACACACACCCAAAGTACACGGGGGTACATGACCGCATTGTCGCAGCCCCTAAACTTAAGAACCTACCAACCAACCAACCAGGGATTATTGAAACATAAATTTGCGTATATATAAGATTGAATTTTGGGTTCATCGTAAACTGAATAAGGAACTACATCTGACTAATAATAAAACAAGATGTTCAGCAAAGAACATATAGCCTACTTCCTCCTAAATGTATGGGTATATTTATAACTCTTTGTACTCTTCCCTAAAACAATCACCTCTACCACCATGTATTGTTTGTTTTCTTTTATATTGATAATTAGCCAGTAAGTGTCAAAATCAATATTGTATACTTTATGATGATTGAATAACAAAACTACTAACTTATTGTAATTCATTCACGTCCGTTAATCTCGATATTAAGCCAGCCTGCAATGTTAAGAATCTTTTGTTTTGGGTATCTTCCCCTTTAAAAATCCACGCCGATCACAGTAGGTTGGTGCTGCGACCTATCAGTGAATTAATCTTTATCTTGTACGCCTATGCACTGCCATCGTAATGTACGCCTATGGGTGTTGAATGAGTAGGCAGTTTAAAGTAGCCAAGAGGGAGGCGATCCAGCTGGCAGTGTTTAAAGGTAATCGGAGCGCGATCGTGGCTAATATTTGAACTACCAGTATTACAAAATTGCCATACTTCAGGAGGCCAGGTATTTACACAGCGGTATGTTTGGAACAATATTACCCACATAACCCACAAGAGGACAGCACCGTACAGAGGCATTAAGAAGGCTGTGGTTAATGACAACGTGTATCTAGTTCTTCTATTCTCCTTTTCCTAATGTCTTCTGTTTATGTGCGATGCTGGGGATGTGATTTTATTAATAAACGAGTGTATACATTAGCCTCTCCTTTGAGCTAAATGACATCTTATTCAGTATCTGTGGAAAGAGCTCGTGCACATCATTTGTAAAAGAATTCAAGAAAAAAAAGTTAACTGTAACAGTATTCGATCCCCAGCCAACTGCGTGACAGACTAACACGCTAGCCCAGAGCTAACCCTATGCTTAACATCATTGTGTTCTTAACTGACATGTTAGATACAATCTGTTGGCAAATAATGACTTTAAATAAACGATTTCTTCACTGCAGTACATCTTCATTAAAGATCATTTCATACAAAGTTTATATTATTTTATCAGTAGGGTATATCACATACAACATACTAAAACTACTGAAATATAAGACAGACACATGAGGACAGCTGCCATCTTGTCGTGTGACACAGACGGCTCAGCTCTTTTAAGCCACTCATACAGTATAATATTATAATATTAAATTATAATAAATAACCGATCACGACCTTCAGGTTAGCTTAAACCACCCTAGGCTCGATAATCGGAATTGGTGGGTCTTAAGCTATTGATTAAAATGGTTGCATAATTCACACGGCCGCCATCCTGAAATGGCACGGCCGATGACCTTGAATTTTGGGTGAAAGACGCATCCTATATAAAGGTATGTTGTCACCACATTTGGTAGAGATTGGATGATTAGTTTAGCAGTAATATGATTTTACGTTTTGAACGTTTGAGTGGCCGCCATTCTGTTTTGGTAAAGATGGCGGCAATATAAAGCATGACACTGAGGTTCCCTTTGCTAGTGCTACCTCTGTACCAAATTTCGTTCAATTCGGTTTCACCGTGTTCGAATTGATAGGGGGGACAGACATTCAGAGTACACACACACACACACACACACAGACTCACACACACACATACACACACACACACAGACACACAATTTTTCGCCCTGTGTTGGTCTCATAAGTCTACTTTCATTTTTTGCAAAAATCGAAAGTAGGCTAATGAACAATGACCTAAAGTACGTGATTGCCAAATCAAACATGCTCATAGCTAAGAATCAAAGTAGCTATCATTTAAAACGGAGACTAATGGATTTTTGAGACAATTTTTCATATAAATAAATAATAGCATCGTATGGCCCTGCGTGCCGGGTGCAAGCTTCGTTATTTGCGCCCAGAGGGCAGCTTGAATAACGAATTATGTCGTTCCTTGGAACGCTATGAAAGTCAAGGAGTTAGATATCTAAGCTCCTTGACACTATAGCGCTTTCTAGTAGTGTATTGAGGAACTTTGTGCTGGCGGAAAATTCTGGGATTATTTTTTCCGTTATGAACACGGCGTACTGAATTCAAATGGGATCCTTAACATGCCAACAACATGCGTGTTGTCATTTTTGTCGCCTTTCAAAATTGCTTACCACGGCCAGGAGCGAACCCGCTAGCTTGAGGTTGGTAGTCCGACACGATAACCACTCACCCTCCGTGGCAAACAACTTTTGAGATGATTGGTGATGACTTAAGATGGTTATACACTAGATTATAGACTAGATAGATGGCAGGAGTGTGCAAATGGTCTACCCTTACGCAGCTTGGGTAGTTTATTGGCTGAGGAATAACCCACCCACCAAGGGAAGATGATTAAGAGAAGGAAGTAGATTTTGGATTGGAGAAAAAGGATAGAAAAATAGGAGGAGAGTCCCACAAAAGTTATGAATTTGACTTTCAATACATTTAGAAGCGGTTGCCACCGCAAATCCGTGCTAGGATACCTAAAGTGGGTACGAGCTTGGTCGAAGCTGACGGGAACCGCAGCTAAGACTTGGGCAGTTTGCCAGAGAAAGGCTTTAGTGTATTTCCTTCCAAGCACGAATAAAAGTACTATAGGGAAGGGTGATGTTCTGGCCAGACAGATAGTAAAAGCTTTATTGAGTATGAACGAGGGCATAAACCTAGGAAGAGCTAGGAAAGCCAGGATCCTGCCTAACTGTAGTATCAGAGAAATGATGAATCCAAAAACAAATATTTAATTTATTTAACAATTCAGGAGAAATTAATATTTTTGACAATTAAATATTTTGCAATCTTGTTAACAATTTGGGGTCGCAGACCTCCAACAACATTCAGAAATTGCTCCAGGCAAATAACAATTCTTAAGGTTTAAACCTAGTACTAAAACCTTGATAAGATTTTAAAAGGGCAATGAAATGATTAAAGTTTAAACATTAAATTGAGTACAAGGAGTGTACTATAGGAAATTTCTGAACGAATATTCTAGAGAGAATAACAACTTCGAAAATAACAATAAGGAAAACATAAAGAATAAAATAGAAGTTCCTACAACTTCTTATATTTAAACAGAATTACTTTATGAGAATTATACAAAAGAGGGCAGGTCACTTACTGTGAAACCTGAAGAGATAATCAAAAGGAAGGTTCTCGACCTCCTATATTTTAGATAGGAATCACGAGCCAAATGGGGCAGTTTCCATTTAGTGAGACCTAAAAAATAACTCACACAAGAGTTGAAAGAATTGTTTTCCCGGATATGAAGGGAGAAACAATGTAAGTTTGAAACGTGTATAAAACACGTAATTATACAGCAATTACTTAATGATAAACAAGCAAAATGGAAGGGCACTTCACAGAGTGACACCTTATTGAAACAGACCTGAATTTAAAGTTTATTACAGATTGTTAGTAAGAGGTTTAGGAAAGAGAAATAGGGATGGAGGAAAAATGTTCATGGCCGTATTTAATATAAACGGACGATCGCGACGCGGTAGAAAAGTGGAGCAAGCACTGATTATCACTATAGTCTGTAAAGATTGATGCAAAGTTCACTGTAGAAACACTAAAGTTCATAAGAAAGAGAGTTATTGCAATTATGGAAATAACTGATTGCACTATATAGGTGAGAGTCTATTTCTTGAACCAGTTGTGATTTAAAATTAAATGTACCATAAAACATTCCAGTAGTTCCAGCGGTGGAAGAAAGTTAGCTATTGCAAAAATTTGTAAGGAAGATTCCTCATTTTAAATATTATTGTCACAAGTGAGTGAAAAATACTTGACGGCAAGACTCGCAGATAGAGTGCAAGATCTCGAAGGTTCCAGAACGACCTTAGTAGTAAAATGGGGTTAAGAAAGTCCAACGGAGGAACTAGCTTGATGAATTATAGACAGCGGGTATTAGATAATATCCCACGTAGTGAGAGGATTTCTCATTTAAATAGCTTAAGAAAAGCTCTCTTTTAGTAAGGTTGGCGTATACAAGCGAAAGCTCAACATGGCAAATCCCACGAAGAATGTTTTTTGCCCCAAAATAAATACTTTCACACTGTCTATAAAAGTATCATTAAAAGCACGTGGAAGTTAAAACCATGAAGATGAGGTTAAAACTTTTAAAATGGTACTTATCTTGATTTCATGTTGAAGGCGAAGTTCTGTATGACGATAATTACTTTGCCAACATGGCGTAGAAGAGAGTATGCCTCTTGGTTTGAGGAGGCTAGCTCGAGTGGAGCTTTAACTGATCGAGTCAACTGCCGACTTAATAGTGAGAGCTGCTCAACGGAGCACGGAGGGACCGAGGAAGGGGAAAAGAGTGGGGGGTAGGAGACAAAAGGAGAACATATAAGTATTGCCAATATTGTAACAAAAAATGATCTCTTGCTGAGCTGGTCTTCAAAGAGTTGATAACAGTTGATACTAGCGCAGCATGGTGAGTAAAGAAGTGGACGTAGTCCTCTTGCTCAAGGAGAAAATAGCTGGCGATGATAACAGGATCTGGTGGCCAAATGGATAAGTAAGTCCTCTAGCACCAGGAAGAATTGAGGAGCTTCTGAGATTCGTTGTTATATGACGCTAGGTGGGTCACAGAATATATATCTGGAACAGACTCATACAAAATATAAGCGACCTGAACCCCTAAGAGAGAACAGAAGATCACTGTTGGTGTCTGACAAAGAGGAAGGAAAGAACATGCAAAAACATTGAAAATTATAATCTCAGGTACCGTGTATTCCAAGAATGCACCATACTGGGAGGGGCAGACACCAACAGCGAACAAGAAAAACAAGTACAGTAATAAGCAATTGCGGAGAAGTAGTCTTGTGATCTGACCATTAGTGTTCAAGACTCTGAATACCCTGACTCTCCTATCTCTTCCAGGGTAACACTCGGTCACTTTTCCAAAAGGCCAGACTAGGGGGGGTGAAACATCCCTAACCAAGACCAAGTCCCCCACTTTAATGTCGGGACCGGAAAGAAACCACTTCTGCCTCCCTTGCAAGGAAGTTAAATATTCCAAGTTCCACCTCTTCCAAAAGGAATTGCGGAGGGCTTCAAGTGTACGCCAAACAATAGGTAAATCAAAATCCCTGAAAGAATTAGGAAGGGGAGGAGGGGCAGAGAGAGAAGTGCGTGTAAGGAAGCGACCAGGTGTAAGTGGAAGGAGGTCATCAGGGTCATTGGAAAGCGGAGTTAAGGGGCGAGAGTTAACAACACCTTCAATCACAAAATAACTAGAAGCTGAGGGAAATAAAGCACTAGTAAAGATTGCGATACAACGCAAAAGGAGAATTAACAAGTTTAAACAAAGCGTATAGAGACAAGTACATCTATTCATCTATTCACTGTCACTCGGCGGTCCTGGGTAATGAGTGCATCAACCAGCTGGACGTTGTCATCGGTAATGCAGGGGGGTGCCCCAGACCGGGCAGTATCGGCTAACGACACCCGTCCTTCCCTGAAGCGCTTGTGCCACGCATTTGTTCTTGCACGGGACATGCAGTGTTCGCCGTACACTTGTGCCATTCGGCGATGAATGCCCGTTCCCCCTACTCCTTTCGCTGTCAGAAACCGAACAACACCTCTTTGCTCTTCGTTTGACGCCTCCATGTCACTGTTTGCAATGCCACTGGCAGCGTTGGACGATTATTGCATGCTGCTGCTCGCTTTGTATCATCACGTCACGTGCACGCGTGCACGCGTGCCCTCTAGCGACAGGCTGTGACCTTCCACGCTCTGGACGGAACCACACCTCGTTACACACGCCACGATTAGCCGATGTCGTCACCGGTTTGTGCATTACAGCCTCCGGCTCGTTACTTTTTGAACGCACCTTATATAAACGTTTACAAATTAATACACATATACCAAGTAAACAAAGAAACTATGCGAGTAGAAAGCAAGAACGCCATAGGTAACAAACGAGTAGCCATAAACAATGACCTCAAGTTATAATGAGTATCAAAGGGGTTACTCAGAAAAATACTTAAGTCAGCGAGAAACGTGACATGACAAGTATGAACACAAAAACACATCGAATGTGACGACGAGAAAAAACCAGTTTGTTCATCAATGAACATTAAGATCGCAAAATATGTAAGCAAAGTGAAATACATGAGCGCGTGAGAAATACGCAACGAAGTTTTGAAACAAGGATCGAAACAGTTATAGAATACGAGCATGAGTAAGTGGAATACAAAAGCAAGTGCGGCCTTGACCCACATAGTACAACGAGATAAGACATATAAATAGCTGAAAGAGTCCTTAACTGGAACAAGTTTATTTTGGGAAGTAGGTGAACGGCTTCTGTACTTGCAGGAGCGGCTCACTAGACAATGCTTGGCAATCAGCCAAAGTTGAGATAAGAGAAACTTGCTTTGAACTGTGTCAAGCGTACAGGAAATAAACAGTGACTTGACCTTCCTCAGGCTTGTATACAAACAAGTCTGACAAACAAGCAGTTCAAAGTACACAAACAACATTTGTTGAATCAGCTGTAACTTAAAGCAGATATTCAGGTTGACCGGCATGCAGTCAATCGTAACTTGGACGTGAAAAAGCAATTTAAAGCTATATGAAATAAAGTAAAAAATCAATTTCGCATAATTTTGAGGATCACGAAATCGGACAATTTTCAACAAAAAGAAGCTTAATTCTTCCGAGCAAAGAAGACAAGCTGGGACATTGAGAAGAAGGTTATGCATAAGAATAGTTATTCTAGATGTTAGGGAATTCAGATTTTCAAGCAGTTTCAAATTGTGAGGAAGGAGGGAGGAGCCGACCGTGGCCATCCTTCTAAATAAGGAAAGAAGTGAAACATGGCTTACAGCGAAATGATGGTGACTGATAGCCATGGTTTTACACAAGGGGAAGATAGTTTTCGAGAAAGAGTTTAAGCAATTACCTGCTATAAAAAATGACATGAAAAGGTAAACGGAATATCACAATGCAAGGCGAACTTGAATGGCCATCTTGTGCGGGAAGAAGGAAAAACCATTTAAACAACTTACAGAGGTAGCGTAGTTGTTCACGATGAGACATCGTTTCGGCAAGTGTTTTTCAAAATTATTGAGATCTGAAACATGAGCGTTCTCTTTTTCAGAAATGAGATTTATGTCAGCTGTGACGAAATGACATTGCGCTTTGGTTTGAAGACTGGGTTGTTGGATTTCACCAGTAATAACCCAACCAAAATCGGTGTCTCTAGCGACCACGGTTGAAGATAACTTGCGTGTTTGTTTGCGAATGCAATTCCAAAAAACATTGGCACTGAAAAGTACATCAATGGGACCTTGAGCATTAAACTGAGAATCAGCTAACCTTAAGTGCGAGGGAATGTTTAAACCGGAAGTATTAATAGAGTGACTTGGAGTGTCCTTGCCAATACTGGTAAGAATGAGACAGTTTAAATTAAGATTGGTGTTTCTTTGGCAAACGTCTCTGATTTCCAATTTTGAAGACTGCAAAACTTGAGTTTTCAAATTGTCAATGCCGGTCACATTGATAGAAGTAGGCGATGACGAAAGACCTAGTTTTTTTATCAACGATTGCGAAACAAAGTTATGAGTTGAAGCGGAATCGAGAAGACCACGGGTTCTAAACCAATTTCCAAATTTATCTTGGATTTCGAATTGTACAGTGGTCAAAAGGGTTTGCGCACTATGAAAAGTTTCGGCGTTAGAAATGCAGGAAGAAGCATTAGTTTGTTCGGAGCTGCTCTGCGTGGAGCTTGAAGAGGTGGGTGCTGATGACCTCGATTTATCGTGAACGTGCAATAAAGAATGATGCGGTTCTTTTACAATGGAAACAGAGATTTGATGACGTACAGTTCGAAGAAGAATGCTTAGGTGACAAGCAATTGAAACAATGTTTGCTATTTAAGACAAACTTCCTTCGATCTTCGACAGACAATTCTTTAAAGGATTTGCACAAATACAATGTGTGAAGCTTTTTACAGAGCGTGCATTTTAACGATTTGTTAAGCGGCCTGATATCTTCTCTTGCATGATTGAAAAAAGAACGGGTTTGCTTGTTCTCGACAGATGGGGGCTGATGTCCCTTTGAAGAAGCAAGTTTTTTTTCAAAAATTTGACACTGAGGATTGGTTTCGACCTTTTCGCACTGAAATGCGAGTGCTGTTAGGACTTGGCATCGGCTGTTAAGAAACGAGATTAAGTGTTCGAAGGAAAATTCTTCCTTGCGAGCGAGTTCGATCTCCCAGGCCTTTAAAGTTGAAAAATCGAATCTTGATGTAGCCAGATGAATGAGTATGGTGTCCCATGTTTGGACAGGCTGCTTGAGTTGGTATAATGCTCTGACATTCAACTGTATAGAGTCCAACAGGTTTCTAAAAGAGGTGACGTCATTAGGTTTGACGGCTGGTAGGTTGAAGAGACAACGTATGTGGCGAGCTACACTCAAACGTAAATTGCCATATCTCTCTTTAAGGAGATTAAAGGCGATGTGGTAGTTGTCTGCGCTTAAAGGCAGTGACTCCACCAAGGCTAAGGCCTCACATTCCAAAGAAGTACGGAGGAAGTAAAATTTATGTATGTCTGGGATCTCGATATTTTCATGAATTAGGGAGCAGTAAAGTTCGTAAAAAGAATACCATTCACCTTCCTTGCCTGAGAAGTGCGGTAGGCTTATCTTGGGAAGTAACGGTTTCGGTTTGTTCTTGTGAACTGAAGCGGGTGCGAACTGGGCCGGATTGATGACCTTACTGTCCGGTTCTGAGATATTGCGAATCAATTGGTGGGCCTTGGCAATCCCTTCAAAGTACAAGGGTTCGACCTCGTCCCGATCCGATTGAAGTTCTGGGCAAGCGGATTCAATCTCGGTTTGAATTTGATCATAATAATCATAAGACCGTTCGTACAACTTAAGGCGATGTGTCAAGATGTCTAAATCACACTCGGCGGGATTTAACTTGTTGATAAAATTTCTGAATCTAGTGAGTTGCCCTTTATAGGAAGAACGTCTGGCAATGAGAGTTTCATCTTTTTCAGTAGGGGCCATGACAAAGAGAATAAATTGAAATACAACTCACGAAACTGTAGAACCTTGGAGATGCTGTCAAGTTTGCAGCAGCAAATGGGTAGAAAGAACAGGACACACCAAAGGAGACAGGAGCGGCCTCTTTCCCGTTCACAGGCTTTGCATGATGTAGTTATAGCTGAAAAATCCAAAGCAGATATTAATAATTTGCAGAGTATTGTCAAATGACACTTTTTTTTAAATAAAAAAGAAAAAATGGGCTCTCCCGGGTTTCTGGTACCAATTTTTGGGTAGTTTATTGGCTGAGGAATAACCCACCCACCAAGGGAAGATGATTAAGAGAAGGAAGTAGATTTTGGATTGGAGAAAAAGGATAGAAAAATAGGAGGAGAGTCCCACAAAAGTTATGAATTTGACTTTCAATACATTTAGAAGCGGTTGCCACCGCAAATCCGTGCTAGGATACCTAAAGTGGGTACGAGCTTGGTCGAAGCTGACGGGAACCGCAGCTAAGACTTGGGCAGTTTGCCAGAGAAAGGCTTTAGTGTATTTCCTTCCAAGCACGAATAAAAGTACTATAGGGAAGGGTGATGTTCTGGCCAGACAGATAGTAAAAGCTTTATTGAGTATGAACGAGGGCATAAACCTAGGAAGAGCTAGGAAAGCCAGGATCCTGCCTAACTGTAGTATCAGAGAAATGATGAATCCAAAAACAAATATTTAATTTATTTAACAATTCAGGAGAAATTAATATTTTTGACAATTAAATATTTTGCAATCTTGTTAACAATTTGGGGTCGCAGACCTCCAACAACATTCAGAAATTGCTCCAGGCAAATAACAATTCTTAAGGTTTAAACCTAGTACTAAAACCTTGATAAGATTTTAAAAGGGCAATGAAATGATTAAAGTTTAAACATTAAATTGAGTACAAGGAGTGTACTATAGGAAATTTCTGAACGAATATTCTAGAGAGAATAACAACTTCGAAAATAACAATAAGGAAAACATAAAGAATAAAATAGAAGTTCCTACAACTTCTTATATTTAAACAGAATTACTTTATGAGAATTATACAAAAGAGGGCAGGTCACTTACTGTGAAACCTGAAGAGATAATCAAAAGGAAGGTTCTCGACCTCCTATATTTTAGATAGGAATCACGAGCCAAATGGGGCAGTTTCCATTTAGTGAGACCTAAAAAATAACTCACACAAGAGTTGAAAGAATTGTTTTCCCGGATTTGAAGGGAGAAACAATGTAAGTTTGAAACGTGTATAAAACACGTAATTATACAACAAATACTTAATGATAAACAAGCAAAATGGAAGGGCACTTCACAGAGTGACACCTTATTGAAACAGACCTGAATTTAAAGTTTATTACAGATTGTTAGTAAGTGGTTTAGGAAAGAGAAATAGGGATGGAGGAAAAATGTTCATGGCCGTATTTAATATAAACGGACGATCGCGACGCGGTAGAAAAGTGGAGCAAGCACTGATTATCACTATAGTCTGTAAAGATTGATGCAAAGTTCACTGTAGAAACACTAAAGTTCATAAGAAAGAGAGTTATTGCAATTATGGAAATAACTGATTGCACTATATAGGTGAGAGTCTATTTCTTGAACCAGTTGTGATTTACAATTAAATGTACCATAAAACATTCCAGTGGTTCCAGCGGTGGAAGAAAGTTAGCTATTGCAAAAATTTGTAAGGAAGATTCCTCATTTTAAATATTATTGTCACAAGTGAGTGAAGAATACTTGACGGCAAGACTCGCAGATAGAGTGCAAGATCTCGAAGGTTCCAGAACGACCTTAGTAGTAAAATGGGGTTAAGAAAGTCCAACGGAGGAACTAGCTTGATGAATTATAGACAGCGGGTATTAGATAATATCCCACGTAGTGAGAGGATTTCTCATTTAAATAGCTTAAGAAAAGCTCTCTTTTAGTAAGGTTGGCGTATACAAGCGAAAGCTCAACATGGCAAATCCCACGAAGAATGTTTTTTGCCCCAAAATAAATACTTTCACACTGTCTATAAAAGTATCATTAAAAGCACGTGGAAGTTAAAACCATGAAGATGAGGTTAAAACTTTTAAAATGGTACTTATCTTGATTTCATGTTGAAGGCAAAGTTCTGTATGACGATAATTACTTTGCCAACATGGCGTAGAAGAGAGTATGCCTCTTGGTTTGAGGAGGCTAGCTCGAGTGGAGCTTTGACTGATCGAGTCAACTGCCGACTTAGTAGTGAGAGCTGCTCAACGGAGCACGGAGGGACCGAGGAAGGGGAAAAGAGTGGGGGGTAGGAGACAAAAGGAGAACATATAAGTATTGCCAATATTGTAACAAAAAAATGATCTCTTGCTGAGCTGGTCTTCAAAGAGTTGATAACAGTTGATACTAGCGCAGCATGGTGAGTAAAGAAGTGGACGTAGTCCTCTTGCTCAAGGAGAAAATAGCTGGCGATGATAACAGGTTCTGGTGGCCAAATGGATAAGTAAGTCCTCTAGCACCAGGAAGAATTGAGGAGCTTCTGAGATTCGTTGTTATATGACGCTAGGTGGGTCACAGAATATATATCTAGAACAGACTCATACAAAATATAAGCGACCTGAACCCCTAAGAGAGAACAGAAGATCACTGTTGGTGTCTGACAAAGAGGAAGGAAAGAACATGCAAAAACATTGAAAATTATAATCTCAGGTACCGTGTATTCCAAGAATGCACCACAGCTAGAGAAGCACAAAGGGTGCACATATGTAATATAGTGATGTTTTGTGTTTATCTCTTGTAAATATGTTTTTAAATATTATAATGTTGTATTGTCTTTTGTAAATTGGAGCTAATGATAGAACTTAGCTAGATTGCGATAGATGAATTTAAATGTTTAAATCGGTACCAACGTCGATTAGCGTATTGTTATATTTGAACTTCCTTCTTGGGATCGATTGTAGGCCTACGTTGTTTAACAGCTACCGAATTAGGAGCGATGTCACCATGAATTTTATTTTAATTCACATTTGTATTTGTTTCAGAATTTATTTACCTGCCACATTCCTAGATTTTTTCTTTTCGCGTTTTTGTTTGATAGGACATCTTAAGGGGATGATTTTATTTATTTATTTATCTAGCGTATGACTTTTAGTGCCGGGATTGTCCGAGGACATGTTCGACTCACCAGAGGCTGTAGCTGCTTCAATGCAGACACCCATGGGGTGAGCTACAAGTTGCGTTCAATTTCAAGTAGTTCCAACTTTCGCTACCAGATGTCACCTAGTTGGAACTTAGATAGAGCGTTTCAACGAAATCTAACCTGCAAATTTAGCTTCACACACGTTTAATTAGTGGTAGGTTCATTTACATGTCATAAATCTATGACGTGGGAGCGCCGGCTTTACTTCCCCTCTGAAGGAAGGCATACTGAAGGATTTTAACCCTCTTAAAAATCCGGCGACTTCGGCCGGGTTTGAACCCGCGATCTTGGGCATAGAAGCTCAGCATGCTACTGACTGTGCCACCGAAGCCGCTCGTAAAGGGGATGATAGGACGTAAATGTAGGACGCAGGAAGGGTATATTTTTAAGTTAGATTAATGATCCCCGATATAGAGTGCAATAGGGATATGAGTCCAAATAAATCTTGGATGATATTTTATCGTAAACCAGTGTAATTCATCCTTTTTCTTGCAGATGTGCATATTGTGCAAGTTTCATAACACCTCATACACGTACCTAATACCACCCGAAATAACACTCTTGTGCTGGGAGTAGTTCAAATGCGTGTCTGATAATTCTGCATAGTTGATTTGCAATGGATTCTCATTGTGGCTGTTTCGGCAGTCGGTCCCCATGGTATCTCAGAGTAAATGGGCTCAATATGTACTGCGTCCACCAACAGGCAAACGAACGAAACAGTTATTTCAAATATGTGTAGTTTACAATTCGCTAATATATTCTCAATAGAGACAGGCAACAGCCAAACAACCGATAGGATTCCCCAAACAAGAAGTTCCGTGACGAACTAAAGAGCCTACTTTTCATGCCAATGATTATTGTACAGTATATGAACCTATCTAGAATAATGACAAAATTAAGTTGGTAATATCGAAATGTCTAATTTGTTCGAAATATACCTGGTATAATGTAGCTTAATAGAGCATTACAGTTGGCAGCCCTGGTGACTGTATATATTCTTAGTTCCATCTCTTAAGGTACAGAATTTAAAAAATGGTTGAAGTCCAATGGACGTTACATGTAGTTAGACATTGGATCTATCAGCACGCGTAAAAGCATGTTGGCAACAATGTCATGCGTGTGCTGGTCAAAAATAGCCTAATCTGAAATATTATGATATCTTATTGTGCCAATTTTGGACGAAATCCATTTGTTAGTATAGAAGTTACATGTATTTTAAAATTGGACCTATCAGCAGGTATATAATCATGTTGGCAGCACTGACTTATACTAATTATTCCAAATTAATCTACAATGTCAGGTGCTATACGTGTGCAAAGTATAGGGCTGTTGGCTTGCATACTTCCTGATATATTGATATTAGGTTAAAAAAATAGAGAGAGCATTTATTAACAGTTGGCAGCTCTGATTGCTCTTAAGAATTCTTATAGTCATATCTGTTATGTTGCACATAGCACATACGAAATTTTGTTGAAATCCAACTGATAGTATAGAAGTTACATGTATTTAAAAATTGGCCCTATCAGCAGGCTTAGAATCATGTTGGTAGAACTGAAGTATATAAGTTATACCAAAATTAATCTAAAATGTCTGGTACTATACGTGTGCATAGTTTAAAGTTGTCGACTTGCATACTTTCTGATATATTGGTATTTTGATAAAATAATAGAGGCAGCAATTATTAACAGTTGGCAGCCCTGGTGGTTTTTAAGTATGTGCTCAGTCATATCTGTTTATGTACACATATTACATACAAAATTTGGTTGAAATACAATTGATAGTGTAGAAGTTGTAGGCATTTAAAAATGGACCTATCAGAAGGCTTAAAATTATTTTGGCAACACTGTCATGTATGGCCTCGTGGAAATTAAACTGAAATAGTGTTATCTACATGTGTGCTAATTTTGGAAGAGCTCCCATGAATATCTTCCAAGATATCCAACATGGAGTTTAAATTTCTAATGCGATTTTTTCAGCAGTTTGTAGCACTGAAATCATTTTCAAATATGGACGTGAGATATTCCGGTATACATCTTTACTCATACTAAATTTGGTTTAGATTTCTGCAGCCGTTTAGGAGTTGATAGGGGGGGGGGGGACACACACACAGCCAGACCGACAGAAGGACAGACAGACAGACATTTTCCCGGATCGATCTCATAAGTCTACATTTTCCTCATTTTTGCAAAATGTGAAAAGTAGACTAAAAACAAGTCCGCACAGGCTCCATTGCTATTGACCATATTTGCCGACTATCACTGGCATATCGCTCAGTTCGGAAAGGACAAGGCGCAACTCTCTTTCCGCCCTGCGGTTGTAGCAATGTCTCCCTGACAGCTTTCTACGGCAACTCTCCTCGGTTATGGAACACACAGTTAAGGGATGCCAAAAACTTGCCTCTTCCATGATTAAATTCGTTCATTAAATTCCTACAGAGCGTAAATAAATTCTGTGTGAGTGAGTGATTGATTAGTAGAATTTGTTTTCCAGGCTGATTAAATGAGTATATGAATGAAAAATAAAGGAATACCCTAAGGGAGAAAGTGATGAGATGAAAGCGCGTACATGTAAGAGTGAGATAGAAGGATTTTTATTACAAGATGTTAAAGAATACGCCAATCAATACAATTTGAAACTTATCTATGATACACATTTCGACCTACGTAGAGGTCCTCTTCCTCACTTCATCATAATATAAGTAGAAGATTGTTGAAAAACTACGTTCTAATATGAATGTTGGGTAAGAGATAATGATGATGATAATTGTTGTTTTAAGGGCCCTAACATCTAGGTTAACGGCCCTGGGTAAGAGAAACTATATAATAAATGTGTAATTGTATAAAAAACAAGAAGTTCCGTGACGAACTAAAGAGCCTACTTTTCTTAAAATTTAAGAATCATGCCAATGATTAATCTATATTATGGATCTATCTTGAATAATGACGAAATTAAGTTGATAATATCGACATTTCTAAATAGTTCGAAATACTGTATACCTGACATAACGTAGCCTAATAGAGAACTACAGTTGGCTGCCCTGGTGACTGAATATATTCTTAGTTCCATCTCTTAAGGTACAGAATACCAAATTTGGTTGAAGTCCAATGGATAGCATGGAGGTTACATGCAGTTAAACATTGGATATAACAGCGCGCGTAAAATCATGTTGGCAACAATGACATACATGTATTGGTCAGAAATAATCCGAAATAATATGATCTATTGTTGTGTCAATTATGAATGGAATCCATTAGTTAGTATACAAGTTACATGCATTTTAAAATTGGACCTATCAGCAGGCTTAGAATTATGTTGGCAGCACTTGCGTAGGCCTATATTAGTTACTCCAAATTAATCTAGAATGCCAGGTACTATTCGTGTGCAAAGTTTAGAGCTGTTGGCTTGCATACTTTCTGATATATTGACATTAGGGTAACAAAAATAGAGACAGTATTTATTAACAGTTGGCAGTCCTGGTTACTCTTAAGAATCGGCATAGTCATATCTGTTATGGTACACATAGCACACACAAAATTTGGTTGAAATCCAAATGATAGTATAGAAGTTACATGTATTTAAAGTTGGACCTCTCAGTAGGCTTAGAATCATGTTGGTAGCTCTGATTTATATAACTTACTCCAAATTAATATAGAATGTCAGGTACTATACGTGTGCATAGTTTAAAGCTGTCGGCTTGCATATTTTCTGATATATGGGTATTTGGATTTGAAAAATGAAAGCATTTATTAACTGTTGGCAGCCCTGGTGGCTCTTTATAATACGCTCAGTAATATCTGTTTATGTACACATAGCACATACGAAATTTGGTTGAAATCCAATTCATAGTGTAGAAGTTATATGCATTTAAAATTTGGACCTATCAGCAGGCTTACAATCATGTATGGCTTCCTGGAAATTAAACTGCAATATTATTATCTATACGTGTGCTAATTTTGAAATAGCTCCCATTCATACCTTCCAAGATATCGAACATGGAGCTTAAATTTCAATTGCGATTTTTCAGCAGTTGGTAGCATTGACATCATTTTGAAATATAGACGTGAGATATTCAGATATAGATCTTTACTGCTACCAAATTTTGTTTCGATTGCTGCAGCCGTTTAGGAGTTGATAGGGGGGGGACACACACACAGACAGACAGACAGACAGACAGACATACAGAAGGACAGACAGACAGACACACACACATTTGCCCGATCTCATAAGTCTACTTTTTCCTCAATTTTGCAAAATGTGAAAAGTAGGCTAATAATTTGTATATCTGTTTTCTAGGATGTCCATTTCGAATGATTATTTATTTGAGTTACAAATTTATTACATAGTTTCTCTTACCCAACATAGTTTTTCGACAATTGACCTCAACGTAGGTCGAAACACGTATCATCATTACTACTTAAAATACTGCGGTTGGCCCCGTGGTGCTGGGGTAGGGTGCCTATCTCTCAATCGGAGGCCCCCAGGTTCGATTCCTGGCTCCGTCAGGGATTTTAGATACTGACGTGAGGCCTGGAACGGGGTGCACTCAGCCTCGTGAGGACAATTGAGTACTATCTGACACTGAGACAGCTCCCCGATCACTAAAACAGAGATTAACGGCCGATGGGACTCGATGCGCTGATCACGCGTCACCCCAATATCTGCAGGCTAAATGGCTGTGCAGCGGTCGCTTGGTAGGCCTATGCCCTTCACGGGCTGTAGTGCCAGGGGTTATTATACATATAAATTACTCTAGATATGTTTGAAAGAGTATTGATAGGCACATAATTCTTCTATCAATACGGATCTCTCATTAATACTTTGCTATCATGGTGCATGTTGACTGTGAATTTTGAGGAACGAAAAGTTCAGAGGCGAAATGAAGAAAACCCGAGTTGCACTTCCAGGGAAACTCCAAACACAACCACCCTTCTCAGAAGTCTTAACTCAACACGACTCAACGGTTTGCTGCTGGCTGTATATGGGGCAATAGGTTCGCCCGCTAGCTAGGTTGTAACAGGGATGATTGATTCGCCCTTAGATAGCTGCCTCAGTATTTGAATGGACATGGTTGGAAGAAATTAAAACGTAAAAACACTCACAGTGGGCGATGTATTGAAGATAGACATATGCTCTCGCTGACTTTTTTGTAGAACTTTTCATGCTGAACAATTCTTACACTCTTAGTATTTAGATATTTTTAACAGTTTGCCCAGCGTAAGCTTACAAAGCGCTCGGACGCCAGTTGTTTTTTTTTTTTTTTACTTTTTCACCGAAATCGTTACTGCTCGGCTTCCTTTGATCAGAAATAAATTATTTTCTACAGAAATCATCCTCGAGATATTCTTTACAGAATGGTGAAAACCGCATGAAAATCCATCCAGTGGTTCTCGAGTTTACCCGTAACATACAAGAATCGGGGACTTTGTTTTAAACCAAGTAGAGATTATACGCCAATCAGTATAATTTAATAAATATAATCCTCCTTCCGTCCAATCTAAATTGACTGTGAATTTTGCGGAACGCATTCTATAAGGATTTTAATGTTTATTATGTTATTTATTTTATTACTGACCTGTTAAATATATAGTTAAGGAACATATTGTGATTCATTTAGTAATAACTAGCTTCTAGTTAGGCATTTCTACTGGTGATTCCATAATTTTAGCTCTGCACTGTGTAGGATATATGGCTTGATGTAAGAGTGGGCTACTGGGAGGGAATCTTGCCGCACTAAAGAATGCAATTATTAGCAATCAATCAATTATTCAGACGATCAATAAATACTGTCAATTTTAATATGCACAATGTTTATATATGATTTGACAGTAAAGGATAAATTATGTAGGTGGGCCTCACCCTTTTTCAATAGACCTTCCATACTTCTAGTTCGATGTACATTAAATTAATTAATTAATTATAATTAAATGAATGAAGATGTATATAAATTAATGAATAAATGGAAAATATATAAATAAATAAAAATAAAGATAATTAATTAATTAATTAATTAATTAATTAAAATATAAATAAGTAAATGAATGAGTGATGGAATGAATGAATTAATAAATAATCTAAATACATGTCAAACGAATGGACGATGGTAGCACAGCAAAACATTGGCATCAGTCAATGATGGTTGGAAAATGACCGGTAGGAAGACCTAGGAAGAGGGGGCTGGACCATGTGAAAGAGGATATAAGAACAACAGGAGTCATTCATTTGGGACACAGTCCTGAGAGAAGGGTGCTACATGGACAGACAGAAGTGGAGAACACTCGTATACCACACCCAGCAACTGGAGTGGATAACCGATGATGATGAAATCTCTACTTAGTATAAAACAAAGTCCCCGATTTGTGTTTGTTACGGGTAAACTCGAGAACCACTGGATGGATTTTGATGCGGTTTCCGCCGTTCTGTAAAGGATATCCCGAGGATTATTTCTGTAGAAAATAATTATTTATGATCAAAGGAAGCCGAGCAGTATCGATTTCAGTGGAAAGGTCGAAAAAAAAAAAGAAACTGGCGTCCGAGCGCTTTTTAAGCTTACGCTGGGCAAACCGTTAAAAATATCTCAATACTATGAGTGTAAGAAATGTTCAACATGAAAAGTTCTACAGAAACGTCCGTGAGAGCATATGTCTATCTTGAATACATGGCCCACTATAAGTGTTTTTACGTTTTAATTTCTTCCAAACATGTCCATTCAACTACTGAGGTCGAAGTGAAATGCCATGTCCTGTGGTTCGGATTCCACGTAAAAAGGAGGTCCCGTGGCTCATGATCTCAAGATTAACGGTCACGTTAAACTACAAGCTTCCTTCAGCTTCAACTACTGAGGCGACAGAGTACGAGCTAGCTAAGGGCGAGTCTATCATCTCTGTTACAGCTTAGCTAGCGGGCGAACCTATTGCCCCAGATAGAAGCCAGCAGAAAACCGTCCAGTCGTGTTGAGTTAATACTCCTGAGAAGGGTGGTTGTATTTAGAGTCAAGTTAAGATTGGACGGAAGGGGGATTTGTGTTTCATGCACGTCGCCATTCTTAAATTACGTCTGACAAGAATATGTTGCACATGCATCTCCATGATAATATAACTAATAGTCCAGTCAGTGATTTTAACCCATCATGCCGAGACGTAAAACGGGTATTGGTCGTTGTTCATTGACACTGGAGAAAAAAATGCGATTATCACGTAATGCATTCTCCCGGGCGAAGCCGGGTCGGGTTGCTAGTAGGTAAATAAATGTATAAATGAATAAAAAGAATCAATAAATTATTCAATCCCGTATATCAATAAATAAATAAATAAATAAATAAATAATGTTAAGATGAAGAATTGTCCTTAGGCAATACTGGTGAAATTCCTCTCTTGTTGTTATGACTACCTGCCAAAAGAGGTCATTTATCAGTAATTTCTCTGTGAACATTCAGGTGATATATTCTGCTCTCGGTGATTTACAGGATGCGAGCGCACGATCGCCCATTTCTCTGGGGGGTGGGGTAGGGTAATAACCGCGAGAGGGTGGAGATTAGGTGATCTTGTTACACGCGTGTTGATCCCTTTCTCTACGCACGCTGATTGTTGTGGCGGAACGCGTGATGTAATTTGCAAACATTCGCATGACCGGTCACACCTAGAGGCGCTAGGTTCTCCCCACAGAGATATTACATATTATTAGTGAGCCATTGCGAAGCTTTCCCACTTTACCGTGAGAGCAACGAAACGTGAGCAGAAATATTATTTTAAAATAGACATTATGCAACGAGCCTATAATGGCAATAATTAAGACAATCGTATGGAAATTATAAAACGAGCTAACTCGTATAGGCGAGATGCATACGACTGTTTATGTTCAACGATAATTATAACTTTATTTTATTTTATTTTATGTTCGAACAGAAATATTCATAAATATCTGTCGAGATTCCGTCACTTGAATTTAGTGATTGGAGTGCAAGCACTGAGTTTGCTGTCTATGCTTTACAAGTTCTCTGACCCACGCATGCGCTCTGTGTGTTTGGCAATGCCATATGTTTGCAGTCTGCCGATCTGCACCATGACGTTCTAGTGGGTTTACATTAACAATAGCATTCACTAAAATTGTCGGTGAAATCCTACGAATGTAATGCCCTGTGTAGAAATTGGAGTTGCGGATATTAAGGTACAGTGCTATTTATTTTGCAATATTCCGCAGTTTGTTTATGCACACATTACGGACGGTGCACACTTTCCATGTCGGTATAGGCTAGGGTTGAAGGAGGGTGTGTTGCAAACTTCTGGACGTAGATTCCTAAATTCCATGCTTTGAGCACATGGTCGAAGCTATCCTTACCTAATTGGTCAATGAATGGCCTCTGATTGGTTGGAGAAAATGTATCATAATGAAAAGTAGTACTTTAATGATCTGCATTATAATACAGTTTTCTGACATATAATATTTACATTTCGACATCCTCGAACATAAAATCATTATCGTGTTGGGAGCCAATTTTCAGTATTGCCTAATTAACCGAAATTAATCCTTTTCAGTCGGTCAACACGAATGTACCCAAGTTATTCTAGAGTAATGGGTGTTTCCATCAAATTGAATAAAATAGGCTACAAGAGATTAATAAACCTACTTATCTGACGCTTATCTGCGGCAATGCTGCTTGACTTACATGCAGACTGCACTCAGTCATCGCTGTGTTCTCCGCTTCGTCCCGCGGGGTTCCTGCTACACTAAACAACAAACGCTGGCGCTGCCACGCTCAGCGGCAATCAAATGAGTCGTCAAGTTACAAAACTCGTTTAATCCACTTGTTGGTGTATTCCTTGGAATACACGGTAAGACAGAGTAAGCTTTTGCTGCTCTTTGCTTTATTTCATTACTTTCTCTTTACGCAAACATCAACAGTGATCTCCTGGTTTTTCTTTGTTTATACACTGTGCTTATATTACCTGTGAGTCTGTTCTAGATATATATCTTCCTTGACCAACTTAGCGTCATCTAGTTCCTCAATTTTTCCATGTAAAAGAGGACTTCCTTACCAATCTAGCCACCAGATCACGTCGCTATCGCCAGCTATAATCTCCGTGATCAAGAGGACTTTGTTTACCTTCCTATCCTCCAGGTTTCGCTAGTGACGCCTGCTTTCAACTCCTTGAAGACTACTTCATGAAGATATTTAATTTTTCTTAAGTTTGTATGCTACTTTGTTTGTTTCCCCCACCCATCTTCCCTCCTTGGTCCCCCTGCGCTTCGTTGAGCTGGTCTCACTAGTGCTTCGAACTTCAAAGCTTACAGTTGGAGCCAAACTAGGGCCCGTCTCCTCTACTTGAGAGACATAATTCAAATCTTCGCCTTGTTGTGAATTCCAGACTAACGGTCACCAGGAGTTTCGCCGTTCATCAGAAATGAGCAAAGTACTACTTCAACGTTCTTCAACACATTTTAACCGCTTTTAAATAGCTATATGCTTTTTAACCATCATTTACAGACAATGTGATATTACTAAATGTGGGGCAATAACAATCTTCGCGGGATTTTTGAGGTTGGGCTTTGTCTATCTAAGCGAGTCTTAACATGAAGCAGCATTTCTCATGCTTATTAACTGAGATAATTACTCACAAGGTAGGTCATCTTTAAATTACCCACTGTCTGTAGAAAACTTAGCTCGTTCCATCGCTGGACTTTTTCTGCCTATTTCAACAGTTATGATTGTTCTGGAATTTTCCATGCCAAACAATTCATCTACAAGTTAAACCTTCTAGTATTTTCCACTCACATATGGGAATACTTTTTCTAACCAAGGAATCTTCCTTATGAACAGCTAATCAACACTTAATTTTTCTTCCTCCGTTGGAAATTTTCTGTTGCATTCAACTATAACTTACAAGTTTTTCAACGCAATAGACTCTCGCAAATCTAGTGCAACTAGTTATTTTTCACCATTGCAGTAACTTTCCTTGCTATAAACTTTAAGTGCTACAACCACGTCAATACACTAAAGTGAAAACAGTGCTCGCTCGATTTCTCATCCGCGTTGCGCTCGTCCGAAATAAATAAAATAGGCCAAGAACTTTCTCTACAAAGTTCCTATTTCCTCTTCCTCAACCCCTCTTTACTTACAAATTAGGTTAATCTTTAAATTTATATATTTTGCAATGAGGCTTCGCCAAACCATAGGCGCCCTCCCAACTTTCTCCACTTTCCATTTATTCATTCTGTATCAATATCAACTGCTTATTAATCAATTTTATTTTCTTGCTAGTACAGGAATTGCTTAAGTTCTAAGTACGCAACTTTTCATTAATCTCTTTAATCCAGGTTTCAGGAAAGGGTAACTGGCCCTATTTTCCTCGTGATCCTATTTAAATATAGAAGTTCTAGAACTTCTTCTTATTTGTTTTCTTCAGGTTTCACAATAAGTGACCTGCCCTATTTGTATAAATAACCACCGTAATTACTGTATAAATATAAGAAGTTATAGAAACTTCTACTTATTTTCTCTCTCTCTGTCTTTGTTGTTATAACTTCAAATTGTTATTTTTTCATACTTTTAAGATTTCTATTTATGAAATCTTAAAATACCCACATCGTACCTGATTAGTTCGGCTACGCCAGAATTACTTTATAATTGTTGTTACAAACTTTAAAATTCTCCATTTTAAGCACTACTTTTAAAATCTTATTCACATTTTTAGTCTTTACCACAAGTTTTAAATTTGTACCCATTTTAACGTTGTTTATAAATTGTAAACTTGTTATCTTTAGGTCTCAGACCTTCGCATGTAACCTTTTAGAAATCACAATCATGATCTAACTGTTATTAATTCTTTGTTAATTCTTCAAAGTTTAATTTATTGTTAATAAACCTATTATTTTTTCCCGTTATTCTTTTCACTAGATTCACGCTTAGGTAGGACCCTGTCTTCCTTGACTCTTCCTAGGTTTATGCCCTCTTTAATAAATATAAATCTATTGATAAGGTTTGCACTACTTGTTGCATTTGAGCAAGAACTTTTAGTTACAAACTTATTAAAGCCTCTATTAGCTTTGATAGCTAATTCTAACTCGCCAGTAAGGCAAGTACAGCTCGCTCCGCCAGCTTCTTGCTTGTTGAGACTTTCTCTAAACTTATGGTTGGTTTTCCAAATTTAAGTTTTTCTCATTGTCTAAACTTTTAGTCGGCACCTTGCTGGGTAAAAGCTTAGCTATCTCTAAATGCAACTCTTGGTGCTCTTACCAAAATTATTTTCAAAAGCATAACCGTTTCATCACTACCCTTCCTGGTAGTACTCGGTCATTAGTTGAGAGGAATTACCCACCCGGAGTTAAGAAATATCAATACGAGTCCAACCCTTGCTCGCCTTTCAAAACATTTTGTTAAACCTAACTCCTTGGAATGTACAAACAGTAGGTCTATCACTCTTTGTCTTGCCAGACCACCACCCTTCCCCATAGTCGGCAAATTTATGCTTGAGAGGGAACACGCTATAGCAGTTTTCTTGCGTATAGCCCAAGTTCCAGCTGCGTTTCCTGTTAGCTGCGTCCAGGTCCCTACCCACTTTAGGTATCGGAAAGCTGGTTTAAAGAGGCAGCTGCTTTTGAGTGTACTTAAAGTAAATTTTATAACTTATGTTGGACCCTCGTCCTATTTCTCCATCCCTTTTCTCCAGTCCGAAACCCACTCCTTTTTCTTCATCATCTTCCCTTGGGGGTCAGGTTATTCCCAAGCTAATAATCTACCCAAAATTTGGTCCCAGAAACCCGGGAGAGTCCATTCATGACATTTTACCTATCAGGCATTATTTGTCAAGGTTTATTTGAAAATATGTTGCAAATCATTAATATCTACTTTGAATTTTTCAGCTATATCTTCACCGTGCAAAGCCTGTGAAGGGGAAAGAGGCCGCTCCTGTCTCCTTAGGTGTGTCCATATCTTTCAACTTGTTTGCTGCTGCCAGTCTGACAGCATTTCCAAGGTTCCACAGTTTCGTAAGTTATACTTTAATTTACCTATTTCGCCATGGCTCCTACAGAAAAGGATAAGGATGGAAAGGATGAAAAGCTTACTTCCAAACGAGCTTCTTATAAAGGGCAAATTACCAGATTCATAAAATATATCAAAGAGCTAGATCCTTCACAAGCTCAACTAGATTTGTTAAAACATCGCGTAAAGGATTTTGAACGTTCATATGAAACTTATTGCAACATCCAAACTGAAATCGAAACTTGTATGCTCAATCAAACTGATGATCGAGTAGAGGTAGAAAACCAATATTATGAAGGCATTGGCTCTGCTTTTAAAATAATACGACAACTCGAAGAAGAACAGAAAAAGGACTGTTCTGTTCATGGTTCCCTTCACGAACAACAAACCTCTTTTCGTGAGGGTACTCACAAGCCCAAACCAATTCTACCTAAGATTAATTTACCCCACTTCTCTGGAGACGAATCCATTTGGGATTCTTTCTATGAACTATTTTTCTCTCTTGTTCATGACAATGAAGACATTCAAGTCATCTACAAATTTCATTATTTACGATCTATTCTTCGCGGTCAAGCCCTACAGTTAGTTGAATCACTCCCATTAAGTGCTGAAAACTACCCCATTTCCTTTAACTTGTTGAAGGAAAGATACGGTAATTTACGGTTACGTATTCAACGCCACATGAAGGCTCTATTCAATTTACCTGCGTCACAGAACAATGACGTCACTAGTTTGCGTACTCTCATTGATACGACACAACTTCACGTTAAAGCATTTTCCCAATTAAATCAACCCACTGACCACTGGGACACTTTCCTAATGCACTTAGTGGTTTCTTAAGTCGATGTTCCTACCCTCAAAGCATGGGAAATTGAACTTTCCAAAGAGGACGATTACTCTTACGAGCATTTAGTCACTTTCATAAATGCTAGATGCCAACTCTTAACTGCCCTAGCTAATCAAAGTGAACCCTCAACTCCTAGTTCTAAATTTGAATCATTGTCTCTCAAATCTAAAACCGAACACGCAGCGTCTAGTACCCAAAAACCCGGGTCCAGCTCGTCTAAACTTAAGTCAAACGCCACTGGTTACCCAACTAGGTCTAGTGAACGCCATATTGCTAGTTCTCTCGCTTTAAACACTCAAAGCGAACCCCGTAAGAGTTTCAATGAACCATTAAAGTGCATACTTTGCAAAGATTCCCACGCCTTATATCTCTGTAAATCTTTGAAGAACTGTCAGTTGACGACAGAAGAAAATTAGTTTCCCAGAATAAACACTGCTTTAACTGCCTTTCACCCAAGCATTCTGCTTCAAATTGCAAGTCCACCAGACTTTGTTTTCATTGTGAAAATGCTCATCACACTTTACTACATCGTCATGATCAAGCAAGGTCATCAACCGCATCTACTTCTCAGAAAGGTGACAATGCTAGCAGGTCTAATGCATCATCTAACATTCAAAATGCCAAGTCTATACGTAGTGCCCAAGTACTATTGTCCAATGTCCAAATCGAAGTTCAGGATAATTTTGGCAACTGGGTCCGTGCACGCGGTCTTCTTGATTCGGTGGCAACCCATGATTTCGTTTCTAATTCATTAATCAAAAAACTAGGCCTGTCTGTAAACCCCACTTCTATCAATGTATCAGGCATTAATAGTTTAAAGTCGCAAGCTTTACAGTTTTCAAAACTAACCTTAAGAGACACTTGTCACAGAAATAACTTTCTAAAACTTAATTGCCTCATCCTCAACAGTATCGGAGAGGATACTCCTAGTCACTCCGTCAATATCTCAGGTCTGAATATTCCTTCTCATTTAAGGTTAGCCGATCCTCTGTTCAATGTACAAGGCCCCATTGACATACTCTTTAGTGCCAATGTTTTCTGGAATTGCCTTCGTAAACAGGTTCGTAAGTTATCTTCAAACGTGGTTGCCAGAAACACTAATTTTGGATGGATCGTTACTGGTCAACTTCCTCATTAATCTCCCCAACCCGTATCGCAATGTTATTTCGCTAATACTGATTTGGAACAGTTCTGGAAATTCGAAAACATTGATTCTCCTAACATAACTTCTTCAGAAATTGAATTCTGTGAGCAACTTTTCTTCAACACTACCACTCGTTCTCCTGAAGGCCGGTTCTTGTTCAGATGCCAAGATTACTTTATCCACCCAAACTTACTAATTCTAAACCAAAAGCTCGAAAAGCTCTCTTTGCTATCGAGAGCAAATTCAAGAGAGAACCTCTCGTTAAACAACAGTACACTGATTTCATGGATGAGTATGAAAGCTTAGATCATATGGAAGTTGTCAGCAAATCTGTTGACGAATTGCACCCCCCAATTAAAACGGTTTTCTTAAATCATCATCCAGTGTGGAAAAACCCTCTTGTAAAGGATAAAATCCGAGTCGTTTTCAATGGTTCATCACCTGACGTTAATGGCAACAGTCTTCTTTTTTCTTGAGGATACCCTTTACTCTGGTCCCGCTATTCAGTCGGATTTATCTGCTATACTCTTAAATTTTCGATTCTTTCCCATAGCCGTTATAGCGGACATCAAACAGACATACCGTCAGGTTTTAATTCAGCCCGAACAACAAGATCTCCAAAGAATCTTGTGGCGCGACGAAATCAGCAAGCCCATCAAAATATTCCGCTTAAAGACAGTCACTTATGCCTTAAAACCATCCGCTTTCCTTGCTATCTGATCCCTACATCTGTTAGCCTCTCAAGATGGTCATTTATTTGATTCTAAAGTTTCTGAAGCCCCAACTACATAGTTTTATGTAGACGATTATCTCCAGTCCTTCCCGACCCTTGATGAAGCTTCTTTCGTTTCACTAGAACTTCAGGCATTGTTAAAGAATGGAGGATTCCCACTTCATTAGTGGAATTCCTACTCCCATGAGTTTCTTGCCCAGTTTCCCATAGAAGACGTAGACCCCTCCTCCGTCGTAATTTGTGGAGATTCCGAATCCATAAAAACTCTTGGAGTTCACTGGTGCACACGCACTGATGCTCTCATCTATAAAGTTTCGCTTGCCGAAGAGCTCCCTAACACCAAAAGGCAAATTCTCTCTGAAATTTGCAAATTTTTTTGATCCGCTTCAATTCCTCGCTCCGGTTATTGTTATAGCCAAGCTTTTCAAGCAAGAGCTATGGTCTCTCAACTGTGAATGGGACGAAGCTGTTCCCCTTTCTTTTCTTAATAGATGGATCTCTTTTCATAGCAGTTTACGTGATCTTTCTCTTATTGAAATTCCTTGGAATTTAATTAACGCTCATCCTAACACATCTTTCTTCCCTCATGTGTTTGCCGACAGTTCCAAAAAAGCTTACGGTTGCTGTGCATATTCGGTTTATCGCGGTTCGTTAAATGAATCTTCAGTTTCCAACCTTGTTTGTGCCAAATCGAAGGTTGCTCATCTTAAAACTACTACTTTGCCTAGGCTCGAATTGTGTGCTGCACTCATGGCCGCAGAGCTTGCCAAAAAATTCCACAAAGTCTTAAAGGTAGAATTTACGCAAACTTATTTGTGGAGCGATTCCATGATCACTCTTTCTTGAATCGCCAAAAACCCCGCTCATTGGCAAATTTTTGTTGCAAAAGAGTTTCTAGAATTCAAACTCTTTCCTCTGGATGTCAATGGAAACATGTGCCCAGCGCTGATAACCCCGCTGACATCATTTCACGTGGTTGTTTACCCTCTCAATTGGCAGCATCTCAGTTGTACTGGCATGGGCCCTCGTGGTTAAATGAAGACTCTTCTTGTTGGCCATCTAAACCTCCAGTTACAAACTCCAACTTGCCTGACGCTAAAGTATCTAAATCTACTGCTGCGTGTCTTGTTTCCAACGTTTCGCATCCCTTGTTGTCCCGCTATTCTTCCTTTCACAAATTAATTCGAATTTTCGCCTATCTACTCCGATGGAAATATCTTGTGGTTGACCAACCTCTTCTCCCTAAACTGCACCTAACCAATCATGAATTGAATCTCGCTACCATTAAGGTTTTGCAACTAACGCAGCAAGAAGCCTTTTCTTCTGAATTGTCTTTGCTTTCTGCTAAAAAGAATCTTCCGAAATCTAGTCGTCTTCGTGCCTTAGCCCCGTTCCTTGATGACAATGGGTTACTCATGGTAGGTGGTAGGCTCTCACAATCTTTGCTTTCCGAGGACAAAAAAAACATCCAGTTATTTTGCCTTCCAAACATCACGTAACTTCTTTAATTATACGTGACTTTCATTATCGTAACCTGCACGTTGGTACACGCACACTGCTTTGCTTCTTAAGGGAAAAGTATTGGATCTTAAATGGAATTCATGAAGTTTCCTCTGTAATTCACAAATGCATTCCTTGCTTCAAAGCGAAACCTAAAGTCAATACTCAATTAATGAGCGATCAGCCCTCTTTCCGCTCTTCTCCTATACGTCCTTTTGCTTTAACTGGTGTGGACTACATGGGTCCGTTCCAATATCAGTTTAATTCCCCAGAAGCTAAACGCAAATTGTTTGGAAAACTCAATGTTTCTCTTTTTGTTTGCATGGTTACTGGTGCGATTCATCTGGAACTAGTAACAAATGCCTCTACTTCTTACTTTCTGTCAGCCGTCTCTCGCTTTACTGCTAGGCGTGGCGTTCCCTCTGAGATGTTCTCCGATAACGCTTCCAGTTTTCAAGGCACATCTTCCTTGTGGAAGAATGCTCTTACATCTTCTCCTGCCATGGAACAGATTTCTAATTTTTCCTAATCAAAAGGTTTCAAATGGCGGTTTATACCTCCCTACGCCCCTCATCACGGTGGTAGGTGGTAATCCTGTGTCAGGCTGACTAAACGTCATCTAAGAATGGTTTTAGGTAGTCGCATTCTGACTAATGAAGAATTTAATTCACTTTCTATTCTGATTGAAGGCGTTTGGGTGGATTATTAGCTTGGGAATAACCTAACCCCCAAGGGAAGATGATGAAGAAAAAGAAGTGGGTTTCGGACTGGAGAAAAAGGATGGAGAAATAGGACGAGAGTCCAAAAGAAGTTATAATTAAGAGTTCTTGCTCAAATGCAACAAGAAGTGGAACCGCTGTTAATTTTATTTGTGAGGTTTTTAAATTTAAGCCCATGGGAAGAGTGAGGGAAGACAGGATCTTGCTTAATCGTTATGTTTGAGAAATGATAAATCAAAAGAACAAATCTTAATTTATTTAACAATGTAAAAGGAAGTAGTTTATGCAACAAATATATAATTTTGATTTTTATAAACAATTGGGGTCGCAGACCTCCGAAAACATTAAAAGCTTGCGCCAGGCAATTTGACAATTCTTTTGGTTTTAAACCTTTTATATGCTTTAAAATCTTCGTAAGATTTTGAAATAGCTGAGATGAATAAATGAAAAATTTAAAGATAACTGACGTAATTAAAGTTAAACAATAAATCAAGTACAAGATGTGTACTTTAAGGATTTCTAGATAAGTATCTTAGAAATATGATCAACTTCGAAAGTAACAACAAAAAAACAGGAAGAAATGAAATAGAAGTTTCTATAACTTCTTGTATTAATGCAGAACTACGCTCAATGATTATACAAATAGGACAGGTCACTTATTGTGAAACCTGAAGAGAAAAATTGAAAGGAAGTTTCTAGAACTCCTATGTTTAAGTAGAGATCACGAGACAAATGGGGCAAATTTCCCTTTCGTGAAACCTAGAGATAACTCACTTTTGAATAGAAAGAATTGTATTCCCTAATAAGAAGGGAGAAACAATATAATTTAAGGCGTGTACTAGACATGAAGTTTTACAGACATTAATTCGTTATACATGGAGCAAATAAGGGAGGGCACTTATGTAGAGTGACACCTCATTGAAAAAAGACCTAAAGTAACAATTTTATTATTTTAGATTGTTAGTAAAGGGTTTGGGAAAGATCAAATGGGATTGTGGAAAAGTGTTCATGGCCATATTTATTGTACTCGGACGAGCGCGACGCGGATGAAAAGTTGAATTGGCACTGTTTTCACTATAGTCTGTTGATATAATTGAAATGTTCACTGTAGTATCACAAAATGTTGATGGCAAAGAAAGTTATTGCAATGGTGGAAAATAACTAGTTACACTAAATTTGCGAGAGTCTATTGCTTGAAAAATTTGTAGGTTATACTTGAATGCACCAGAAAAATCCCAACGGAGGAAGAAAAATTAGATATTGATTAGCAGTTCATAAGGAAGATTCCTTCGTTTGAAAAAGTATTCCCATATGAAGTGGAAAATACATGACAGTATAACTGGTAGATAGAGTGAAGGTTCTGGAAGGTTCCACAGCAATGATGAGTTGTTTAAATTGGGTAGAAAATCCCTCGTCGAAAAACTAGATTATATAGACAGTGGGTATTTCAGAAATATCCCTCGATGTGAGATAGCATCTCAGAAAATCTTTCATTTTGAAAGTTAGACTTGATAGTTCGAGTTTGATCAAGAAGATCTCTTGAAAGCAGTTATTTTATCACATAGCAACTTTCACTGTCTATAAAATCCAAATAAATGCATTGAGCCTTTTAAAAGCGATGAGAATGTGGTTAAAACATGAAGTCGGTACTTATCTTTGCATCATGAAGAAGGCGATGATGCTGTTGACGATTGGTTTTAAAACTCGAACATGGCGTCGAATTTAAAAGTTTGCCTCTTGAGTAGAGGAGGCGAGCTTTAGTTAAGCTCCAACTGACTGTTTTGACTTCCGACGTACAAGTGAGGGCTGCTAGACGCAGCGAAAGTACACTAGCCTAGACGGCATGTCCAACTAGAAGTTGAGTGCACTTGAGAGGGTGAGCGGTTGCTCACGGCACGGAGACAAGTCGAGAAGAAGTGAACGAGCGAGCGAGCAGCGCGCGCGGAGAAGAGAGCAGTAGGCGGAGGCGAGAAGAGGGGGAAGCGGGCGAGTAAGGGGAGGAAACAAAGAGGCTATACATAAACATGAAAAAACTTTACAAAAACAAAATTCTTCTTGGAGCGGAGTCTTCATGGAGTAGTTGGTTGGTGAAGAACACGACGCCCTGCGGATTAATGTAGAAGTCTTCATGGCTTGAAGCAATGGAAGTTCGGACGGCAGCGATGGGACGCTGTCAGGCTGGTTCAGCGGAATATGCGTTTCTGTAAAAAGAACTGACAGAAAAAATGAACAAATGCACGGGGCACACTGGAGGTAACAGTTCGATGTTGGTGTGTGCTGGAAAGAAATGTAAATAAATGGACTGATATAAAGTAATGAAGAACAGCAAAAGCTAATTCTTTCTTTCCGTGTATTTCCAAAAATACACCAAGTTGGGGGACTACAGCAAACACCAGCAAAGAACAAGAACACAATATGAAAGAGGTCTTATAATATAACCATTGGTAGTAGAGATCATTCTTTCCCTGACTCTTCCCTTCCCACCTGGGTAACAATCGGCCATTTCGCCAAAGATCTATGCTAGAGGGAGAAAGGAAAAGGGGGAAACACCTATGAGGGACTGACCAGGTGTATGTGGAAGCAAGTTATCAGGGTTATTAGAATGCGGGGGGCGACGGGCGCGAATTAACAACGCCGTCAATCACAAAGTAGCTAGAAGCAGCGAGAAATAAAGCTCTAGTGAAGATCGCGACAAGATGCGAAAGGAGAGTTAACAAATTTGAACAAAGCGTATAGCAACAAGTACATCGATTAAGGATAAGAATATACCAAATAAACAAAGGAACTATGCGAGTAGAAGGCAAGAACGCCATAGGTAACAACAATCTAGTAGCCATAAACAATGACCTTAAGTTATAATAAGCATCAAAAAGGTTAATCAGAAAAATACTTAAGTCAGCAAGAAACGTGACGTAACAAGCATAGATGCAAAAACACATCGAGTTTAACGACGAGAAAAAACAAGTTTGTTCAACAATGAACAATAAAAGTGCAAAATATGTAAGCAGGGTGCAATACATGCGTGCATAAAAATATGCAACGATGTCATGAAACAAGGATCGAAACAGCTATAGGATACGAGTGTGAGAAAGTGGGAGAGATAGGTAAACACGACCTTGACCCACATAGTACAGCGAGATAACGAATATAAATATCCGAAAGAGTCCTTGACCACAACAAGTTTATTTTGGTAAGGAGGTGAACAGCTTCGGAAATTACGGGAGCAACTTGCAAGACAATGGTTGGCAGTCAGCCAAAGTTGAGATAAGGAAAACTTGCTCTGACCTTTGTCAAGCATAGAGGAAGTAAACGGCAGCTTGGCCTTACCCGAGCTTGAAAACAAACGAGATTGACAAACAAGCAGTTCAAAATAAACAAACAAAGCGAGTGCAATCAGCCGAGACTTAAAGCGGAACTTCAAGTAACACGTCATGCAGTCATCCTTAGCTTGGGCGTGAAAAACCAATTTAAAGACATATGAAATAAAGCAAGTAATCAATTTCACATAATTTTGAGGATCACGGAATCCGACAATTTTCAACAGAAAAAAGCTTAATTCTTCTGAACAAAGAAGAGAAGCTGGGTAATTGAGGAGGAGTTTTTGCGCAAGAATAGTTAGTTATTCTAGATGCTAGAGAACTCAGATTTTCAAGCGGTTTCAAAAGCGGCTTCCGAGTGTGAGGAAGAGGCGGCCATGGCCATCCTACTAAATAGCGAGGCAAGAGAAGCATAGCTTACAGCGAAATGATGGTGACTGATAGCCATGGTTTTACACAAGGGGAAGATAGTTTTCGATAGAAAGTTTAAACAATTACCTGTTACAAAAAATGACATGAGAAGGTAAACCAAGTGACCCAAGGCGAGGCGAACTTGAATTGCCATTTTGTGCGGAAATAAAGCAAAACCATTTAAACAACTTACAAAGGTGACGTAGTTGTTTACAATGAGACATCGTTTCGGCAAGTGTTTTTCAAATGTATTGAGATCGGAAACATAAGTGTTCTCTTTTTCTGAAAAGGGATTTGAATCGGCAGTAACAAAATGGCATTGCGATTTGGTTTGAAGACTGGGATGTTGGATTTGACCAGTAACGACCCAACCAAAATCGGTGTCTCTGGCGACCACGTTAGAAAAATGCCTACGGGTTTGTTTACGAAGGCAATTCCAGAAAATATTGGCACTGAAAAGTATATCAATGGGGCCTTGAGCATTAAACTGAGGATCAGCTAACCTTTAATGCGAAGGAATCTTTAAACCGGAAGTATTGATAGAGCTGCTAGGAGTGTCCTTGCCAATACTGGTAAGAATGAGACAGTTTAAGTTAAGATTGGTGTTTCTTTGACAAATGTCTCTGATTTTCAATTTTGAAGACTGCAAGGCTTGAGTTTTCAAATTGTCAATGCCGGATACATTGATGGAAGTAGGTGATGAAGAAAGACCTAGTTTTTAATTAACGATTGCGAAACAAAGTTGTGAGTTGAAGCGGAGTCAAGAAGACCGCGGGTTCGAAACCAATTTCCAAATTTATCTTGGATTTCAAATTGTACAGAGGACAAAAGGACTTGCGCACTGTGAGAAGTTTCGGCGTTAGAAATGCAGGAAGAAGCATTAGTTTGTTCGGAGCTGCTCTGCATGGAGTTTGAAGAAGCAGGTACTAGTGACCTTGATTGATCATGAAAGAGCGATAAAGAATGATGTGGTCTTTTGCAATGAAAACAGAGTTTGGAAGACGTACAATTGGAAGCAGAATGCTTAGGTGACAGGCAGTTATGACAATATTTATTATTGAAGACAAACTTTCTTCTGTCTTCAACAGACAGTTCCTTAAAGGATTTGCAGGAATACAAAGTGTGAAACTTTTTACAGAGCGTGCATTTTAATGATTTGTTGAGCGGGCTAATATGTTCTCTTGGATGGTTGAAAGAGGCAGAAAGAATTTGCTTGTTCTCGACAGATGGGTGCTGATGTCCATTTGAAGAGACGAGTTTTTTATCCTGAATGTGACACTGAGGACTCGTTTCGATATTTTCGCACTGAAATGAGAGTGCTGTAAGGAATTGGCACCGGCTGTTGAGAAACGCGATGAGGTGTTTGAAAGAATATTCCTCCTTGTGAGTGAGTTCGATTTCCCAAGCCTTTAATGTTGAAAAGTCGAGTCTGGATGTAGCTAGATGAATAAGGACGGTGTCCCAAGTTTGGACTGGCTGCTTGAGTTGGTATAATGCTCTCACGTGCAATTGCATGGAGTCTAACAGGTCTCTTAAAGAGGTGACGTCATTAGGTTTTACGACTGGCAAGTTAAACAGGCAGCGAATGTGGCGAGCAACACACAAACGTACATTACCATATCTCACTTTAAGGAGATCAAAGGCATTGTTGTAGTTATCTGCGCTTAAAGGCTGTGACTCAACCAAGGCCAAGGCCTGGCCTTCCAAGGACAAACGCAAGAAATAGAACTTGTGTATATCGAGAATGTCTTTGTTTTCATGGATAAGGGAGCAGTAAAGTTCGTAAAAGGAATACCATTCACGTTCCTGGCCTGAGAAGTGAGGTAGAGTTATCTTAGGAAGTAAAGGTTTCGGTTTGTCCTTATGAACAGAAGCGGGTGCGAACTGGGCCGGATTGATGACCCTAGTGTCCGATTCTGAGATACTGCAGATCAGTTGGTGGGCCTTGGCAATCCCTTCAAAATACAAGGGTTCAACCTCTTCCTGATCCGATTGAAGTTCTGGGCAAGCGGATTCAATGTCGGTTTGAATTTGATCATAGTAATCGTAGGACAGTTCGTACAACTTAAGGGGTTGTGTCAAGATGTCTAGATCACAATCGGCGGGATTTATTTTATTAATGAAATTTCTAAATCTGGTGAGATGCCCTTTGTAGGAAGAACGTCTGCAAATGAGAGTTTCATCCTTTTCAGTTGGCATAATGAAATGGGTAAATTGAAGTGTAACTTACGAAACTGTAGCGAGATTTTGAAAATGCTGTCAGGTTGGCAGCAGAAGACAGGTTACAAGTAAGACAGACTGAAGAAGACAGGAACGACATCTATCACCTTCACCAGCTTTGCACTGCGAAGTTATAGCTGAAAAAATCAAAGAAGATATTAATGATTTGCAAAATATTGTCAAATGGACTTAGAGCAATAAATAACGAATAGATTCTCATAAATAGACTCTGAGAAATGGACTCTCCCGGGTTTCTGGGACCAAATTTTGGGTAGATTATTAGCTTGGGAATAACTTGTGAGGTTTTTAAATTTAAGCCCATGGGAAGAGTGAGGGAAGACAGGATCTTGCTTAATCGTTATGTTTGAGAAATGATAAATCAAAAGAACAAATCTCAATTTATTTAACAATGTAAAAGGAAGTAGTTTATGTAACAAATATATAATTTTGATTTTTATAAACAATTGGGGTCGCAGACCTCCGAAAACATTTAAAGCTTGCGCCTGGCAATTTGACAATTCTTTTGGTTTTAAACCATTTATATGCTTTAAAATCTTCGTTAGATTTTGAAATAGCTAAGATGAATAAATGAAAAATTTAAAGATAACTGACGTAATTAAAGTTTAACAATAAATCAAGTACAAGATGTGTACTTTAAGGATTTCTAGATAAGTATCTTAGAAATATGAACAACTTCGAAAGTAACAACAAAAAACATGAAGAAATGAAATAGAAGTTTCTATAACTTCTTGTATTAATGCAGAACTACGCTTAATGATTATTCAAATAGGACAGGTCACTTATTGTGAAACCTGAAGAGAAAAATTGAAAGGAAGTTTCTAGAACTCCTATGTTTAAGTAGGGATCACGAGAAAAATGGGGCAAATTTCCCTTTCGCGAAACCTAGAGATAACTCACTTTTGAGTAGAAAGAATTGTTTTCCCTAATTAGAAGGGAGAAACAATAAAATTTAAGGCGTGTACTAGACACGAAGTTTTACAGACATTACTTTGTTATACATGGAGCAAATAAGGGAGGGCACTTATGTAGAGTGACACCTCATTGAAAAAAGACTAAAAGTAACAATTGTATTATTTTAGATTGTTAGTAAAGGGTTTGGGAAAGATCAAATGGGATTGTGGAAAAGTGTTCATGGCCATATTTATTGTATTCGGACGAGCGCGAGCGGATGAAAAGTTGAACAGGCACTGTTTTCACTATAGTCTGTTGATATAGTTGAAAAGTTCACTGTAGTTGCACAAAAAGTTGAAGACAAAGGAAATTATTGCAATGGTGGAAAATAACTAGTTACACTAAATTTGCGAGAGTCTATTGCTTGAAAAACTTGTAGGTTATAGTTGAATGCACCAGAAAAATCCCAACGGAGGAAGAAAAATTAGACATTGATTAGCAGTTCATAAGGAAGATTCCTTCGTTTGAAAAAGTATTCCCATATGAAGTGGAAAATACATGACAGTATAACTGGTAGATAGAGTGATGGTTCTGGAAGGTTCCAGAGCAATGATGAGTTGTTTAAGTTGGGTAGAAAATCCCTCGGCGGAAAACTAGATTATATAGACAGTGGGTATTTTAGAAATATCCCTCGATGTGAGATAGCATCTCAGAAAATCTTTCATTTCGAAAGTTAGACTTGATAGTTCGAGTTGGATCAAGAAGATCTCTTGAAAGCAGTTATTTTATCACATAGCAACTTTCACTGTCTATAAAATCCAAATAAAAGCATTGAGCCTTTTAAAAGCTATGAGAATGTGGTTAAAACATGAAGTCGGTACTTATCTTTGCTTCATGAAGAAGGCGATGTTGCTGTTGACGGTTGGTTCTAAAACTCGAACATGGCGTCGAATTTAAAATTTTGCCTCTTGAGTAGAGGAGGCGAGCTTTAGTTAAGCTCCAACTGACTGTTTTGACTTCCGACGTACAAGTGAGGGCTGCTAGACGCAGCGAAAGTACACTAACCTAGACAGCATGTCCAACAAGAAGTTGAGTGCACTTAAGAGGGTGAGCAGTTGCTCACGGCACGGAGACAAGTCGAGAAGAAGTGGACGAGCGAGCGAGCAGCGCGCGCGGTGAAGAGAGCAGTAGGAGGAGGCGAGAAGAGGGGGAAGCGGGGGAGTAAGGGGAGGAAACAAAGAGGTTATACATAAACATGAAAAAAATTTACAGAAACAAAATTTTTCTTGGAGCGGTGTCTTCATGGAGTAGTTGGTTGGTGAAGAACACGACGCCCTGCGGATTAATGTAGAAGTCTTCATGGCTTGAAGCAATGGAAGTTCCGAAGGCAGCGATGGGACGCTGTCAGGCTGGTTCAGCGGAATATGCGTTCCTGTAAAAACTGACAGAAAAAATGAACAAATGCACGGGGCGCACGGGAGTTAACAGTTCGATGTTGGTGTGTGCTGGGAAGTAATGTAAATAAATGGACTGATATAAAGTGGTTTCTTTCTAATCCCGACATCAAGGTCGGTGACCTTGTCTTGGTTAGAGATGCTTCCCCTCCCTTGGTCTTGATCTCCAGTAGAGTGGCCGAGTGCTACCCGGGAAGGGATGGGAGAGTTAGGGTGGCCAGGATCTTGACCACTAATGGGCATATTACAAGACCACTGTCTTTAATTGCCCCCCTACCCTTATATCTGTAACAAGTTATCCTGTTCTCTGTTGGTGTTTTTTCCCTCCCAGCTTGGTGTATTCCTTGGAATACACGGTAAGACAGAGAGTAAGCTTTTGCTGCTCTTTGCTTTATTTCATTACTTTCTCTTTACGCAAACATCAACGGTGATCTCCTGGTTTTTCTTTGTTTATACACTGTGCTTATATCACCTGTGAGTCTGTTCTAGATATATATCTTCCATGACCAACCTAGCGTCATCTAGCAGCGAATCTCTGAAGTTCGTCAATTTGTCCATGTACAAGAGGACTTCCTTACCAATCCAGCGACCAGATCTCGTCGCTATCGCCAGCTATCATCTCCGTGATCAAGAGGACTTTGTTTACCTCCCTATCCTCCAGGCTTCGCTAGTGACGCCTGCTTTCAACTCCTTGAAGACTACTTCATGAAGATACTTAATTTCTCTTAAGTTTGTATGCTACTTTGTTTGTTTCCCCCACCCATCTTCCCTCCTTGGTTCCCCTGCGCTTCGTTGAGCTGGTCTCACTGGTGCTTCGAACTTCAAAGCTTACAGTTGGAGCCTAACTAGGCCCCACCTCCTCTACTTGAGAGACATAATTCAAATCTTCGCCATGTTGTGAATTCCAGACTATCGGTCACCAGGAATTTCGCCGTTCATCAGAAATGAGCTAAGTACTACTTCAACGTTCTTCAACACATTTTAACCGCTTTTAAATAGCGATATGCTTTTTAACCATCATTTACAGACAGTGTAATATTACTAAATGTGGGGCAATAACCATCTTCGCGGTATTTTCGAGGTTGGGCTTTGTCTATCTAAGCGAGTCTTATCATGAAGCAGCATTTCTTATGCTTATTAACTGAGATAATTTCTCACAAGGTGGGACATCTTTAAATTACCAACTGTCTGTAGAAAACTTAGCTCGTTCCACCGCTGGACTTTTTCTGACAATTTCAACAGTTATGATTGTTCTGGAATTTTCCAAGCCAAACAAGATTCATCTACAAGTTAAACCTTCTAGTATTTTCCACTCACATATGGGAATACTTTTTCTAACCAAGGAATCTTCCTTATGAACAGCTAATCAACACTTAATTTTTCTTCCTCCGTTGGAAATTTTCTGTTGCATTCAACTATAACTTACAAGTTTTTCAACGCAATAGACTCTCGCAAATCTAGTGCAACTAGTTATTTTTCACCATTGCAGTAACTTTCCTTGCTATAAACTTTAAGTGCTACAACCACGTCAATACACTATAGTGAAAACAGTGCTCGCTCGATTTCTCATCCGCGTTGCGCTCGTCCGAAATAAATAAAATAGGCCAAGAACTTTCTCTACAAAGTTCCTATTTCCTCTTCCTCAACCCCTCTTTACTAACAAATTAGGTTAATCTTTAAATTTATATATTTTGCAATGAGGCTTCGCCAAACCATAGGCGCCCTCCCAACTTTCTCCACTTTCCATTTATTCATTCTGTATCAATATCAACTGCTTATTAATCAATTTTATTTTCTTGCTAGTACAGGAATTGCTTAAGTTCTAAGTACGCAACTTTTCATTAATCTCTTTAATCCAGGTTTCAGGAAAGGGTAACTGGCCCTATTTTCCTCGTGATCTTATTTAAATATAGAAGTTCTAGAAACTTCTTCTTATTTGTTTTCTTCAGGTTTCACAATAAGTGACCTGCCCTATTTGTACAAATAACCACCGTAATTACTGTATAAATATAAGAAGTTATAGAAACTTCTACTTATTTTCTCTCTCTCTCTCTTTGTTGTTATAATTTCAAATTGTTATTTTTTCATACTTTTAAGATTTCTATTTATGAAATCTTAAAATACCCACATCGTACCTGATTAGTTCGGCTACGCCAGAATTACTTTATAATTGTTGTTACAAACTTTAAAGTTCTCCATTTTAAGCACTACTTTTAAATTCTTATTCACATTTTTAGTCTTTACCACAAGTTTTAAATTTGTACCCATTTTAACGTTGTTTATAAATTGTAAACTTGTTATCTTTAGGTCTCAGACCTTCGCATGTAACCTTTTAGAAATCACAATCATGATCTAACTGTTATTAATTCTTTGTTAATTCTTCAAAGTTTAATTTATTGTTAATAAACCTATTATTTTTTCTCGTTATTCTTTTCGCTAGATTCACGCTTAGGTAGGACCCTGTCTTCCTTGACTCTTCTTAGGTTTATGCCCTCTTTAATAAAAATAAATCTATTGATAAGGTTTGCACTACTTGTTGCATTTGAGCAAGAACTGTTAGTTACAAACTTATTAAAGCCTCTATTAGCTTTGATAGCTAATTCTAACTCGCCAGTAAGGCAAGTACAGCTCGCTCCGCCAGCTTCTTGCTTGTTGAGACTTTCTCTAAATTTATGGTTGGTTTTCCAAATTTAAGTTTTTCTCATTGTCTAAACTTTTGGTCGGCACCTTGCTGGGTAAAAGCTTAGCTATCTCTAAATGCAACTCTTGGTGCTCTTACCAAAATTATTTTCAAAAGCATAACCGTTTCGTCACTACCCTTCCTGGTATTACTCGGTCATTTGTTGAGAGGTTGGTTGGTTGGTTCTTAAGTTTAGGGGCTGCGACAACGCGGTCATGTAGCCCCGTGAACTTTGGGTGTGTGTAGAATCTGACTGATAACCGGTGTTAATTGTGATGACTGTATTAGTGGGTGTTATCTGTTTTTTTTATGTACTGCAACTTAGAATTTTTCAAATAGTTCCTACTTTTGCCGCCAAGCGGCACCGTCAACGACTACTAGGCCAAGTTCAGAACTCAGCTACTAGACGCCACCGCAGTCGGCTCTTGGCAACGAACGTAGAACCTAAGAGCGTTGTTTACATTCTGAACCTATCCAATTTAGCTTCATACAGGTGCAATTAGTGGAAGGTTCTTTAACATGCCATAAATCTATGACATGGGACCGCCGGCTTTACTTCCCCTCCGAAGGAAGTCATACTGAGGGATTTTAACGCTCTTGAAAAATCCGACGGCTTCGGCCGGGTTTGAATCCACCCGGAGTTAAGAAATATCACTACGAGCCCAACCTTTGCTCGCCTTTCAAAACATTTTGTTAAACCTTACTCCTTTGAAAGTACAAACAGTACGTCTGTCACTCTTTGTCTTGCCAGACCACCACCCTTCCCCATTGTAGGCAAATTTATGCTTGAGGGGGAATACGCTATAGCAGTTTGCTTGCGTATAGCCCAAGTTCCAGCAGCGTTTCCTGTTAGCTGCGTCCAGGTCCCTACCCACTTTAGGTATCGGAAAGCTGGTTTACAGTGGCAGCTGCTTTTGAGTGTACTTAAAGTTAAAATTATAACTTATGCTGGACTCGCGTCCTATTTCTCCATCCCTTTTCTCCAGTCCGAAACCCACTTCTTTTTCTTCATCATCTTCCCTTGGGGGTCAGGTTATTCCCAAGCTAATAATCTACCCACTTGTGTCTAAGAATCATTTTCATGAGAAACGTTCCTATGGACTTTGCCTCACGTATCTTTTGTGTTTGTTATTTTCTACTTTTTGCTTTGTGTTTTTGGTTTTGTGTTTGCTTTGTGCTTTTGCTTTAGAATTTTTCTTTTTCCTTTCCTTTCTTGGTTTTATGTTTGTTTTCTGCTTTTGCTTTTTTGAATCTTGCTTTATGCTTTTATGTTTTTTGTTTTCTGCTTATGCTTTTGTTTTTGAATTTTATTTTTGCTTGGTCTTTTTTGTTTTGGTTTTGTGTTTATTTTCTGCTTTTGCTGTTTTTTGAATTTTGCTTTTTGCTTTGTGTTTCTTTCTACTTGTTTTCTGCTTTTGCTTTTGTGTTCGAATTTTGCTTTTTGATCGTGTTTTATGTTTTTGTGTTTGTTTTCTGGAAAATCAAAATAAAACAAAACAATAAAACAAAATAAACAAAACAAAATCAAAATAAAACAAAATAAACAAAACAACATAAAAACATAAACAAAATAAAACAAAATAAAACGAATTAAAGTAAAACAGAACAAAATTTTAATAAAGCTAAAAATGATTTTTAAACAAAACAAAACAAAATAAAACAAAATTAAAGAAAGTAAAGAAAAATGAAATAAACTATTTCACGACATGATCCTTATTCACAAGTGGATTAAACGAGTTGTGCAACTTGTCGACTCAAATGTTGAATGCTAATAACTGCTGTAACTAAATAAATGTATATCTTGTAAATACTATCACCAACATAGCCTACTTCTAGACACAGATTTAAAGGCCTGTAAAGGATCTGCCGATGACCGCTCACGATCACAACTGTTCATCCAAGTGAATTTATTAATGTCATGTATTTGTTTCAAGTTTAGGGAAGCACCCCATTACAATTCGGTATAATATTGATAACCAACTGAAAACCATTAATTTCGAAGAATGAAAAGGAGCAAATTGTATTTGAAAACGTATTTAAATGACATTGAGCATAGCGCAAAACATATTTATCTGATATATAACAACCAGTTCCGTGCAGAACTATACAGCTTATTTTCATATATCCTACTTATGTTCATTTCCCCTATCAACATACAAAATTCCAGTTTGATTGCTGTAATAGATTCGTAGATATTGAGAACGGTCTAAACATTTCGGATGGTCGCCATGTTGGATTTTATATATGTAGGTCTTAGCATTACAGTATGTACTATTACATGAAGATTATTGTGTAGGTGAAGTATTCAAACTTCAATCGCATGATTAAGACAAAAAATGAAAATCAGATTTTAAAATTTCGCACAGCTGCCATCTTGTGGTTATGAAAACAATTGAAATAAATTAGATTCCAATGGATTAAAATTTGTATAAGCATTTACCGTACCAAATTTTACTGCGCTCGGATGGTATAATCGCGAGAAACATCCATTTAAATATTTATATTTCGCGTCACCACCATGTTGGATTTGTGCTCACAAGGTTACTGAAAGTCCCATACGTGAACTTATGTTCATAGCCTCTATCAACTTAAAAAATTTCAGTTTGATTGCTATCATAGATTAATAGATATTGAGAACTATCTAAGTATTTCGGTTTGTCAGCATGTTGGATTTTGATATATCTAGGCCAAAGAGTTATGAACTATTAGATGACGATGTTTGCGTACGTTAATTATTCAAAAGTTCACTTCGATCACATGATTAATACACAAGAAATAAAAACTAAATTTTAAATTGCGTACAATCGCCATATTGAGGTTATGTGAACATACGATCTAAATTAGATGCCAGTGCATTGCAATGTATATAAATATTTACTGTACCATATTTCGCTGCGCTAAGATCGCGAGAAAAGTCTATTAAACTGTTTCACCTTCGCTTGGCCACCATGTTTGTTATGTATCTTACAGGTTTTTGTAAGTCTTATATCTGAACTTCTAGTAGTACCCTTTATCACGCTACAAAATTTCAGGGTGATATCAGTAATAGTTTCGGAGATATAGAATGCCGGTGAAATATTTCGTACAGCCGCCACCTTGAGATAATGTAAACAATTGATTTAATAAGATGTCAGTGCATTACAATTTGCATAAACATTTGCTGCGCCATGTTTCATTGCATTTGGATGGTTAAATTGAGAGAAAAGTCTATTTAAGTTTCAACTTCACTTGGCCGCTATGTTCGTTTTGTAGTAAACAGATTTTTGATAGTCTCATAGGTGAGCTTCTATTAGTGCCCTTTATCACCATACAAAATTTCAGGGTGATATCAGTAATATTTTCGGAGATATAGAATGCCGGAGAGATATTTTGCACAGCCGCAATGTTGGATTGGTGATACGTAATAGAATTTGAAGGGCACGATCGGGGTCAGCCGAAGATCTCACCGAATTTCATTGAAATCCCTCCAGCCGTTTAGAAGTTATTAGTGGGCACACACACACACATACGCACACACATACTCTCTTTCACACACACACACGGGCAAAAGGTGATCTCATAAACCTTTCTTTTTCATAAAATCAAAATAGGCTAAAGATGGAAATGTATATCTGTCCGAAGTTAATGCACTCAAACACCGTTTAACCGATTGCATTGAAAATTTGTATTGTTATAGTGCACACCCAAAGCAGGATTTTGGCAACAATAGTTTTTGATAGGTATCTCCATTCCGTTCTTTTAGGCCCTTTGGCACAAATCTACACCGTTTCACCAGGCTCATATCTACACCGTTTCACCGAACCGAACCGAATTTTACGTACTTACCATTTGGAAGAAGACAAGCAACACGTTTTACTTGAAATTTTGGACAGCCCTCTCCACTCCCTTCAGTTAGGCCCTTTGGCACAAATACTGAATTTGCATTCCCCACAAGCATTAATATTTTACTTAAGGGCGACACCACGGAAATGGGGACTTACAGCATTGGTGAGGATTTATTATTTTACAGTATGAACGGAGAAAATAGTATTTTTCTTGCTTCTATGAAAATTTAATTTGATTTTTTCTGATAATGATGATGATAATCAAAGGTTTGTTTTGACCTCCGAAGGAGAGCAAAGCCCTTCCAAGAGAGCTGGCCGCCATCACAACTAAGGTTATCTTCGGACGTGGGGAGAAAAATAAAGAAGTTGTAATTGGTGGGATGGGGGAAAGAGAATGAGTTGAAATTGAGTGGGGCACCGGATCAGCAAAGCCACCCAGGGTAAGACTCCTCGCAGCTCGCTCAGAACCCCCACGAAATACCTCCTATTCATTGTTATAAAATACTAGCTGAAATACCCGTGCTTCGCTACGCGTCATAAATAAATTAAAATGTGAAGGTGACAGTTAAACCAGGGGATAGGCGAGGTACTGCGCAGAGGGAGATTAAGGATGGAATATTTTGTCCAACTACACCGTTCGGCGTTGACCGTGTTTTATAGCACAAATTTAGGTTTTATTCGCTAACCGTTGGAGACACCTTTCGGATAGAAAATGTAATTTTAAACCTCGTATATGCCATCAAAATTTTGCTATTTCTTAGCGTTCACTTTTTATTTGAAATGGAAATATGAAAGTTTGAAACCAAAGGGTGTAGTGACGTCACTAAAATGGTCGCCATCTTTAAATAGTGCAAAGTATTGAAATCAAAAGTAGCCTATATGTTAACCAGGTAAATCAGCTACTTCCATGTAAAATTCATGTAAATCGGACCAGTGGTTCTTGCGTGATTGAGTAATACACAGACACACACCATCTCATTTTTAGCCTCGCTTCGCTCGCGTCATAGTCGTGTCATATTGTTATTCAATGAAATGCATGTTTAATCCCGTTAACACCCCTTTAGAACCTGAATATCCAAAAATCCCTCCTTAGTAGAATTTTTCGACACACAACAAACATATCCCCTTCTTCTAACTTTAATAGTTTTGGTTGGTCGATGAGAGTGAACATCCAAAAATCCTTCCTTAGTGGACGTTTTTCTTCCAGAATTTCACCCCTCCCCATAGGCCCCTTAAATTGGATTTATGAAAAAACGGTCGAACACCTACTTATTTTAATTAACTTATTTATTCGTTTATTTATATTTAAGCTGATTGAAACTCGGAGTAAATCAAACTCCTCGCCTATGTCGTTTAAGAGATACACGCTCCGTTTGGAATCTTTCAACCCCCACTTTTCATCCCTTTCACCTCATAATATAAACCAAATCGAAAAACCATTAGACATGTGTCAGCTTATTCTTAATGATTAGAATATATGCCAAGTATCACATCACCAAATGAAACCACTCGTGAGATATTGTTATTCAATGAAATGCACGTTTACCCCCTTAACACCTCTTTAGAACCTGAATATCCAAAACTCTTTCCTTAGTGGACGTTTTCGACATACCACGAACATATCCCCAAAATTTCATGTTTCTAACTTCAATAAATTTGGCTGGGCGATGATGAATGAGTGAGTCAGTCAGGACATTTTCTTTCATTTATTTTTCAGAATTCCACCCCTCCCCATGAACCCCTTAAATTGGATTTATGAAAAAAAAAACGGTCGAACACCTATTTACTTATATAAAGCTGTTTGATGAGTGAGTAAGTGAGTCAATCAGTTAGGACTCTTTCTTTCCTGTTTTTCCCACGATTTTCACCCCTCCCCATGGGCCCCTTAAATTGGATTTATGAAGAAATTGTCGAACACCTATTTACTTATTTTTTAAGCTGCTTTTTTACGCTGAATTTCAAAATTATCGCCTATGATGAATAAGAGATACAGTACATGCTCCGTTAAGAATCCTTCAACCCCCAATTTTCTCCCCTTTCACCTCATAATACACACCATATCGATAAACCCTTAGGCGTGTGTCTGCTTATTTTGAATGATTAGTTTATATGCCGAATATCACATCCCCAAATGAAACAACTCGTGAGATATTTTTATTCAACAAAATGAAGTTTAACCCCTTAACACCCCTTCAGAACATGAATATCCAAAAATCCATCAATAATGGACTTTTTCGATATACAACGAACATATCCCCAAAATCTCAAGTTTCTAACTGCAATAGGTTTGCTGGGGGATGATGAGTGAATATCCAAAAATCCTTCCGTAGTGGACTCCTTTCCCCAGAATTTCACCCCTCCCCATAAGCCCCTTAAATTGGATTTATGAAAAAACAATCGAATACCCATTTACTACTTTTTCAAGCTGATTTTTCTCCCTGAGATTCATACTTTTTGCCTCTGTCTTTTAAGAGATAATTGCTCCGTAAAGAATCCTTCAACACTCACTTTTCACACATACACCTCATAATATACACCACATCGAAAAACCCTCAGACATGTGCCTTCTTATTCTTAATGATGAGTTTATATGCCGAGTATCCCATCCCAAAGGAAACCAATCGGGAGATATTGTTATTCAATTAAATGCAAGTCTACCCCCTTAACACCCCTTTAGAACCTGAATATCCAAAATTCCTTCCGTAGTGGACGTTTTCGATATACAACGAACATATCCCCAAAATGTCTTGTTTCTAACTTCAATAATTTTGGCTGGGCGATGATGAGTGAGTGAGTCAGACAGGACATTTTCTTTCAATTATTTTTCAGAATTTCACCCCTCTCATGAATCCTTTAAATTGGATTTATGAAAAAAAAAAACGGTCGAACACCTATTTACTTATTTTTGAGCTGTTCTTCCCCCCTGAGTTTGATGAGTGAGTGAGTTAGGACACTTTCTTTCCTGTTTTCTCCCCCAGAATTTCACCCCTCTCCAAGGGCCCCTTAAATTGGATTTACGAAAAAACGGTCGAACACCTATTTACTTATACACACATCAAAAAAAGTTTTGCATCACCTCGGTTCCCAGATCTCCGGCATATAGACGTTGACTGTGTATATTGTATCCAAGATACAGTCCCTTTGACTGTTCATAGATGTCACTAAAACTGCTCAAAGATGTAAACAACCATGCATGAGCAGGGCCTATTAGACGGAGGGGGTACGACAGCCGATCAGTTCCAGTCATTCCACCAGGACGAAGGTACGCTGCTCATGTTGTCTGTAGTTCTACCATGCCTAGAAGGTCAATACCGCAGTTCGATCGCGTCCGCATTGTTACTTTGTGTCAAGAAGGGCTCTCAACAAGGGAAGTTTCCAGGCGTCTCAGAGTGAACCAAAGCGATGTTGTTCGGACATGGAGGAGGTACAGAGATACAGGAACTGTCGATGACAGGCCTCGCTCAGGCCGCCCAAGGGCTACTACTGTAGTGGATGACCGCTACTTACGGATTGCCGCTCGGAGGAACCCTGACAGCAATGCCACCATGTTGAATAATGCGTTTCGTTCAGCCACAGGACGTCGTGTTTCAACTCAAACTGTGCGCAATAGGCTGCATGATGCGCAACTTCACTCCCGACGTCCATGGCGAGGTCCAGCTTTGCAACCGCGACACCATGCAGCGCGGTACAGATGGGCCCAACAACATGCTGAATGGACCCCACGGAATTGGCATCACGTTCTCTTCACCGATGAGTGTCGCATATGCCTTCAACCAGACAATCGTCGGAGACGTGTTTGGAGGCACCCTGGTCAGGCTGGACGTCTTAGACACACTGTCCAGCGAGTGCAGCAAGGTGGTGGTTCCCTGATGTTTTGGGGTGGCATTATGTGGGGCCGACGTACGCCACTGGTGGTCATGGAAGGCTCCGAAACGGCTTTACGATACCTGAATGACATCCTCCGACCCATAGTGCAACCATATCGGCAGAATATTGGAGAGGCATTTGTCTTCATGGACGACAATTCTCGACCTCATCGTGCACATCTTGTGAATGCGTTCCTTCAAGATAACGACATCGCTCGACTACAGTGGCCAGCATGTTCGCCAGACATGAACCCTATCGAACATGCCTGGGATATGTTGAAAAGGGCTGTTTATGGACGTCTTGACCCACCAACCACTCTGAGAGATTTACGCCGAATTGTCGTTGAGGAGTGGGACAATTTGGACCAACAGTGTCTTGATAAACTTGTGGATAGTATGCCACGACGAATACAGGCATGGATCAATGCAAGAGGACGTGCTACTGGGTATTAGGGGTAGTGGTGTGTACTGCAATCTGGACCACAAATGCTGAAAGTCTAGCTGTATGATGGTACAACATGCAATGTGTGGGTCTCATGAGCAATAAAACGAGCTGAAATGTTGTTTGTGTTGATCTCTATTCCCTTTGTATTAAAAGGTTCCGGAACTCTTGGAACCGAGGTGATGCAAAACTTTTTTTGATGTGTGTATTTTAAGCTGTTTTTCCCGCCGAATTTCAAACTTCTCGCCTATGTCGTTTAAGAGATACACGCTCCATTAAGAATCCCTCAACCCCCAATTTTCACCCCTTTCACCTCATAATATACACCACATCGATAAACCCTTAGACATATGTCTGATTATTTTAATGATTAGCTTATATACCGAATATCACATACCCAAAGATACAACTCAGGAGATATCGTTATTCAATGAACTGCACGTTTACCCCCTTAACACCTCTTTAAAACCCGAATATACAAAAATCATTCCTTAGTTGAAGTTTTCGACATACAGCGAACATATTCCCAAAATTTCATGTTTCGACCTTTAATAGTTTTCGCTGGGCGTGATGAGTGAGTGAGTCAGACAGGACATTTTCTTTCAATTATTTTTACCAGAATTTCACCCCTTCCCATGGGCCCCTTAAATTGGATTGATGAAAAAAAGCTTGAACACCTATTAACTTATTTTTAAGCTGTCTTTTTCCCCTGAGGTTGATGAGTGAGTGAGTTAGTCAGTCAGTTAGGACACTTTCTCTCCTTTTTCCCCCCAGAATTTCACCCCACCCCATTGGCCCCTTAAATTAATTTATGAAAAAACGGTGGAACGCCGATTTACTTAATTTTTAAACTCATTTTTTCGCTTAGTTTCAAATTTCTCGCCTATGTCGTTTAAGAGATAGGCCTACACGCTTCGTTAGGAATCCTTCAACCCCCTCTTTTCACCCCTTTCACGTCATAATAATACACCACATCGGAAAACCCTTAGACATATATCTGCTATTTTTAATGATTAGTTTATATCCCGAGTATCACATCCACAAATGAAACCACACGTGAGATATTGTTATTCAATGAAATGCAGGTTTAACCCCCTTAAGACCCCTTTAGAACCTGAATATTCAAAAATCCTCCCTTTGTGTATGGTTTTGACATACAACGAACATATCCCGAAAATGCCATGTTTCCAACATCAATATTTTTGGCTGGGCGATGATGAGTGTGTGAGTGAGTCAGGACATTTTCTCTCAATTTTTTTTTCTTCAGAATTTCACCCCTCCCAATGAACCCCTTGATTTATCAAAAAAAACTGTCGAACGCACATTTACTTATTTTTAAGCAGTTTTTCCCCCTGAGTTTGAAGAGCGAGTGATCAATCGGTTAGGACACTTTCTTTCCTGTTCTTTTCCCCCAGAATTTCACCCCTCCCCATGGGTCCCTTAAATTGGATTTATGAAAAAAAAAACGGTCAAACATCTAATTACTTATTTTTATGCTGATTTTATTCCGCTGAGTTTCAAACTCCTCGCCTATGTCGTTTAAGAGATACAGGCTCCGTTAGGAATCTTTCAACCCCCACTTTTCACCCCTTTCACCTCATAATATACACCACATCGAAAAACCCTCAGACATATGTCTTCTTATTTTCAATGGTGAGTTTGTATGCCGAGTATCACATTCCCCAATGAAACCAATCGGGAGATATTGCTATTCAATGAAATGCAGGTCTACCCCCTTAACTCCCCTTTAGAACCCGAATATCCAAAAATCCTTTCTTAGTGGGCGTTTGCGGCCCTTGAGGAAGCTGCATACCAAATTTCATTCCAATCCGTTGGGTGGTTTCTGAGATTTCGTGATGAATGTGTGAGTGAGTGGTATTTGACAAATATCTAGTAGATAGTGTCAAGTCTTTGTTATGCTATACGCGGTTGACAGTGCTGTGTGATCAGTTGAGTAACTAACGGGATTTCAAGTAAAGCTCCTCATTTTCTATACCGGTAGTGCAGAGCGCAATTGGCATCCAGTCGGCCGTGTCTCGACTTGAGCTATGTTGCCATGGAAACTATCTTCATGAGTATATTTTATGAATTTATTAGCCTTTGCTCGAGTGCAAAAGGGCCTAAATCAGAAGAATGAGAATGACTATCAAAAATTCATGTAGCCAGCGGTTCTTTCTGGGTCCTAAACTATGTGTATGCAAAATTTGGTTGAGATTGGTGGAACGGTGTAGATTTGTAAACGGAACCAACCCACCCACATACATACATACATACAGACTTTCACTTTTATATATAAGACTAGCTGAAGTACCCGTGCTTCGCTACGCGTCATAAATAAATTAAAATGTGAAGGTGACAGTTAAAACAGGGGATAGGCGAGGTGCTGCGCAGAGGGAGATTAAGGATGGAACATTTTGTCCAACTACACCGCTCGGCGTTGACCGTGTTTTATTGCACAAATTTAGGTTTTACTCGCTAACAGTTGCAGATACCTTTCGGATAGAAAATGTAATTTTAAACCTCGCATATGCCATCAAATCTTTGCTATTTCTTAGCGTTCTCTTTTTATTTGAAATGGAAATATGAAAGTTTGAAACCAAAGGGTGTAGTGACGTCACTAAAATGGTCGCCATTTTAAATAGTGGAAAGTATTGAAATCAAAAGTAACCTATATGTTAACCTAGTAAATCAGCTACTTCCATGTAAAATTCACGTAAATCGGACCAGTGGTACTTGCGAGATTGAGTAATACACAGACACACACCATCTCAATTTTAGCCTCGCTTCGCTCGCGTCATAGTCGTATCATATTGTTTTTCAATGAAATGCAGGTTTAACCCCGTTAACACCCCTTTAGAACCTGAATACTCAAAAAACCCTCCTTAGTAGACGTTTTCGACACACAACAAACAAACATATCCCCAAAATATCATTCTTCTAACTTTAATAGGTTTGGTTGGTCGATGAGAGCAAACATCCAAAAATCTTTCCTTAGTGGACGTTTTTCTTCCAGAAGTTCACCCCTCCCCATATGCCCCTTAAATTGCATTTATGAAAACACGGTCGAACACCTATTTATTTTATTTATTTATTTATTTATTTATTTATTTATTTATTTTTAAGCTGATAAATTTCCTCCGAGTTTCAGACTCCTCCCTATGTCATTTAAGAGATACACGCTCAGTTAGGAATCTTTGAACCCCCACTTTTCATCCCTTTCACCTCATAATATACACTACATCGAAAAACCATTAGACATGTGTCAGCTTATTTTTAATGATTAGTATATGTGCCAAGTATCACATCCCCAAATGAAACCACTCGTGAGATATTGTTATTCAATGGAAAGCACGTTTACCCCCTTAACACCTCTTTAGAACCTGAATATCCAAAACTCTTTCCTTAGTGGACGTTTTCGACATACAACGAACATATCCCCAAAATTTCATGTTTCTAACTTCAATAATTTTGGCTGGGCGATGATGAGTGAGTGAGTCAGTCAGGACATTTTCTTTCATTTATTTTTGATAATTTCACCCGTCCCCATGAACCCCTTAAATTGGATTTATGAAACAAACGGTCAAACACCCATTTACTTATTTAAAGCTGTTTTCCCCCTGAGTTTGATGAGTGAGTAAGTGAGTCAATCAGTTAGGACACTTTCTTTCCTGTTTTTTTTTTTCCCAGAATTTCACCCCTCTCCAAGGGCCCCTTAAATTGGATTTATGAAAAAACGTTCGAACACTTATTTACTTGTATTTTAAGCTGGTTTTTTTTCACCGAATTTCAAACTTCACGCCTATGTCGTTTCAGAGATACACGCTCCGTCAAGAATCCCTCAACCCCCAATTTTCACCCCTTTTACCTCATAATATACACCACATCGATAAACCCTTAGACATATGTCTGATTATTTTTAATGATTAGTTTATATACCGAATATCACATCCCCAAACAAACAACTCATGAGATATCGTTATTCAATGAAATGCACCTTTACCCCCTTGACACGTCTCTAAAACCCGAATAAACTAAAAGCATTCCTTAGTTAACGTTTTCGACATACAGCGAACATATTCCAAAAATTTCATGTTTCCAACTTTAATAGTTTTCGCTGGGCGTGATGAGTGAGTGAGTCAGACAGGACATTTTCTTTCATTTATTTTACCAGAATTTCACCCCTCCCCATGGCCCCTTAAATTGGATTGATTAAAGAACGCTTGAACACCTATTAACTTATTTCTTAAGCTGTCTTTTTCCCCTGAGTCAGTCGGTTAGGACACTTTCTCTCCTTTTTCCCCCCAGAATTTCACCCCACCCCATTGGCCCCTTAAATTAATTTATGAAAAAACAGTCGAAAACCGATTTACTCACTTTTTAAGCTGATTTTTTTTTCGCTGAGTTTCAAATTTCTCGCCAATGTCGTTTAAGAGATAGGCCTACACGCTCCATTAGGAATCCTTCAACCCCCACTTTTCAGCCCTTTCACCTCATAATAATACACCACATCGAAAAACGCTTAGACACATGTCTGCGTATTTTTAATGATTAGTTTATATGCCGAGTATCACATCCACAAATGAAACCACTCGTGAGATATTGATATTCAATGAAATGCAGGTTTAACCTCCTTAAGACCCCTTTAGAACCCGAATATCCAAAAAACCTCCCTTAGTGTACGGTTTTGACATACAACGAACATATCCCCTAAATGTCATGTTTCCAACTTCAATATTTTTGGCTGGGCGATGATGAGTGGGTGAATGAGTCAGGACATTACCTTTCAATTTTTTTTTTCTTCAGAATTTCACCCCTCCCGATGAACCCCTTCAATTTGATTGAAGAACAAACTGTCGAAAAGCTATTTACTTACTTTAAAGCAGTTTTTCCCCCTGAGTTTGATGAGTGAGTGAATCAGTCAATCAGTTAGGACACTTTCTTTCCTGTCCCCCCCCCCCGAATTTCACCCCTCCTCTTGGGCCCCTTAAATTGGATTTATGGAAAAGTGGTCAAACACATATTTACTTATTTTTATGCTGATTTTTTTCCCGCTGAGTTTCAAACTCCTCGCCTATGTCGTTTAAGAGATACACTCACCGTTAGGAATCTTTCAATCCCCACTTTTCACCCCTTTAACCTCATAAACACATCAAAAAACTCTCAGACACGTGTCTTGTTACTTTTTAATGATACGTTTATATGCCGTGTATCACATCCCCCAATGAAACCAATCGGGAGATATTGTTATTCAATGAAATGCAGGTTTAACCCCCTTAAGACCCCTTTAGAACCTGAATATCCAAAAATCCTCCCTTAGTAGACGGTTTTGACATACAATGAACATATCCCCAAACTATCATGTTTCTAACTTCAATAATTTTCGCTAGGCGATGATGAGTGAGTGAGTAAGTGAGTGAGTCTGGACATTTTCTTTCAATTTTCTTTTTTCAGAATTTCACCCCTCCCCATGAACCCCTTAAATTTGATTTATGAAAATAAAAACTGTCGAACAGCTATTTACTTACCGTACTTTAAAGCAGTTTTTCCCCCTGAGTTTGATGAGTGAGCCAGTCAGTCAATCAGTTAGGACACTTTCTTTCCTGTTCCCCCCCCCCCCCCAGAATTTCATCTCTCCCCATGGGCCCCTTAAATTGGATTTATGAAAAAACTGTCAAACACATATTTACTTCTTTTTTATGTTGATTTTTTTCGCTGTGTTTCAAACTCCTCGCCTATGTCGTTTAAGAGACACACGCTCCGTTAAGAATCTTTTAATCCCCACTTTTCACCCCTTTCACCTCATAATATACACCACATCGAAAAACCCTCAGACACATGTCTTCTTATTTTTAATGATGAGTTTATATGCCGTGTATCACATCCCCCAATGAAACCAATCGGGAGATATTGCTATTCAATTAAATGCAGGTCTACCCCCTTAACACCCCTTTAGAACCTGAATAGCCAAGATTTCTCTCTTAGTGGGCATTTGCGGCCCTTGAGGAAGCTGCATACCAGATTTAATTCCAATCCGTTCGGTGGTTTCTGAGATTTCGTGATGAATAAATGAATGAGTGAGTGAGTGGTATATGAAAATTATATAGTAGAAAGAAGATAGTGTCAAGTCTTTGTTATGCTAAACTCGGTTGACAGTGCTGTGTGAGCAGTTGAGTAACTAACGGGATTTCAAGTAAAGATCCTCATTTTCTATACCGGTAGTGCTGAGCGCAATTGGCATTAAGTAGGCCGTGTCTCGACTTGAGCTATGTTGCCATGGAAACTATCTGCCTTGCCATTCCTTCATGAGTATATTTTATGATTTGATTAGCCTGTTTTTGAGTGAAAAAGGGCCGAAATCAGAAGAATGAGAAAGACTATCGAAAATTCATGTAGCCAGCGGTTCCTTCTCTGTCCTAAACTATGTGTATGCAAAATATGGTTGAGATTGGTGGAACGGTGTAGATTTGTATACGGAACCAACATATATACATACATACATACATACATACAGACTTTCACTTTTATATATTAGATAAGATAAGGATATAAGAATTACATTGGTTCAATAATTTCTGTTGGTCTTGATGTATAAAATTGTATGAAATATAACTGAAGTATCAACATTTGCACAGAAATTACATTTTTAGTTTGATATTATGTGGATGAAGTGAGGGAGTAGTAGTAGTAGTAATTGTTGTTTTAATGGGCGGAACTACAAGGTCATCTGCCCCTTGAAATGAGGGAAGATACATAAATATGTGGATGAGAGTTAAAAGTATGTCAAGTCTGAGGTAGATGGTGATGAGGTAAGTTTGTCTTCTATCTTGATGTCTGAAGTAAAAGGTTGGGTGGGGTAGGGGGTGGGAAGGGGGGATCGATGCCAGGTTGTATATAGGTGTGAAATAAAGTGGCTTGTGGATTAAAAGAATGAGTATAGAAACTCTTTGTTAATGTTTAGTGTGGGGAATTTAAAGCGTTGGCAAAAATGGGTTAATAATTGAAGCCGGTTTGTGGCATGTGATGAGACTTTGATTAAAATTTAGGGTGGGGGGGGGGGGGAGTATTTGTCGGGAGGGATGAGGTGGGTGAGTTTAGGATGGGCGTCGTGATGGAGAATGTGTAATGCCAAGCTTTGGAGAAGGGGTAATCATCGACGACGATGCCTCTGGGTGACTGGTGAGATTAAAATGTCATAATTCAGTGGAAGTCGATAGGCAACTAATGTTTGTAGACTGCGTAGTCGGAGTTTGTGGAGGTGACGGAAGAGTGGAGGGAGAGTCTTGGAGTAAGAGATTAGATTTCTATCAGAGGCAAGTTGAAGGCCAGATGCAACCTTCAATGCAGGGTGTTCAACTGAGTTGAATAGTTCGTATTAAGGCAAAGTGGCCCCAATTCAGTCCAATTAACAACACGTGATGAGCGGGCGAATGAAGGTCGTGAATGTAAATATTATTTGGAGATGGTTAAGGCCCCCAGAAAGTCCCTTGAATTTTACAGTGGAAACGTGTCCGTTTTAGAGTCTTCTTTTATACTACTTTGTTGCTTTTCGTGTACGAGTGTTTCAATATTGATTTGATCTGAAGAAGGAGAGTCTTGGTAAATATAGCTTCAGAGTTAATTTGGTACTAATCTTTTAATTTTTGTCGCCAAATTTCACCATCACATAGAACCTGGGTCCTTTTGGTATATGGTTTTCACCTCCAGATTTGGTCATCTTGGTGATATGGTGTTCTAAATTGGGCTAGTTTGTCTCGCGACCACAATGTGTCTCTGCACTCCTATGAGTAGATCTTATTTAAGTGTGGGTGCACATATAGATTATTATATGTATTTTTTTGTGATTTGTTTCTTGGTTTTTGTTAGTTCCCTAATCAAATGTAATCAAATTCATACCGTATATTATTATGAAGTTGGGATTCTAAGTGTTTATCTGCGGACGACCATTATCCTCTTGAAATGTTGCTGTTCGACAAAACACGCAAGATAAATTCAATTAAGAAAAAGAAGGAAATTCTTTGGGCCTTATGCCATTAACCTCTCCCATCTCGCCCAAGCCCTACTTGCCGACAATCCCACGCCAGCTACCGGTCATCTTTTCCCCCCTTAACCCCCCTCTGCTGCCACCCCCTCACTAATACTGACCAGCTTTGCTCGAGATAAATACTAAACGGTACCGCAAGTGCCTGATTACCATAGCTTCCTTTTCTCGTTTTCATAAAGTTCTCATTCTCACATTGCTTAAGTGGATGAATTTCCCACATTTTCATTTCCTATTTTCTTCTCTTTTGTTACAACTTGCTGTACGAGCTGTACAGACTACCCACTTCTCAGTTTCATTTTAATCAAGATCCTTCTCCGACTGGCTCGCCGCGCACCCATGCTCCGGCTGACAACACTGCTCGTGACAGCTGAATCACGACAGGCAAACCCGTGTGTGCGTGTGTGACTACTTACATGAAAACTCTTGAACTCACAGTGTTTATTTTCAACATGCTCTGTTACTCTCATGATTTTAAAAAAGAACTTTCTTTCATAGACAATGAAAATGAAAATTAACCATGCTTGTCACTATAAATGTAACCATGTACTATGCTATTCTTTGAATAAACGGGGCTTCGCTTGATGATGCCCGGGCGGGTGTGGTGGGGGGTCTCGCCGTCTTGTTTGTGACCGGGTTTAATTCCCTGCGCCAGGTTCAATTCACTATTTCCTTCCTTCACGTATTCCCAGCATACATTACCACTTTCAATTTTTAGTCTATTTTCAATTTTGAAAAAAAATAGGCTAATGAGATCACCTTTTGTCCGTGTGTGTGTGCGCGTGTGTGTGTGTGTGTGTGTGTGTGTGTGTGTGTGCGTGTGTGTGTGTGATTCGTGTGTGTGTCCCCCCCTAATAAAATCGAAACGGCTGGAGCGATTTCAATGAAACTCGGGAAGTTCATAGCACTATTCCCGGCGACCTCGACCGTGCCCTTCAAATTTTGTTACGTCTCTCCAATCCAACATGGCGGCTGTGCGAAATACTTCACTAGCATTCAATATCTCCGAAACTATTACCGATATCGCCCTGAAATGTTGTACGGTGATAAAGGGCACTACTAAAAGTTCACCTATGAGACTTTCAAAAACCTGGTGACTACAAAACCAACATGGCGGCCAGGCGAAGTTGAGACATTTAAATAGACTTCTCTCGCGATTTAACTATCTAAATGTAATGAAACTTGGTACAGCAAATGTTTATACACATTGTAATGCACTGGAGTCTAATTTAGTTCAATTGTTTACATAACCTCAAAATGGCGGCTGTGCGAAATATTTCACTGACGTTCTATATCTCCGAAACTATTACAGATATCACCCTGCAATTTTGTACGGTGATAAAAGGTACTGATACAGGTATACCTATGTGTATTTCATAAACCTGTAAAGTACGAAACGAACATGGCGATCAAGCGAATTTAAAATATTTTAATAGACTTTTCTCGTGATTTAACTCTCTGAGCGCAGTGAAATGTGGTACAGTAATTGATTTTGCAGATTGTAATGCACTGCCATCTAATTTAATTCAATTGCTTACATAACCTCAAGATGGCGGCTGTGCGAAATTTTAAAATTAAGTTTCAATTTCTTGTGTCGTAATCATGCGATCGAAGTGAAAGTTTGAATAATGAACCTAGGCAATAATTGTCCTTGAATGGTACATAACTCTATGGCCTATACACATAACACTCCTAAATGGTGAGCTCCCGAAATATTTAGACGGTTCTCAATATCTATGAATCTTTTACAGCAACCAAACTGAATTTTTTATGTTCATAGAGACTATGAACATATGTTCACCTATAGGACTTTCAGGAACCTGGTGAGCACAAATCCAACATGGCGGCGACGCGAAGTATAAATATTTAAATGGACGTTTCTCGCGAATTAACTATCCGAGTGCCGTGAAACGTTGCACGTTAACTGCTTATACAAATGTTGATCCACTGGCATCTAATTTATTTCAATAATTTGCATTATCACAAGATGGCTGCTGTGCGTAATTTTAAAATCTCGTTTTTACTTCTTGTTGTCTAATCATGCGATTGAAGTTTGAATACCACACGTACACAATAATCTTAATGCAATAGTACAAAAATAAAAATCCAACCTGGCGACCATCTGAAATATTTAGACGGTTCTCAATATCTACGAATCTGTTACAGCAATTAAACTGAAATTTTGTATGTTGATTGTGGCAGTTAACATAAGTAGGATATATGAAAATAGGCTGTATAGTTCTTCACGGAACTACTTGTTTCTCACCACTTGTCTTCTTCAACTCAAGGCACAAGAGTTCCCCGTTGAGCTGAGTGCCCGCCCCGCAAGGGGAATGAAATAACTTTCGCTTCCTTCATTGCCCCATTAAAATGAATAGTTAGGTTAATAATGCATACAAAGATTCAAGCACGCTCATGGACTTCGAGTGGCAATAATATTGTTCATTATAACAACGACTTTCCTCCGGGTTGCACACAATACGACACAGCGAGCAAAGGTACGATCTCTTAATATTATATTGTGATCCCGAGCAACACCGGGAATAATAACTAGTATAATTAATATATAGCCTAGATTGAGACGCAGATATGTTTTACATGATTTCTGTGTATACATTGTTCGACGTTATAATGAAGTCTGCTTTCAAACCAAGATGGGTATTGTACCCGTTCAAATGTCGTGCTGCCCTATATTTGTGACGTCACGACACCTAACGGTCTAATATAGGCACAGAAATCGCTAAATAAAAGAATGTATGGATTCATTACATGGAGGAGGTCAATTTGGTTAAGAAATTGAACCGAGGAGCCAGGGTATTTACATAGCAACCGTGAGATTCAGTTTTCTTGGGAATATCCTACTTTAAAATGCCAAAATATTTGTACGATTTTATACAATCTAGTGATGAAAAGTTTTTCATATAACTCTTTGGCAATTTAAGACTTCAACATTCCAATAGATTACGGACACTGATTGGTTCGAGTACGTGAAAGAATGAAGAGTTGGAAATTGAGTATCACAACTCTGGTAGCTCCTTGTGTGAGCACGTGTGTCATCGTTTGTGGATAGAACATATGCATAACTTAAGCCGCTAGTATATATTTATAAATGGAAAATTCTGGAAATAAGTGTGAGACAGTAAACATTATTGTTGTTTAGGAATTTGTATTGCGTGTTACTATTTCAGATAATATGATATTGATGTCCGTCAAATTATGTAGTCCGCTGGGTACACGAGAGTTCGTTTTCTCATTATAGTATCACATTTCTACCAATTGATCGGGATGTAATTTAATATTATTCACAATTTATAGAATAATTCAAACACATATCTGTCTTTATCAAACGTGACTCTATGGGTTATTAAAGGTGCCTAAATATTATCTGGTCACGTAAACTTCAGCATTATTCTACAAATTCCAAAGCATATTGGAAGGGATAATGTTCACACAGTATATCATCTCTCATTATAATTAATGTAGCCTCGGACTTTAACTGCTTTCGTTTAGTTATGTGAGAAAAAAATTATGTTGGTATTTGTTCACGTTACTACATGAAATTCGAATGTTTAATATAAGGGCACTATGAATTAATTTAAAATAAAACTAAAAATTTCGAAGGGACTGTGCCCGTTTAGACCGGAGTCCGCACGACCACATATGCATTTTACCAATAATCAGTCAGCACGAGAGTCAAAATATCCCGGAGCGCCAGATGGGTTAAAGCAAATCGCAAAAACGACATCAAATGAAAAAAATGCTTTACTGATTTCTGGCTCAATGCAACAATAAGGATAGAAGGAGATTCAATTGGGTATAACACATCCTGTAAAATTATCTCAGTTTATTTTGAATTTAAACTTGACTGCAAAAATGCTCAAAGCAGCATCATCCACGTGTGGCGACCCACACTCCTATTTACACAATATACAGAAATTTTCCAAACACATTTGACAATTATTTTTTGGAAACACAAGTCTGATTGTCAGTCCTGTTGACTGTGTTCCAAAATTATTTATGATTAAATCCAGTTCAAATTTAATTGTCTCTACTGGAAATATCGTAGTTCACTGTTTGAATTTTTACATAATATTAACACTCGTAGAATAAATGTTCATAGAATTTTTAACTTTCACTTATTTTTCCAGTTTCAAAAATATATAGTCGAAAAATATTATTATCATTGAAGCAACACAAATTATTTACACATATTAATAACATCTGAAAAGTATTTGACCTTGAGCATAGCATCGAAGAACTGTGCGAAGCACAACAAAAATTAATTGTTCTTCCGACATTAAACATTCGAGAAGTGACTCGATTATGAACTTCAAGTTCCAAACAAAATAAATGATTTCTGAATCATCAACTTGATCAATAAATGGTTGAACCATTCAACTATTTGATTTTCCACTTGGAATCATTATTATGAAAAATATTTATATTTGTGGCCCTTTTAGTAACTTTCACAACTTGCAATTCTTCAACAGAATGCGGAAATAAGAATTGTAGCTTCATAATAAATTCATTTAGTTCATGGCACTAGGATTGAAAATATCCTTCAAATTATTCGTGGTTATAGAATTATTTTTAATTGGCAGTGGCCCATTCTATTATTTGTGTGAGAACACAATATTACAGCAACAACGGCAAAGGTCTTCCTCTGAAGAAGAATAAACTACTATCATGACAAATCCGGGTTCTAGCAAAATCAAAGTCTAAATGGAATTCGTAAACAAGATTGAAATAAGAACTGATGGTTTCTAAGAAATAACCTTCGGGTCATTCATACGACGAAATGTGTGGTTCCAATACTCCTATAAACCTGAGCCATCGAACCTGCTATTTGATTGATGCTCGAAAAAACCTCCTCATTCCTGCGACTTAAACATGCGCACCTGGGAATGGCATTTCAACTACTCCACACACATAAATTTTCTTCCCAAAATTTATACAATAAATCAAGCCTCTGCTTGTTATCAACACTGGAAGATTAATAAACTTACAAGTTTATTTTATTTTACCATTCAGTTCAACCCGTGAATTTACCATACTTATGAAAATCTTTATTTCACTTTCGAGTGTATTTACGTCATGATTTTATATAAATACAAAAATATCCTAATTGATACAAATATCATTTGCTTCCCGTTTCATGCCTCTCCGTGTTATCTGAAAAATATACTTTGCTCATTGCAAAAATCAACTGTTCAACCAGAACTGAAATGTTGGTTGAATGCGGGCTTGCGCTAACCACTCTCCTTCGGAAAATCTCCTGTTCCAAACTAGAAATGATTAAACTACTTCATAGGCTCTTTCTCAATACATATGATTATTATAAAATATTATATCCCAGAATTATTTAGAAAAAATATGAAAATTATTATTATTATTATTAGTGGATTATTATTATTATTATTAGGTATATTATTATAAATATGTTTAATTATCATCTCATTATGTGAGAATCCACATGTTCGAACCTTCGAATATGGAAAAAATATCCATTCCTCAACAAAAATAATTATTAACTTTTACAGTAACATCGGCTGATTACCGTGATTTCCCAAAAATATGAAATATTCAAATGTTGTTTGAGTCTTCAGTCTTTTGACTGGTTTGATGCAGCTCTCCATGCCTCCCTGTCCTGAGCTAATCGTTTCATCTCTACATAGCTACCACACCCTACATCCGAGGCAATCTGTTTAACATATTCTAACCTTGGTCTACCCCTACAGTTCTTGTCCTCGACCCTTCCTTCCATAACTAAGCTTGCAATTCCTGGGTGTCTTAGTAGGTGTCCTACCAACCTATCTCTTCTCTTCATTAGCAGTCGCCAGAAACATCTCTCCTCTCCCACTCGTCTTAATACCTCTTTGTTTGTAACCCTATCTACCCATCTGATCTTCATCATTCTCCTGTAGCACCACATTTCAAATGCTTCAATTCTCCTCTTTTCTGCTGCACCAATAGTCCAAGTTTCACTTCCATAGAGCGCCACGCTCCAGACAAAGGCTTTCAAAAATGACTTCCTAATACCTAAATCTATATTCGATGTCAGCAGATTCCTTTTTTGTAGAAATGCTTTCCTTGCCTGAGCCAACCTACTTTTTATATCCTCTTTGCTTCGTCCATCACTGGTTATTCTGCTTCCTAAGTAACAGAAATCTCCTACTTCCTTCAGCTTTTCACCTGCCAATTTGATCTCCATAGAGGTTTCTGATTTATTTCGGCTGCATTCCAGTATTTTTGTTTTACATTTATTAATTTTCATCATGAATTCTTTCCGTAAGACGGAGTCCATACCATTCAAAAACTCATTCAAATCCTCAGGCTTGTTGGCCAAGATGACGATGTCATCAGCAAATCTCAGAGTTGAAATTATTTCTCCTTGAATCTTCACTCCCACTTTAAATTTTTCTCTAATTTCCTTTATTGCTTGTTCAATGTAAAGATTGAAAAGTATGGGTGATAAGTTGCAGCCTTGCCTTACACCTTTCTGAATACCAGCTTCTCTCTCATGTCCTTCAACTCGAATGACTGCTGTCAGGTTTCTGTATAGATTGTATATCACCCTCCTATCCCTGTACTTTATTCCAATCGATTTCAAAATGTCAAACAATTTAGTCCAATCAACGTTATCAAAAGCCTTTTCTAAGTCTACAAAAGCCATGAACGTTCTCTTATCTTTCCTTATTCTACCTTCCAAAATCAGCCTAAGACTTAGTACAGCTTCCCTTGTTCCTACATTTCTCCTGAAACCAAACTGGTCTTCACCCAACTCCGTTTCTATCTGGCTCTCAATCCTCTTGTAAATTATTCTAGACAGGATCTTTGAAGCATGAGTAATCAAGCTGTTTGTACGATAATCTTCACATCTGTCAGCTCCCACTTTCTTTGGTATAGGGATGATTACATTCTTCTTGAAATCAGGGGATACCTCACCTCTCTCATAAATCCTACACACCAAGTGAAATAACCTGATCAGACCTTCCTCTCCTATGCAGCGTAGCAACTCAATCGGTATATCATCTATGCCTGGTGCTTTGTTCCTGCTTAAGTCTTCCAAAGCTCTATCAAATTCTGATCTCAATATTAAATCTCCTTTCGCATCCTCATCAATTTCCTCCTCCCTTTCCATTACATGATTCTCAATCTCCTTTCCCTTATACAAACTCTCTATGTAAGCTTTCCATCTCTTAACCTTTTCATCCCTATCTGTTAGAGGCTTTCCATTTGTGTCCTTAATATTACAGCACTTAGTCTTCTTCTCCCCAAAAATATTCTTAATCCTTCGATGAGCTGTGTCTACTTTTCCTAATTTCAGACAATTTTCTATACCAGCTCATTTCTCTTTCAACCATTCTTCTTTCGCTTCCTTGCACTTCTTGTTAATATTCAAATAAATGCTCGAAATGCTCGGTCATCGATCCTAAACTGTTCTGAGTGCTGAAAATACTCAGAATAACTCTAATATGTCTTGCGTAAATCATTGCAAGATTTAAATACGAAGAAAAATAAATGTGTTGGTCATCTGCAGAAAAATAGTTTGTTCCAATTAGCTAGGCATAATATAATTCAAATGTGGCTTACATTTCTTGATGGTCTTGAAGCGTAGCGAACCTGGTCTGAACCAGATTTATCCATAGACATACCCTATCGGACAAGCACGTATAATCCTTGTATCGGCCGCCATTATATACCCACAATCCATCTAGTCAGACATAGTGGTAGTATCTCTTGACGTTTGAATTAACTGTTGTTCCATTTTAATATGGGCTTCTATCAAAGCCATAACAGTTTGTTTAAATGGGGTCAGATCTAAGTGATCTATTCTTAGATATGTCAGTTGTAACATAACTCACGGTAATCTTATCAATACAAGAAGACACTGACAGTCTAATCAATCAACGGCTGTTCTGAAGATCGTTCCCTGGGCATGGTTTAACACCATCTACCATGCGCTAAGCAACCTGTAGTTTCCCTTGCGTAGACTAATGAACACCACCGTGATAGACTGGTCTTCAGTGTACTGATGGATCGAAGTGGTTAACAAGTTACCAATATGAAAACTGACTGAAATGGACTTAAACATCCAAGTATTAGGTTATTTACTGGACTGTGACAAAGTACTAATTCTAGACAAAGTCTAGCATATGTCCACGTAGAAACATAAATATTTCCACTAATGTCTGTAGAAAAAAAATTCAATCACCTCAGTGATTCTCCTCGCCGGAAACTTACTAAGTTCCACTTCGTAGCGCAGCACTTTTTGTGACTATCACAACTTTGAAAATTACTTCTGCGTAGATCCGGCAACCATGTGCCTTGGCTCAGCGTAGCAGCAACTTGCTCGGCAAGTGCTTGTGTTGGAATGAGCTATCGATGCCTCGGCCGGCCGGCTTTTATTCAAAACTGCCAGGGTCACGCGTCATCAGCTGATATCTGGAAATCCTCATATCTCTGGTATCCCTGGTCCGATTTACTTGATACTAATTGCATTCTCTTTCATTTGGCCGTGCCAGTAATCTGATCCCAGTCTCAAGTCTCTACTCCATGGTTAACTATTTAATCAATAAATAGCCTCGACCTCTGCTATTACTCGCTACGTCACTTGACATGCAAGTATCGGTAAATTCTTTCCAATTGCTTCGAGAAGCAATGTAGCGCGATACTCAAATATCTCAACTTTCAAAAGCGGCTGTAGCCTTTCCCTTGATATCTAGGTGTCTGAATCTTGGAATACCCATTCCTAGAGTTGGGCACATCCACCCCACACCTAGCAAAAAATAAAAATTGAATTTTTTTTATTTTTCCTATCTACACATTAAATTATCTGGTTCTTGAATAATAAATCTTCAAATTCGATGCATTATAAGTTCCCACGATGTTACCAGTTCGTGTATTGGCGACTTCATAGCTTCCATTGTTGTTTACTTCCACAATACGATATGGTCCAGCGTAAAGGCTTGTCAACTTCGAGTACACTCGATTTTGCACGTCAGATGGTGTAGGTCTTTTCACTAAAACAAGAGTTCCTACGCGCAAGGGTCTGCGAAAACGCTTTCCTCTCACTCTGCGCTCTCTTTTCTCAGCTTGGCTCCTCAACTTGTCTAAAGCTAGAGTTTCCCTCATCTGACGACTTGGTTCAATCTCAGGTGGAATAGAGATGATTCGATCCCATAATCTTGTTGGTTTAATTCCATGATGATGCAACATGGGAATCTGTCCAGTACTCTCATGAATTGTAGAGTTGATGGATTCGGATGCTAAAGAGAGAACATCCATCCATTTCCAATGCTCATTTGGACAATAGAGGCGGCAAAATTTTGCTATTTCAGCCATCACGCGTTCTGCTGGATTGCTCTCTGGATGTCTAATAGAACAAAACAATTGTCTTATCCCAAGATTATTCATGATGGTTCGAAATTCTAAAGATGTAAATTGAGGTCCACGATCTGATAAAAGGAATTCCGGTTTGCCTGCTTCCGGAATTACGCTGTCTCTAATTCTCTTCGCACAATATTTTGCGTTTGCCTTCTGAATCGGATGCAACATAGTGTATTTGCTGAAAACATCCATGGTCACCAGAATATATCAGTTTCCTCTTTTAGACTTTGGGAGAGGACCATATAAATCAGTCGCGAAGATTTCGCAAGGCTTAGAAGGAATAATAGGCCTTGGTAATTCTCTCAATAATCTGGAATTATGTTTACTCCTTTGGCATAAGTCGCATTCTCGAATAGTGTTCCTGACAGTTTGTCGCATTCGCTCCCACGAAAATTTCTCTAGAATCATGTTGACCGTCTTATCTACTCCCGCATGACCTGCGATTCGATGTGCCATCCAGATAATGAGTTTTTGCATTCGTGGAGGTATCACTACTCTCAGCTTCGTATGGTCGGGATCTGCAAACTTGTAGATTCAACCATCTAACATCATAAAATCTCTTGAAATTCTTTCAGTTTCCACAAAATCATCATCATTTGGATCCATGTCTCCCTGTAGAAAACGAAAAATGTTTCTAAGACGCCGGTCTCTCCTCTGGGATAAATGCAACAATCTTAACCTTCTCAAGGTATCCTCATCCTCCTGCATCAGGTTAACTTGAAAAACCTTAGATGTAGACTCCACTGCTCTACTCAATAAATCAGCTCCAACGGTCAACTTTCCAGGAGTGTGTTCAATAACTAGGTTGAATTGTTGAATAAAAAGTGACCATCTAGTTATCCTATCACTGGCAAAGTTTGTTCTCAAGATAAACTCCAATGCGTGGTGATCAGTCCTCACAATGACTGAATGTCCAATTAACATTTTCTTCCACGACTCCAACGCGAAAATTACAGCAAGTGCTTCTAACTCTGTGGTGTAATAATTCCTTTCTGATGGACGAAGTTTCCTGCTAATGAACGCCAGGTAATGTCTCTTGTGATCTTCATCTTCTTGAAGAAGAATATCTCCAATCCCTACGGTGGATGCATCAGATTCTATGATGAAATTCTTGGTAAAGTCAGGATACTCCAATTTCACGCTGTTTACCAATAACCTCTTGGCATCTTGAAATGATTGTTCACAATCTTCATCCCATTTCCATTTGTATCCTTTCCTTAATAATTCCTGCAATGGCGCTACCGTCTTGGTGAAGTTTGGACAATGCCCTGCAAAGAATTGGCATGTCCCGAGAAAACTGCGGACATTCTTCACTCTAGTAGGTCTAGGGAAATTTGCAATTGCCTGTATCTTCGTCTCATTGGGACGGTATCCTTCTCCATCCAAAATATGGCCCAAAACTTTTATTTCCTTTCGAAAGAACTGACATTTTCGAAAGTTTACTTTAAAATTCGCTTTTCTCAAATCTGCGAATAACATCTGAAGATGTAACAAATGTTCCTCTTTAGTCTCGGATGCAATTAAGATATCATCTAAATAACGAATTGCTATCTCTTTTACTTCAGGACTCAATTTTTTTTCCAGTGCTCTGATCAAAACAGATCCAGATGTTTTGACTCCAAATGGTAGACGGCGGAATACATATGTCTGCTGGTCAAACATAAATCCTGTATACTTCTTAGAATCTTCACTAAGCCTAATGTGATGGTAGGGCGAAGTGTGATCAATATTAGAGAACCAGACCTTGCCTTGGAATTTCCTTAACAGTTCCCTAATGATTGGTGGTCTGTCATACTCTGGCAATAATCTTGAATTCAAATTTCGCGCGTCTAAACATAGTCTCAGACTTCCATCTTGCTTAGACACTACTGCTAATGGATTGACATAAGATGTAGTATACTTTTCAATCACATTGTTGCTTTCCATCTCCTTGATAAGCACTTTTACCCTTTCTCGATGATTTTCCGCTACCGGATACAATTTAGCATGAAAAGGTGCATCATCATTTACACGAATATGATATTCAAAATCTTCAATTTCACCAGGTATAATATCAAAAATATCGTGATACTCTTCCAAAACTTTCCCTAGCTCTGGGGACTCCTTCTCAGTGTAGACTTCTCTTCCTTCAGCTTCATGAAAAATCAGAGACCATTGAGCATCTCCCTCGATGTCTTCCTCTTCTTTTCCCTCGAAGTTAATCTCTTCGGTATTCTTGAATTTGATCGTCTCTGTCTTCATGTCTATCACTGCTTGATATTTCTGAATGAAATCTGCTCCCAAATATCATGTCAAAAGCCATGTCCTTCATTACTACAAACACATGTCGAAAATCATGTCCTCCAATCGTAATACATAAGCATAATTGTGTTTTACACAGAGATATTTTGTTGGGTATTATTCCTTGGATCTTAATTCCTGATACTGGAATCTCCTCTAAATTCTCTTTGAGCTTCCACAGAATATAAAGGTTCTCACTCACCAGACAAAGCATAGCCCCAGTATCAATCAAAGTATCGACAGGCATACCGAATACTTCGCATGATATGATTGGCATTCTAATTCTTGTACCCATTTCTTTCCGTTCGTCATTCTGTTGAATTAAGTCATCATCCTCTGCTTGCCATTTAATAATTCTGGAAGTGAAAGTGTTCAAAATTCTATCTTCTACTGTGAATTCGAAGTTTTTTTTTCGTTACCATTCCCCCGGGATTGTTGTGTTCCCGATGGACCTGGTTCATTGGGCCTCTGCTCCAAAAATTGCAAGTTATCTTGGTGTCTTGCTTCCAAGTTCTTCCTCGTCTCCTTGTTGAACTCTTCATTGGACTGACGAGTATCCACATTCCCTCTGTTATTGTAGTTGTTTCTACCATAGTATCTTCTTTCCTGGTACCTTCCTTGATTATCCCGTGGCCTTCTCCATCGAGTATTGTATCGATTTCCACCATCCGGTCTCGCATAAGGCTTGTAACTGTATCTGTTACTGTACTGATTCCATCCTCTCTTATTTGAATCTTCCCTCGGTGTTTTCTCTTCTCGCCCCTCTCGAATCTCTCGAGGTGTTTGAGAATAACTATCGGCCATAACAGCGTACACAGCGTTGTTATTCTTTCCTCCCTTCTGATGGAAGAATTGAGCGTTCGTATGATCCAGCTTCTGTAATACTTCGTCAAATTGCTCCATATTATAGATATCAGCAGCGATCAAAGTCCTTTGGACGTCTGCTGGAAACTGACGTATCAATGCAGTAATCAATTCGCTATCTGGCATCGGCGGATCTAAATGTTGAAGTTTAGAAAGCTGGCCAGAAAAGTACGTTGAGTATCGAGTAGGTTGTGACGTCGAGAATCTCTTCGAATATAACTCTGCTCTGACTTGCTTTTGGGTTTCCGGGGACCAAAACTTTTTCAATAGCCCACGAGAAAACTCCTCAAAAGTGGTTAGAGTGGATCTAAAGGCTCTAAACCAAAGAAGTGCAGGACCTTCCAAAAACTTCCCTATCACTCGGATCTGTCTTTCTTTAGGGATCTTGGAATCTTTCAGGTAATCCCCTGCTTCTCTCAAAAATTCCACGGGTGTCACAGAATCTCGCCCTGAAAATTTAGAAGGCTTATCTTCTACATTCTTAAATACAGTTATGGGGTTGGATTGAAATACTGTCCTGACCTCATCCTGTGTTTGACTATCCGTTTCTCTAGCTGCTCCTAGATTTATATGTATCTGTTCCTTTCCCCTTACATTTGGCATTTTCAACAGATGGTCAGACTGTTTCTCGTCCTTGATTTGAGTTTTCATAGCCTCAAGTTCCTTCTGGTTTTCTTCTGCCATTTTCTTAATTGCTTCAGTTACTTTACAATTCTCCTTAACATCAATGGATATCTGGTTCATAACAGCCTCATGACTTTTCAATGACCCTGTCATATCTGAGATGTCCTTCTGAGTTGCTTGGATATCTTTGGAAATTACTTGAATATGGGATGACAAAGATTCCCTAATCTCCTTGATTCCCTCTTAATTCTCCAGCTTGAGTGTGTCTTTAATTTCATTGACAACTGTGGTTTTAATTTCAGTTTGCAATTCATTAATCACACCTTCTCTTATTTCTCCCATTACAAGTTCTTTGAATTGTTCTGTCAACCGTTGAACAACTAGAATTCCCATCTCATTACTCTCCTTCTTCACTCTGACTTCTAGGTTGATCATGTCTTCTCCAACTTTCCTAAGACCATGTTCTATCCTATCAGCTAAGCTTTGTGATCGAAGATCGGCATCGCGAAATTTATCGTCCATTAAACTTGCGTTAGTAGCTAATGAAGTTTCGAGCTCATGTGTTTTTTCGCATAATTTATTCATTTTACTTTCAAGTGTCATTTTCAAAATTTCAGAATTCTCTTTAAATTTACTTTCCATAGAATTAAATTTACTATTTAAATTTTCTTTCAAATTGTCTTTTAAAGAATCAGAACTTTCTTTAAGTTTATCATTTAAACTTTCTTTAAGTTTATTTTCTAAAGAATCAGAATTTTCCTCAAGTTTTTCATCTAAACTTTCTTTTAATTTATCTTTTAACCTGCTTTCTAAAGAATCAGAATTTTCTTTAAGTTTATTTTCTAAAGAATCAGAATTTTCTTTAAGTTTATCGTTTAAACTTTCTTTAAGTTTATCAGAATTTTCTTTAAGTTTATCAGAATTTTCTTTAAGTTTCCTTTCCAAAGCCTCAGTATTTTCTTTCATAATGGCTGCTACACGCAGTCCAGCTTCTTTGGAACTCCCTTCCTAACTCTTCATCATTCTCATCATTTCTTCCATAATTTTCAATTATTATTCAAAGCTTAGGGGTATACAATATTGGCAAACACAAGCTTATAACTAGAACAAGAAATATGAATAGCTAATTGGAACACCCTAATAAAATGAGATTTGTCGTAATGTCGACGTGATGGAAAAACAAAATTCTCTACTTTTACGAATTACATTTACCACAATATCACAAGAAAAATATGCAAGTTCTCAAATATCCTCCACCTGGATTCTAATAATGCGTATGTCCAGTCATCGAACGTTTACTACTGAAATTACTTGCCGCCCTAATGGTTAAGCCATTATCAAAAATAATCAAACCAATTCTAATTATTAATCCAGTTAAATTTTTAATTTTCCCCACTAATTGGGTTTCCTACTAATTTATTCATCCAAACCAGACATCTCTCAACTCCCAAAATATTTCTATAAAAATTATCACAATTTAAATCGGCATGCGATTGACCATGTCTAAATCGAGACCCACGTTCGAAGCCATTTCTCTCTCTATCCTATTTTATGTGCCCGTTTAGACCGGAGTCCGCACGACCACATATGCATTTTACCAATAATCAGTCAGCACGAGAGTCAAAATATCCCGGAGCGCCAGATGGGTTAAAGCAAATCGCAAAAACGACATTAAATGAAAAAAATGCTGTACTGATTTTTGGCTCAATGCAACAATAAGGATAGAAGGAGATTCAATTGGGTATAACACATCCTGTAAAATTATCTCAGTTTATTTTGAATTTAAACTTGACTGCAAAAATGCTCAAAGCAGCATCATCCACGTGTGGCGACCCACACTCCTATTTACACAATATACAGAAATTTTCCAAACACATTTGACAATTATTTTTTGGAAACACAAGTCTGATTGTCAGTCCTGTAGACTGTGTTCCAAAATTATGTATGATTAAATCCAGTTCAAATTTAATTGTCTCTACTGGAAATATCGTAGTTCACTGTTTGAATTTTTACATAATATTAACACTCGTAGAATAAATGTTCATAGAATTTTTAACTTTCACTTATTTTTCCCAGTTTCAAAAATATATTGTCGAAAAATATTATTATCATTGAAGCAACACAAATTATTTACACATATTAATAACATCTGAAAAGTATTTGACCTTGAGCATAGCATCGAAGAACTGTGCGAAGTACAACAAAAATTAATTGTTCTTCCGACATTAAACATTCGAGAAGTGACTCGATTATGAACTTCAAGTTCCAAACAAAATATATGATTTCTGAATCATCAACTTGATCAATAAATGGTTGAACCATTCAACTATTTGATTTTTCACTTGGAATCATTATTATGAAAAATATTTATATTTGTGGCCCTTTTAGTAACTTTCACAACTTGCAATTCTTCAACAGAATGCGGAAATAAGAATTGTAGCTTCATAATAAATTCATTTAGTTCATGGCACTAGGATTGAAAATATCCTTCAAATTATTCGTGGTTATAGAATTATTTTTAATTGGCAGTGGCCCATTCTATTATTTGTGTAAGAACACAATATTACAACAACAACGGCAAAGGTCTTCCTCTGAAGAAGAAGAAACTACTATCATGACAAATCCGGGTTCTAGCAAAATCAAAGTCTAAATGGAATTCGTAAACAAGGTTGAAATAAGAACTGATGGTTTCTAAGAAATAACCTTCGGGTCATTCATACGACGAAATGTGTGGTTCCAATACTCCTATAAACCTGAGCCATCGAACCTGCTATTTGATTGATGCTCGAAAAAACCTCCTCATTCCTGCGACTTAAACATGCGCACCTGGGAATGGCATTTCAACTACTCCACACACATAAATTTTCTTCCCAAAATTTATACAATAAATCAAGCCTCTGCTTGTTATCAACACTGGAAGATTAATAAACTTACAAGTTTATTTTATTTTACCATTCAGTTCAACCCGTGAATTTACCATACTTATGAAAATCTTTATTTCACTTTCGAGTGTATTTACGTCATGATTTTATATAAATACAAAAATATCCTAATTGATACAAATATCATTTGCTTCCCGTTTCATGCCTCTCCGTGTTATCTGAAAAATATACTTTGCTCATTGCAAAAATCAACTGTTCAACCAGAACTGAAATGTTGGTTGAATGCGGGCTTGCGCTAACCACTCTCCTTCGGAAAATCTCCTGTTCCAAACTAGAAATGATTAAACTACTTCATAGGCTCTTTCTCAATACATATGATTATTATAAAATATAATATCCCAGAATTATTTAGAAAAATTATGAAAATTATTATTATTATTATTAGTGGATTATTATTATTATTAGGTATATTATTTTAAATATGTTTAATTATCATCTCATTATGTGAGAATCCACATGTTCGAACCTTCGAATATGGAAAAAATATCCATTCCTCAACAAAAATAATTATTAACTTTTACAGTTACATCGGCTGATTACCGTGATTTCCCAAAAATATGAAATATTCAAATAAATGTTCGTTATGCTCGGTCATCGATCCTAAACTGTTCTGAGTGCTGAAAATACTCAGAATAACTCTATTATGTCTTGCGTAAATCATTGCAAGATTTAAATACGAAGAAAAATAAATGTGTTGGTCATCTGCAGAAAAATAGTTTGTTCCAATTAGCTAGGCATAATATAATTCAAATGTGGCTTACATTTCTTGATGGTCTTGAAGCGTAGCGAACCTGGTCTGAACCAGATTTATCCATAGACATGCCCTATCGGACAAGCACGTATAATCCTTGTATCGGCCGCCATTATATACCCACAATCCGTCTAGTCAGACATAGTGGTAGTATCTCTTGACGTTTGAATTAACTGTTGTTCCATTTTAATATGGGCTTCTATCAAAGCCATAACAGTTTGTTTAAATGGGGTCAGATCTAAGTGATCTATTCTTAGATATGTCAGTTGTAACATAACTCACGGTAATCTTATCAATACAAGAAGACACTGACAGTCTAACCAATCAACGGCTGTTCTGAAGATCGTTCCCTGGGCATGGTTTAACACCATCTACCATGCGCTAAGCAACCTGTAGTTTCCCTTGCGTAGACTAATGAACACCACCGTGATAGACTGGTCTTCAGTGTACTGATGGATCGAAGTGGTTAACAAGTTACCAATATGAAAACTGACTGAAATGGACTTAAACTTCCAAGTATTAGGTTATTTACTGGACTGTGACAAAGTACTAATTCTAGACAAAATCTAGCATATGTCCACGTAGAAACATAAATATTTCCACTAATGTCTGTAGAAAAAAAAATTCAATCACCTCAGTGATTCTCCTCGCCGGAAACTTACTAAGTTCCACTTCGTAGCGCAGCACTTTTTGTGACTATCACAACTTTGAAAATTACTTCTGCGTAGATCCGGCAACCATGTGCCTTGGCTCAGCGTAGCAGCAACTTGCTCGGCAAGTGCTTGTGTTGGAATGAGCTATCGATGCCTCGGCCGGCCGGCTTTTATTCAAAACTGCCAGGGTCACGCGTCATCAGCTGATATCTGGAAATCCTCATATCTCTGGTATCCCTGGTCCGATTTACTTGATACTAATTGCATTCTCTTTCATTTGACCGTGCCAGTAATCTGATCCCAGTCTCAAGTCTCTACTCCATGGTTAACTATTTAATCAATAAATAGCCTCGACCTCTGCTATTACTCGCTACGTCACTTGACATGCAAGTATCGGTAAATTCTTTCCAATTGCTTCGAGAAGCAATGTAGCGCGATATTCAAATATCTCAACTTTCAAAAGCGGCTGTAGCCTTTCCCTTGATATCTAGGTGTCTGAATCTTGGAATACCCATTCCTAGAGTTGGGCACAGGACGGCTTCGGTGGCGTAGGTTGTAGCATGCTGAGCGTCTATGCGCAAAATCTCGGGTTCAAACCCGGCCGAAGTCGTCGGATTTTTAAGAGCGTTAAAAGTCCCTCAGTATGCATTCCTTCGGAGGGGAAGGATATCCGCCGCGCTCATGTCATAGATTTATGACATGTAAAAGGACTTTCCACTAACTACAATTGTGTGAAGCTAAATTTGTAGGTTAGATTTGATTACCACTCTAAGTTCCAACATTCGTCGCCAGGTGCTGGTATTTAATACAATAATCATTTTATTTGTAAATACAGTATATCCTAAGCCACCTCAATAAGAACAAAACCTATAGGCTAAGAGTTGGAACGGGACACACTCAGACTCTTGAAGCAAAACTGAGCTATGCGAGTTCGACTCCCACCTCAGCTATCCTGGAAGTGGTTTTCCGTGGTTTCCCTCTTCTACTACAGGCATGTGCCGGGATATGTTCTTAAGGTTACCACGTACTCTTACACGATGAAAAAGTCTATTTTTGTGGCATAAATTTACTAAGAATTTTCTGGGTTTATGCTAAAGGTACTGTGCCCAACTCTAGGAATGGGTATTCCAAGACTCAGACACCTAGATATCAAGGGAAAGGCTACAGCCACTTTTGAAAGTTGAGATATTTGAATATCGCGCTCCATTACTTCTAGAATGGAATGGAAACTTTGTGCAGCCAAGAGCATGTTAAGTGACGTAGCGAGTAGTAGCAGAGGTCGAGACTATTTGTAGATTAAATAGTTAGCTACGGAGTAGAGACTTGAGACGTGGATTAGATTACTGGCACGGCCAAATGAAAGAGAATGCACTTAGTCTCAAGTGAATCGGACCAGAGACACCGGAGATATGACGATTTCAGCGTGATCCAGCGTGGACCCGACCGTTTTGAATAATAGCCGACCGGTCCAAGCATCATCAGCTCACTTCGAACCAAGCTCTTGCATGTCAAGGTGCTGCTGCTACGTTGAGCCAAGGCACATGGTTGCCGGATCTACGCAGAAGATATCTTTAAATTGTGATAATCACAAAAGTGCTACGATATGTGTGGAACATAGTAAGATTCAGGCAGAGGGAATCACTAAGGTGATTGTTATTTTTCTACGGACACTGGTGAAATACTTTATTTCTATATGGACATATGCTAGACTTTGTCTAGAAAGTACTTTGTCACAGTCCAGTAATAATAATTCAATACTTGGATATTTTAATCCAATTAGTCGGTTTCATAAATTGTAACTTGATAACCACTCCGATCTTTCAGTATATTGAAGGCCAGTCTATCACGGTGTTGTTCATTAGCCGACAAAGGGAAACTATAAGTTGCTTCGCGCATGATAGATGGTGATAAACAATGCCCAGGGAACGATCTTCAGAACAGCCGTTGATTGATTTAGACTGTCAGTGTTTTCTTGTACTGAAAAGATTACCGTGAGTTATGTTACAACTGACGTATTTGAGAATAGATCATTTAGATCTGACCCCATTTAAGCGAACTGCTATGGATTTCATTGAAGCCAATATTAAAATGGATCAGCAGTTACTACAAACTTCAAGAAATATTTCACTATGTCGTGTTAGACAGATTGTGGGTATATAATGGCGGCCGATACAAGGATTAGACGTGCGTGTCCAATAGGGCATGTGTATGGATAAATCTGGTACAGACCAGGTTCACTACGCTTCAAGACCAACGAGAAATGTAAGCCACATTTGAATTTTATTTTATGCCTAGCTAATTGGAACAAACTCATTTTCTGGAGATGACCAACACATTTGTTTTTCTTCGTATTTAAATCTTGCAATGATTTACGCAAGACATATTAGAGTTATTCTGAGTATTTTCAGCACTCAGAACAGTTTAGGATCGATGACCGAGCATAACGAGCATTTATTTGAATGTTTCATAATTTTTTGATAATCACGGTAATCAACCGAGATAACTGTAAAAGTTAATAATTATTTGTTGAGAAATGGATATTTTATCCATATTCGAAGAATCGAACATGTGGATTCTCACATAATGAAATAATAATTAAACACATTTACAATAATATAAATAATAATAATAATAATAATCCACTAATAATAATAATAATAATGATTTTCATAACTTTTCTAAATAATTCTTGGATCTTATATTTTCTAATAATCAGATTCATTGAGAGAGAGCTTATGAAGTAGTTTAATCATTTCTAGTTTGGAACAGGTGATTTTCCGAAGGATAGTGGTTAGCGCAAGTCCACATTCAACCAACATGACAGTTCTGGTTGAACAGTTAATATTTGCAATGAGCAAAGTATATTTTCTGATAACACGGAGAGGCTTTAAACGGGAAGCAAATGATATTTGTATCAATTAAGATATTTTTGTATTTATATAAAATCATGACGTAGATACACATTCGAAAGTGAAATATAGAGTATCATAAGTGTGGTAAATTCACGATTTGAACTGAATGGTAAAATAAAATAAACTTGTAAGTTTATAAATCTTCCAGTGTTGATAATAAGCAGAGGCTTGATTTATTGTATAAATTTTGGGAAGAAAATTTATGTGTGTGGAGTAGTTGAAATGCCATTCCCAGGTGCGCATGTTTAAGTCGCAGGAATGAGGAGGTTTTTATTTGAGCATCAATCAAATAGCAGGTTCGATGACTCAGTGTTAAAGAAGGAGTATTGGAACTACACATTGCGTCGTATGAATGACCCAAATGTTATTTCTTAAAACCGTCAGTTCTTATTTCAACCTTGTTTACGGATTCCATTAAGACTTTGATTTTGCTAGAACCCGGATTTGTCATGATAGTATTTTATTCTTCTTCAGAAGAAGACCTTTGCCGTTGTTGTTGGAATATTGTGTTCTTATAACAATAATAGAATGGGCCACTGCCAATTAAAAATAATTCTATAACCACGAATAATTTGAAGGATGTTTTCAATCCTAGTGTCATGAACTAAATGAATTTATTATGAAGCTACAATTCTTATTTCCGCATTCTGTTTAAGAATTGCAAATTGTGAAAGTTACTAAAATTGCCACAAATATAAATATTTTTCTTAATAATGATTCCAAGCGGAAAATCGAATAGTTGAATGGTCCAACAATTTATTGATCAAGTTGATGATTCAGAAATCATATATTTTGTTAGGAACTTGAAGTTCATAATCGAGTCACTTCTCGAAACGTTAAAGTCAGAAGAACAATTAATTTTGATGTGCTTCGCTCAGTTCTTCGATGCTATGCTCAAAGGTCAGATACTTTTCAGATGTTGTTATTAATATGTGTACATATTTTGTGTTGATTCAGAGATAATAATATTTTTTGATAATATTTTTTTAAACTGGAAAAATAAGTGAAAGTTAAAAATTCTATGAACAATTATTCTACGAGTGTTAATATTATGTAAAAATTCAACCAGTGAATTACAGTATTTCCAGTAAAGACAATTAAATTTGAACTGGATTTAATCATAAATAATGGATATAATTTTGGAACACAGTCTACAGGACTGATAATCAGACTTGTGTCTCCAAAGATAATTGTCCAATGTGTTGGAAAATTTCTGTACATTGTGTAAATAGTAATGTGGGTCGCCACACATGAATGATGCTGCTTTGAGCATTTTATTTTGCTGTCAATTTTAAATTCAGAATAAAATGAGATAATTTTACATGATGTGTTATGCCCAGTTGAATCTCCTTCTATCCTTATTGTTGCATTGAGCCAAAAATCAGTAAAGCATTTTTTTCATTTGATGTCGTTTTTGCGATTAGCTTTAACCCATCTGGCGCTCCGGGATATTTTGACTCTCGTGCTGACTGATTCTTGGTAAAATGCATATGTGGTCGTGCGGACTCCGGTCTAAACGGGCACAGTACAGCTATGATTCTTGTCACATATAAGAAGCGGTATATTATGAGCTATTTTTGACCATGTAGTGCTACTTTGCTTTTATAGGATGTGTGAAATGAATACAAATTTTGACAGATACATTTTCAAAAAAAATGTTGTATAAGTTGCTTCAGGTACTCAGTTCTTTTTCAAATAAATATTCTCGAATTTTGTTCACATACTTGGAATGGATCATGGCAGATTAGTTACCACTTTGTTTCATTATTATTGGGACAGAATGCAAGAAAAAAATCCGAACTCTTTTTTTTTAATTTATTCAAAAATATGTATCAATTTTTCTCTTCCCAATCCATGCCTACTATGTGTTGGAAGTAAAACAAGTAGTTCCGTGAAGAACTATACAGCCTATTTTCATATATCCTGCTCATGTTAATTGTCTCTATCAACATACAAAATTTCAGTTTAATTGCTCTAACAGGATCGTAGATATTGAGAAACGTCTAAATATTTTATATGGTCGCCAGGATGGATTTTTATTTTTGTACTATTACATTAAGATTATTGTGTACGTGTGGTATTCAAACTTCAATCGCATGATTAGAACACAAGAAGTAAAAACGAGATTTTGAAAGTACGCACACCAGCCATCTTGTGATTATGCAAACAATTGAAATAAATTACATGCCAGTGGATCAACATTTGTATAAGCATTTAACGTGCAACGTTTCGCGGCCCCCGGATAGTTAATTCGCGAGAAACGTCCATTTAAATATGTATAATTCGCGTCGCCGCCATGTGGGATTTCTGCTCACCAGGTTACTGAAAGTCCTATAGGTGAACATATGTTCATAGTCTCTATGAACATAAAAAAAGTCAGTTTGGTTGCTGTAAAACATTCATAGATATTGAGAACCGTCTAAATATTTCGGAAGCTCGCCATTTAGGATTGTTAAATGTATAGGCCATAGAGTTATGTACCATTCAAGGACAATTATTGCCTAGCTTCACTAATCAAACTTTCACTTCGGTTGCATGATTACGACACAGGAATAAAAACTTAATTTAAAAATTTCGCACAGCCGCCATCTTGAGGTTATGTAAACAATTGAATTCAATTAGATGGCAGTGCATTACAATCTGCAAAATCATTTACTGTACCACATTTCACTGGGCTCAGAGAGTTAAATCACGAGAAAAGTCTATTATAATATTTCAAATTCGCTTGGTCGCCATGTTCGTTTTGTACTTTACAGGTTTATGAAATATACATAGGTTAACTTGTATCAGTACCCTTTATCACCGTACAAAATTGCATGATGATATCTGTAATAGTTCCGGAGATATAGAATGCCAGTGAAATAATTCGCACAGCCGCCATTTTTAGGTTATGTAAACAATTGAACTAAATTAGACTCCAGTGCATTACAATGTGTACAAACATTTGCTGTACCAAGTTTCATTACGTTTGGATAGTTAAATCGCGAGAAATGTCTATTTAAAAGTCTCAATTTCGCTTGACCGCCATGTTGGATTTTTAGTCACCAGGTTTTTGAAAGTCTCATAGGTGAACTTCTAGTAGTGCCCTTTATCACCGTACACAATTTCAGGGCGATATCGGTAATAGTTTCGGAGATATTGAATGCTAGTGAAATATTTTGCACAGCCGCCATGTTGGATTGGTGAGTCGTAACAAAATTTGAAGGGCACGGTCGAGGTCGCCGGGAATAGTGCTATGAACTTACCGAGTTTCATTGAAATCGCTCCAGCTGTTTAGATTTTATTAGGGACACACACACACACACACACACACACACACACACCTCACACACACGCACGCACGCACGCACACACACACACGCACACACACACGGACAGAAGGTGATCTCATAAGCCTATTTTTTCAAAATTGAAAATAGGCTAAAAATAGGTTAACATTCAAGTACCTCATTAGGCAAGTAATTGTAAAAATATAGCCCTCTATCTTAAGTGGTTTCCTAGTTATTGGTACCTAAACATGAAAAATGAGTATTAACGGAAAACAGCTGGCAAAGTTAAAAGTGTATTATTCAGAGCATGGGACGCTAATTTAAAAAATCGAATTTAAGGTAGATATAGACATCAAAACCCCAACAAACTATATATATTAAGATTCAGAAAAGAATGAAGAATTTTATGGCGCCAAAATAAAAAAAATCGAATTTTTCATCATGCAAGAGTAGTCTACGTGGTACCACGGCCACCTCCTTCCCAACTCTCATGTGAATTACAAAAATACACACACTACTACAGACAACATACAGTAAATACCAAGGCTATTAGACGTATGCCTTCCTTTGGAGGGGAAGTAAAGCCGCTGGTCCCATATCATAGATTTATGGCATGTAAAAGAACCTTCCACTAACTATACACTTGCGTGCAGCTAAATTGTAGTTTATATTTGACTAACGCTCTTAGGTTCAACGAACGTTGAAATTGCGGTGGCATCTAGTGACCAAGTTCAGAACTAGTTGTCGTTGACGATGGCGTTTGGTTGCAAAAGTAGGAACAACTTGAAAATTGAATGTCTGCTGTCCTTACTTGAATAAAAACAGATAACACACACGAATACCGCCATCACAATTAACTCAGGTTATCAGACAGATTCTACACACACCCAAAGTAGGCTACACGGGGCTACATGACCCTGTTGAAGGAAGCGGAAGGAAGCTTGTAGTTTAACGTGACCGTTAATCGCGAGATCATGAGCCACGGGACCTCCTTTTTACGTGGAATCCGAACCACAGGACATGGCATTTCACTTCGAAAATCTCACATGCATTGACCGGGAATCGAACCCGGACCGCCTTGGTGAGAGGCATACAGCTAGACCGCTGAGCCACCACGCCCCCTGACCCTGTTGACGCAGTCCTTTAACTGAGGAACCAACCACATTATATACAGTATTCACATACCCAAATATACGGGGATAAATGTCCCTTAAATAATAATAACAACTACTATTTATTCAGTAAATGTATGCACTTTTGATTAGCGACAATAACCTCTCGTCTCTTAAAGAAGCTGTATCATCAAAATGGGAATCAAGGGTACTGTATATTCTATTAAGTTCCACGGGCTGAGGCAGCAGGCTTCAACACCATGGAAACAGGCCCAGCTGTCGACGTTACTTTACGCTTCGATGCTCCTGTGTTTCAAAGCAGCCAAGTGAATTTGATCGAAGGCGCTAATTTAAAATTGCTGAAGGATAAAGAAGACTATATACAATCTGACAGGTACCTAGAGACAATGCAGGGCATGATAATGCGATATAAAATAATAATATATTTGGAGCTGATGAAATCCATTAAAAGGCAATGGCAACTCGATTACCATTGCGGTTTGCAAACATCTTCCGCAAAGGCTAAAAGAAACTGACCTGGACATTACCTTGCATAAATTAATTCAGAAGGAAGTGATGTTGGTTAGAACTATGATAGCCAAGCAGTGATTTAATGAAGGTGGTGATTATACTTTGATCAATATAATCTGCATAATGGTTTTACCCAATAATATTGTAACGTGCCACCCCCTAGTGGCACTTTTGTTAACTGGATTACGGAGGGTAGAAAGCACAACACCAATTCCTGCTTTAAAGAGAAGTTAGCTTTATTGCTTGCAGGAAGATACACTACTCATCAGCAAATACAAGCAATTGGAACCTTACTCCAGTTTCCCCAAGTCTCTTGCTTATGGAGAGAAGCCTCCGTGGCTTAAGCTGCAGCATGCCGGCCTCTCACCGCTGGGTCCGTGGTTCAAATCCCGGTCACTCCATGTGAGATCTGTGCTGGACAGAACGGAGGCAGACAGGTTTTTCTCCGGGTACTCCGGTTTTCCCTGTCAACATTTAATTCCTGCAACACTCTCCAATATCATTTCATTTCATCTGTCATGCGTCAGGCCTCGGCAGCCGGCACAGTCCATATCCTCGCCGCTAGATGGGGGCTTCATTCATTCCATTCCTGACCCGGTCGGAGACTGGAAGCAGGCTGTGGATTTTCATTTCTCTTGCTTATGGAGAGCCCTTGCCCTCTTTCACTTGCCTACAGTTAATCTTCTCGCTAATGAGTCTGGTGGCCTTGACAGAACTACATACAACTCTCCCCTATGTACACAAATTACAGTTACTTACGAAAACACAGGCAGTCCCCTGTATGCTTCTCACTTCCTCACTGTCAAGAGAAACGGCTTCACTAGGGGTTTCGCAAGTCACCACACTTCTGTCGCTCACGATAAACGCTCGCACTAGCTCGTAAAACACAACACCCCACTGCTTGACAGGTCGCTCTTATATAGCAGGCCGGTGACTCAATAAATGCTTATAGACCCATCCAGGGTTCACGGCTTCTCGAGGTTTCTTCACTGGCTGAGTCACGAATATTCTGGACCATCCCTTTGTCCTAGTAGTCCTGTTGCATAAGGCGCACGCAATACACTGAGGCGGAGCACAGCCCAGCCCTGGGGCAGTTGTGACTCATGCGGCGAGCGATGACACAAACTCACAGCCGTAACGCCACCCCCCTCCTAAAAGGCTGATCGTCCCGATCAATCATTGGTCCGTCTGTGTCCCTCCGTAGGCTGCCAGGCGATCTCGATGCACGATCTTCATCTTCACCCTCGGGCTCCGCTGGATCCTGTAGGCGACATCGTTGATCCGTTTCACGACTCGGTACGGGCCCTCCCAGGACTTCTGCAGTTTGGGTGACAGGCCTTTCTTCCGTAATGGGTTGAAGAGCCAGACCAGGTCGTCCCCGTGGAATCCGCCGGCATCGGTCTGCTGGTCGTATCGGGTCTTCATTCGGTCGGTCTCGATCCGCAGTTTCCTCCTCGCGAACGCGTGCACGTCCTCCAGTTGGTCGACCAGTTCTTGACAATACTGGCTTACCGGGACCGGACCATTCCCAGGTTGGCCGAAGGCAAGATCGACTGGTAGACGGAGTTCCCTCCCAAACATGGCCCGGGCTGGTGTGCACCCGGTGGCTTCATGCACGGCGGCGCGGTAGGCCAGGAGAAATAGAGGAAGATGCCTGTCCCAATCCCTCTGGAGCTCGCTGACGACTATTGGAAGATGGTTCTCGATGGTGCGATTGAATCGCTCTACCATCCCGTCGGACTGAGGGTGTAGTGGCGTCGTCCTTGTCTTCCGGATTCCCTGCAGCTGGCATAGGTTCTGGAACACCTGCGACTCGAAGTTCCTCCCTTGGTCGGAGTGCAGCTCCAGGGGTACTCCGTACCGGCTGACGAATTCCTTCACCAGGGTCTCTGCGATCGTCGCGGCTTCTTGGTTAGGGAGCGCATACGCCTCCGGTCATTTGGTGAAGTAGTCGCTGACGACAAGTATGTAGCGGTTCCCTGCCTCGCTTAACGGGAATGGCCCAGCAACATCGATGGCCACTCTCTCCATGGGGCCGCCCACGTTGTAGGTCTTCTGTGGACTCCGTCGTCTTCGTCCTGGGCCCTTGCTGGCTGTGCAATCGTGGCACCTCGCGCAGTGGTTCTCCATGTCAGTTCGGCAGCCGATCCTGTAGAACCGCTCTCTCAGCTTCTCCAGGGTCTTCTTTATTCCTAGGTGTCCACCAGATGATCCTCCATGGACTTCCTTCAGGACTTCCTCCGTCATAGCCTTTGGAACGACGACTTATTCCCGAGATGTCTTCCCGTCGGCGTTCTCCCAGGTACGGCGTATGAGGCCATCCCTCACAACCAGCGAGTCCCACTGCGCCCAGTAGGACTTAAACATTGGGCTGCAGTCACTCACAATGTTCCCCCCGGGTCTGGGGACACAGACCCTCTTCCATTCGGCTATCAGTCCCAGGTCATCATCTTCTGCTTGTGCCCGCGTGAAAGATTCGCGGCTCCAGCTCCCTTGAAGTTCCACGGTAGTCCTTCGGCACTGTATCCCGGTGTGCTCCTCCGTTCGGGCACAGAAGGTGCAGTCTTCGGGGCACGGTCTTCGAGACAGGGCGTCGGCGTTAGAATGCAGTTGGCCTTTCCTGTGCTGAATCTCAAAGTTGTACTGTTGAAGCCTCTCTAACCACCGTGCGAGTTGACCCTCGGGCTGCTTGAAGTTCAGGAGCCACCGCAGGGATGCATGGTCGGTCCTGATGAGAAATTCTTGCCCGTACAGGTACTTGTGGAAGTGTTCAATGGTCTTTACGATGGCGAGCAGCTCCTTCCTGGTGACGCAGTATTTCCTTTCTGGCTTTGACAAGGCCTTGCTGAAGTAGGCCACTACTATCTCCTCGCCGTCCACTACTTGCGACAGGATCCCCCCTGTGCCAAAGTCACTGGCATCGGTATCGACGATGAACCTTGTTCCAGGTCTGGGGTAGGCCAGAATAGGCGCGGTGCACAGAGCCTGCTTGAGTTGTTCGAAGGCACTGTGGCATTCTGCTGTCCACGTGAAGAGTTGGTCCTTCTCAGTCAGTCGATGTAAAGGTTTGGCGATGTCGGCGAATCCTCTCACGAAGCGACGGTAATAAGTGCAGAGTCCCAGGAAGCTTCATTGTTGGGACTTGTCTTTCGGAACTGGCCCCTCCCTCACAGCTGCGGTCTTCTCTGGGTCGGTGCGCACCCCTTCCTCGGAGACGATATGCCCAAGGTTCTGGACCTGCTTCTGGAAGAGCAGACATTTCTTGGGGCTCAACTTCAGCTGGGCAGCCCGTAGCTTCATCAAGATCTCCTTCAGGTTGTTGTAGTGCTCCTCGAAGCTTCTTCCCAGAACGATGACGTCGACTAGGTAGACCAGGCAGGTCTTCCAGTATAGTCCCCTCAGAATGGACTCCATTAGCCTTTCGAAGGTCGCAGGGGCGTTGCACAGACCGAATGGCATGACGGTGAACTGCCAGAGCCCGCTGTCCACAGAGAACGCCGTTTTCTCGTGGTCCTTAGGGTGGACCTCCACCTGCCAGTAGCCACTCTTCAAATCCAAGGTGGAGAACCATCTTGATCCTGATATGGTGTCCAGCGTGTCGTCAATCCGGGGTAGAGGGTAGCTGTCCTTCTTCGTGACGTCGTTCACCCGCCTGTAGCCCACGCAGAACCTGGTTGAACCTACCTTCTTCTTCACAAGCACGACCGGAGAACTCCAAGGAATATGTGATGGCTCGATCACCCCTAGCTCCTTCATCTCTTCTACCATCCGGTCGACTTCGGCTTGCTTGGCGAGCGGGACACGTCGGAATGGGGCCCTAATTTGTGCGCTGTCCCCAACGTCGATTCTGTGCTGGACCAAGCTTGTCCTGCCGAAGTCTTTGCTCCCCACGGTGAAGACGTCCTGGAATTCGCGTAGCAGGTCCTGAAGTTGGCGTGATTGTTCCTCGTCTAAATGGTCCCGGGATCCTTGGTACAGCTTCTGTAGTTCTTCTGGCAGTGCGCGTCTTCTTCGGTTGTCCGTCTGCAGGTGTCCGTCCGTCGTTTCTGTGATGCGGGCAATACAGGTAACGGGCTCGCAGACTCCTAGGTCGGTGTCCCGGTGAACCTTAATGTCGTAGTCGTTCAGGTTGGACAGGCGGACGTACGGCCGAGACGTCGTGTTGATGAAGGTCTTGGCAACTAGCAATCCTTTTGTCTGGACGTCCTCATATTTTGGCTCGGTGACAGCCGCCACTCCCTCAGCAGTTCCGTCGACAATTACGGCGGCGCTGACCTCCTTCCTGGCGGGAACGATGACGTCCTCTCTCAGCCTTACTCGCCGTGCGGTGTCGGCCTCGAGTGCTGGTTGCAAAGCAAGTTCCTCACTTCCGAAGTGCAGAGTGTTGGTACTCAGATCCAAGATGATGTTGTTCTGGTCCAGGAAGTCCAGTCCGATAATCACTTCATTTGATACGTCAGCCACAAGCACTGGATGCTTTATCGCCCGTCGACCAATGACGAACTCCAGTGATGCTTCGCCATGTACCGGTGCGGTCTCTCCGGTCGCGGTTATTAGCCGGAGGTTCCTTTGTGTGGGTTGCACTCTCCACTTCTGGATCACGGTGGGACTGACGATGGTCCTCGATGCTCCCGTGTCGATTAGCATGGGCCAGCTCTCTCCGTTGACGACTCCGTCGACCATCAGGCTGCTATTATCCCTCCGTAACTGCGTCACACGAACTTGGACTGCCGGGGCTTGGCGACTGTCACAAACCAACCTTTGCCCCCCAAGGCTGGCTGATACTTGCTTTCCTGGGCCGCGCGGTTTCCCTACGACTGACTGTCCCGACGGAAACCCTTGGCGGCGGCGATCACCGCAGTCCTTGCTCAGGTGGCCTCTCTTACGGCAGGTCCAGCAGGTCGGTAGTCCTCTTCCGGGCCGCCTCTCCAGATGTCCTTCGGCTACGTTTTTGTTGGTAGTACTGCGACTCTTGAAGAACCGGCCTAGCGCCTCCATCAGTTCATCGGCCAGGGGCTTGGTCTTGTCGGCTTTGGCTGGTTCATCGACGTCCACCTGACGCACCCGCGCGTGCATTCTAGATGCCTGTTTTGCCGTCTCGAACTCAAGTGCGTGGCTCAGCGCATCTGCCAGGGTCTTATTGCGTGCGAGTCGCAGCGCCTGTTGAGTGTCCGAGTCCCGTAACCCGTCGGTGAAGGTCTGCGTCGCAATCTGTTCCAGGAAGTCGGCCGGCGCTGTTGGATAGGCGAGCCTTACGAGGCGTGCGATGTCCATCTCGAACTCCTGCAGGGTTTCCGCGTTCTTCTGTACCCGGGTCCGGAGCTGCATCTGGTAGGCCTGCTGAAGATGGCTATCTCCTTATCGGGACTCCATATGGGCGATCAGTGAAGCGTAGTCCTGGGATCCAGTCGGGATGGCCTGAAGGACGTTAAGGGCGTCACCTCTCAGCGCTACAATAAGAGCTGTAGCCTTTTCTGTGTTGTTCCAGTTATTTATGGAACAGGCCGCCTCGAACTGACGTAAGTAGGTGCTCCACGGGACCTTTCCGTCGAAGGTTGGGGGCGTCACTCTGCTACGTCCCGTTCCTGATATTCCCGGTGTAACGGTGGGTGGGCGGTGGCGCAGCTCAGCAACTTCCTCTAGTAGAGCGTTGAATCTCGCTTCCATCCCCGTCGGCGGGCGTTGGCTCAGCTCAGCAATTTCCTTTTGTAAAGCGTTGAATTTCTCTTCCACCCCCGTCAGTGGGCGTTGGCGCAGCTCGGCAACTTCCTTTTGTAAGGCGTTGAATTTCTCCTCCACCCCCATCAGCGGGCGTTGGCGCAGCTCGGAAACTTCCACCTGTAAGGCGTCGAACTTCTTTTCCACTGCCGTGACTTCCTCACGCAGACCCAGTTCTAATTTCTTGAGGTCCTGTGTCAACTTATTCTGACCGTCTTCCATCTTCTTCTGGCCGTCCTCTATCCTCTTTAGGTCCTCCGCTAGCTTATTTTGACCGTCTTCCATCTTCTTCAGGCCGTCTTCTAGTTTGGCAGTTAGGTCCTCGGCTAACTTCTTCTGGCCGTCCTCCATCTTCTTCTGTCCGTCCTCCATCTTCTTCAGGTCCTCCACTAACTTATATTGACCGTCTTCCATCTTCTTCTGGCCGTCTTCTAATTTCTTCTGCCCGTCTTCCATCTTGGTTTCCATGCCACTTAACTTTTCAAGCAATGCTGCCAATTGCGCCTCCATTTTTGTTGTTTGTCTTGTTAAGGGCATGCACTCACAGGAAAATTAGAGAAAAATGACCTGCTCGGGTTTTGAAACCAGGACCTTCAGGTGTTTTGCTTGCTTGAGTTCGTAATCCGGCTTCTGACATCAGTTGTTACGTGCCACCCCCTAGTGGCACTTTTGTTAACTGGATTACGGTGGGTAGAATGCACAACACCAATTACTGCTTTAAAAGAGAAGTTAGCTTTATTGCTTGCAGGAAGATACACTACTCATCCGCAAATACAAGCAATTGGAACCTTACTCCCGTTTCCTCAAGTCTCTTGCTTATGGAGAGCCCTTGCCCTCTTTCATTCGTCAACAGTTAATCTTCTCGTTAATGAGTCTGGTGGCCTTGACAGAACTACATGCAACTCTCCCCTATGTACACAAATTACAGTTACTTACGAAAACACAGGCAGTCCCCTGTATGCTTCTCACTTCCTCGCTGTCAAGAGAAACGGCTTCACTAGGGGTTTCGCTTGTCACCACACTTCTGTCGCTCACGATAAACGCTCGCACTAGCTCGTAAAACACAAAACCCCACTGCTTGACAGGTCGCTCTTATATAGCAGGCCGGTGACTCAATAAATGCTTATAGACCCATCCAGGGTTCACGGCTTCTCGAGGTTTCTTCACTGGCTGAGTCACGAATATTCTGGACCATCCCTTTGTCCTAGTAGTCCTGTTGCATAAGGCGCTCGCAATACACTGAGGCGGGACACAGCCCAGCCCTGGGGCAGTTGTGACTCATGCGGCGAGCGATGACACAAACTCACAGCCGTTACAATATATATATATATAGTCGGTTTACCCTCCAGGTTGGCTTTTCCCTCAGACTCACCGAGGGATAACACCATTACCGCCGCCCGGGCAGTGATCTGGAGCTTGAAACACCAATTTGGGGGATACAACTGGGGAGGTGGGACCGTCACCTCGCCCAGGCGGCCTCACCCGCAAAGCAATCAGGGGCCTCATGAGGGATGGGATGGGAGGGATAGGCAACGAAGAGGGAAGGAGGCAGTCGTGGCCTTACGTCAGGGACAATCCCGATATTTACCTGGAGACGAAGTGGGAAACCACGGAAAGCCACTTCGAGGATGTCTGAGGTGGGAATCGAACCCCCTCTAGTCATTTGGACCATCCGAGGCTGAGTAGACCCCGTTCCAGTCCTCAGACCACTTTTCAAATTTCGTGACTGAGCCGGGAATCGAGCCGCGTAACTCCGGGGTGGCAGCTAAGCATATTGAACACTACACTACCTACCCAATAATAGTAATAATAATTTTGGAATGTTAGGAATGCAGGGAAGAGGCCAATGAGGATAAGAGATGACGAGATCGCACAGGAGATTCCTTCCAGGTCAGTGCAGGCAGTGGTGAAAGTAGGTCCGAGGGACCAGACCGCACATCGCTCAAACACTCAGCTAAGTTCACAATCCACTCTTACCTGACGATGTAATAACTATCACATAAATCACACTAAACAAGTCAAGGTCAGTAACCCCTAACAATATCTTAACAAAACCAAATCACATATAACTAAAACCTCTCGACAAGTTGGGCTAGTTTGATTAGTACTGCAACTAAATAAGTGTATATATTGTCGTCAGACTTTTTAAGAGCGATAAATATCCCTCAGTATGCCTTTCTTCGGAGGGGAAGTAAAGCCATTAGTCCCATGTCATATATTTATCGCAAGAAAAAGAACCTTCCACTAACTACACTTGTGAAAGCTAAAATGTGTAGGTTAGTTTAATAACGGTATATTACTTCCTACGTTCGCCGCCAGGTGCTGACTGCGATGACATTTAGTAGCCACGTCCGCAGCTAGGTGTCGTGGATGGTAGCATTTGGTAGCAAAAGTTGGAACTACTTGAAAAAATTAATCGTCTGCAGTCCTTCTACATGAATCACAGATAACACACACTAATACAGACATCACAATTAACACCGGTTATCATACAAATTCTATACACACCCAAAGTACACGGGGCTACATGACCACGTCGTCGCAGCCCCCAAACTAAGGAACCAACCAACCACTATATATTGTAAATACCATCACCCATACTTACAGAGAGACAGCCTCGTGGCGCAGTGGCTATCATTAATGGCTGTCACCACCGAGGTACCGGGCTCAATCCCCAGCTCTGCCAAGAATTTAAAAGTCTTTGTATGGTCTGGTACGGGTTCACTCACCCCGTGATGCAAAATGGGAACCTCCCGGATGCTATGGCAAGAGGAGTGGAAAGGAACTGGTCACCCTGCCACACGCAAACTGCGGCACGGGACGCCTGGTTAGTGATCCTTGACGAAGTCAAGGGTTATTATTCAGATCGCCGATGTCCCTGGAGGGGATATGACACTATAATTTATTATACTTATGGATTCAGTAGCCTATGTGTAAAGGATCCGATGATGATCACTTGACGATCGAAACTGGTCATTCAAATGTAATTATTAATCTCATGTGGGTGAGTTAGCCGTAGTCAGTATGGCGTGGATGCTGGCAGTCGCTCACATCTGGGAGTCGAAAAGGTTCGAATCCACCCACTGGCAACCTTGAAGATGGTCTTCTGTGGTTTCCCATTTTCCTTCCAGGCAAATGCCGGGGTTGGTCCCTAACTATAGGCTACAGCCGCTACCTTCCAATTCCTCGTCCTTACAATCACACATTCCTCCCCAGACAACACTCCACACGCATCGTTCCTTGTAGCTAACCCCATGGGTGGCCGCATAGAAGCAGCTACAAACTCTGGCGAGCCGAACATATCCTCGGACACTCCCGGCACTAACAGCCATACGCTAATCCATAACATGGGACCCACCAGTTCAGATTATCGAACCAAGAATCGTTTACTCTGTTCTAAACGACGTGGCCCGTTTGAAATTAAAAGTTTATATTGTAATATTATAGTCTAGAAGTGCTTTAAAAAAACTGAGTCGCCTCGGTTATTTGACAAGATGGCAGCTGATCTCTCGTTCTGACCTATATTTTATTATTAATTTCAGTATGTTGCTTGCAATATAGCCTAGTGATAAAAATTATATGAACTTTATATGAAATGAACTCGGTTTGATACATACACCAGTGAAGAAATCGTTTAGTCCAAGTCATTATTTGCTATAACCTTGTATAATATTGGTTCCTAACGCTAAATTAGTGTGTGCTCGATTGGCTGAGTGGTTGGGGCGTTGGTCTTTCATCACGCTGGCCGTGGTTCAAATCCTTTCAGAGATGAACTCTTTTGCTTGGATATTTTTATATTTATTATTTCTTGAGTACTGAGACGTTATAAAATAAAGCTTATATGGTGCATTTTGAAATGGAAAATACATATTTAATTAAAACAACATTCTCCACCGGAGTGACATCTAAGAGTAATTAGTTGAACTACGTTATAGCTAACCACAGCCTTCTAGATGCGAGCTGCGCTCAATACCGGCCAGTTAGTGAACCCATGTCTACAGTATAATTGAAAAGTTTATTATTTTTTCTGATAGAGGGCACACATCCCCAAGATAAGGCGCGATTATCACGGCCAACGAGAATCATCTTGTCTACATCATTGAACCTGTATAAACGTTGGTATTCATTTATCACTTGCCTTCATGGAAGGTATTGATACAAGTCGTTAGTCGGTGGTGAGTGTATTCCGCAGATCTCTTCTATAAACGTATTAATTTATGTTTCGCCCCTTGAAACAACAATAAGTTAATGATATCTATGCTGTGCTGCAAGATTCTTTTATCTAATTATACTCATGTGCACTTAATTTAACTCACAACGAAGGTCACAGACTCTACAACTCAACTTACTGCAGCCTGTTCGTTGCAGCTATTAAAGACACAACGAACTCTTGAATCCTAGTTCGCGTGGATTTTTGTAAGGAGTAACTTCAATAGGCGTAGTTTTGCAAACCTATACTGTATAATTTATCGTATTTGAAAACACATGGAACATCTAAACTGCGTCCATTTTATGAAGATTGATATGAAATATTGCATTTCTAATGCTTAGGAATTGCTCTCGACTTAAACGTACAAGCACCATCAAGCAGTACATTGCCTACGTCACAGAAGGGTTTGGTTTACGCTCCATGGCCTGTATGTATGTATGTATTCTTTATTGTCAGACAGATCGAATCCACTAGTGATAATATAATAATTAACAATAACATTTCCAAGTACACACATCAAAAAAAGTTTTGCATCACCTCGGTTCCCAGATCTCCGGCATATAGACGTTGACTGTGTATATTGTATCAAAGATACAGTCCCTTTGACTGTTCATAGATGTCACTAAAACTGCTCAAAGATGTAAACAACCATGCATGAGCAGGGCCTATTAGACGGAGGGGGTACGACAGCCGATCAGTTCCAGTCATTCCACCAGGACGAAGGTACGCTGCTCATGTTGTCTGTAGTTCTACCATGCCTAGAAGGTCAATACCGCAGTTCGATCGCGTCCGCATTGTTACTTTGTGTCAAGAAGGGCTCTCAACAAGGGAAGTTTCCAGGCGTCTCAGAGTGAACCAAAGCGATGTTGTTCGGACATGGAGGAGGTACAGAAATACAGGAACTGTCGATGACAGGCCTCGCTCAGGCCGCCCAAGGGCTACTACTGTAGTGGATGACCGCTACTTACGGATTGCCGCTCAGAGGAACCCTGACAGCAATGCCACCATGTTGAATAATGCGTTTCGTTCAGCCACAGGACGTCGTGTTTCAACTCAAACTGTGCGCAATAGGCTGCATGATGCGCAACTTCACTCCCGACGTCCATGGCGAGGTCCAGCTTTGCAACCCCGACACCATGCAGCGCGGTACAGATGGGCCCAACAACATGCTGAATGGACCCCACAGAATTGGCATCACGTTCTCTTCACCGATGAGTGTCGCATATGCCTTCAACCAGACAATCGTCGGAGACGTGTTTGGAGGCACCCTGGTCAGGCTGAACGTCTTAGACACACTGTCCAGCGAGTGCAGCAAGGTGGTGGTTCCCTGATGTTTTGGGGTGGCATTATGTGGGGCCGACGTACGCCACTGGTGGTCATGGAAGGCTCCGAAACGGCTTTACGATACCTGAATGACATCCTCCGACCCATAGTGCACCCATATCGGCAGAATATTGGAGAGGCATTTGTCTTCATGGACGACAATTCTCGACCTCATCGTGCACATCTTGTGAATGCGTTCCTTCAAGATAACGACATCGCTCGACTACAGTGGCCAGCATGTTCGCCAGACATGAACCCTATCGAACATGCCTGGGATATGTTGAAAAGGGCTGTTTATGGACGTCTTGACCCACCAACCACTCTGAGAGATTTACGCCGAATTGTCGTTGAGGAGTGGGACAATTTGGACCAACAGTGTCTTGATGAACTTGTGGATAGTATGCCACGACGAATACAGGCATGCATCAATGCAAGAGGACGTGCTACTGGGTATTAGAGGTAGTGGTGTGTACTGCAATCTGGACCACAAATGCTGAAAGTCTAGCTGTATGATGGTACAACATGCAATGTGTGGGTCTCATGAGCAATAAAACGAGCTGAAATGTTGTTTGTGTTGATCTCTATTCCCTTTGTATTTAACGGTTCCGGAACTCTTGGAACCGAGGTGATGCAAAACTTTTTTTGATGTGTGTATAATCAAAACAATAACAGCAAACACGATCAAAAAATAGAAATACACTAGGCTATTATAAATCAACAACCACAACCATACAGACACGCACTCAAACATCCTATCTCAAGCATTCATTCATACAATCCCCTTCTACAAGAAACATTGACATAATTATTACAGAAAAAACAAAACTATCTACAGTAAACGGAAAAAGGCAAAAATATAAAATAAAAGATAGAAGAATAAGTTCAGAAACTGGGAAAAAAGTAATGTAAGAGTGACATTCGAGGATCTAGATAACAGCAAACAAAAAGTACATTACTTCAGTCGCTCGTACATTCAATCAAAAAATCAATCAATCATTCATTCAACCACATTTTCAATCAATCAATAAATAAACGCAAATAGAAAATAACACAAAATGCACACACAATTTTACAGCCCACTTGAGATGTTTCTCATAACAGTTGATAGAGAGTCGAAGTGAATATCAGTAGCACTTTTACTCTCCATCAAGCTGTATGTTGACTGCAATCGGATCAGACATGAATTTTTATGTACATTAATTCTCGACCTGCCCCCATCGAACGTGTGCTTCCATCTGGTGGTTCTCTGAGGGACGTGAAAACCCAAGCCAGCTAGCAAATGATTGGAGTCAATTCCGCCATTTACCAGCTTCCACAGGAATCTCACGTCTCCCACTGTGCGCCGATTGCTCAGTGGAGGAAGACCGTACACGTTGCAATACCTCTCATATTCAGCTCTATGGTACGATCGTCCACCCCTGTAACAGAGCCTTTTGACAAATCTCTTTTGCACATGTTCGATGGCGTCAATTTTATTACTGTGAAAATGATTCCAGATCACACTACAGTACTCCAATTTAGGCCGAATGAGTGACTTAAATAATTTGGATAGAGTTATGTCCGAAAAATAATTTAAACAATTTCTTTTTAAAAATCCCAGGATCCGGAAACATTCACGACATATTTTTGAAATATGTTCATCGAACGAGAAATTATTTGTGATTGTCACCTCTAAATCCTTAATGGTTGACACTCTACCTAGCGTTCCATTTTTAATACAATAATTAAACCTGGGTAGTAAGTTACGTTTCAATGAAACAGACAAAACTTTACACTTTTCAGTATTCAGTTTCAGTTTCCATGTTTCACACCATTCACTGTCTTTCTCGTTAGCCGTGCGCGATTACAAATTAGCTGTGTAATAGGTACCGGTATATTAAATATATTTCTCCCAGTGATACGTTTAGAGCAACGAAGTTTAAATTATTGTAAGTAGTCGGTGTTAATATACTGAATACCTACGTTGTTTGGAGTGTTTGCTGATGAAATTGCAAAATGCTGGGGTAAATTATAAACTATGGTTTGAACGCCACTCCTCAAATCCAGTGTGCCATAATTGCACTTCGAATTGGAAGAAATTAGGAGGTGATAAAGACAAAGAGTTATAACTACACCCATATATTTAGGAGAAAGTAGGCTATGTGTTCATTCCTGAACATCTTGTTCATACATGAAAATAGGCTAAAATGGTTTCCAACATGATAATAATAATAATTATTAGTATTATTTCGTAAGAACAATAACTAATCTGATTAGCTTAATTTCAAGGTTATTTACGTGAAAATAAACAGTTTTATATCTATATATATAAAGCTCAATGTCTGTCTGTCTGTCTGTCTGTCTGTTATGTATACAAATCCACACCGTTTCACCGATCTGAACCAAAATTTGTATACATACCCTTCGGAACCCTGCGGGTAACCCTGTCCACTTGAAATTTCCGACAGACCACCCCATTCCCTGCATTTAGGCCCTTTGTCCCAAATCTACACCGTTGCACCGATCTCAACCAAAATTTGTATACTTACCCTATGTAACCCTGTGAATAACACTGTCCACTTAAAATTTCGGACAGACCACCCCATTTCCTGCATTTAGGCCCTTTGGCAAACTTCTACACCGTTTCACCGATCCGAACCAAAATTTGTATACCTACCCTTTGCAACCCTGCGGGTAACCCTGTCCACTTGAAATTTCGGACAGACCACCCTATTCTCTGGATTTAGGCCCTTTGGCCCAAATCTACAACGTTTCACCGATCAGAACCAAAATTTGTATACTTACCGTCTGGAACCCTGCGAGTATCACTGTCTGCTTGAAATTTCGAACAGACCACTCCATTCCCTGCATTTAGGCCCTTTGGCACAAATCTACACCGTTTCACCGATCAGAACCAAAATCTGTATACTTACCCTTTGGTACCCTGCGAGTAACACTGTTTGCTTGAAATTGCGGACAGACCACTCCATTCCCTGCATTTAGGCCCCTTGGCTCAAATCTACACCGATTCACCGATCTGAACCAAAATGTGTATACTTACCCTTTGTAACCCTGTGAATATCACTGTCCACCTAAAATTTCGCACAGACCACCCCATTTCCTGCATTTAGGCCCTTTGCCAAAAATCTTTATCGTTTCACCGATCCGGACCAAAATTTTTATACTTACCCTTTCGAACCCTGCGGGTAACCCTGTCCGCTTGAAATTGCGGACAGATCACCCCTTTCCCTGCATTTAGGCCCTTTGGCACAAATCTACACCGTTTCACCGATCAGAACCAAAATGTGTATACTTACCCTTTGGTACCCTGCGAGTAACATTGTCTGCTTGAAATTGCGGACAGACCACTCCATTCCCGGAAAGAGGATAGGGTCCGTCCCAAAGGCAATGGAAAAAAGGGGTAAAACCGGACCCGCTCAGGAAACCCTCAGGGTTGCCAGCTCCCGAACTCACCAGCCATGAGCCCTTGAGGATGTAGCACTGTCCAGGGTGCACCCGAAGTGGTGGAGCTACACACACCCTGCCTCCTTGAGGGTCTTGAGCAGAAGACATGAGATATTAAGAAAAGAAAAAGAAGGCTGACACCTCTAAGAATGAGGCTATCAGGAATGATTAGACAAGGGCCAATTAAGGCGGGAAAGTGAAAGAGTCGCTAGGCCTCGGATACCCTGATACCATCGGGGTCGGAAGAGAACAAGAGTTTGACCAAGGGAGGCTGACAGGAAAGAGAACTGAAAGGAGCCCGGCACCAGTAAGTAGAAGCAATGCCGGACTCAGCTGGGGTCCCGTGGTCGCAAACCCACGTCCCACAATTTGAGAGACATTGGAGGGTGGAGGGGGGAGGGGGGGGCAGGTGTGAGAATAGCTTGCTGATTCATCGCGAGGTGACATGAGAGAAATGTCCAGACCCCGCCGTGTTACCTGGTATTGCTGACTATGCTGATGTTCATATTGCGTCTTTGCTCAAACCACTGTAGTGTTACGAAAGAATGAAGTGATTCACCGGTCAATGTGAATAGGACCGGGAACCCCCCCCACCTGAACGTCTGTCATCATAATATATCGTCATCATCTGCGATATTCTCAGATTCGTGCAGCTTGGACCCGAGCAGTACTGGATAAGCTCTTTCACTACACGCATCGAGTATAGGCCTAAGCCAGAAAATAACGTTCAGACATTGGAAGAAATCGAAGGTAGAAATCTGAATTACCTATATCAGATTTAAAATTACACCATGTTCGTTTAGTAGTCATTTTTCATTACCTTATTATTATCATAAGGGCAAATGACCTAGATGTTACGCCCATTATACCACTAATCACCACACACAATAACTCTTCATCGCCTGTGAATTTTGAAATATTTCTTTCTACCACGGTAGTTTGCAAGTTTGTCGTGTCAATTCAACAGTAGTTTTCATTACCATCCTCATCAAAAGGGCAAATGACCTAGATGTTACGTCCATTATACTACTAAGTAACACCACAGTCTTCATCGCCTGCGATTTTTAAAATGTGTATTTCCATTAGTTTGTAAGTTTGATATACCCGTTCAGTAGTAGTCGTATTGACAGGCCATGCCAAAGGAGAAGATATCTTCATTCCCCGAATTCCTTTGATCCCTACTGATATGCCTTTTGATTTCAAGCTAATGCTATTCCCTGCACGTCTTGCATTTGCAATGACCATAAACAAGGCCCAAGGACAGTCACTCAGGCTAGCAGGCCTTAATCTGGAAAGTCCATGCTTCTCTCATGATCAGTTATACGTAGCTTGCTCAAGAGTGGGCACACCTAAACATTTATTTATTTATACACCAGAGGGAAAAACAAGGAATATCGTTTATCCTAACGCACTCCATTAATTTCAATGTTAGCTACAAACATGTTAGTATTTATTAAATAACAACTGCAAAGTTACATGAAACATTTCTCTGAAGTTCAACCATTACATCGTATATTAGGCCGTGTTACTTTGTGAGTCATCTGTCTAGGATACTATTTAATCTACTGTTACTGTATTCATTTATGCCAATGATCTGGTTCCTCTTCTTGAGAACCTGTACCGATACATGTAAGCCGGTCACGTAGAAAATTCACAGCGAGTGTTATGGTATATCTTACATCTCTTTTCTATTTTATTCCTTTCATTCCTTTAAAGTATCAATTTTTCCCATTCGTTGATAAGTTATATGTGCCAGTAGACGCTTCTATGTTCATCATCACTATGTAGAAGATGTTTTGCGTCAGAAGAAAAGACCACTGGATGCTCAGGAACGTTAACGATATATCGACTGAGAAATCTGGAAGCTTCTCTTGGAGGAATTGCTTCAGACATTTATCGTACAGTCTAAACCTTAACAAGACGAAACTTTTAACCAGATAGCGATCTAAGTGGGAGCTCTTTGGCAAAAAATAATCAAGTCTTTCCCGAAATGTGAGTCCTAAAAATAACTTTTTTTATTTTCTAAGTTTCATGTCAGTTATGTAGTAATTTTCAATATCATCCTGATTAGTAGGGCAAATTACCTAGATGTTACGCCCTCAACGTCATTGGGGGAAAATTACATAGATTTTAAGTCCATTATATTTCTAATCACCACCACATATAGTCTTCTACGACTGAGATGTCACGAATTCTGGAACCGCTAACGACATATCTCGACTCGGACTGAAGACAAATATCACGAGAATGATCATTATATTACAGAGCCTTCCCATAGTGACTTAAGTATACACATTGTCTCTGGGTTTGATAATGTAAGAAATGAATACATAAATAAATATAATTTATGACGTTGAGTGTTAAGAAGACTGAAATATTATCATCATTCCACCGGGCGAAGCCGGGTACTACTGCTAGTAAGCTTATATTCCTAAGTATCTATTGGTGTTTGGGAGATGACCACACCTTAAAAGAACATTCTATTCGGTGGGGGGGGGGGGGGGGGGGTGATATTTCCCCCTTCCATTTCTTATTAAGATGATTGTGTGGAAATGCAATATATCCCATCCCACTGTCTCACATATCAGTACAGCCTTACCGACCTTCAGATTGTTAACCTTGGTACAGATATGGCAGTCAGAGGCTACTGGTCACGGCTCACATAAAGATTGCTCCTTTAAGGAGTAATGAGTGTGATTAAAGTCATAGAAAAATACAAGGTGTCGGACCCAAACCTCTGCGCGTCTCGTTCAGCATATGGCTGACATGGAAGTCCATTCTGTAAGATTGAAATAAGTGTCTGGAAGGTTTAAAGCTATTTCATTATGTGTTGCCTGTACAGACTGTGAATTCATAACATGATACATATTATGTTTCAGTCAGTCAATATGCGTTTTGCCCAATATGATTGGGCGGGGTTACACTATACAGGGTGAAGCGCCTACTTTTCTTTAAATGAAAGATTCATGCCAATCTATATAGACGTATCTAGATTAATGACGAAATCAATACTAACATTTCTAAGTACTGAAGTTTGAAATACACCTGAAATAGTGTATCCTACTAGAGTAACTTTCTAGAGTTGGCAGCCCTGGTGACTCTGAATATATTCTTAGTTCCATCTCTTGCGGTATAGAATGTACATACAAAATTTTGTTGAAGTCTAATGGGTAGTATGGACGTTACATGCTGTTTGATCTTGGATTTATCAGTGTGCGTAAAACCATGTTGGGAACAATGTCATGTATGTGATGATCAGAATTAATCTAAAATACTACGATCTATTTAGTGCCAATTTTAGATAAAATCCATTTGTTAGTATAGAAGTTACATATAATTAAAATTTGGAACTATCAGAAAGCTTAGAATCATGTTGGCAGTACTGAGGTATATTAGTTACTCCAAATTCATCTAGAATGTCAGGTGCTGTACGTGTGCAATGTTTAGAGCTGATGCCTTGCTTACTTGATATTAGGATTAAACCATTAGAGATAGCATTTATCAACAGTTGGCAGCCTTGCTGGTTCTTACGAATACGCATAGTCATAATAGTTATGGTACACAAGGCACATACAAAATTTGGTTGAAATCCATTTGTTAATATAGAAGTTATATGAATTTAAAACCTGAACTTATCAGCAGGCTTAGAATCATGTTGGCAGCACTGATGTTTATAAGTTACACCAAACTAAGATAGAATGTCTGTTACTATACGTGTGCAAAGTTTAGAGCTGTTGGCTAGCATACCGCCTTATATATTGATTTTAGGGTTAAAACATAGAGAAAGCATTTATTAAAAGTTGGCAGCCCTGGTCGTTCTTTAGAATACGCACAGACATACAGACATACATTAACTCAGATCGATCTCATTAGTCTACTATTTCCTCATTTTTGCAAAACCAGAAAACCAGAAAACCAAATAAGAATTTCCATGACGAACTAAAGAGCCTACTTTTCTTAAAATTTAAGATTCATGCCAATGATTAATCGATATAGATCTATCTAGAATAATGACGAAATTAAGTTGGTAATATCGAAATTTCTAATTAGTTCGAAATACTGTATACCTGGCATAATGTAGCCTAATAGAGAACTACAGTTGGCAGCCCTGGTGACTGAATATATTCTTAGTTCCATCTCTTAAGGTACAGAATACAAAATTTGGTTGGAGTCCAATGAATAGCATGGACGTTACATGCAGTTAAACATTGGATCTAACAGCGCGCGTAAAATCATTTTGGCAACAGTGTCATGCATGTATTGGTCAGAAATAATCTGAAATAATATGATCTATTGTTGTGCCAATTTTGAATGAAATTCATTTGTTAGTATAGAAGTTACATGCATTTTAAAATTGGACCTATCAGCAGGCTTAAAATCATGTTGGCAGCACTGACGTATATTAGTTACTCCAAAGTAATCTAGAATGCCAGGTACTATACGTGTGCAAAGTTTAGAGCTATTGGCTTGCATTCTTTCTGATATATTGATATTAGGGTAACAAACATAGAGACAGCATTTATTAACACTTGGCAGCCCTGGTTGCTCTTAAGAATACGCATAGTCGTAGCTGTTGTGGTACACATAGCACATACGAAATTTGGTTGAAATCCAAATGATAGTATGGAAGTTACATGTATTTAAAGTTGGACCTCTCAGCAGGCTTAGAATCATGTTGGTAGCACTGACGTATATAAGTTACTCCAAATTAATATAGAATGTCATGTACTATACGTGTGCATAGTTTAAAGCTGTCGGCTTGCATACTTTCTCATATATATTGGTATTTGGATAAAAGAAATTAAGAGCATTTTATAACAGTTGGCAGCACTGGTGGTTCTTAAGAATACGTTCAGTCATATCTGGTTATGTACACATACAACATACGAAATTTGGTTGAATTCCAATTGATAGTGTAGACGTTATATGCATTTAAATATTGGACCTATCAGTAGGCTTATAATCATTTTGGCAACACTGCCATATATGGCCTTCTGGAAATCAAACTGCAATATTATTATCTATATGTGTGCCGATTTTGAAATAGCTCCCATTCATACATTCCATGATATCCAACATGGAGCTCAAATTTCAATTGCGATTTTTCAGCAGTTGGTAGCACTGACATCATTTTCAAATATGGCCGTGAGATATTCAGGTATAGATCTTTACTCTTACCAAATTTTATTTCGATTGCTCCAGCCGTTTAGGAGTTGATAGGGGGGGGGGGGGGGCACACACACGGCCAGACAGACAGACAGAAGGACAGACAGACAGACCCACATTTTCCCGGATCGATCTCATAAGACTACTTTTTCCTCATTTTTGCAAAATGTGAAAAGTAGGCTAAAAATGCTGCACTTGGAGGTTGGCATGCAGACCCTCGTCGAAATTCATGACGATATTTTATCTAGCAAAGGTTGCCCCACCAATAGGTTCAATAGAAATGCGAGTTAGGGACGAGGCTCTGTCAACGCTGTAACTGCATGCATCGCAGCCAAGATCAGGTCGCACGAACTCGGCGCTGTGCTAGAAGTGTCTCATTAACTCAGTGGTGCAAGGTGGTGCCGTGAATGCCTGTTATGCGTACGTACCGATGTTCCAGTCTCATTCGCGCCAACTTCTTTCAGTTAATGTATCAAATTGTATCCAATGTACACCTCCACAATTCAATATATTGTGTGTTTACATGAAGCCTCCGTGTCTTAGGCGGCAGCACGCCGGCCTCTCACCGCTGGGTCCGTGGTTCAAATCCCGGTCATTCCATGTGAGATCTGTGCTGGACAAAACGGAGGCAGACAGGTTTTTCTCAGGGTACTCCGGTTTTCCCTGTCAAAATTTCATTCCAGCAACACTCTCCACTATCATTTCATTTCATCTGTCATTCATTTAATCATTGCCCCAGAGGAGTGCGTCAGGCCTCGGCAGCCGGCACAGTCCATATCCTCGTCGCTAGATGGGGGCTTCATTCATTCCATTCCTGACCCGGTCGGAGACTGGAAGCAGGCTGTTGATTTTCATTTCATGTGTTTACATGAACTTCTTACAAACGTAAACGACAACTTTGTTTCGTCCATGACACAAATAAAGCCAGTAGAACCTAATAGTGGATACAGTAACATCGTCTTCACCCAATGAGGTACAAAAACACAATAGGTTGACTACATTAGATTGCTCATTAAGCTATGCACAATAATTCCATTCTGTACGTTTGACGTCCAGTCTTCTCTTTACAGAGCCAGTACGTACGCTTACGAGCAACGCTCACTGCATAGATCTTCAAAGCGACCACTGTCATGTGTTAGGCTATTGTCATGTAACAAAATGATGTCCTGCTTATAAACGCAGATAAACGACGGGAACTAGGGAACTGACGTCAAAAAGAAAAGGAAAAATCTGAAGTAGATACGAATCGTAGCTCCATAGTGGATGTGGGTTTAAAAAGAGACTGTCAGTCTTAAAGACTGGAATTTATATCATTTTAAATGCTACAAATGCTGAAAAATGCTAGAAAGGCTGGAGGCTTCTCGCTCCGCTCGAAGCCAAAGACACTTGACATGTTAGATGATCAAGAAACAATCAGAACGCTAGAAAGTTACTAGTCATGAGGGAGCTGGAGCGCGCTGTGAAAGGAGGGAGCTGGCTGGATGACGTCACGCTCGCCGTGTCGTTGCCGTCTCGTAACTCCAGAGCTCACTAGTGAACTCAGTACACAAGCACCAAGCAGTACTATGACGTCACACATCTCAGTGCATTCTCGGTACATTTCGTGACGTCGCCGTAACGTAACGACGAAGTATACTAGATCATTTTAAATGATAAAACCCAGCAATCTACTCAGTCTGCGGGGTGATACACATTCCTGGGTACATTCTGATGCGCTGCAGGATGTGACAGTGTTGCCAGCTTCTTGTTTTCATAGTTGTGTTTTCAAACTGCACCCGCTCCAATTTTGCAAAAGAAACTTGTGTCTTGCAATTGGATGAGGAGTCGCATGCCGACCTCCAAGTGCGTCATTTTTAGCCTATTTTCAATTTTGAAAAAAAAAAAATAGGCTTATGAGATCACCTTTTGTCCGTGTGTGTGTGTGTGCGTGTGTGTGCGTGTGTGTGTGAGGTGTGTGTGTGTGTCCCCCTAATAAATTCTAAACGGCTGGAGCGATTTCACTGAAACTCGGTAGGTTCATAGCACTATTCCGGGCGACCCCGACCGTGCCTCTTAAATTTTGTTACGTCTCACCAATCCAACATGGCGGCTCTGCGAAATATTTCACTAGCATTCAATATCTCCGAAACTATTCCCGATATCACCCTGGAATATTTTACGGTGATAAAGGGAACTACTAGAAGTTCACCTATGAGACTTTTGAAAAAACTGGTATCTATAAAATCAACATGGCGGCCACGCGAATTTGCGACTTTTAAATAGACGTTTCTCGCGATTTAACCAACCAAACGCAATAAAACTTGGTAGAGTATATGTTTATACACATTGTAATGCACCGACATCTAACTTCGATCAATTGTTTACATAACCACAAGATGGTGGATGTGCGAAATATTTCACCGGCATACTATATCTCTGAAACTATTAGCGGTATCAACCTGAAATTTTGTACGGAGATAAAGGGCACTACTGGCAGTTCATCTATATGACTTTCAAAAACCGGTTAACTACAAAACGATCATGGCGGCCAAGCGAATTTGAAAATTTTAAATAGACTTTTCTCGCGATTTAATGTTCCAAACGGAATGAAATCTGGTACAGGAAATGTTTAAACACATTGTAATGCACTGGTATCTAATTTAGTTCAATTGTTTACATAACCTCAAGATGGCGGCTGTGCGAATTTTAAAATTAGGTTTTTGATTTCTTGTGTCGTAATCATACGATCGAAGTGAAATTTTGAATAATGAATCTACTCAATAATTTTCCTTTAATGGTACATGACTCTATGGCCTATACATTTAACAATCCAACATGGCGACCCTCCGAAATATTTAGACAGCTCTGAATATCTACGAATCTATTATAGCAATCAAACTGATTTTTTAAATGTTCATAGGGGATATAAACGTAATTTCACCTATAGGAATTTAAATGATCGCAAATCCAACATGGCGGCGACGCGAATTATAAATATTCACAAGGACGTTTCTCGCAATTTAATCATCCGAGTGCAGTGAAACATGGTACAGTAAATCCTTATATGAATGTTAATCCACTGGCATCTAATTGATTTCAATTGTTTCCATAATCACAAAATGGTAGCTGTGCGAAATTTTATAATCTCCTTGTTACTTCTTGTGTCCTAATCATGCGATTGAAGTTTGAATGCTACACGTACACAATAATCTTCATGTAACAGTACATAACTCTAGGACCTACATAAATAAATTCCAACATGGCGACCATCCGAAATATTTAGTCGGTTCTCAATATCTACGAATCTATTACAGCAATCAAAGTGTAATTTTGTTTGTTGATAATGGCAATTAACAAAAGTAGGATATATAAAAATAGGCTGTATAGTTCTTCACGGAACTACTTGTATCATTTGAAATGATCTTGTCGACTTCTTCGTTACGCTGAGGTCTGGCGTTACGTTACGGCGATGGGACGAAATGTACCGAGAATGCACTGAGGTGTGTGACGTCATAGTACCGATTGAGCGTTCTCCTTTCCCCGCGCGCTCCGGTTAGCGTGACGTCATCCAGCCAGCTACCTCCTTTGACCTTGGTTTGCCCTTGCTAATGGAGTTTGAGTTCATGCAGTTCGCTGCATGATCATGAGGCTTTTATCCAGCTTTTTGAGCATTTGTAGCATTTAAAATGATATAAAGTCTAGTCTTTCAGACTGACTGTCACTTTTTTTTCTTCAGCCTGTATATACGAGGTGCATCCAGAAAGTAAAGTGTCAGCTACTTTTCGACATAGGCACCAAACGATTTGTCATACCGTGGTATCGTCTTTTGTAGTCCTGTGTCACAGAAGTCTGCGCCTGCGAATGTAACCAGCACGTGAGAGTCGTCTTCAGTTCTTCGTCAGTGAGAACAGACAGTTAATGAGGTGTTAAGGAAATGTGTAAATCGCTGGGAACAAGATCAGGACAGCAACTGTTCTGCAGAAGTTTGGCTGGTAGCTGTTTGATCATCCACCTTAGGTAACAATCCCCATCTTTGTCTTTTCGATTTCAGTAAGGCCTTTGACTGTTTTGACTATTTCTTATTACTAGGGATCGGATTCGAGCATATTTGCATATTTTTTCCTGAATAGTACAATTTGAAAGAAGCCTTTCGGTGGTATTTTCACCACTCTGGGACCAACAGAATTGAAATGTATCGAGCATATAAATACATAAAACCGCGGTTTTCAGAATAGAAGCATATAAATGCATATTCTTGTGGTTTTCGTCTAAATAGTTTGTTTTTCTTCGAATTCTCCCCCGAATTCGGGCCCTGACCATCCTTAAGGTTCGAAAACAGAAATAATTATTGAGAAGCTTATCTGGTGCGAATAATAGAACCACAGGCTTTTAATCTTTAGTGAGGTCGTTCTCGGCATTGAAACTTTTATTGACTGACAAGCTGTACCCGGCATGCGTTGCAATGCCAATCAAAGAAAGTGTTGGCGTTGAAATTCTGTTTCTTGAAGTGCTTTTGGATACACAACATGTTAACTGCCTCTAAGCTATCGTAAAATGGATTTTCTAATTTAGAACCATTCGTGGGAGCGTGCACAACAACTTTCAAAAGTTTCATCGCTGTCACTCATTTGTTGAATCTACTCGTATGCTACCTGTTGTGAAATGGATTTACTAAGTCGAAACCCTTCCCTGGCGTGTACACAATAACTCATCAATGATTCATCGCAATCGGATGAACTGTATATGCACGTATACGGGGTTTTGTTTAAACGATTCGTGCGCTGTCACTCATTTGTTGAATCTACTAGTGCGCTACCTATTGAGAAATGTATTACTAAGTCGAAGCCCTTCCCTGGCGTTTACACAATAACTAATCAAGGTTTCATCGCAATCGAAGAATGTTATATGAACGCAATAGGGGATTTTGTTGAAACGCTTCACGCGTCGTCACCCATTTGTTGCATCTACTCTTGCGCTACTTATTGTGAAATGGATTTACTAAGTCCCCTTCCCTGGCGGGTACACAATAACTGATCAATGTTTCATCGCAATCGGATGAATAGTATATGAACGCATACCTGATTTTGTTTAAACGATTCGCGCTCCGTCACTCATTTGTTGAATCTACTCGTGCGCTACCTACTGTAAAATGTATTTACTAAGTTAGAAACCGTCACGTAAGTGTCCACAACATCTCACCCATGTTTTATCGCTATCGGACTAATGGGATATGAAGACATAGGGGACTGTATTGAAACGCTCCGCATGTTGTCGTTCATTTGTCGAATCTACTCGTGTGCTACCTACTGTGAAATGTATTTACTAAGCCAGAAACCTTCCTTGGAGTGTCCACCATATTTCACCCAAGTTTCACCGCTAACGGCAGAATGGTATATGACCTTATACGGGACTTTGTTGAAACGCTTCGCGCGTCGTCCCTCATTTGTTGAATCAACTTGTGCGCTGCATATTGTATAGTGGATTTACTAAGCCAGAAATTTTCCATGACGTGTACACAACATCTCACCCAAGTTTCATAGCTACGGACGAATGGTACATGAATGCATACGGGACTTGGTTGAAACGCATCGCGTGTCGTCGCTCATTTGTTGATTCTACTCTTGCGCTACATATTGTAATATGGATGTACTCAGCCAGAAACCTTCCCTGGAGTGTACACAACATCTCACCCAAGTTTCATCGCAATCGGATGAATGGTATGTGAACGTATACGGGACGTTGTCGAAACGCTTCGCGCGTAGTCACTCATTTGTTGAATATAAACGTGCGCTTCGTATTGTAAAATGGATTTACTTAGCCAGAAACCTTTCCTGGAGTGTACACAACAATTCACCAAACATGTATCACTATCAGACGACTGGTATATGACTTTATACGGGACTTTGTTGAAACACTTCGGGTGTCATCGCTCATTTGTTGAATCTACTGGTGCGATACCTATTGTAAAATGTATGTACTAAGCCAGAAACCTTCCCTGGAGTGTACACAACATCTCACCCAAGTTTCATCGCTATCGGATGAATGGTATATGAAATTATATGGGACTTTGTTGAAACGCTTCGCGCGCCGTTGCTCATTTGTTGATTCTACTCGTGCTCTACCTATTTTTAAAGGGATTTACTAAGCTAGAAACCTTCCCTGGAGTGCACACAAAATCTCAGCCTAGTTTCATCGCTTTCGGACGAATGGTATATGAACGCAAACGTGACTTTGTTGAAACGCTTCGCGCGTCGTAGCTCATTTGTTGAATCTTCTCGTGCGCTGCCTATTGTAGAGTGGATGTACTAAGCCAGAAAATTTCCCTGCAGTGTACACAACATTTTACGCAAGTTTCATAGCTATCGGACGAATGGTATATGAATGCATACGGGACTTTTTTGAAACGCATTGCGTGTCGTCGCTCATTTGTTGAATCTACTCGTGCGCTATCTACTGTGAAATGTATTCACTAATTTTGAAACCTTCACGTAAGTGTACACAACATCTCACCCAAGTTTCATCGCTATCGGACGAATGGTATATGAACAAATACGGGACTTTGTTGAAATGCTTCGCGCATCGTCGCTCATTTGTTGAATCTACGCGTGCGCTCCCTATTGTAAAATGGATTTACTAAGTCAGAAACCTTCCTTGGAGTGTACTCAACATCTCACCCATGTTTCATCGCAATCGGACGAATGGTATATGAACGCATAGGAGACATACCCACAGACATACCCACAGATAAACTATCACGTTACATTGATTTTTATATATATAGATTTAAGAAAATCATTCAAAACTGAAAACATAGAAAATTTATTGTTGAACAGACCAATGCAGATCTACTTCATTGACTCACCTAATTTTGAACATTTTGTAAATGAACTTTTAAACTGTAACTTTTATAAGAGCACTTCTCTTACAGTCTATATACTTGAAAAACTTGAATGCGAGTATATTGCAGTGTATCATACATACAATTAGAAAATAAAGCTCGTATATGAAGGTATGTTATTGGTTTTTTCGTTTCACTTTCCTTTCTATAGTTTTTAACGGTGTTTTTCGAGCATGTTCTGCATATTTAACAGCATATAATGGGGGTCTCGAGCATATCTATCAAGCATATAATGTTTTTTTCGAGCATATAATGGGTTTTCGAGCGTATCTATCGAGCATAAAACACATGGTTTTGGAGCATATCTGGAGATTTTATCGAGCATATTGATCCGAGCCCTAATTATTACTATGTCGCCTCTGTGGTGTAGTGGTCAGCGTGTTTAGCTGCCACCCCGGAGGTCAGAGGTTCGATTCCCGGCTCTGCCATGACATTTGAAAAGTGGTATGAGGACTGGAACGAAGTCTACTCAGCCTCAGGTGAGTAGAGTGGGTTCGATTCCCACCTCCGCCATCCTCGAAGTGGTTTTCCGTGGTTTCCCACTTCATCTCGAGGCAAATACCGGGATGCTACCTAACGCAAGGCCACGACCGCCTCCTTCCCTCTTCCTTGTCTATCCCTCCCACTCTTCCCATCCCGTCGCATCCCTCATGAGGCTAAAATTATTATTCCTAGAAATGTTCTTAATCAATTTAAAGATAAGTTATAATATTCCTGTTGTTAATGCTACAATTAGGGTTTTCTTTAATAATAATAATTAATGTTCGCTTTGCAGGTGTGGCCTAGTCCCGCCTCCCCAGTTGTATCGCCCGACTCGATGTCAAGCTCCAAAACACTGCCCTGGAGGCGGTAAAGGTGGGATCCCTCTCTGAGTCCGTGGGAAAAGGCTACCTGGAGGGTAAACTGACTACGAATCGAAAAAGAAATTGTGAATGTTGTATGCAATGTATTTTATAGTAATATACACATTTAACTGGTTGCTTTTGATACGATATATCATATATTGTTAATGTTAACGAAATTTGTTTTTTTTTCTACTTCATATTTGGTACTCTGTTTATAATCCGTAATTCTCTTGTATGTCCCGTGGCTCATGATCTCGCGATTAACGGTCACGTAAAACTACAATATTCCTTTTTTTCTCTTGTATGTAGAGCGCTACTGTAAAGGAGCTCTTCAGCTCTAAGTGAAGCGGTGGAAATGAAATAAAAAATAAAACAGTGTCGAGGTGAGCTGAAAAGTAACAAGTAGTTCCGTGAAGAACTATACAGCCTATTTTCATATATCCTACTTATGTTAATTGCCTCTATCAACATACAAAATTTCAGTTTGATTGCTGTAACAGATTCGTAGATATTGAGAACCGACTAAATATGTCGGATGGTCGTCATGTTGCATTTTTATATAATGTCTTAGAGTTATGTACTGTTACGTGAATATTATTGTGTAGGTGTAGTATTCAAACTTCGCACAGCTGACATCTTGTGGTTATGGAAACAATTGAAATTAATTAGATGCCAGTGGATTAGCATCTGTATAATGAACCCATGTACCATTTTTTCAAGGGGTCGAATCCATGTTCTATTGGTAAAAGAAAGGAGGAAAGATACAGTCTTCAGTGGAACTTGGAAGATTTTATGCAAGAGGACGGGTATAATGTTGTGTAAGAATATGGGTCCAGGTGGCCAGGAAATGATATCATGCATGACGCACCGATAGGGAGCCGGTCACGACTATTAATAGAACGATCAAAACTTTCCACGTGAGTGAGCGAGAAGAGGTTTCGGAAATTGAGCTTACGCAGCAATAAAATGGCAACCTCGCAGTTGTGCAAGAGGAAGAATAATAAGATTTAAGCCATTTGCGAGAATATAATTAACAAAAGAAATACAGCATTGTGAATCATTTCGGAATAGAGATTTTTGTGTGGAGAAGGATGTTATAATAATTGCCCAGGAAAGAAGTGCAAACGCGGCATTACGTAATTAAAAGTTCCCCGTGACCCGAGGTGGTAGGGATTGAAAATAAAACTCAACACCCACGTATCTGAAGAGCAAAATTTATTTAATATCTCGGAATTGTACGATCGATTTTCATGTGCAAAGAAGTCAGTTTACGGTTAGAAAACGAGCTTCCCAGAGATATAAGTTTCAAAAGTGTGCGACTATTGCTTCAAAAGTTAGTTATGAAAAAGACGTGGATTTTATCTTTTTGTCGCCGATTTGTATAAAAGCCCTGGCTGAGCCAGGCAAATCATGCAGTTTCCGACAGCCCGAGGGGGGCGTCAGGCTATCTCACATCGTTAATGCAGTTTTAGTCCGTCCAGGGGGCGTGACGCTACATCACATCGCAAATGCAGTTTACAGCAGACCTCGTGGGGAGGTGCTGCATCACAGTGTCCAGGTCATAGTACGAGAAGTATCATCATAGTATCGCCGTGTGAAGACTTAGAAAAATCCTAGTACAGGATTTAGTTCAGCAAGCGTCAGTCTTTATAGTGAAAGTTCCGTATTACAGTCCAAGTTAGGCTGCGAACTTAACGAACAGGCGATAGATCTTCAAATAACAGTTCAGTTAAATGACCGAAAGTATCGTAACGTTTTGAAGTACCAACGATCGTGAAACAAACATTTCTATCAAAGTTAAGGAACCCGATCAGGGTCGAACGAAATAAGTAACGCCTAGTGTACCGACAAGATAGGGACTAGAGCGAAGAATAACAAGAAGTGAAAATTTAATCCAAGACGTTGTCTAACAGGAGACAAACGAACAGTAAAAGCATTAAGCTACGAAACTAAGGAATAGCAGTAAATGCTAGGGAATCATAGGTCACCGATAAAGTATTCGAGAGGCCATAAACAGGACAGACTTTTTCTAGACAAACTAAATAGTGTCTAGAATGAAACGACTTCGAGCTAGTAAAAATAGAAGCCGAATAGTCAGAAAACCGGATCTGAAGAATAGCCGTTCCAGGGAGGGTAGATTGATCGAGACTTTCATCATATTGCCAGATAGGGAGCCGACGTCTAAGACTTTCACCCTTGGAAACACGGAAGAAAGAAATCACGTGTGTAAGGCAAAAATCAAAGCCTCAGTGTTTAAAAGCAGTGTAATGTAAATATAGTAAAATCTGTTTTAGTGTAATAATTTTAGTGACTTTATTTGTGTATGATAAAAGAATACAGAATTGTGTTCAAAATGTTACCAGTGTTTAAGGTAAATAATGTGTATGTGTATCAAGAAATGTCATTGTGTGAAATGGGATTAATCAAGATGGCTTAAACACATTAAGTGGGCAAAAATGAAACATCGCTGGAGAATTCGGTCGGCGACCGTATCATCATGTGAGTAACCATTTCATTATGTTACGTGTTGGGGAAGGTTTGCGTACAATCCACCTGAGAATGAAAGAATAGGGATGTTTTTGAATAACAAATAACAGAAAAATAGCGCGATCTGAACGATTAAAATTGAGAAAGTATAAAATAATTATGTGAGATAAATAAATCCCTTGGGGAAATGTATGAAATAAAATATCAGTGTATTTGATAAATGATTTAAATATGTGAAAGCAAGCGTAATAATAATAATAACAATTATATAAATGAATGAAGATTATGATGAATTATAGAAAAGTAATAGTATATGAGCTCTTTTAAAAGAAGTAATACATGTTGTGAACACATGTTCTTAAGATAAAGCGATTATTGTCACGGGAGAGGATTAATATAAAATTGAGATGTAGATCAGATGTTGATTTTGAATTATCAGTTCTTTGAAAGGCAACTTGGCAGTAATGTATAAGCGCCATGTAGAGCATTGAAGTAATTTGTCACGCTAGGAAGGCGTTGAACCTAAATATACTTGGTAAATTAATTATGAGGGGCAGTTGGTCGTGGTAATTGAACTATGGTAAGTCCTCTAAATAGTGATGTGATCACGAGGCCATGTGTGTATTATATTGTAAAAGGGTGCGAAATATTTATTGTGTTATGGGCGCAGGTTTAAGGCAAAGGCCGCCCAAGTCGCGAATGTTATAAGTCCTCCAGTATGGGATATGGTTCCCGAGGCAGTTGAAAGAATCGAACCTAGATTCGTCTAAGTTGAAGCCCCTGAGTATTTGTTGTTGTATTGAATTATTCTTACCCACCAATGAGGACACTTCATAATTAATAAATGCCGAGTTTAAGAGAATAGGTCTTGTGAACCTAAATATGTTGTTAAAATAAGTAAACTGAAAGCCTTGCTTGTTCAAAGAACTACATTAAGAAACAGCTGTATAAAGCCGAGGGTAGCTTGTCTCTGGTGGGAGAGACTTTGAAGTTCCTGATCCGTGACAATAAATCACACTAAGTGGCCAAGGCCAGACCCTTGCCCTTGATGTTTTGTGGTAGGCCGTCGGTGTGATGTTATAGCCCAACAAAGTGTTTTAGAGTTGTTTTAACGACCCGGTCTTCGAACCGAGGTTCTTTTAGATGAAGATTACCGCTTGCAAGTACAGATCGTTGCTTTCTTATGAGATAATGGTCTTTTAAGACAAATAATGATAAATCCCTAATGTTATGAGTATATAAGGTGGGGATTCACGAGTTTAGTGAGGACAATTAGATTCCGGGAGTGATCTTAATTTTTGACGTGTTCAAGTAGTCTTCTATAACTCGGGAGAGCGCAGATGTTTTCCGATCACTATAGTGAATTGTTGACTTGAGAGAGAGAGATGGTAACCGAAGAACATTGTGAAAGCCCAAAAATTTAAGTAAATGAGTAACAATACTTTGATGAAAATCCACAGCCTGCTTCCAGTCTCCGACCGGGTCAGGAATGGAATGAATGAAGCCCCCATCTAGCGGCGAGGATATGAACTGTGCCGGCTGCCGAGGCCTGACGCACTCCTCTGGGGCAATGATTAAATGAATGACAGATGAAATGAAATGATAGTGGAGAGTGTTGCTGGAATGAAATTTTGACAGGGAAAACCGGAGTACCCGGAGAAAAACCTGTCTGCCTCCGCTTTGTCCAGCACAGATCTCACATGGAGTGACCGGGATTTGAACCACGGACCCAGCGGTGAGAGGCCGGCGTGCTGCCGCCTAAGCCACGGAGGCTTAACAATACTTTGATAAGAATTATATATTTTTGTGATTATAAGAGATACTCATATAATAGGAAGTGGTGTGCTGTAAAAGAATAACACAGTGTATATAAAAAGGTATCGAGCCATTTGGAGCTCTCGATTGTATTGAATTTTAAAAGGACACTATATGGAAGTAAAAAGAAATATGAATTTGTTGGTTTATGAGAAACCATTTATTATGATTTAATCTTTGTTTATTATGTATTCCTTGTTCACTCTGAACAAGTATGAATTATGGGTCAGTATTTTATTTGTTTAATTTGTTGTAGCGCCATATAATTGTGGAATTAAATGTTTTAGAGTAGGAGTTGATGTTGTTTATTATTTTGGAAGTGTATCCTCTATTTAATCCAAAATGTGTAAGTCACAGAGTGGGAGAACATACCATAACCCCGAAAATCCCGATTTGAGCATTGCTGGCATACTGTGATTTGCATATTTCGTGCTGAATGGGCACAATAAGGATTTACTGTACCAAGTTTCACTGCTTCCGGATGTTTAAATTGCGAGAAAAGTCCATGTGATTATGTATAATTCGCGTCACTGCCATGTTGGATTTGTGATCCCCAGGTTACTGAAAGTCCTATAGGTGAACTTATGTTCTTATCCCCTATGAACGTAAACATATTCAGTTTGATTGCTGTAATAGATTCGTAGATATTGAGAACCGTCTAAATATTTCGGATGGTTGCCATGTTGTATTGCTATATGTATAGGATATAGAGTCATGTACAATTAAAGAAAAATTATTGCGTAGGTTCATTATTCAAACTTTCACTTCTATCGCATGATTACGACACAAAAAATAACAATTTAATTTTAAAATTCGCACAGCTGCCATCTTGAGGTTATGTAAACAATTGAACTAAATTAGATACCAGTGCATTTCAATGTGTATAAACATTTACTGTAGCAAGTTTCATTGCGTTTGGATCATTAAATCGCGAGAAAAGTCTATTTAAAATTTTCAAATTCGCTTCGCCGCCATGTTCGTTTTGTAGTTAACCGGTTTTTGAAAGTCTCATAGATGAACTTCGAGTAGTGCTCTTTATATCCGTACAAAATTTCAGGGTGATACCGTTAATAGTTTCAGAGATACAGGATGTCGGTGAAATATTTCGCACAGCCGCCATCTTGAGGTTATGTAAACAATTGAACGAAGTTAGATATCGGTGCATTACATGTGTATAAACATATACTGTACCAAATTTCATTGCGTTTGGTTGGTTAAATCGCGTGGAACGTCTATTTAAAGTCAAAAATTTGCTTGGCCGCCATGTTAATTTTGTATTTACCAGGTTTTCAACGGTCACATGGGTGAACTTTTAGTAGTTCCCTTTATCGCCGTACAAAATTCCAGGGTGATATCGGTAACAGTTTCGGCGATATTGAATCCTGGTGAAATATTTCGCACAGCCGCCATGTTTGATTGGTGAGACGTAACAAAATTTGAAGGGCACGATCGGGGTCATCCGGAATAGTGCTATGAACTTACCGAGTTTCATTGATATCGCTCGAGCCGTTTTGAATTTATTAGTGGGGGGGGGGGGGGCGCACAAACGAATCGAACACATCCGCACACACGGACAAAAGGTGATCTTATAAGCCTATTTTTTCATAAATGAAAATATGCTAAAAAAAGAAAGAAAACGAGGGAAGTTCTGAAAGTAACTTTCGTCATTCTAGTGCACGAGCAGAATGTACACCAGATGACCCAAACAATTGCCATAATAATCCAGACCTTTGGCTGGTTCAACGACGGAAGGAGTGTCAGCGGAGGAGGAACGACGCATGCGCAGAGCGCCGACGAAGAGAGAGAGAGGAGTAGCAGACCTGCGTGCCCAATATCATTCTACAGTCACTGGTGTTCCATGTTCAGTGAACGACGGCAGAGTGTGGAGGATGAAGATCGTCCCTCCACATCCACGAGTGGAAACAACATTGTTCGAGTACAGGGCATGGTGTTAGTGGACTGGCTCATAAGGATGGCAGTCGTGGGGTATTAGTCATGCCCGGACCCATCACAAGCTCCATGATGTGTTGGGTTACCGCAAGATGGGTACCGAGAAACCCGACCCCGGAGCAGGTTGTGCAACAATTCCTTGCATCGTAGGGCACCAAGTTTTACCAGAGTGGTTCCTTTAAACTGATTGAACGCTACGACAAGTGTATCAATGTCGGTGGCGACTATGTCAAAATATATAGTGCAAGGTGTATAGTTAATTATGCCATGACGCATATCAATTTATCAATGAAGGGTCCCTGGGGGAAAAAATGACGAAACTTATTTTCGTAACTTCCCTCGTAAATTAATGTATAAATAAATCTCGCATTACTAGCACACTGTAACCCAATGAGGTTACAATGTTCATGTGTTACTGTTCATTCGCTTAGAATTAGTTTTAGGTTGGGATCATGGATATTCTTTGATAATGTAGAAGTGAAAGGAGGCCATGATTTATAGAGTTTCATATCTGTTTAATAGTATCTTTATATGTTTTTATTTGTGTGTGTATTTCTTCTATGGCTGGTTAGAAAATGTTAGGTTTTGTTTATTGGGTTCCTTGGTAGTTGAAAGAAATAAGATATTTTATTAAGAAGAGTGTAATGGAGTATCTGTTGAGATTGTCTATGGAGAGGAAGATTGGGTTATAGGATGATAGTTGAGAGATGATGATTGTTTTGTGTATGGTGATGTAGTAAGTTGATAAGGTATGAAAGGAATGAGGTTCTGGTTTTGAGTAAGGAATATGGAAGTGGTTGAATGTTTAGAAAATATTATGAAGTTAGATGTAGAAGATGAGATATGAAGAAAATGAGAATATGTTTTGGTTAAAAGAAGAAAGAATAGATGTTTGGAATTAGAGGATCATATGTGGAAATAAGTATGTTTTGTAAGAAAAAGAGAGTGGACTAAATGAAGAAGAGAATCAATGTTGAAGTGTATTCCTTAGTGTGTCAACATACACGCCCCCTAATACCCCAAAAAGTACGTACGGTTACAACACGGGGATCAATGTCCTCCTCAATAGAAACAACAAAACTTACCAAAGCGTAACACTTCAACGTTCTTTAAAGCAGCCCCTCTGTAGCTGTGGCTCAAATGATATGAAAAGGGCTCGGATTTTTATGTAAATATATTTGTTTATGTAATTACATTTTTCTATAAATACATAAATTCCTGCTTTTCACTTATTAACACATAAAAATACATATTTTTCCTACATTTTATTTTAATCAGTATGTTAGATCATTCAGTTTATTGCATTTTTGTTCGGTGTTACTTCAATGGAGAAGAACCTGTGAACTATCTAATCTTCATGCAGAGCATATGTCAGCTTGAAACTGTGTTATTCTTAACTTGTCGCCCCGTGCCATTCACAGTGGAAGCCGGGAATTTCCTTGTCGATAGCCATATTCTACCACGTGCTAGACCCCACCAGCTACCTGGATCCAGTGTCACTCACATTCAATTCATTTCTGGCACGTAAGGCAGTTCTACGATGCCTGAAGTAAAAACAACTACAAGTTATCGTCTGCAGCAGTATGCTGCAGAATTTAAAGATAATTTTACTTCTAGTTCCGCCCCTTAAAACAACAATAACTAACTATATAAATAATTCATGTTTATTGGGCTAATGCCGTGTGAAATAAATTAGAACCATTCGTTTCGGAGAAACCTTGCCTCCTTTTTCAATGGTATCAAACAATGTGGCCAAAGAAAGTATAAAAAATTACAAAAAATATGGATAAATTCCTCTGTTCGTCACCAGAGAGCAGCTGCCAGTAGTTACTGTATGGACCATGGTAGAACGGCGGACAGAGTAGTAAGTAAGGAGAAGGTAAAAGGGGAGGCGTGAAATAATAGAGATCCTCGAAGAATGAGGATGTTCAAAAGAAAAGGGGGCCATAGAGCCATAGAGGAAAAAAGTACAATTTGAAAAAGGTGAAGAACAGAGAGACTGAGAGGAACTATCTTCCTAGATCCTTAATAACTGGCAGCCAAGTGTGTCTCCAGTGTCTCTGTTAAAATTATTGGGATTTTTACGAATTTCAACAGCCTTCCTTATAATTCTAGACCAGTTGTGCTTAACGAGGGCAAGCGCATGAGCATCCTTGAAACATACATCGTGCCCTGAAGACAACAACTAACATGTTACACAACACCTCAAGGGCAAGAAACATATTGCCGCAGTTTTGCGTCTTCAGAAGAAGTGTTTCGCGATAATCGTCGGTCATTTGTGATGGACAACCTGAAGATGTATCTCAATGTATATTGTAATGCTTCAGCGGTTAGTGAGACATAGCATAAATTGCATTCGTGAGCACTGCTTATTGTTTATATTCACATTAATAAACAAAATTATAATTAAACATTTTTACTTGTTGGTGTGTAACATCTTTCCACTCGGTTTCAGGATATTTTTGTGGGAGTTATTTTGGAAATTGGACGGAAACAATGAGCGCGCGGTGGCCGAGATTGGTACCACGACGTACTGCCGGCCATGTGGCTAAGTGGAATGTATATCGCATACGGTTAACTTCAAGATTTGGGGGCCTCATTAAAGATATTCCTACAATACATCATCTTCAAGTTGTCGCTCTTTGGTGTGAAAATATTAATTATATTGTATCATATTTGCTAAAAACAATTATGATTTATTAAATCTTCCTACTTTTGCTGTATTCTTATTTAATGTAAGCATTCGAGGTACTGTCGGCCAACATGCAGCCCTATGTGGAATTTATATCACCTACGGTTTACTTCAAGGTTTGGAGGCCCCATTAAGGTATTCTTACAATAAATCATTTTCAATTTGTCGTTTTTTGGTGTGAAAATATTCACTATATCATATTTGCTGAAAACAATTATGATTTTTTAAATCTTCATACTTTTGTTGTGAAATGTTTATCAGTTTTGGAGGCTCCATTAAAGATATTCCTACAATAAATATTGGTACTACGACGTACCTCGTGCATGCGCACCGGTCAGGATTTGGCACTGGAGTTTTACAAGTAGTTATTTCAATGACCGACAGAGTTCACTGTTAACAAGGGATTTGCTCTCCCGGCAGGTTCATAGTGGGATAACATGTCAGATGTTACACATCATATGCGATTACTGTAATGATCGTATTTTGTCACATTTTTTAGGTATTTCTAATACATAAAATTAAATATTTTCCCGATATTTAGTACCTAAAAATCCGAGCCCTAGTTATGAACGTTTGGCTCCCCGTGCAGATTTCATAGAATGATGGATAAAGTGCGCATAAATATAGCGGAACAATATTACAACCGACATACTGATAGCGTGTTTGATTTGGACCAGTGGACTGCAATTCTCTCTCATATAGAAACGGAAGATAATATTGTTAGTGACTGGAAATTAAATTGTCATTATCTGCGGTAGTTAGCTAATGTTTTAAAAGCTTGCAATTTCAGTGCTGAACATTCTACAACTTGGTTAAAATGCGTGTATTCATTTTAAACCGAATAGGCCTATACTATTTTTTAAATAATGTTATTGAAAAGCTAACAGACCGTAGCAAACCGCAGGCGATTGTGAAATGGTTTGCAATTTTTTATATCACCCGATTTGTGACCAATTATACGATCGACTACGGCTGGACAAATGTTGTCATACAGTTAGTAGTGTATAACGTGCACATTACAGAAGGAGCAAGCTTTAATTTCTCATAATAAATGGCTACAAATCAACAACGCTAGAACCACCCCCAGAAAAAACGACGAAGTGAATGGGATTAAATGCATTTTTAAAACGTTAATTGGTAAACGTTAAATAAATGAAAATGAATTGATAGAAGACTGAGCTAATGCTAGCAAATCCTCTTGCAATCAACCACATAACAGTAAATAACAAGAAAGTTAAAATAGTGAAGCAATTTAAATACTTAGAAAAAATTATAACTTACAACTTTGATGAGAAACCTGCATGGCAAGAAAGAACTAATAAAATAATAAAAGCCCAAAAATGGTCTACATATCAAAGAAAATGTCTATCAATCACAACAAAATTAAAATATTACAAGACGGTGGTTCAACCAGAGGTGACATATGGAAGCGAAACTCTTTTTAAAGTAACTCAGAAGAACAGAATCGGCAAAATTCTAAAAGTAGAAAGAAGAATAGCTAGAACATGCATAAATTTAAAAAAATGTCAGAAATATGGACAATGGCGGTTATTACCAAATGGAGTGGTATACAGAGAACTGGAGCCCATCACTGATACTATTCGGAAGAAACGGCTTTATTTTTTGGTCACATTATGAGGACACCGGAAACCAGATTATCTAGAAAAATTTTTGAGAAACTTTGGGATATGAAACAGCAAGTAGGATGGATTAAGGAAATTGGAGAAGAAAAGAAAGAATTAGAAATAACCTTGGATGATTTGCAAAACAAAACAAAAAATTTTAAAAACTGAAAGATATAAAAATAAGATTTCAACCAAAAATAGGCAAACGTCATACGGTAAAAAAAAAGGGTATTTACAGATGAGGAATCCCTGAGAAGATCAGAGCGAATTAAGAGCTACTGGGAGACTCGGAAAGAAAACTTACTGAGGAAGAGGACCAAGAAATGATAGACTGAAGTAGTCCAATGAGGCCGTAAAAGCAGAAGTAAAAGAGGAAATTGATCAATTCATAAATAAATAATTAGGCAAACATATAATAATTAAATAAATATTTTCTTTGATTGCTTATCCTCCCAGCTTTTCTTCACCCACGGGGTCTGAGAGGGATCATTCTTCTACCGTGGGAAGGACGGTGTCTGGGAGTTGAACATATTTTATTAGCAGATACAACTGGGGATGGTCACAGGCCGATCACCCAGTCGACCGCAAACTTCGGTCAGGCAAGGATTTTGGTCGTGGACCTGTTGAAGGGAACCGTCCCGGTATTTGCCTGGGGGTTAAAATGGAAAACCAAGGAAAATAATTTTCAGGACGGCTGAGGTGAGCATTGAAACCACGCTCTCCCAATACTAGCGAGGCACGAGGTAGTTCATTAGCGCTGTCGGCCACCGTGGCCGGTTAACAAAATAAATCATCATCATCATCATCTTGAGCAGTTTCCGACCGCTGGTCGGGTATGCTTGGAACATAAGCCTCTCCATTGTTTCCTGTCCATCCACCATCTCTCGTCATTCACTGTGTCCCAGCACACTCCTTTCCTCCACACTCTTCTTAACTCATTTTGTCCATCTGTCCCTTGGTCTTCCCCTTGGCCTCCTTCCCGTCATTTCCATTCCAAACATCTTCTTCGGTATCCTCTCCTCTTGCATCCTCCTCACATGTCCATACCATTGTAGCCTAGATCGCTCTATTCTATTTTGCAATGGTTCCTCTCTTACCATCTCTCTGACTCTCTCATTCCTTACTCTGTCCATTCTTGTCACTCCTACCCTACTCCTCTGGAACTTCATCTCCACTGCTCGTATTTTATTCTTGTCCCTTTCCTTCATCACCCATGTTTCTGAACCATATGTCAAAATTGGCACAAAGTAGGTCTTGTAGATGATTCCTTTATATTTTTTTGGTACATCTTTATTCCATATCATCCCCCTAACACTCTTGAAAAATCCATCTGCGCACCTTCCCCTTTCATTTATTTCCATCCTATTGCCTCCCTTTTCTTCAATTATGCTACCCAAGTACTTGAAGCATTCTACTTTCTGCAACTGCTGTCCTCCAAGTGTTATGCCCCTATCCAGTCTGTTCTTCTTCCTCGTTGTGATGACCACATCACTCTTTTGTGCTGAGAACTTCATCCCATATGATAACACTACCTTCTCCCACTCATCTAATTGCTCTTGTACTTCTTCCTAATCCTCTTCCCATACCAGAAGGTCATCAGCAAACAACATTGCCTTCATTTTCCTTTCCCCAATGCCTTTTACCACTTTTCGTATGATTTCATCCATCACCACTATAAATAACAGGGGTGAGAGGGCACTTCCCTGTTTCAGACCACTCTCCACTTGAAACCATTCCGTTCTCTCTCTTCCCACCTTTACACAGCTTTTGCTTCCCTCGTACATTGCTTTCACTCTTGCCACTGTCTCCTTGTTCACTGCATTTGCTCTCATTGCTTCCCATACCTTGTTTCTATTAATACTATCATATGCTTTCTCAATATCCAAGAAGGTCATCACCAGATGTTTCCCATATTCATGATGGTGTTCTTGTAGCTGTCTTACAGCAAAGATGAGGTCAACTGTTGACCTTCCTGACCTGAATCCATACTGTTCTTCCCTCAGCCCATCTTCAACTTCAGTCCGAATTCTTCTCTCCAATACCTTCTCAAATATTTTGGCGCAGTGGCACATGAGTGTAATTCCCCTATAGTTCTTGCATTCCTTCCTACTTCCCTTTTTAAATATGGGTATTATTATCCCTCTTTTCCAGTCCTCTTGTATTTTCTTCTCCCTCCATATCACTTTCATTACTCGAAAGAGCCACTGTGACCCTATCACCCCTGCTGCTGTCACCATCTCCACACTCACTTCGTCTATTCCCGGTGCCTTTCCCCCTTTCATCTTCTTCAATGCTTCCTCCACTTCTTTCCATGTCAATTCCTTCTCTGAAATGTCTTGGTCACTGTCTGTTTCTTCCTCCACAATGTCCATTACCGTGTCAGCTCTCTACTTCGTGTTACTTATAAAATCCTCTCAAAATCCTTACTCACTAGAGCCGTGGAACAATTTGACTCACAAATTGGCGGATACCAAGCCAGCTTTGGATAACCCAGATCCTACGCTGAACAGATCCAGAATCTAAATATGACTATCGCTTACCTGAAACTCAGAGCCAAACCATTGTCATCACATCATATTTGAAGACTTCCAGAAGGTTGATCGCATAATCCTTTTCCAAGTTCTCCAAGAATTTGGCCTAGACCACAAAACCCGGCAGATCGTCCAAAGTACACTCACTGGTACGTCTCCCAAAGTGAAATTCAGATCTCAGATTTCTGAAACCTTTCAAATCCAAAGTGGGGTGCTAACTGAAGGTAAATATTTAGAATTAAAATTTGAATCCACCACCTCCACTTTGGTACGGCATTGCTCTTACCACTGTTGGTTGGTTCTTAAGTTTAGGGGCTGCGACAACACGGTCATGTAGCCCCGTGTACTTTGGGTGTGTGTAGAATCTATCTGATAACCGGTGTTAATTGTGATGACTGTATTCGTGTGTGTTGTCTGTTTTTTATATTTAAGTACAGACTGCAACTTAGAATTTTTCAAATAGTTCCTACTTTTGCCGCCAAGCACCACCGTCAACGACTACTAGGCCAAGTTCAGAACTTAGCTACTAGACGCCACCGGAGTCGGCTCTTGGCAACGAACGTAGAAACCTAAGAGCGTTGTTTACATTCTTGACCTATCCAATTTAGCTTCACACAGGTGTAATTAGTGGAAGGTTCTTTAACATGCCATAAATCTATGACATGGGACCGCCGGCTTTACTTCCCCTCCGAAGGAAGGCATACTGAGGGATTTTTAACGCTCTTAAAAAATCCGACGCCTTCGGCCGGGTTTGAACCCGCTATCTTGGGCATAGAAGCTCAGCATGCTACCGACTACGCCACCGAAGCCGCTCTCTTACCACTGTGTTAGTGGGGTCCACTTTAGTTCTCACTTGGTTATGATAGATCTATGAAGCCGGTCAGAGTCAGCCTATCATACTGTGATTGTTGTCAGCTGTGGACTATTTATAGACTTCGAGAAATGAGGTGGCCTCGGTGGCGTAGTTAGTAGCATGCTGAGTTTATATGCCCAAGATCGCGGTTTCAAACCCAGCCGAAGTCGTCGGATTTTTTTAAGAGCGTTAAAAATCCATCAGTATGCCTTCCTCCGGAGGGAAAGTAGAACCGGCGGGCCTATGTCATAGATTTATGGCATGAAAAAGAACCTTCCACTAACTTCACTTGTGGAAGCTAAAATTTGTAGGTTAGTTTGATAACGCTATATTAGTTCCAACGTTCGCCGCCAGATGCTGACTGCGAAGGCATTTAGTCGCCGCGTCCGCAGCAAGATGTCGTTGACGGTAGTATTTGGTAGCAAATGTAGGATATACTTGAAATTGTTTGCCTGCAGTCTTTACCTGAATTACAAACACTAATAGAACCATGACGATTAACACTGGTTATCAGACAGATTCTACACCACACCCAAAGTACACGGGGCTACATGACCACGTTGTCACAACCCCTAAAGTGAGGAACCAACCAACCAACCAACCAACCAACCAACCTTCAAGAATTCAATTTTTACGAGCGAAATGAAGGTTTTAAGCTATTGGCCGTGTGATGATAAAATAGTGCAAGATGGCGAATTGGAATGTCTCACCCTTGCTACAAATTTGATGATTATGATTATTATTATTCTTCTAGCTTCGTTTCGGCCAAATAAGGACTACGTCATGTCAACTGTATCTTCTGCATTTTAATGTTGGCCCAGTACTCTCATTCGCAATCGATGTTGCACCTATCTCTCCGGTTTTTAGTTTCAGCTTAGGTTGAAAACTCCGATGTTCTTGAAGTTTTTCCCTAAGTGGGCCACGCTCCTGGATATCTTCACATGTTATCCCAGTCTCCAACAGATCTTTCTCTACATTACTAAACAAGGACCCTTTGTCTTTTTCTCATGGAGAAACGCAAAAATTCGGTTGGATAGCCATGTTGATTTTATTCGGGTCATATGCCCATAGAAAGAAATCCTCCCTTTCCTCATCACGTCAGCTATTTTCTCTACGTGTGTGTACAACTCTTGGTTGTGGCGTCGTCGGAACTCGCTGCGTTCTTTGACTGGACCCAGGATTTTCCTCAAAATCTTCCCTTCCTTGGTCTCCAGTTTTCCCATTATGCCTTTTCTATTGATGGCGAGACATTTCGCTGCATACAAAGCTTCTGGCCAGATGATCATTATTATTATTATTAATTAAATCGGTACACATGATGATGATGATGATGATTGTTGATTTAAGGGATGAAATAGTAAAGTCATCTGCATATCGTAACAAAGGTTAAAAATGCAAATTTTCATTTTAAAAATTTGAAGTCGATGCTTAAATACAGTGAGAGAATCCTACAATTAATTTTAATAATTAATAAAATAACCACAATAACACTCTAAAATATAGTAAATGAAACTTAATTTAAAATTAAAAGACACCCTATCGGCAAGCCGGAAGGGTAAAGAGAAGTATTTCGAATTTACTAAATTCACTAAATTCCCTAAATTCACGAAATGTTTAGCATACGAAATCCCTATCTTTCTCATCTTTTGGCGTAAAGGTGGATCATATCCAAACCTCTTTCAGACAATAGTTTTAGGTAATTTTAGAGGACTACAGACCTTTTAAACGGTTTTCATATTGTGCCTATTATGGGACGTATGATTTTTTTTCTCTCAAAACTCCATTTTCCCCCTCCTCTCTGATCGTGGTTGGTGCTATCAAAACACATAGCTAGAGTTAAGTTGTTAGCCCTCATACGAAGAATAGAACGAATTTTGAATGAATTTGAAATCTCACATACTAATAACGTTCTAGCGATATTTCAAGTTTTCTAAGATGACCCCTATTACCACCCTTTGGTCCTATTTCGTCCATTAAATCTACCTAAAAGATCCTTAAATTCAATTTACTGCACAAAAGTATATTTCCGTGTAGTTATGCACTCCTGCAATACATTACATGTTAAGTTCATTTTCCTTTAGACCCACACACAGGAAAAATAAACCGAGCAATAATCCTGAGAGGCGTCACCTATAATAAGACAATTAGTTCCGTGAAGAACTATACAGCCTATTTTCATATACCCAACTTATGTTAATTGCCTCTATCTACATACAAAATTTCAGTTTGATTGCTGTAATAGATTCGTAGATATTGAGAACCGACTAAATATTTCGGATGGTCGCCATGTTGGATTTTATATATGTTGGTCCTAGTGTTATGTACAGTTACATTAAGATTATTGTGTACGTGTAGCATTGAAACTTCAATCGCTTGATTAGGACACACGAAGTAACAAAGAGATTTTAAAATTTCGCACAGATGCCATCTTGTGGTTATGGAAACAATTGAAATAAATTAGATGCCAGTGGATTAACATTCGTATAAGGATTTACTGTACCAAGTTTCACTGCACTCGGATGGTTAAATTGCGAGAAACGACCATGTGAATATTTATATTTCGCGTCGCCACCATGTTGGATTTGTGATCACCAGGTTATTTAAAGATCTATAGGTGAACTTAAGATCATAGCCCCTTTGAATATAAAAAAATCAGTTTGATTGCTATAATAGATTCGAAGATATTCAGAGCCGTTTAAATATTTCGGATGGTCGCCATGTTGGATTGTTAAATGTATAGGCCATAGAGTCATGTACCATTAAAGGAAAATTAGTTTGTAGGTTCATTAGTCAAACACTCACATCGATCGCATGATTACGACACAAGAAATAAAAACTTAATTTTAAAATTCGCAAAGCCGCCATCGTGAGGTTATGTAAACAATTGAACTAAATTAGATACCAGTGTATTACAATGTGTATAAACATTTCATGTACCAGATTTAATTGTGGTTGGAACATTAAATCGCGAGAAAAGTCTATTTAAAATTTTCAAATTCGCTTGGCCGCCATATTCGTCTTGCAGTTAACCGGTTTTTGAAAGTCTAATAGATGAACTTCCAGTAGTGCCCATTATCTCCGTACAAAATTTCAGGGTGATACCGCTAATAGTTTCAGAGATATAGAATGCCGGTGAAATATTTCGCACATCCGCCATCTTGTGGTTATGTAAACAATTGAACTAAATTAGATACCAGTGCATTTCAATGTGTATAAACATTTACTGTAGCAAGTTTCATTGCGTTTGGATCATTAAATCGCGCGAAAAGTCTATTTAAAATTTTCAAATTCGCTTCGCCGCCATGTTCGTTTTGTAGTTAACCGGTTTTTGAAAGTCTCATAGATGAACTTCGAGTAGTGCTCTTTATATCCGTACAAAATTTCAGGGTGATACCGTTAATAGTTTCAGAGATACAGGATGTCGGTGAAATATTTCGCACAGCCGCCAACTTGAGGTTATGTAAACAATTGAACGAAGTTAGATATCGGTGCATTACATGTGTATAAACATATACTGTACCAAATTTCATTGCGTTTGGTTGGTTAAATCGCGAGGAACGTCTATTTAAAGTCAAAAATTTGCTTGGCCGCCATGTTAATTTTGTATTTACCAGGTTTTCAACGGTCACATGGGTGAACTTTTAGTAGTTCCCTTTATCGCCGTACAAAATTCCAGGGTGATATCGGTAACAGTTTCGGCGATATTGAATCCTGGTGAAATATTTCGCACAGCCGCCATGTTTGATTGGTGAGACGTAACAAAATTTGAAGGGCACGATCGGGGTCGTCCGGAATAGTGCTATGAACTTACCGAGTTTCATTGATATCGCTCGAGCCGTTTTGAATTTATTAGTGGGGGGGGGGGGGGGCGCACAAACGAATCGAACACATCCGCACACACGGACAAAAGGTGATCTTATAAGCCTATTTTTTCATAAATGAAAATATGCTAAAAAAAGAAAGAAAACGAGGGAAGTTCTGAAAGTAACTTTCGTCATTCTAGTGCACGAGCAGAATGTACACCAGATGACCCAAACAATTGCCATAATAATCCAGACCTTTGGCTGGTTCAACGACGGAAGGAGTGTCAGCGGAGGAGGAACGACGCATGCGCAGAGCGCCGACGAAGAGAGAGAGAGGAGTAGCAGACCTGCGTGCCCAATATCATTCTACAGTCACTGGTGTTCCATGTTCAGTGAACGACGGCAGAGTGTGGAGGATGAAGATCGTCCCTCCACATCCACGAGTGGAAACAACATTGTTCGAGTACAGGGCATGGTGTTAGTGGACTGGCTCATAAGGATGGCAGTCGTGGGGTATTAGTCATGCCCGGACCCATCACAAGCTCCATGATGTGTTGGGTTACCGCAAGATGGGTACCGAGAAACCCGACCCCGGAGCAGGTTGTGCAACAATTCCTTGCATCGTAGGGCACCAAGTTTTACCAGAGTGGTTCCTTTAAACTGATTGAACGCTACGACAAGTGTATCAATGTCGGTGGCGACTATGTCAAAATATATAGTGCAAGGTGTATAGTTAATTATGCCATGACGCATATCAATTTATCAATGAAGGGTCCCTGGGGGAAAAAATGACGAAACTTATTTTCGTAACTTCCCTCGTAAATTAATGTATAAATAAATCTCGCATTACTAGCACACTGTAACCCAATGAGGTTACAATGTTCATGTGTTACTGTTCATTCGCTTAGAATTAGTTTTAGGTTGGGATCATGGATATTCTTTGATAATGTAGAAGTGAAAGGAGGCCATGATTTATAGAGTTTCATATCTGTTTAATAGTATCTTTATATGTTTTTATTTGTGTGTGTATTTCTTCTATGGCTGGTTAGAAAATGTTAGGTTTTGTTTATTGGGTTCCTTGGTAGTTGAAAGAAATAAGATATTTTATTAAGAAGAGTGTAATGGAGTATCTGTTGAGATTGTCTATGGAGAGGAAGATTGGGTTATAGGATGATAGTTGAGAGATGATGATTGTTTTGTGTATGGTGATGTAGTAAGTTGATAAGGTATGAAAGGAATGAGGTTCTGGTTTTGAGTAAGGAATATGGAAGTGGTTGAATGTTTAGAAAATATTATGAAGTTAGATGTAGAAGATGAGATATGAAGAAAATGAGAATATGTTTTGGTTAAAAGAAGAAAGAATAGATGTTTGGAATTAGAGGATCATATGTGGAAATAAGTATGTTTTGTAAGAAAAAGAGAGTGGACTAAATGAAGAAGAGAATCAATGTTGAAGTGTATTCCTTAGTGTGTCAACATACACGCCCCCTAATACCCCAAAAAGTACGTACGGTTACAACACGGGGATCAATGTCCTCCTCAATAGAAACAACAAAACTTACCAAAGCGTAACACTTCAACGTTCTTTAAAGCAGCCCCTCTGTAGCTGTGGCTCAAATGATATGAAAAGGGCTCGGATTTTTATGTAAATATATTTGTTTATGTAATTACATTTTTCTATAAATACATAAATTCCTGCTTTTCACTTATTAACACATAAAAATACATATTTTTCCTACATTTTATTTTAATCAGTATGTTAGATCATTCAGTTTATTGCATTTTTGTTCGGTGTTACTTCAATGGAGAAGAACCTGTGAACTATCTAATCTTCATGCAGAGCATATGTCAGCTTGAAACTGTGTTATTCTTAACTTGTCGCCCCGTGCCATTCACAGTGGAAGCCGGGAATTTCCTTGTCGATAGCCATATTCTACCACGTGCTAGACCCCACCAGCTACCTGGATCCAGTGTCACTCACATTCAATTCATTTCTGGCACGTAAGGCAGTTCTACGATGCCTGAAGTAAAAACAACTACAAGTTATCGTCTGCAGCAGTATGCTGCAGAATTTAAAGATAATTTTACTTCTAGTTCCGCCCCTTAAAACAACAATAACTAACTATATAAATAATTCATGTTTATTGGGCTAATGCCGTGTGAAATAAATTAGAACCATTCGTTTCGGAGAAACCTTGCCTCCTTTTTCAATGGTATCAAACAATGTGGCCAAAGAAAGTATAAAAAATTACAAAAAATATGGATAAATTCCTCTGTTCGTCACCAGAGAGCAGCTGCCAGTAGTTACTGTATGGACCATGGTAGAACGGCGGACAGAGTAGTAAGTAAGGAGAAGGTAAAAGGGGCGGCGTGAAATAATAGAGATCCTCGAAGAATGAGGATGTTCAAAAGAAAAGGGGGCCATAGAGCCATAGAGGAAAAAAGTACAATTTGAAAAAGGTGAAGAACAGAGAGACTGAGAGGAACTATCTTCCTAGATCCTTAATAACTGGCAGCCAAGTGTGTCTCCAGTGTCTCTGTTAAAATTATTGGGATTTTTACGAATTTCAACAGCCTTCCTTATAATTCTAGACCAGTTGTGCTTAACGAGGGCAAGCGCATGAGCATCCTTGAAACATACATCGTGCCCTGAAGACAACAACTAACATGTTACACAACACCTCAAGGGCAAGAAACATATTGCCGCAGTTTTGCGTCTTCAGAAGAAGTGTTTCGCGATAATCGTCGGTCATTTGTGATGGACAACCTGAAGATGTATCTCAATGTATATTGTAATGCTTCAGCGGTTAGTGAGACATAGCATAAATTGCATTCGTGAGCACTGCTTATTGTTTATATTCACATTAATAAACAAAATTATAATTAAACATTTTTACTTGTTGGTGTGTAACATCTTTCCACTCGGTTTCAGGATATTTTTGTGGGAGTTATTTTGGAAATTGGACGGAAACAATGAGCGCGCGGTGGCCGAGATTGGTACCACGACGTACTGCCGGCCATGTGGCTAAGTGGAATGTATATCGCATACGGTTAACTTCAAGATTTGGGGGCCTCATTAAAGATATTCCTACAATACATCATCTTCAAGTTGTCGCTCTTTGGTGTGAAAATATTAATTATATTGTATCATATTTGCTAAAAACAATTATGATTTATTAAATCTTCCTACTTTTGCTGTATTCTTATTTAATGTAAGCATTCGAGGTACTGTCGGCCAACATGCAGCTCTATGTGGAATTTATATCACCTACGGTTTACTTCAAGGTTTGGAGGCCCCATTAAGGTATTCTTACAATAAATCATTTTCAATTTGTCGTTTTTTGGTGTGAAAATATTCACTATATCATATTTGCTGAAAACAATTATGATTTGTTAAATCTTCATACTTTTGTTGTGAAATGTTTATCAGTTTTGGAGGCTCCATTAAAGATATTCCTACAATAAATATTGGTACTACGACGTACCTCGTGCATGCGCACCGGTCAGGATTTGGCACTGGAGTTTTACAAGTAGTTATTTCAATGACCGACAGAGTTCACTGTTAACAAGGGATTTGCTCTCCCGGCAGGTTCATAGTGGGATAACATGTCAGATGTTACACATCATATGCGATTACTGTAATGCTCGTATTTTTTGTCACATTTTTTAGGTATTTCTGATACATAAAATTAAATATTTTCCCGATATTTAGTACCTAAAAATCCGAGCCCTAGTTATGAACGTTTGGCTCCCCGTGCAGATTTCATAGAATGATGGATAAAGTGCGCATAAATATAGCGGAACAATATTACAACCGACATACTGATAGCGTGTTTGATTTGGACCAGTGGACTGCAATTCTCTCTCATATAGAAACGGAAGATAATATTGTTAGTGACTGGAAATTAAATTGTCATTATCTGCGGTAGTTAGCTAATGTTTTAAAAGCTTGCAATTTCAGTGCTGAACATTCTACAACTTGGTTAAAATGCGTGTATTCATTTTAAACCGAATAGGCCTATACTATTTTTTAAATAATGTTATTGAAAAGCTAACAGACCGTAGCAAACCGCAGGCGATTGTGAAATGGTTTGCAATTTTTTATATCACCCGATTTGTGACCAATTATACGATCGACTACGGCTGGACAAATGTTGTCATACAGTTAGTAGTGTATAACGTGCACATTACAGAAGGAGCAAGCTTTAATTTCTCATAATAAATGGCTACAAATCAACAACGCTAGAACCACCCCCAGAAAAAACGACGAAGTGAATGGGATTAAATGCATTTTTAAAACGTTAATTGGTAAACGTTAAATAAATGAAAATGAATTGATAGAAGACTGAGCTAATGCTAGCAAATCCTCTTGCAATCAACCACATAACAGTAAATAACAAGAAAGTTAAAATAGTGAAGCAATTTAAATACTTAGAAAAAATTATAACTTACAACTTTGATGAGAAACCTGCATGGCAAGAAAGAACTAATAAAATAATAAAAGCCCAAAAATGGTCTACATATCAAAGAAAATGTCTATCAATCACAACAAAATTAAAATATTACAAGACGGTGGTTCAACCAGAGGTGACATATGGAAGCGAAACTCTTTTTAAAGTAACTCAGAAGAACAGAATCGGCAAAATTCTAAAAGTAGAAAGAAGAATAGCTAGAACATGCATAAATTTAAAAAAATGTCAGAAATATGGACAATGGCGGTTATTACCAAATGGAGTGGTATACAGAGAACTGGAGCCCATCACTGATACTATTCGGAAGAAACGGCTTTATTTTTTGGTCACATTATGAGGACACCGGAAACCAGATTATCTAGAAAAAATTTTGAGAAACTTTGGGATATGAAACTGCAAGTAGGATGGATTAAGGAAATTGGAGAAGAAAAGAAAGAATTAGAAATAACCTTGGATGATTTGCAAAACAAAACAAAAAATTTTAAAAACTGAAAGATATAAAAATAAGATTTCAACCAAAAATAGGCAAACGTCATACGGTAAAAAAAAGGGTATTTACAGATGAGGAATCCCTGAGAAGATCAGAGCGAATTAAGAGCTACTGGGAGACTCGGAAAGAAAACTTACTGAGGAAGAGGACCAAGAAATGATAGACTGAAGTAGTCCAATGAGGCCGTAAAAGCAGAAGTAAAAGAGGAAATTGATCAATTCATAAATAAATAATTAGGCAAACATATAATAATTAAATAAATATTTTCTTTGATTGCTTATCCTCCCAGCTTTTCTTCACCCACGGGGTCTGAGAGGGATCATTCTTCTACCGTGGGAAGGACGGTGTCTGGGAGTTGAACATATTTTATTAGCAGATACAACTGGGGATGGTCACAGGCCGATCACCCAGTCGACCGCAAACTTCGGTCAGGCAAGGATTTTGGTCGTGGACCTGTTGAAGGGAACCGTCCCGGTATTTGCCTGGGGGTTAAAATGGAAAACCAAGGAAAATAATTTTCAGGACGGCTGAGGTGAGCATTGAAACCACGCTCTCCCAATACTAGCGAGGCACGAGGTAGTTCATTAGCGCTGTCGGCCACCGTGGCCGGTTAACAAAATAAATCATCATCATCATCATCTTGAGCAGTTTCCGACCGCTGGTCGGGTATGCTTGGAACATAAGCCTCTCCATTGTTTCCTGTCCATCCACCATCTCTCGTCATTCACTGTGTCCCAGCACACTCCTTTCCTCCACACTCTTCTTAACTCATTTTGTCCATCTGTCCCTTGGTCTTCCCCTTGGCCTCCTTCCCGTCATTTCCATTCCAAACATCTTCTTCGGTATCCTCTCCTCTTGCATCCTCCTCACATGTCCATACCATTGTAGCCTAGATCGCTCTATTCTATTTTGCAATGGTTCCTCTCTTACCATCTCTCTGACTCTCTCATTCCTCACTCTGTCCATTCTTGTCACTCCTACCCTACTCCTCTGGAACTTCATCTCCACTGCTCGTATTTTATTCTTGTCCCTTTCCTTCATCACCCATGTTTCTGAACCATATGTCAAAATTGGCACAAAGTAGGTCTTGTAGATGATTCCTTTATATTTTTTTGGTACATCTTTATTCCATATCATCCCCCTAACACTCTTGAAAAATCCATCTGCGCACCTTCCCCTTTCATTTATTTCCATCCTATTGCCTCCCTTTTCTTCAATTATGCTACCCAAGTACTTGAAGCATTCTACTTTCTGCAACTGCTGTCCTCCAAGTGTTATGCCCCTATCCAGTCTGTTCTTCCTCCTCGTTGTGATGACCACATCACTCTTTTGTGCTGAGAACTTCATCCCATATGATAACACTACCTTCTCCCACTCATCTAATTGCTCTTGTACTTCTTCCTAATCCTCTTCCCATACCAGAAGGTCATCAGCAAACAACATTGCCTTCATTTTCCTTTCCCCAATGCCTTTTACCACTTTTCGTATGATTTCATCCATCACCACTATAAATAACAGGGGTGAGAGGGCACTTCCCTGTTTCAGACCACTCTCCACTTGAAACCATTCCGTTCTCTCTCTTCCCACCTTTACACAGCTTTTGCTTCCCTCGTACATTGCTTTCACTCTTGCCACTGTCTCCTTGTTCACTGCATTTGCTCTCATTGCTTCCCATACCTTGTTTCTATTAATACTATCATATGCTTTCTCAATATCCAAGAAGGTCATCACCAGATGTTTCCCATATTCATGATGGTGTTCTTGTAGCTGTCTTACAGCAAAGATGAGGTCAACTGTTGACCTTCCTGACCTGAATCCATACTGTTCTTCCCTCAGCCCATCTTCAACTTCAGTCCGAATTCTTCTCTCCAATACCTTCTCAAATATTTTGGCGCAGTGGCACATGAGTGTAATTCCCCTATAGTTCTTGCATTCCTTCCTACTTCCCTTTTTAAATATGGGTATTATTATCCCTCTTTTCCAGTCCTCTTGTATTTTCTTCTCCCTCCATATCACTTTCATTACTCGAAAGAGCCACTGTGACCCTATCACCCCTGCTGCTGTCACCATCTCCACACTCACTTCGTCTATTCCCGGTGCCTTTCCCCCTTTCATCTTCTTCAATGCTTCCTCCACTTCTTTCCATGTCAATTCCTTCTCTGAAATGTCTTGGTCACTGTCTGTTTCTTCCTCCACAATGTCCATTACCGTGTCAGCTCTCTACTTCGTGTTACTTATAAAATCCTCTCAAAATCCTTACTCACTAGAGCCGTGGAACAATTTGACTCACAAATTGGCGGATACCAAGCCAGCTTTGGATAATCCAGATCCTACGCTGAACAGATCCAGAATCTAAATATGACTATCGCTTACCTGAAACTCAGAGCCAAACCATTGTCATCACATCATATTTGAAGACTTCCAGAAGGTTGATCGCATAATCCTTTTCCAAGTTCTCCAAGAATTTGGCCTAGACCACAAAACCCGGCAGATCGTCCAAAGTACACTCACTGGTACGTCTCCCAAAGTGAAATTCAGATCTCAGATTTCTGAAACCTTTCAAATCCAAAGTGGGGTGCTAACTGAAGGTAAATATTTAGAATTAAAATTTGAATCCACCACCTCCACTTTGGTACGGCATTGCTCTTACCACTGTTGGTTGGTTCTTAAGTTTAGGGGCTGCGACAACACGGTCATGTAGCCCCGTGTACATTGGGTGTGTGTAGAATCTATCTGATAACCGGTGTTAATTGTGATGACTGTATTCGTGTGTGTTGTCTGTTTTTTATATTTAAGTACAGACTGCAACTTAGAATTTTTCAAATAGTTCCTACTTTTGCCGCCAAGCACCACCGTCAACGACTACTAGGCCAAGTTCAGAACTTAGCTACTAGACGCCACCGGAGTCGGCTCTTGGCAACGAACGTAGAAACCTAAGAGCGTTGTTTACATTCTTGACCTATCCAATTTAGCTTCACACAGGTGTAATTAGTGGAAGGTTCTTTAACATGCCATAAATCTATGACATGGGACCGCCGGCTTTACTTCCCCTCCGAAGGAAGGCATACTGAGGGATTTTTAACGCTCTTAAAAAATCCGACGCCTTCGGCCGGGTTTGAACCCGCTATCTTGGGCATAGAAGCTCAGCATGCTACCGACTACGCCACCGAAGCCGCTCTCTTACCACTGTGTTAGTGGGGTCCACTTTAGTTCTCACTTGGTTATGATAGATCTATGAAGCCGGTCAGAGTCAGCCTATCATACTGTGATTGTTGTCAGCTGTGGACTATTTATAGACTTCGAGAAATGAGGTGGCCTCGGTGGCGTAGTTAGTAGCATGCTGAGTTTATATGCCCAAGATCGCGGTTTCAAACCCAGCCGAAGTCGTCGGATTTTTTTAAGAGCGTTAAAAATCCATCAGTATGCCTTCCTCCGGAGGGAAAGTAGAACCGGCGGGTCTATGTCATAGATTTATGGCATGAAAAAGAACCTTCCACTAACTTCACTTGTGGAAGCTAAAATTTGTAGGTTAGTTTGATAACGCTATATTAGTTCCAACGTTCGCCGCCAGATGCTGACTGCGAAGGCATTTAGTCGCCGCGTCCGCAGCAAGATGTCGTTGACGGTAGTATTTGGTAGCAAATGTAGGATATACTTGAAATTGTTTGCCTGCAGTCTTTACCTGAATTACAAACACTAATAGAACCATGACGATTAACACTGGTTATCAGACAGATTCTACACCACACCCAAAGTACACGGGGCTACATGACCACGTTGTCACAACCCCTAAAGTGAGGAACCAACCAACCAACCAACCAACCAACCAACCTTCAAGAATTCAATTTTTACGAGCGAAATGAAGGTTTTAAGCTATTGGCCGTGTGATGATAAAATAGTGCAAGATGGCGAATTGGAATGTCTCACCCTTGCTACAAATTTGATGATTATGATTATTATTATTCTTCTAGCTTCGTTTCGGCCAAATAAGGACTACGTCATGTCAACTGTATCTTCTGCATTTTAATGTTGGCCCAGTACTCTCATTCGCAATCGATGTTGCACCTATCTCTCCGGTTTTTAGTTTCAGCTTAGGTTGAAAACTCCGATGTTCTTGAAGTTTTTCCCTAAGTGGGCCACGCTCCTGGATATCTTCACATGTTATCCCAGTCTCCAACAGATCTTTCTCTACATTACTAAACAAGGACCCTTTGTCTTTTTCTCATGGAGAAACGCAAAAATTCGGTTGGATAGCCATGTTGATTTTATTCGGGTCATATGCCCATAGAAAGAAATCCTCCCTTTCCTCATCACGTCAGCTATTTTCTCTACGTGTGTGTACAACTCTTGGTTGTGGCGTCGTCGGAACTCGCTGCGTTCTTTGACTGGACCCAGGATTTTCCTCAAAATCTTCCCTTCCTTGGTCTCCAGTTTTCCCATTATGCCTTTTCTATTGATGGCGAGACATTTCGCTGCATACAAAGCTTCTGGCCAGATGATCATTATTATTATTATTAATTAAATCGGTACACATGATGATGATGATGATGATTGTTGATTTAAGGGATGAAATAGTAAAGTCATCTGCATATCGTAACAAAGGTTAAAAATGCAAATTTTCATTTTAAAAATTTGAAGTCGATGCTTAAATACAGTGAGAGAATCCTACAATTAATTTTAATAATTAATAAAATAACCACAATAACACTCTAAAATATAGTAAATGAAACTTAATTTAAAATTAAAAGACACCCTATCGGCAAGCCGGAAGGGTAAAGAGAAGTATTTCGAATTTACTAAATTCACTAAATTCCCTAAATTCACGAAATGTTTAGCATACGAAATCCCTATCTTTCTCATCTTTTGGCGTAAAGGTGGATCATATCCAAACCTCTTTCAGACAATAGTTTTAGGTAATTTTAGAGGACTACAGACCTTTTAAACGGTTTTCATATTGTGCCTATTATGGGACGTATGATTTTTTTTCTCTCAAAACTCCATTTTCCCCCTCCTCTCTGATCGTGGTTGGTGCTATCAAAACACATAGCTAGAGTTAAGTTGTTAGCCCTCATACGAAGAATAGAACGAATTTTGAATGAATTTGAAATCTCACATACTAATAACGTTCTAGCGATATTTCAAGTTTTCTAAGATGACCCCTATTACCACCCTTTGGTCCTATTTCGTCCATTAAATCTACCTAAAAGATCCTTAAATTCAATTTACTGCACAAAAGTATATTTCCGTGTAGTTATGCACTCCTGCAATACATTACATGTTAAGTTCATTTTCCTTTAGACCCACACACAGGAAAAATAAACCGAGCAATAATCCTGAGAGGCGTCACCTATAATAAGACAATTAGTTCCGTGAAGAACTATACAGCCTATTTTCATATACCCAACTTATGTTAATTGCCTCTATCTACATACAAAATTTCAGTTTGATTGCTGTAATAGATTCGTAGATATTGAGAACCGACTAAATATTTCGGATGGTCGCCATGTTGGATTTTATATATGTTGGTCCTAGTGTTATGTACAGTTACATTAAGATTATTGTGTACGTGTAGCATTGAAACTTCAATCGCTTGATTAGGACACACGAAGTAACAAAGAGATTTTAAAATTTCGCACAGATGCCATCTTGTGGTTATGGAAACAATTGAAATAAATTAGATGCCAGTGGATTAACATTCGTATAAGGATTTACTGTACCAAGTTTCACTGCACTCGGATGGTTAAATTGCGAGAAACGACCATGTGAATATTTATATTTCGCGTCGCCACCATGTTGGATTTGTGATCACCAGGTTATTTAAAGATCTATAGGTGAACTTAAGATCATAGCCCCTTTGAATATAAAAAAATCAGTTTGATTGCTATAATAGATTCGAAGATATTCAGAGCCGTTTAAATATTTCGGATGGTCGCCATGTTGGATTGTTAAATGTATAGGCCATAGAGTCATGTACCATTAAAGGAAAATTAGTTTGTAGGTTCATTAGTCAAACACTCACATCGATCGCATGATTACGACACAAGAAATAAAAACTTAATTTTAAAATTCGCAAAGCCGCCATCGTGAGGTTATGTAAACAATTGAACTAAATTAGATACCAGTGTATTACAATGTGTATAAACATTTCATGTACCAGATTTAATTGTGGTTGGAACATTAAATCGCGAGAAAAGTCTATTTAAAATTTTCAAATTCGCTTGGCCGCCATATTCGTCTTGCAGTTAACCGGTTTTTGAAAGTCTAATAGATGAACTTCCAGTAGTGCCCATTATCTCCGTACAAAATTTCAGGGTGATACCGCTAATAGTTTCAGAGATATAGAATGCCGGTGAAATATTTCGCACATCCGCCATCTTGTGGTTATGTAAACAATTGAACTAAATTAGATACCAGTGCATTTCAATGTGTATAAACATTTACTGTAGCAAGTTTCATTGCGTTTGGATCATTAAATCGCGCGAAAAGTCTATTTAAAATTTTCAAATTCGCTTCGCCGCCATGTTCGTTTTGTAGTTAACCGGTTTTTGAAAGTCTCATAGATGAACTTCGAGTAGTGCTCTTTATATCCGTACAAAATTTCAGGGTGATACCGTTAATAGTTTCAGAGATACAGGATGTCGGTGAAATATTTCGCACAGCCGCCAACTTGAGGTTATGTAAACAATTGAACGAAGTTAGATATCGGTGCATTACATGTGTATAAACATATACTGTACCAAATTTCATTGCGTTTGGTTGGTTAAATCGCGAGGAACGTCTATTTAAAGTCAAAAATTTGCTTGGCCGCCATGTTAATTTTGTATTTACCAGGTTTTCAACGGTCACATGGGTGAACTTTTAGTAGTTCCCTTTATCGCCGTACAAAATTCCAGGGTGATATCGGTAACAGTTTCGGCGATATTGAATCCTGGTGAAATATTTCGCACAGCCGCCATGTTTGATTGGTGAGACGTAACAAAATTTGAAGGGCACGATCGGGGTCGTCCGGAATAGTGCTATGAACTTACCGAGTTTCATTGATATCGCTCGAGCCGTTTTGAATTTATTAGTGGGGGGGGGGGGGCGCACAAACGAATCGAACACATCCGCACACACGGACAAAAGGTGATCTTATAAGCCTATTTTTTCATAAATGAAAATATGCTAAAAAAAGAAAGAAAACGAGGGAAGTTCTGAAAGTAACTTTCGTCATTCTAGTGCACGAGCAGAATGTACACCAGATGACCCAAACAATTGCCATAATAATCCAGACCTTTGGCTGGTTCAACGACGGAAGGAGTGTCAGCGGAGGAGGAACGACGCATGCGCAGAGCGCCGACGAAGAGAGAGAGAGGAGTAGCAGACCTGCGTGCCCAATATCATTCTACAGTCACTGGTGTTCCATGTTCAGTGAACGACGGCAGAGTGTGGAGGATGAAGATCGTCCCTCCACATCCACGAGTGGAAACAACATTGTTCGAGTACAGGGCATGGTGTTAGTGGACTGGCTCATAAGGATGGCAGTCGTGGGGTATTAGTCATGCCCGGACCCATCACAAGCTCCATGATGTGTTGGGTTACCGCAAGATGGGTACCGAGAAACCCGACCCCGGAGCAGGTTGTGCAACAATTCCTTGCATCGTAGGGCACCAAGTTTTACCAGAGTGGTTCCTTTAAACTGATTGAACGCTACGACAAGTGTATCAATGTCGGTGGCGACTATGTCAAAATATATAGTGCAAGGTGTATAGTTAATTATGCCATGACGCATATCAATTTATCAATGAAGGGTCCCTGGGGGAAAAAATGACGAAACTTATTTTCGTAACTTCCCTCGTAAATTAATGTATAAATAAATCTCGCATTACTAGCACACTGTAACCCAATGAGGTTACAATGTTCATGTGTTACTGTTCATTCGCTTAGAATTAGTTTTAGGTTGGGATCATGGATATTCTTTGATAATGTAGAAGTGAAAGGAGGCCATGATTTATAGAGTTTCATATCTGTTTAATAGTATCTTTATATGTTTTTATTTGTGTGTGTATTTCTTCTATGGCTGGTTAGAAAATGTTAGGTTTTGTTTATTGGGTTCCTTGGTAGTTGAAAGAAATAAGATATTTTATTAAGAAGAGTGTAATGGAGTATCTGTTGAGATTGTCTATGGAGAGGAAGATTGGGTTATAGGATGATAGTTGAGAGATGATGATTGTTTTGTGTATGGTGATGTAGTAAGTTGATAAGGTATGAAAGGAATGAGGTTCTGGTTTTGAGTAAGGAATATGGAAGTGGTTGAATGTTTAGAAAATATTATGAAGTTAGATGTAGAAGATGAGATATGAAGAAAATGAGAATATGTTTTGGTTAAAAGAAGAAAGAATAGATGTTTGGAATTAGAGGATCATATGTGGAAATAAGTATGTTTTGTAAGAAAAAGAGAGTGGACTAAATGAAGAAGAGAATCAATGTTGAAGTGTATTCCTTAGTGTGTCAACATACACGCCCCCTAATACCCCAAAAAGTACGTACGGTTACAACACGGGGATCAATGTCCTCCTCAATAGAAACAACAAAACTTACCAAAGCGTAACACTTCAACGTTCTTTAAAGCAGCCCCTCTGTAGCTGTGGCTCAAATGATATGAAAAGGGCTCGGATTTTTATGTAAATATATTTGTTTATGTAATTACATTTTTCTATAAATACATAAATTCCTGCTTTTCACTTATTAACACATAAAAATACATATTTTTCCTACATTTTATTTTAATCAGTATGTTAGATCATTCAGTTTATTGCATTTTTGTTCGGTGTTACTTCAATGGAGAAGAACCTGTGAACTATCTAATCTTCATGCAGAGCATATGTCAGCTTGAAACTGTGTTATTCTTAACTTGTCGCCCCGTGCCATTCACAGTGGAAGCCGGGAATTTCCTTGTCGATAGCCATATTCTACCACGTGCTAGACCCCACCAGCTACCTGGATCCAGTGTCACTCACATTCAATTCATTTCTGGCACGTAAGGCAGTTCTACGATGCCTGAAGTAAAAACAACTACAAGTTATCGTCTGCAGCAGTATGCTGCAGAATTTAAAGATAATTTTACTTCTAGTTCCGCCCCTTAAAACAACAATAACTAACTATATAAATAATTCATGTTTATTGGGCTAATGCCGTGTGAAATAAATTAGAACCATTCGTTTCGGAGAAACCTTGCCTCCTTTTTCAATGGTATCAAACAATGTGGCCAAAGAAAGTATAAAAAATTACAAAAAATATGGATAAATTCCTCTGTTCGTCACCAGAGAGCAGCTGCCAGTAGTTACTGTATGGACCATGGTAGAACGGCGGACAGAGTAGTAAGTAAGGAGAAGGTAAAAGGGGCGGCGTGAAATAATAGAGATCCTCGAAGAATGAGGATGTTCAAAAGAAAAGGGGGCCATAGAGCCATAGAGGAAAAAAGTACAATTTGAAAAAGGTGAAGAACAGAGAGACTGAGAGGAACTATCTTCCTAGATCCTTAATAACTGGCAGCCAAGTGTGTCTCCAGTGTCTCTGTTAAAATTATTGGGATTTTTACGAATTTCAACAGCCTTCCTTATAATTCTAGACCAGTTGTGCTTAACGAGGGCAAGCGCATGAGCATCCTTGAAACATACATCGTGCCCTGAAGACAACAACTAACATGTTACACAACACCTCAAGGGCAAGAAACATATTGCCGCAGTTTTGCGTCTTCAGAAGAAGTGTTTCGCGATAATCGTCGGTCATTTGTGATGGACAACCTGAAGATGTATCTCAATGTATATTGTAATGCTTCAGCGGTTAGTGAGACATAGCATAAATTGCATTCGTGAGCACTGCTTATTGTTTATATTCACATTAATAAACAAAATTATAATTAAACATTTTTACTTGTTGGTGTGTAACATCTTTCCACTCGGTTTCAGGATATTTTTGTGGGAGTTATTTTGGAAATTGGACGGAAACAATGAGCGCGCGGTGGCCGAGATTGGTACCACGACGTACTGCCGGCCATGTGGCTAAGTGGAATGTATATCGCATACGGTTAACTTCAAGATTTGGGGGCCTCATTAAAGATATTCCTACAATACATCATCTTCAAGTTGTCGCTCTTTGGTGTGAAAATATTAATTATATTGTATCATATTTGCTAAAAACAATTATGATTTATTAAATCTTCCTACTTTTGCTGTATTCTTATTTAATGTAAGCATTCGAGGTACTGTCGGCCAACATGCAGCTCTATGTGGAATTTATATCACCTACGGTTTACTTCAAGGTTTGGAGGCCCCATTAAGGTATTCTTACAATAAATCATTTTCAATTTGTCGTTTTTTGGTGTGAAAATATTCACTATATCATATTTGCTGAAAACAATTATGATTTGTTAAATCTTCATACTTTTGTTGTGAAATGTTTATCAGTTTTGGAGGCTCCATTAAAGATATTCCTACAATAAATATTGGTACTACGACGTACCTCGTGCATGCGCACCGGTCAGGATTTGGCACTGGAGTTTTACAAGTAGTTATTTCAATGACCGACAGAGTTCACTGTTAACAAGGGATTTGCTCTCCCGGCAGGTTCATAGTGGGATAACATGTCAGATGTTACACATCATATGCGATTACTGTAATGCTCGTATTTTTTGTCACATTTTTTAGGTATTTCTGATACATAAAATTAAATATTTTCCCGATATTTAGTACCTAAAAATCCGAGCCCTAGTTATGAACGTTTGGCTCCCCGTGCAGATTTCATAGAATGATGGATAAAGTGCGCATAAATATAGCGGAACAATATTACAACCGACATACTGATAGCGTGTTTGATTTGGACCAGTGGACTGCAATTCTCTCTCATATAGAAACGGAAGATAATATTGTTAGTGACTGGAAATTAAATTGTCATTATCTGCGGTAGTTAGCTAATGTTTTAAAAGCTTGCAATTTCAGTGCTGAACATTCTACAACTTGGTTAAAATGCGTGTATTCATTTTAAACCGAATAGGCCTATACTATTTTTTAAATAATGTTATTGAAAAGCTAACAGACCGTAGCAAACCGCAGGCGATTGTGAAATGGTTTGCAATTTTTTATATCACCCGATTTGTGACCAATTATACGATCGACTACGGCTGGACAAATGTTGTCATACAGTTAGTAGTGTATAACGTGCACATTACAGAAGGAGCAAGCTTTAATTTCTCATAATAAATGGCTACAAATCAACAACGCTAGAACCACCCCCAGAAAAAACGACGAAGTGAATGGGATTAAATGCATTTTTAAAACGTTAATTGGTAAACGTTAAATAAATGAAAATGAATTGATAGAAGACTGAGCTAATGCTAGCAAATCCTCTTGCAATCAACCACATAACAGTAAATAACAAGAAAGTTAAAATAGTGAAGCAATTTAAATACTTAGAAAAAATTATAACTTACAACTTTGATGAGAAACCTGCATGGCAAGAAAGAACTAATAAAATAATAAAAGCCCAAAAATGGTCTACATATCAAAGAAAATGTCTATCAATCACAACAAAATTAAAATATTACAAGACGGTGGTTCAACCAGAGGTGACATATGGAAGCGAAACTCTTTTTAAAGTAACTCAGAAGAACAGAATCGGCAAAATTCTAAAAGTAGAAAGAAGAATAGCTAGAACATGCATAAATTTAAAAAAATGTCAGAAATATGGACAATGGCGGTTATTACCAAATGGAGTGGTATACAGAGAACTGGAGCCCATCACTGATACTATTCGGAAGAAACGGCTTTATTTTTTGGTCACATTATGAGGACACCGGAAACCAGATTATCTAGAAAAAATTTTGAGAAACTTTGGGATATGAAACTGCAAGTAGGATGGATTAAGGAAATTGGAGAAGAAAAGAAAGAATTAGAAATAACCTTGGATGATTTGCAAAACAAAACAAAAAATTTTAAAAACTGAAAGATATAAAAATAAGATTTCAACCAAAAATAGGCAAACGTCATACGGTAAAAAAAAGGGTATTTACAGATGAGGAATCCCTGAGAAGATCAGAGCGAATTAAGAGCTACTGGGAGACTCGGAAAGAAAACTTACTGAGGAAGAGGACCAAGAAATGATAGACTGAAGTAGTCCAATGAGGCCGTAAAAGCAGAAGTAAAAGAGGAAATTGATCAATTCATAAATAAATAATTAGGCAAACATATAATAATTAAATAAATATTTTCTTTGATTGCTTATCCTCCCAGCTTTTCTTCACCCACGGGGTCTGAGAGGGATCATTCTTCTACCGTGGGAAGGACGGTGTCTGGGAGTTGAACATATTTTATTAGCAGATACAACTGGGGATGGTCACAGGCCGATCACCCAGTCGACCGCAAACTTCGGTCAGGCAAGGATTTTGGTCGTGGACCTGTTGAAGGGAACCGTCCCGGTATTTGCCTGGGGGTTAAAATGGAAAACCAAGGAAAATAATTTTCAGGACGGCTGAGGTGAGCATTGAAACCACGCTCTCCCAATACTAGCGAGGCACGAGGTAGTTCATTAGCGCTGTCGGCCACCGTGGCCGGTTAACAAAATAAATCATCATCATCATCATCTTGAGCAGTTTCCGACCGCTGGTCGGGTATGCTTGGAACATAAGCCTCTCCATTGTTTCCTGTCCATCCACCATCTCTCGTCATTCACTGTGTCCCAGCACACTCCTTTCCTCCACACTCTTCTTAACTCATTTTGTCCATCTGTCCCTTGGTCTTCCCCTTGGCCTCCTTCCCGTCATTTCCATTCCAAACATCTTCTTCGGTATCCTCTCCTCTTGCATCCTCCTCACATGTCCATACCATTGTAGCCTAGATCGCTCTATTCTATTTTGCAATGGTTCCTCTCTTACCATCTCTCTGACTCTCTCATTCCTCACTCTGTCCATTCTTGTCACTCCTACCCTACTCCTCTGGAACTTCATCTCCACTGCTCGTATTTTATTCTTGTCCCTTTCCTTCATCACCCATGTTTCTGAACCATATGTCAAAATTGGCACAAAGTAGGTCTTGTAGATGATTCCTTTATATTTTTTTGGTACATCTTTATTCCATATCATCCCCCTAACACTCTTGAAAAATCCATCTGCGCACCTTCCCCTTTCATTTATTTCCATCCTATTGCCTCCCTTTTCTTCAATTATGCTACCCAAGTACTTGAAGCATTCTACTTTCTGCAACTGCTGTCCTCCAAGTGTTATGCCCCTATCCAGTCTGTTCTTCCTCCTCGTTGTGATGACCACATCACTCTTTTGTGCTGAGAACTTCATCCCATATGATAACACTACCTTCTCCCACTCATCTAATTGCTCTTGTACTTCTTCCTAATCCTCTTCCCATACCAGAAGGTCATCAGCAAACAACATTGCCTTCATTTTCCTTTCCCCAATGCCTTTTACCACTTTTCGTATGATTTCATCCATCACCACTATAAATAACAGGGGTGAGAGGGCACTTCCCTGTTTCAGACCACTCTCCACTTGAAACCATTCCGTTCTCTCTCTTCCCACCTTTACACAGCTTTTGCTTCCCTCGTACATTGCTTTCACTCTTGCCACTGTCTCCTTGTTCACTGCATTTGCTCTCATTGCTTCCCATACCTTGTTTCTATTAATACTATCATATGCTTTCTCAATATCCAAGAAGGTCATCACCAGATGTTTCCCATATTCATGATGGTGTTCTTGTAGCTGTCTTACAGCAAAGATGAGGTCAACTGTTGACCTTCCTGACCTGAATCCATACTGTTCTTCCCTCAGCCCATCTTCAACTTCAGTCCGAATTCTTCTCTCCAATACCTTCTCAAATATTTTGGCGCAGTGGCACATGAGTGTAATTCCCCTATAGTTCTTGCATTCCTTCCTACTTCCCTTTTTAAATATGGGTATTATTATCCCTCTTTTCCAGTCCTCTTGTATTTTCTTCTCCCTCCATATCACTTTCATTACTCGAAAGAGCCACTGTGACCCTATCACCCCTGCTGCTGTCACCATCTCCACACTCACTTCGTCTATTCCCGGTGCCTTTCCCCCTTTCATCTTCTTCAATGCTTCCTCCACTTCTTTCCATGTCAATTCCTTCTCTGAAATGTCTTGGTCACTGTCTGTTTCTTCCTCCACAATGTCCATTACCGTGTCAGCTCTCTACTTCGTGTTACTTATAAAATCCTCTCAAAATCCTTACTCACTAGAGCCGTGGAACAATTTGACTCACAAATTGGCGGATACCAAGCCAGCTTTGGATAATCCAGATCCTACGCTGAACAGATCCAGAATCTAAATATGACTATCGCTTACCTGAAACTCAGAGCCAAACCATTGTCATCACATCATATTTGAAGACTTCCAGAAGGTTGATCGCATAATCCTTTTCCAAGTTCTCCAAGAATTTGGCCTAGACCACAAAACCCGGCAGATCGTCCAAAGTACACTCACTGGTACGTCTCCCAAAGTGAAATTCAGATCTCAGATTTCTGAAACCTTTCAAATCCAAAGTGGGGTGCTAACTGAAGGTAAATATTTAGAATTAAAATTTGAATCCACCACCTCCACTTTGGTACGGCATTGCTCTTACCACTGTTGGTTGGTTCTTAAGTTTAGGGGCTGCGACAACACGGTCATGTAGCCCCGTGTACATTGGGTGTGTGTAGAATCTATCTGATAACCGGTGTTAATTGTGATGACTGTATTCGTGTGTGTTGTCTGTTTTTTATATTTAAGTACAGACTGCAACTTAGAATTTTTCAAATAGTTCCTACTTTTGCCGCCAAGCACCACCGTCAACGACTACTAGGCCAAGTTCAGAACTTAGCTACTAGACGCCACCGGAGTCGGCTCTTGGCAACGAACGTAGAAACCTAAGAGCGTTGTTTACATTCTTGACCTATCCAATTTAGCTTCACACAGGTGTAATTAGTGGAAGGTTCTTTAACATGCCATAAATCTATGACATGGGACCGCCGGCTTTACTTCCCCTCCGAAGGAAGGCATACTGAGGGATTTTTAACGCTCTTAAAAAATCCGACGCCTTCGGCCGGGTTTGAACCCGCTATCTTGGGCATAGAAGCTCAGCATGCTACCGACTACGCCACCGAAGCCGCTCTCTTACCACTGTGTTAGTGGGGTCCACTTTAGTTCTCACTTGGTTATGATAGATCTATGAAGCCGGTCAGAGTCAGCCTATCATACTGTGATTGTTGTCAGCTGTGGACTATTTATAGACTTCGAGAAATGAGGTGGCCTCGGTGGCGTAGTTAGTAGCATGCTGAGTTTATATGCCCAAGATCGCGGTTTCAAACCCAGCCGAAGTCGTCGGATTTTTTTAAGAGCGTTAAAAATCCATCAGTATGCCTTCCTCCGGAGGGAAAGTAGAACCGGCGGGCCTATGTCATAGATTTATGGCATGAAAAAGAACCTTCCACTAACTTCACTTGTGGAAGCTAAAATTTGTAGGTTAGTTTGATAACGCTATATTAGTTCCAACGTTCGCCGCCAGATGCTGACTGCGAAGGCATTTAGTCGCCGCGTCCGCAGCAAGATGTCGTTGACGGTAGTATTTGGTAGCAAATGTAGGATATACTTGAAATTGTTTGCCTGCAGTCTTTACCTGAATTACAAACACTAATAGAACCATGACGATTAACACTGGTTATCAGACAGATTCTACACCACACCCAAAGTACACGGGGCTACATGACCACGTTGTCACAACCCCTAAAGTGAGGAACCAACCAACCAACCAACCAACCAACCAACCTTCAAGAATTCAATTTTTACGAGCGAAATGAAGGTTTTAAGCTATTGGCCGTGTGATGATAAAATAGTGCAAGATGGCGAATTGGAATGTCTCACCCTTGCTACAAATTTGATGATTATGATTATTATTATTCTTCTAGCTTCGTTTCGGCCAAATAAGGACTACGTCATGTCAACTGTATCTTCTGCATTTTAATGTTGGCCCAGTACTCTCATTCGCAATCGATGTTGCACCTATCTCTCCGGTTTTTAGTTTCAGCTTAGGTTGAAAACTCCGATGTTCTTGAAGTTTTTCCCTAAGTGGGCCACGCTCCTGGATATCTTCACATGTTATCCCAGTCTCCAACAGATCTTTCTCTACATTACTAAACAAGGACCCTTTGTCTTTTTCTCATGGAGAAACGCAAAAATTCGGTTGGATAGCCATGTTGATTTTATTCGGGTCATATGCCCATAGAAAGAAATCCTCCCTTTCCTCATCACGTCAGCTATTTTCTCTACGTGTGTGTACAACTCTTGGTTGTGGCGTCGTCGGAACTCGCTGCGTTCTTTGACTGGACCCAGGATTTTCCTCAAAATCTTCCCTTCCTTGGTCTCCAGTTTTCCCATTATGCCTTTTCTATTGATGGCGAGACATTTCGCTGCATACAAAGCTTCTGGCCAGATGATCATTATTATTATTATTAATTAAATCGGTACACATGATGATGATGATGATGATTGTTGATTTAAGGGATGAAATAGTAAAGTCATCTGCATATCGTAACAAAGGTTAAAAATGCAAATTTTCATTTTAAAAATTTGAAGTCGATGCTTAAATACAGTGAGAGAATCCTACAATTAATTTTAATAATTAATAAAATAACCACAATAACACTCTAAAATATAGTAAATGAAACTTAATTTAAAATTAAAAGACACCCTATCGGCAAGCCGGAAGGGTAAAGAGAAGTATTTCGAATTTACTAAATTCACTAAATTCCCTAAATTCACGAAATGTTTAGCATACGAAATCCCTATCTTTCTCATCTTTTGGCGTAAAGGTGGATCATATCCAAACCTCTTTCAGACAATAGTTTTAGGTAATTTTAGAGGACTACAGACCTTTTAAACGGTTTTCATATTGTGCCTATTATGGGACGTATGATTTTTTTTCTCTCAAAACTCCATTTTCCCCCTCCTCTCTGATCGTGGTTGGTGCTATCAAAACACATAGCTAGAGTTAAGTTGTTAGCCCTCATACGAAGAATAGAACGAATTTTGAATGAATTTGAAATCTCACATACTAATAACGTTCTAGCGATATTTCAAGTTTTCTAAGATGACCCCTATTACCACCCTTTGGTCCTATTTCGTCCATTAAATCTACCTAAAAGATCCTTAAATTCAATTTACTGCACAAAAGTATATTTCCGTGTAGTTATGCACTCCTGCAATACATTACATGTTAAGTTCATTTTCCTTTAGACCCACACACAGGAAAAATAAACCGAGCAATAATCCTGAGAGGCGTCACCTATAATAAGACAATTAGTTCCGTGAAGAACTATACAGCCTATTTTCATATACCCAACTTATGTTAATTGCCTCTATCTACATACAAAATTTCAGTTTGATTGCTGTAATAGATTCGTAGATATTGAGAACCGACTAAATATTTCGGATGGTCGCCATGTTGGATTTTATATATGTTGGTCCTAGTGTTATGTACAGTTACATTAAGATTATTGTGTACGTGTAGCATTGAAACTTCAATCGCTTGATTAGGACACACGAAGTAACAAAGAGATTTTAAAATTTCGCACAGATGCCATCTTGTGGTTATGGAAACAATTGAAATAAATTAGATGCCAGTGGATTAACATTCGTATAAGGATTTACTGTACCAAGTTTCACTGCACTCGGATGGTTAAATTGCGAGAAACGACCATGTGAATATTTATATTTCGCGTCGCCACCATGTTGGATTTGTGATCACCAGGTTATTTAAAGATCTATAGGTGAACTTAAGATCATAGCCCCTTTGAATATAAAAAAATCAGTTTGATTGCTATAATAGATTCGAAGATATTCAGAGCCGTTTAAATATTTCGGATGGTCGCCATGTTGGATTGTTAAATGTATAGGCCATAGAGTCATGTACCATTAAAGGAAAATTAGTTTGTAGGTTCATTAGTCAAACACTCACATCGATCGCATGATTACGACACAAGAAATAAAAACTTAATTTTAAAATTCGCAAAGCCGCCATCGTGAGGTTATGTAAACAATTGAACTAAATTAGATACCAGTGTATTACAATGTGTATAAACATTTCATGTACCAGATTTAATTGTGGTTGGAACATTAAATCGCGAGAAAAGTCTATTTAAAATTTTCAAATTCGCTTGGCCGCCATATTCGTCTTGCAGTTAACCGGTTTTTGAAAGTCTAATAGATGAACTTCCAGTAGTGCCCATTATCTCCGTACAAAATTTCAGGGTGATACCGCTAATAGTTTCAGAGATATAGAATGCCGGTGAAATATTTCGCACATCCGCCATCTTGTGGTTATGTAAACAATTGAACTAAATTAGATACCAGTGCATTTCAATGTGTATAAACATTTACTGTAGCAAGTTTCATTGCGTTTGGATCATTAAATCGCGCGAAAAGTCTATTTAAAATTTTCAAATTCGCTTCGCCGCCATGTTCGTTTTGTAGTTAACCGGTTTTTGAAAGTCTCATAGATGAACTTCGAGTAGTGCTCTTTATATCCGTACAAAATTTCAGGGTGATACCGTTAATAGTTTCAGAGATACAGGATGTCGGTGAAATATTTCGCACAGCCGCCAACTTGAGGTTATGTAAACAATTGAACGAAGTTAGATATCGGTGCATTACATGTGTATAAACATATACTGTACCAAATTTCATTGCGTTTGGTTGGTTAAATCGCGAGGAACGTCTATTTAAAGTCAAAAATTTGCTTGGCCGCCATGTTAATTTTGTATTTACCAGGTTTTCAACGGTCACATGGGTGAACTTTTAGTAGTTCCCTTTATCGCCGTACAAAATTCCAGGGTGATATCGGTAACAGTTTCGGCGATATTGAATCCTGGTGAAATATTTCGCACAGCCGCCATGTTTGATTGGTGAGACGTAACAAAATTTGAAGGGCACGATCGGGGTCGTCCGGAATAGTGCTATGAACTTACCGAGTTTCATTGATATCGCTCGAGCCGTTTTGAATTTATTAGTGGGGGGGGGGGGGCGCACAAACGAATCGAACACATCCGCACACACGGACAAAAGGTGATCTTATAAGCCTATTTTTTCATAAATGAAAATATGCTAAAAAAAGAAAGAAAACGAGGGAAGTTCTGAAAGTAACTTTCGTCATTCTAGTGCACGAGCAGAATGTACACCAGATGACCCAAACAATTGCCATAATAATCCAGACCTTTGGCTGGTTCAACGACGGAAGGAGTGTCAGCGGAGGAGGAACGACGCATGCGCAGAGCGCCGACGAAGAGAGAGAGAGGAGTAGCAGACCTGCGTGCCCAATATCATTCTACAGTCACTGGTGTTCCATGTTCAGTGAACGACGGCAGAGTGTGGAGGATGAAGATCGTCCCTCCACATCCACGAGTGGAAACAACATTGTTCGAGTACAGGGCATGGTGTTAGTGGACTGGCTCATAAGGATGGCAGTCGTGGGGTATTAGTCATGCCCGGACCCATCACAAGCTCCATGATGTGTTGGGTTACCGCAAGATGGGTACCGAGAAACCCGACCCCGGAGCAGGTTGTGCAACAATTCCTTGCATCGTAGGGCACCAAGTTTTACCAGAGTGGTTCCTTTAAACTGATTGAACGCTACGACAAGTGTATCAATGTCGGTGGCGACTATGTCAAAATATATAGTGCAAGGTGTATAGTTAATTATGCCATGACGCATATCAATTTATCAATGAAGGGTCCCTGGGGGAAAAAATGACGAAACTTATTTTCGTAACTTCCCTCGTAAATTAATGTATAAATAAATCTCGCATTACTAGCACACTGTAACCCAATGAGGTTACAATGTTCATGTGTTACTGTTCATTCGCTTAGAATTAGTTTTAGGTTGGGATCATGGATATTCTTTGATAATGTAGAAGTGAAAGGAGGCCATGATTTATAGAGTTTCATATCTGTTTAATAGTATCTTTATATGTTTTTATTTGTGTGTGTATTTCTTCTATGGCTGGTTAGAAAATGTTAGGTTTTGTTTATTGGGTTCCTTGGTAGTTGAAAGAAATAAGATATTTTATTAAGAAGAGTGTAATGGAGTATCTGTTGAGATTGTCTATGGAGAGGAAGATTGGGTTATAGGATGATAGTTGAGAGATGATGATTGTTTTGTGTATGGTGATGTAGTAAGTTGATAAGGTATGAAAGGAATGAGGTTCTGGTTTTGAGTAAGGAATATGGAAGTGGTTGAATGTTTAGAAAATATTATGAAGTTAGATGTAGAAGATGAGATATGAAGAAAATGAGAATATGTTTTGGTTAAAAGAAGAAAGAATAGATGTTTGGAATTAGAGGATCATATGTGGAAATAAGTATGTTTTGTAAGAAAAAGAGAGTGGACTAAATGAAGAAGAGAATCAATGTTGAAGTGTATTCCTTAGTGTGTCAACATACACGCCCCCTAATACCCCAAAAAGTACGTACGGTTACAACACGGGGATCAATGTCCTCCTCAATAGAAACAACAAAACTTACCAAAGCGTAACACTTCAACGTTCTTTAAAGCAGCCCCTCTGTAGCTGTGGCTCAAATGATATGAAAAGGGCTCGGATTTTTATGTAAATATATTTGTTTATGTAATTACATTTTTCTATAAATACATAAATTCCTGCTTTTCACTTATTAACACATAAAAATACATATTTTTCCTACATTTTATTTTAATCAGTATGTTAGATCATTCAGTTTATTGCATTTTTGTTCGGTGTTACTTCAATGGAGAAGAACCTGTGAACTATCTAATCTTCATGCAGAGCATATGTCAGCTTGAAACTGTGTTATTCTTAACTTGTCGCCCCGTGCCATTCACAGTGGAAGCCGGGAATTTCCTTGTCGATAGCCATATTCTACCACGTGCTAGACCCCACCAGCTACCTGGATCCAGTGTCACTCACATTCAATTCATTTCTGGCACGTAAGGCAGTTCTACGATGCCTGAAGTAAAAACAACTACAAGTTATCGTCTGCAGCAGTATGCTGCAGAATTTAAAGATAATTTTACTTCTAGTTCCGCCCCTTAAAACAACAATAACTAACTATATAAATAATTCATGTTTATTGGGCTAATGCCGTGTGAAATAAATTAGAACCATTCGTTTCGGAGAAACCTTGCCTCCTTTTTCAATGGTATCAAACAATGTGGCCAAAGAAAGTATAAAAAATTACAAAAAATATGGATAAATTCCTCTGTTCGTCACCAGAGAGCAGCTGCCAGTAGTTACTGTATGGACCATGGTAGAACGGCGGACAGAGTAGTAAGTAAGGAGAAGGTAAAAGGGGCGGCGTGAAATAATAGAGATCCTCGAAGAATGAGGATGTTCAAAAGAAAAGGGGGCCATAGAGCCATAGAGGAAAAAAGTACAATTTGAAAAAGGTGAAGAACAGAGAGACTGAGAGGAACTATCTTCCTAGATCCTTAATAACTGGCAGCCAAGTGTGTCTCCAGTGTCTCTGTTAAAATTATTGGGATTTTTACGAATTTCAACAGCCTTCCTTATAATTCTAGACCAGTTGTGCTTAACGAGGGCAAGCGCATGAGCATCCTTGAAACATACATCGTGCCCTGAAGACAACAACTAACATGTTACACAACACCTCAAGGGCAAGAAACATATTGCCGCAGTTTTGCGTCTTCAGAAGAAGTGTTTCGCGATAATCGTCGGTCATTTGTGATGGACAACCTGAAGATGTATCTCAATGTATATTGTAATGCTTCAGCGGTTAGTGAGACATAGCATAAATTGCATTCGTGAGCACTGCTTATTGTTTATATTCACATTAATAAACAAAATTATAATTAAACATTTTTACTTGTTGGTGTGTAACATCTTTCCACTCGGTTTCAGGATATTTTTGTGGGAGTTATTTTGGAAATTGGACGGAAACAATGAGCGCGCGGTGGCCGAGATTGGTACCACGACGTACTGCCGGCCATGTGGCTAAGTGGAATGTATATCGCATACGGTTAACTTCAAGATTTGGGGGCCTCATTAAAGATATTCCTACAATACATCATCTTCAAGTTGTCGCTCTTTGGTGTGAAAATATTAATTATATTGTATCATATTTGCTAAAAACAATTATGATTTATTAAATCTTCCTACTTTTGCTGTATTCTTATTTAATGTAAGCATTCGAGGTACTGTCGGCCAACATGCAGCTCTATGTGGAATTTATATCACCTACGGTTTACTTCAAGGTTTGGAGGCCCCATTAAGGTATTCTTACAATAAATCATTTTCAATTTGTCGTTTTTTGGTGTGAAAATATTCACTATATCATATTTGCTGAAAACAATTATGATTTGTTAAATCTTCATACTTTTGTTGTGAAATGTTTATCAGTTTTGGAGGCTCCATTAAAGATATTCCTACAATAAATATTGGTACTACGACGTACCTCGTGCATGCGCACCGGTCAGGATTTGGCACTGGAGTTTTACAAGTAGTTATTTCAATGACCGACAGAGTTCACTGTTAACAAGGGATTTGCTCTCCCGGCAGGTTCATAGTGGGATAACATGTCAGATGTTACACATCATATGCGATTACTGTAATGCTCGTATTTTTTGTCACATTTTTTAGGTATTTCTGATACATAAAATTAAATATTTTCCCGATATTTAGTACCTAAAAATCCGAGCCCTAGTTATGAACGTTTGGCTCCCCGTGCAGATTTCATAGAATGATGGATAAAGTGCGCATAAATATAGCGGAACAATATTACAACCGACATACTGATAGCGTGTTTGATTTGGACCAGTGGACTGCAATTCTCTCTCATATAGAAACGGAAGATAATATTGTTAGTGACTGGAAATTAAATTGTCATTATCTGCGGTAGTTAGCTAATGTTTTAAAAGCTTGCAATTTCAGTGCTGAACATTCTACAACTTGGTTAAAATGCGTGTATTCATTTTAAACCGAATAGGCCTATACTATTTTTTAAATAATGTTATTGAAAAGCTAACAGACCGTAGCAAACCGCAGGCGATTGTGAAATGGTTTGCAATTTTTTATATCACCCGATTTGTGACCAATTATACGATCGACTACGGCTGGACAAATGTTGTCATACAGTTAGTAGTGTATAACGTGCACATTACAGAAGGAGCAAGCTTTAATTTCTCATAATAAATGGCTACAAATCAACAACGCTAGAACCACCCCCAGAAAAAACGACGAAGTGAATGGGATTAAATGCATTTTTAAAACGTTAATTGGTAAACGTTAAATAAATGAAAATGAATTGATAGAAGACTGAGCTAATGCTAGCAAATCCTCTTGCAATCAACCACATAACAGTAAATAACAAGAAAGTTAAAATAGTGAAGCAATTTAAATACTTAGAAAAAATTATAACTTACAACTTTGATGAGAAACCTGCATGGCAAGAAAGAACTAATAAAATAATAAAAGCCCAAAAATGGTCTACATATCAAAGAAAATGTCTATCAATCACAACAAAATTAAAATATTACAAGACGGTGGTTCAACCAGAGGTGACATATGGAAGCGAAACTCTTTTTAAAGTAACTCAGAAGAACAGAATCGGCAAAATTCTAAAAGTAGAAAGAAGAATAGCTAGAACATGCATAAATTTAAAAAAATGTCAGAAATATGGACAATGGCGGTTATTACCAAATGGAGTGGTATACAGAGAACTGGAGCCCATCACTGATACTATTCGGAAGAAACGGCTTTATTTTTTGGTCACATTATGAGGACACCGGAAACCAGATTATCTAGAAAAAATTTTGAGAAACTTTGGGATATGAAACTGCAAGTAGGATGGATTAAGGAAATTGGAGAAGAAAAGAAAGAATTAGAAATAACCTTGGATGATTTGCAAAACAAAACAAAAAATTTTAAAAACTGAAAGATATAAAAATAAGATTTCAACCAAAAATAGGCAAACGTCATACGGTAAAAAAAAGGGTATTTACAGATGAGGAATCCCTGAGAAGATCAGAGCGAATTAAGAGCTACTGGGAGACTCGGAAAGAAAACTTACTGAGGAAGAGGACCAAGAAATGATAGACTGAAGTAGTCCAATGAGGCCGTAAAAGCAGAAGTAAAAGAGGAAATTGATCAATTCATAAATAAATAATTAGGCAAACATATAATAATTAAATAAATATTTTCTTTGATTGCTTATCCTCCCAGCTTTTCTTCACCCACGGGGTCTGAGAGGGATCATTCTTCTACCGTGGGAAGGACGGTGTCTGGGAGTTGAACATATTTTATTAGCAGATACAACTGGGGATGGTCACAGGCCGATCACCCAGTCGACCGCAAACTTCGGTCAGGCAAGGATTTTGGTCGTGGACCTGTTGAAGGGAACCGTCCCGGTATTTGCCTGGGGGTTAAAATGGAAAACCAAGGAAAATAATTTTCAGGACGGCTGAGGTGAGCATTGAAACCACGCTCTCCCAATACTAGCGAGGCACGAGGTAGTTCATTAGCGCTGTCGGCCACCGTGGCCGGTTAACAAAATAAATCATCATCATCATCATCTTGAGCAGTTTCCGACCGCTGGTCGGGTATGCTTGGAACATAAGCCTCTCCATTGTTTCCTGTCCATCCACCATCTCTCGTCATTCACTGTGTCCCAGCACACTCCTTTCCTCCACACTCTTCTTAACTCATTTTGTCCATCTGTCCCTTGGTCTTCCCCTTGGCCTCCTTCCCGTCATTTCCATTCCAAACATCTTCTTCGGTATCCTCTCCTCTTGCATCCTCCTCACATGTCCATACCATTGTAGCCTAGATCGCTCTATTCTATTTTGCAATGGTTCCTCTCTTACCATCTCTCTGACTCTCTCATTCCTTACTCTGTCCATTCTTGTCACTCCTACCCTACTCCTCTGGAACTTCATCTCCACTGCTCGTATTTTATTCTTGTCCCTTTCCTTCATCACCCATGTTTCTGAACCATATGTCAAAATTGGCACAAAGTAGGTCTTGTAGATGATTCCTTTATATTTTTTTGGTACATCTTTATTCCATATCATCCCCCTAACACTCTTGAAAAATCCATCTGCGCACCTTCCCCTTTCATTTATTTCCATCCTATTGCCTCCCTTTTCTTCAATTATGCTACCCAAGTACTTGAAGCATTCTACTTTCTGCAACTGCTGTCCTCCAAGTGTTATGCCCCTATCCAGTCTGTTCTTCCTCCTCGTTGTGATGACCACATCACTCTTTTGTGCTGAGAACTTCATCCCATATGATAACACTACCTTCTCCCACTCATCTAATTGCTCTTGTACTTCTTCCTAATCCTCTTCCCATACCAGAAGGTCATCAGCAAACAACATTGCCTTCATTTTCCTTTCCCCAATGCCTTTTACCACTTTTCGTATGATTTCATCCATCACCACTATAAATAACAGGGGTGAGAGGGCACTTCCCTGTTTCAGACCACTCTCCACTTGAAACCATTCCGTTCTCTCTCTTCCCACCTTTACACAGCTTTTGCTTCCCTCGTACATTGCTTTCACTCTTGCCACTGTCTCCTTGTTCACTGCATTTGCTCTCATTGCTTCCCATACCTTGTTTCTATTAATACTATCATATGCTTTCTCAATATCCAAGAAGGTCATCACCAGATGTTTCCCATATTCATGATGGTGTTCTTGTAGCTGTCTTACAGCAAAGATGAGGTCAACTGTTGACCTTCCTGACCTGAATCCATACTGTTCTTCCCTCAGCCCATCTTCAACTTCAGTCCGAATTCTTCTCTCCAATACCTTCTCAAATATTTTGGCGCAGTGGCACATGAGTGTAATTCCCCTATAGTTCTTGCATTCCTTCCTACTTCCCTTTTTAAATATGGGTATTATTATCCCTCTTTTCCAGTCCTCTTGTATTTTCTTCTCCCTCCATATCACTTTCATTACTCGAAAGAGCCACTGTGACCCTATCACCCCTGCTGCTGTCACCATCTCCACACTCACTTCGTCTATTCCCGGTGCCTTTCCCCCTTTCATCTTCTTCAATGCTTCCTCCACTTCTTTCCATGTCAATTCCTTCTCTGAAATGTCTTGGTCACTGTCTGTTTCTTCCTCCACAATGTCCATTACCGTGTCAGCTCTCTACTTCGTGTTACTTATAAAATCCTCTCAAAATCCTTACTCACTAGAGCCGTGGAACAATTTGACTCACAAATTGGCGGATACCAAGCCAGCTTTGGATAATCCAGATCCTACGCTGAACAGATCCAGAATCTAAATATGACTATCGCTTACCTGAAACTCAGAGCCAAACCATTGTCATCACATCATATTTGAAGACTTCCAGAAGGTTGATCGCATAATCCTTTTCCAAGTTCTCCAAGAATTTGGCCTAGACCACAAAACCCGGCAGATCGTCCAAAGTACACTCACTGGTACGTCTCCCAAAGTGAAATTCAGATCTCAGATTTCTGAAACCTTTCAAATCCAAAGTGGGGTGCTAACTGAAGGTAAATATTTAGAATTAAAATTTGAATCCACCACCTCCACTTTGGTACGGCATTGCTCTTACCACTGTTGGTTGGTTCTTAAGTTTAGGGGCTGCGACAACACGGTCATGTAGCCCCGTGTACATTGGGTGTGTGTAGAATCTATCTGATAACCGGTGTTAATTGTGATGACTGTATTCGTGTGTGTTGTCTGTTTTTTATATTTAAGTACAGACTGCAACTTAGAATTTTTCAAATAGTTCCTACTTTTGCCGCCAAGCACCACCGTCAACGACTACTAGGCCAAGTTCAGAACTTAGCTACTAGACGCCACCGGAGTCGGCTCTTGGCAACGAACGTAGAAACCTAAGAGCGTTGTTTACATTCTTGACCTATCCAATTTAGCTTCACACAGGTGTAATTAGTGGAAGGTTCTTTAACATGCCATAAATCTATGACATGGGACCGCCGGCTTTACTTCCCCTCCGAAGGAAGGCATACTGAGGGATTTTTAACGCTCTTAAAAAATCCGACGCCTTCGGCCGGGTTTGAACCCGCTATCTTGGGCATAGAAGCTCAGCATGCTACCGACTACGCCACCGAAGCCGCTCTCTTACCACTGTGTTAGTGGGGTCCACTTTAGTTCTCACTTGGTTATGATAGATCTATGAAGCCGGTCAGAGTCAGCCTATCATACTGTGATTGTTGTCAGCTGTGGACTATTTATAGACTTCGAGAAATGAGGTGGCCTCGGTGGCGTAGTTAGTAGCATGCTGAGTTTATATGCCCAAGATCGCGGTTTCAAACCCAGCCGAAGTCGTCGGATTTTTTTAAGAGCGTTAAAAATCCATCAGTATGCCTTCCTCCGGAGGGAAAGTAGAACCGGCGGGCCTATGTCATAGATTTATGGCATGAAAAAGAACCTTCCACTAACTTCACTTGTGGAAGCTAAAATTTGTAGGTTAGTTTGATAACGCTATATTAGTTCCAACGTTCGCCGCCAGATGCTGACTGCGAAGGCATTTAGTCGCCGCGTCCGCAGCAAGATGTCGTTGACGGTAGTATTTGGTAGCAAATGTAGGATATACTTGAAATTGTTTGCCTGCAGTCTTTACCTGAATTACAAACACTAATAGAACCATGACGATTAACACTGGTTATCAGACAGATTCTACACCACACCCAAAGTACACGGGGCTACATGACCACGTTGTCACAACCCCTAAAGTGAGGAACCAACCAACCAACCAACCAACCAACCAACCAACCTTCAAGAATTCAATTTTTACGAGCGAAATGAAGGTTTTAAGCTATTGGCCGTGTGATGATAAAATAGTGCAAGATGGCGAATTGGAATGTCTCACCCTTGCTACAAATTTGATGATTATGATTATTATTATTCTTCTAGCTTCGTTTCGGCCAAATAAGGACTACGTCATGTAAACTGTATCTTCTGCATTTTAATGTTGGCCCAGTACTCTCATTCGCAATCGATGTTGCACCTATCTCTCCGGTTTTTAGTTTCAGCTTAGGTTGAAAACTCCGATGTTCTTGAAGTTTTTCCCTAAGTGGGCCACGCTCCTGGATATCTTCACATGTTATCCCAGTCTCCAACAGATCTTTCTCTACATTACTAAACAAGGACCCTTTGTCTTTTTCTCATGGAGAAACGCAAAAATTCGGTTGGATAGCCATGTTGATTTTATTCGGGTCATATGCCCATAGAAAGAAATCCTCCCTTTCCTCATCACGTCAGCTATTTTCTCTACGTGTGTGTACAACTCTTGGTTGTGGCGTCGTCGGAACTCGCTGCGTTCTTTGACTGGACCCAGGATTTTCCTCAAAATCTTCCCTTCCTTGGTCTCCAGTTTTCCCATTATGCCTTTTCTATTGATGGCGAGACATTTCGCTGCATACAAAGCTTCTGGCCAGATGATCATTATTATTATTATTAATTAAATCGGTACACATGATGATGATGATGATGATTGTTGATTTAAGGGATGAAATAGTAAAGTCATCTGCATATCGTAACAAAGGTTAAAAATGCAAATTTTCATTTTAAAAATTTGAAGTCGATGCTTAAATACAGTGAGAGAATCCTACAATTAATTTTAATAATTAATAAAATAACCACAATAACACTCTAAAATATAGTAAATGAAACTTAATTTAAAATTAAAAGACACCCTATCGGCAAGCCGGAAGGGTAAAGAGAAGTATTTCGAATTTACTAAATTCACTAAATTCCCTAAATTCACGAAATGTTTAGCATACGAAATCCCTATCTTTCTCATCTTTTGGCGTAAAGGTGGATCATATCCAAACCTCTTTCAGACAATAGTTTTAGGTAATTTTAGAGGACTACAGACCTTTTAAACGGTTTTCATATTGTGCCTATTATGGGACGTATGATTTTTTTTCTCTCAAAACTCCATTTTCCCCCTCCTCTCTGATCGTGGTTGGTGCTATCAAAACACATAGCTAGAGTTAAGTTGTTAGCCCTCATACGAAGAATAGAACGAATTTTGAATGAATTTGAAATCTCACATACTAATAACGTTCTAGCGATATTTCAAGTTTTCTAAGATGACCCCTATTACCACCCTTTGGTCCTATTTCGTCCATTAAATCTACCTAAAAGATCCTTAAATTCAATTTACTGCACAAAAGTATATTTCCGTGTAGTTATGCACTCCTGCAATACATTACATGTTAAGTTCATTTTCCTTTAGACCCACACACAGGAAAAATAAACCGAGCAATAATCCTGAGAGGCGTCACCTATAATAAGACAATTAGTTCCGTGAAGAACTATACAGCCTATTTTCATATACCCAACTTATGTTAATTGCCTCTATCTACATACAAAATTTCAGTTTGATTGCTGTAATAGATTCGTAGATATTGAGAACCGACTAAATATTTCGGATGGTCGCCATGTTGGATTTTATATATGTTGGTCCTAGTGTTATGTACAGTTACATTAAGATTATTGTGTACGTGTAGCATTGAAACTTCAATCGCTTGATTAGGACACACGAAGTAACAAAGAGATTTTAAAATTTCGCACAGATGCCATCTTGTGGTTATGGAAACAATTGAAATAAATTAGATGCCAGTGGATTAACATTCGTATAAGGATTTACTGTACCAAGTTTCACTGCACTCGGATGGTTAAATTGCGAGAAACGACCATGTGAATATTTATATTTCGCGTCGCCACCATGTTGGATTTGTGATCACCAGGTTATTTAAAGATCTATAGGTGAACATAAGATCATAGCCCCTTTGAATATAAAAAATCAGTTTGATTGCTATAATAGATTCGAAGATATTCAGAGCCGTCTAAATATTTCGGATGGTCGCCATGTTGGATTGTTAAATGTATAGGCCATAGAGTCATGTACCATTAAAGGAAAATTAGTTTGTAGGTTCATTAGTCAAACACTCACATCGATCGCATGATTACGACACAAGAAATAAAAACTTAATTTTAAAATTCGCAAAGCCGCCATCGTGAGGTTATGTAAACAATTGAACTAAATTAGATACCAGTGTATTACAATGTGTATAAACATTTCATGTACCAGATTTAATTGTGGTTGGAACATTAAATCGCGAGAAAAGTCTATTTAAAATTTTCAAATTCGCTTGGCCGCCATATTCGTCTTGCAGTTAACCGGTTTTTGAAAGTCTAATAGATGAACTTCCAGTAGTGCCCATTATCTCCGTACAAAATTTCAGGGTGATACCGCTAATAGTTTCAGAGATATAGAATGCCGGTGAAATATTTCGCACATCCGCCATCTTGTGGTTATGTAAACAATTGAACCAAGTTAGATGTCGGTGCATTACAATGTGTATAAACATATACTGTACCAAGTTTTATTGCGTTTGGTTGGTGAAATCGCTAGAAACGTCTATTTAAAAGTCGCAAATTGGCGTGGCTGCTATGTTGGTTTTGTAGTTACCAGTTTTTCAAAAGTCACATAGGTGAATTTCTAGTAGTTCCCTTTATCACCGTAAAAAAATCAAGGGTGATATTGGGAATAATTTCGGAGATATTGAATGCAGGTGAAATATTTCGCACAGCCGCCATGTTGGATTGGTGAGACGTAACAAAATTTGAAGGACTCGTTCGGGGTCATCCGGAATAGTGCTATGAATTTACCGAGTTTCATTGAAATCGCTCAAGCCGTTTAGAAGTTACTAAGGGGATACACACACACACTCCTCTCTCTCACACACACACACACACACACGCACACACACACACGGACAAAAGGTGATCTCTTAAGCCTATTTTTTTCAAAATTGTAAATACGCTAAAAATATTGGAAAAGAAGGACATTGTCCGATACTAGGTATTGCAGGTTCAACGGCGATATGCAAATCAAAGTGAAGGAGAGTAAGACGATTTATTTTAAAACAACTAGAAGGAATGAGTTTTGAAATGTTATGTTCTCCGTCTTGAAGCGAGAATTCATGATGAAAATCAATAAATGTAAAACAAATATAACGGAATGCAGCTGAAATAAATCAAAAAACTCTATTGACGTCAAATTGGAAGGTGAAACGCTTGAAGGAAAGTAGGAGACTTCTGCTACTTATGAAGTAAAATAACCAGCGATGGACAAAGCAAAGAGGATAAAAAAAGTAGGTTAGCTCAGGCATGGAAAGAATTTCTACAGAAAAGAAATCTGTTGACATCGAATATAGGTTTATGTATTAGGAAGCCATTTTTGAAAGCCTTTGTCTGGAGCGTGGCGCTCTATGGAAGTGAAACTTGGACTATTGGTGCAGCAGAAAAGAGGAGAATAGAAGAGTTTGAAATGTGGTGTTACAGGAGAATGATCATATAATTAGATTGAGTAACAAATGAAGAAGTATTAAGGAAGGAAGGACGGAAGATTGTAATTTTACGTGACCGTGAATCTTGTGATTATGAGCCACGGGACCTCCTTTTTACGTGGAATCCGAACCACAGGACATGGCATTTCACTTCGAAAATCTCACATGCATTGACCGGGAAGAATTATTACGACGAGTGGGTGATGAGAGATGTTCCTGGCGACAGCTAATGAAGAGAAGACATAGGTTGGCAGGACACATACTAAGACACCCAGGGAAAGCAAATTTAGTTATGAGGACAAGAACTGTAGCGGTAGACCAAGGATAGAATATGTTAAACAGCTTGCCTCGGATGTAAGGTGTGCTAGCTATGTAGAGATGAAACGATTCGCTCAGAACATGGAGGCGAGGAGGGCTGCATCAAACCTGTAAAAAAAAAAACAAAAAAAACGGAAGACTCAAACAACAACAACAACAACAACAACAACAACAAAAATATGGTGAAGTGCCATTGGACATTGTGGACAAGGGACCGAGCTCGACCAATCCTCAATGAGGTTACGACATATGAGTGACATATGAAATCGATATTGTAAATTACGCAGCTTAATGTATCGTTACTCCATTTACTGTAAACCCCTCGTATTGTTCAAACCCTGGCTGGGTAATTAGAATTCCCAAACTTGAGCCACTGTAAGTTAGGTAATCCATTTGAATCTGTTTGGCAGTGGATTGCATTAGAAGTCCCGTGAGGTCTGCCTCGTCTTACACCGTGAGTGATTGACTTTCAATGGAGCAATCCCTCGAGAGGTGTGGGCCGACATGTGCTCCGTACAATGATGTTATCGGGGCTCAGAGAGCGTGCACCAACCATGACGGACACACACTCACACACACACAGTAGCCTTCCTTGCACAGTGGTAATACCCCAGACCACATTATCGATAATGAACGGGGCACTTTAGCCTAGGCAATACATTATTTTTATCTTTATATATATAATTCTTCGACACGTGTGTATGTGACTGAACTCCTCCTAAACGACTGAACCGATTTTGATGGAATTTGGTATGTATATTAGGGCGGGTCCATGTATGGTTTAGATTCACAATCTGACCCGGTAGGTGGAATGAACACAATTTTAGAACCACAATTTACACACAATTTTATAACCACAATATACAGTCAAAAACAGTCGTCATGGAAACCACTAGCCTTGGCCTTCGTGAAAGCTGATGTCTTTGGACGGTTTTTCTATGCACGTTAGAGCCACCTGGTCGCAACCTGTGCAACTACCGCCATTACATACACTCCGCCCGTGGCGAAAAGTTGTGTTTTATACCAAAGGTGGCAGTGATGTCGAATTCTACTGTTTGTCTCTGCATGTTAGAGCGTTTCAAAGTCCCGTATGCGTTCATATACCCTTCATCCGATTGCCATGAAACTTGGGTGATATGTTGAATGGGCTCCAGGGAAGGTGTTTGGCTTAGTAAATCCATTTTACACTAGAAAGCGCACGAATAGATTCAACAAATGAGCGACGACGCGCGAAGCGTTTCAAAAAGGTCCCGTATGCGTTCAAATACCATTCGTCCGATAGCAATGAAACTTGGGTGAGATGTTGTGTACACTCCAGGGAAGGCTTCTGGCTTAGTAAATCAATTTCACATTAGGTACCGCACGACTAGATTCAACAAATGAGTGACGACGCGCGAAGCGTTTCAACAAAATCCCGTATAAGTTTATATTCCATTCATATTTGATGAATTGTTGTGTACACTTAAGTGAAGGCTTCTAACTTAGTAATCCATTTCACAGGAGGTTGCCCACGAGTAGATTCAACAAATGAGCGGCGACGTGCGAAGCGTTTCAATAAGAACCGTATGCGTTCAAATACCATTCGTCCGATAGCGATGAAACTTGGGTGAGATGTTGTGTACACTTACGTGAGGGTGTCTAACTTAGTAAGCCTATTTCACAGGAGGTTTCGCACGAGTAGATTCAACAAATGAACGACGACGCACGAAGCGTTTCAATAAGAACCGTATGCGTTCAAATACCATTCGTCCGATTACGATGAAACTTGGGAGATGTTGTGTACACCCTATGGAAGGTTTCTGGCTTAATAAATCCATTTTACAATAGGTAGCGCACGAGTAGATTCAACAAATGTGTGACGGCACGCGAATCATTTCAACAAAGTACCGTATGCGTCCATATACTATTTATCCGATTGCGATGGAACTTTGGTGAATTGTTGTGTACACTCCAGGAAATGTTTCTGTCTTAGTAAACCCAGTTTTAAAAAAGTAGGCACGAGTAGATTCAACAAACGAGCGACGGCGCGCGAATCGTTTCCACAATGTCCCGTATGCGGTCATCTATCATTCATCCGATTGCGATCAAACCTTGGTGAATCATTGATTACACGCCAGAGAAGGTTTCAGGCTTAGTAAATCTATTTTACAATAGGTAGCGCATGAGTAGATTCAACAAATGAGTGATGGCACGCGAATCGTTTAAAGAAAATCACTAATGCGTTCATATGTAATTCATCCGATTCCGATGAAACTTTGATGAGTTGTTGTGTACATGCCAGGGAAGGTGTTCAAGTTGGTAAATCCATTTTACAATATTGGTAGCGCACGAGTAGATGTAACAAATGAGTGACGACGCGCGAAGCGTTCCAACAAAATCCTGTATGCGTTCATATACTATTCATCGATTGCGATGAAACTTTGATGAGTTGTTGTGTACACTTACGTGAAACTTTCTAACATAGTAAATCCATTTCACAATTGGTAGAGCACGAGTATATTCAACAAATGTGTGACAGCGCACGAATCATTTAAACCAAATCCCGTATGCGTTAAATGCCATTTATCCGTTTGCGATGAAACTTTGGAAATTTGTTGTGCACGCTCCAACGAATGTTTCTAAATCAGTTAATTCAATTCACGATACTCTAGAGGCAGTTAACAGAAATTGATAAAAATATTGTGTATCCTAAAGCACTTCAAGAAACAAAGTTACAACACTTTCTTTGATTGGCAGGACAACGTCTGCCGGGTCAGCTTGTATATATATTTTTTTATTATTTACTAGCATCCTGCCCCGGCTTCGACCGCGAACAGTTATGAATGCATTACGTGCTGGATAGTAAACTGTCGCCTCAGTCATTGAATGGAGATTGATGGAAGAAATGAAAACGTAAAATAACTTATATTGGGCAATGTATTGAAGATAGATATATGCTCTCACGGACGTTTTTTGTAGAACGTTTCATGCTGAACAATTCTTTCACTCATAGTATATTGATATTTTTAACGGATTATCCAGCGTAAGCTTAAGAAGCGCATGGACGCCAGGATTTTTCTTTTCGTCTTTTTCACTAAAATCGTTACTGCTTGGCTTCCTTCGATAACAAATAAATTATTTTCCAAAGAAACCTTCCTCGAGATATCCTGCATCAAAGTCCATCCAGTGGTTCTCGATATTACCCGTGACATCCAAGAATCGGGGGCTTTGTTATATACTAAGTAGGGATTTGTCCATTTAATTGTTTATTTGTTTCTCTGTAATTTGTATAGTTATTTAATTCTTTATTTGCAATTTAAATGATTATTTATTTATTTATACATTTAATGTTTGTTGACCCCCAGGATCTCACAACTGGAGGGACGTGGGTTGGCGACCACAAGACCCAACCTGAGTCCAGCATTGCTCCACTTACTTGTGCCGGTCTCCTGTCGACCTCACATGGTCAACCCTTGTTCTCTTACGACCCCTACGGTATTAGGGTTTCTGAGGCCTAGGGTGTCTTCCACTTTTCCGCCTTAATTGCCCCTCGACTCATCTTTCCTGATCTCTCATTCTTCGAGGGGTCAGGCCTCTATTTCTTCCTCATGATATCTCCTGCCTTCTGCTCAAGGTCCTTAAGGAGGTAGAGTGTATGTAGCCCCTCCACTTATAATAATAATAATAATAATAATAATAATAATAATAATATCGTATGGCCTCGGGTGCCGGGTGCAAGCTTTGTTGACACCCAGAGGGTAGCGTGGTAGCGTGTATGTCGAATTTGTTGTTCCTTGAAGCACTATGAAAGTCATGGAGGGTTGGTATCTAAGCTCCTTGACACTATAGCGCTTTCTTGTAGAGAAATGAAGAACTTTGTGTTGGCGGAAAATACCGATATTAGTTTTGCCATTTTGAACACGGCCTACTGAATTCAAATGGGTTCTTGACATGCCAACATCGTATGACATGCGTGTCGTAATTTTTGCCGCCTTTCAAAAATCACTTACCACGGCCAGGAGTGAACCTGCAAGCTTGGGGGGTTGTAATCCGACACGATAACCACTCACCCACCCTAAATAGTGCTACACCATCAATAGCTCACGGCTGGTGAGTTCGGGAGTTAGCGACCCCGAGGGAATCCTAACCTAGGTCCTGTTTTTTTTACCCTTTTCCATTGCGTCTGTGGCGTACCCTCTCCTCTTTACCTTCCCTATCTGCCTTTCATGGCTCTCCTTCTTTTCTCATGTCATTTATTTACCTTATTCTTCTGTGTTTTCCATTTCTAATTCTAGAATGTAGGCCCGTAATTAGTTTTAGTTGTAAATGTGTAGTTAGATTAAGTTAAAGTTTACATTACATTACATTACATTATCATTTTCGCTATCACCCAAACCATTAGGGGGCCAATAACCCAGATGTTAGGCCCCTTAAAACTACGATTATCATCATCATATTGTTTAATGCGGTGATGGCTTTCTCCAATAAATGGATAGATTGTATAATGGAACAAAGTAGGCTATGTCATTAATGTAATTTTCATTGTGAGGTTTGAAGCCATTTTTCAGTGTTGCCTACGTAAACAAAAGTTTGGTACTTTTCAGTCGGTCAACACGAATGTACCCAAATAGAGCTGAGTTATGCCCTAATCCTGAAATAAATTACATGAGATCACCAAACTTTTGATTTTGTAATTGTTATAATATGTCGTATTGTTAATATTCTTCTTTCTCTCTTTCTTTATCCTTTACCCTCCAGGGTTGGCATTTCCCAAGGACTAAGCGAGGGATCCCACCTCTACCGCAACTGGCAGTGTCCTGGAGCTTGAGACTCTGAGTGGGGGATACAACTGGGGAGTGTGGCTAGCACGTCGCCCAGGTGGTCTCACCTGCAAAGCGAACAGGGGCCTGGTCAGGGGATGGGAAGAGTGAGAGGGTTAGACAAGGAAGAGGGAAGGAGGTGGCCGTGGCCTTACGTTAGGTGCCATCCCGGCATTTGCCCGAAGACGAAGTGGGAAACCTCGGATAAACACTTTGAGGATGGCTGAGGTGGGAATCCAAACCCCTCTACTCATTTGGACCACCCGAGGCTGAGTAGACCCCGTTCCAGTCCTTATACAACTTTTCAAATTTCTTGGCAGAACCGGGAATCGAACCGCGGACCTCCTGGGTGGCAGCTAATCATGCTGACCACTACACCACGGAGGTGACATTGTTAATTTTTATAGGGATTATTAGTCTTATCTTTCTAACACTTCACTTATCTGACTTGCCGTCTTTCCAGTATTATGATAGGTCTCGAATAATAACCGATCCCAATTGTAATTTAATAGTTGTTTTAAAATAAGATTGACTGTTTATTGGATATGTACGTCACGTGCTATTCCTGTTTAAGGAGCGTTTTCCTAGCGCCGCACTGCGCACTGCGCACCTCTCTCCGCACATCCCAATGCGCTGCGCGGTAGTGTTTTCCATGCTCAGCAATGCGATGCGTCTATTTCAAGTTTTCATTTGTTTGAGATGTGAGTGAATAAGAACTTTCGTCCTCTGAGCAAGAAAAGAAAATAACGTTATTGATGTTATTAGAAGAGGAAGAAGAGATCGAAGGTGAAATTTACTTCATTGTTGGTCGTCTTTATAAAGTGCGGAAATCTGTCAGTTCCATGTACTCATCTAGAGAGCAAGAAGGAGTGTTTAAACTTTTAATCCACAGACATTTGCTCGACGACGAACTGAAGTTCAAATCTTACTTCAGAGTTACTAGGTGTCAGTTTGAATACTTGCTTAGTTTGGTAGAAAATGATCTTGCAAGCGTGTCCTGCAACAGGATTAGAAGACCGATATCAGCGGTGGAGATGGCGTTTACTATAAGGTAAGTTTGTAGAATTTATTTATTGAAAATTTTAAAGAAGCTAATTTATTAGGCCTACGTCTAATCAATTAACTAAATTTGTCTAATTAAATTGAATTAATGTATCTTTCTATGAAAAATAGTTGTTATAGCGAATGATTCTAAAACATATTTCTTTATTTAATAAAAATCTATATTAATTTTTTTTTTAATACAAAATCGGTAAAAAATTTAGTTTCTTTGGACAAAGTTACTGAACTTAACTTAGAACTACTGTAAACACTCAATAAGTTCTTTTTGAATTTTTTGGCAAAGAAATAAATCTACAGAACACAAGAGAAAACTGTCCAAATACTCGTCTATTGCGTAGCGTGGTCCGCACTTGACTGCTCTCAAAGGAGTCATCCAGTTGCGCAGAGCGCACTGCGCAGCGCGGAGGAGTGTAGGAAAACGATGCCGCCTGATTCCGTGTTGTTGAGTAGGCTACGCACTGCGGACTGCGCATTGCGTAGTGCGCTCCGCACAAAATGCGGAGCTAGGAAAACCCAGCTTTAAGGATGGACTGCGATAACTCGCGTGAACAATAAGCGAAAGTGGCTTCAGTGGCAGAAGCAATGAAATATTGTGCGACAACACTGAGCATTAATTTAGGCTTTCGCCGTATGACGTCATACTGCAACTTTTGTAGCTTCCAGCCGTGCGCTCCATTCGCAAACTACTAACACACTTGTAATAGCCGTTGCCAAGCAACACACTGTTATACCCTTTATTTCTGCGGCTTCGGTGGCCTAGTTGGTAGCATGCTGAGCTTCTATGCCTAAGATCGCGGGTTCAAACCCGGCCGAATCGTCGGATTTTTTAAGAGCGTGAAAAATCCCTCAGTATGCCTTCCATTGGAGGAGAAGTCAAGCCGGCGGGCCCATGTCACAGATTTATGACACATAAAAGAACCTTCCACTAACTACAATTGTGTGCATCTAAGTTTGTAGGTTGGATTTGATTAACGATATATTAAGTTCCTCCATTCTCTACTTGAAAGCGCTGTAGTGTCAAGGAGTTTAGATATCTAACCTCCTTGACTTTCATAGCGTTCAAAGGAACGACGAAATTCGACATGTATGCTACCTTCTGGGTGTCAATTAACAAAGCTTGCACCAGGCACCTGAGGCCATACGATATTATTATTATATGATAGCCAAAGCCGCACCAATACTGAACCTGACTTGATGGGCAGATTGCCCGTCTTAAAGATTGTCGCTAGGCGACAACGACTTACTCTGCATCATGATAGTCCGGTAAAAATTGCTATAGGACATTGCCCATCTTACAGAATATGGTTGACCTAGACAACGCCGTGAATAGAAAGTAGAGTGCACATCTTCATCGCAGATGCAGCGACCCCTTCTAATCTATTTTAAATACGTACGCTGTTGGCAACTACCAAAATATTCCAAATCATCTCAACAGTACAGGAAAAATCTTGCATTTCTTGAAACATGTAAAAAACTTGGACTTCTTCAAGGAGATAAAATTTGGAATGATACCATCCTTGAGGCAATTCACTCTCATATGCCAAGTCGCCTATGGATGTTATCTGTCATTATCTGTGTTTTTGGAGAACCAGAAAATGTTCCCGAGCTTTGGGACCAACATAAAGAAGCAATGTCTGATGATTTTGTACGCAAATACTCTGAAGAAAGTGGCCCACAGTATGCACTCATTGAAATCAATGGCCTCCTTCACACCTACGGCTTGGATCTTAAGAAACTTAACTTGCCAGATGTAAAACTACACGTTAACAGTCCAGGAATGCATTCGTTTGATGTTTTAGAAGAGCAAGCTAGGGCTATCAGCAAGAGACAAAAGCTTAATGAGGCGCAACTAAGGGTTGTAGATTCAATCTTTAATGACATATATGGAAAACCAAAAGAAACATTAAAACAGAACTGTTTCTTTTTAGATGGACCGGCAGAAACTGGTAAAACATTTGTTTACTGTACATTGTTACATATAATCACAGCAACATGAGATCAAGCTACTCCAGTAGCGTCTACAGGAATAGCAGCTACACTTATACATTCTGTCTTCAAAATCCCTCTGATTCTCAATTCTAATTCTACGTGCAACGTTATGCCAAACACACCAGAAGCAACAGCCCTGTTGAATACAAAATTATTATTTGGGATGAAGCACCAATGACGCATGTGTACGCATTTTTAGCTGTGGACAGACTTTCAAATATCTGACCAACTGTACTGAAGCATTCGGTGGTAAAGTCATCTTACTGGGTGGTGATTTTCGCCAAGTCCTTCCTGTCATAATGAGAGGATCACGTTCTTTGACAGTTGCTAGCTGTTTGAAGCGGCATGGCCTCTGGAATAAATTCCATGTACTTAAACTCACCCAGAACATGCGCGCTTTAAATCCCGAAAAATAATTTTCAACATGGCTTTTAGAAATAGGAGAAGGCAAGACAGGGGCGGAAGTTACGGTACCATCTACATGCTATCCACAAATACAAGATCCAGTTGAACAGCTATACGGTGATTTTGATTTTACTGCTGTCACCCCACAGGAGCCTAAAGGAAGAACTATTCTTACGGTCGCCAATGAAGCATCGCTTGATCTGAACAATCGAGTACTTCAGCGTTTACCTGGAGATGAGGTAGTCTACGAGAGTGTAGACTGTATTGTGAGTGAACATGCGCAAGATCAATTGGCTTACCCTGAAGGATTTTTGAACAGTCCGACACCAACTGGCATGCCTCCACACAAACTTAGACTTAAGAAAGGTGCTATCATTATGTCATTAAGAAATATTCTACCCTCAAACGGGATCTGCAATGGGACAAGGCTAATAGTTAACGGGTTACAACGTTATATCATAGAGGCAACTATTATAGATTCTGATCAGAGAGAAATCGTTTTCTTATCCAGGATAACCCTTATCCCCTCTGATACGAACATGCCTTTAAAATTTAAAAGAAGGCAATTCCCATTACGTTTGGCTTTCTCAATGGCAATAAATAAATCTCAGGGTCAGACTTTCGATAAAATCCTCTTTTACTTGACAAAACCCATCTTTCCTCATTGACAGCTTTACGTTGCCATTTCACGGGTAAGATCGTTGAGCTCGCTATCGGTTGTGTCAACAAGTAACAACATAACGAACTGTGTGTTTAGAGAAATTTTTGATAGATAAATTCAAAAATTATCTTAACAAAATGCATTATCTTGGAAGAAATGTGATTTGGCTTCTTCGATACAACTCTGTACACCTCACTCGAGAACTAATGTATGTGAAAGAAGTCCTGGTTGTATCCCAAATGTCCTGTGTGAAGTTATCATTTCACAGCACAGTTGGATCATTCCTTCCTGCACTGGTATCAATATATTAAGATTGTGAAGATTTTTTCGTAAATAAATGTAATGTTACTAATAGCTCAGGCCGTTCCTTACATTACACTGTTATTGAGTAGATAATCTACGCGGGCTCTGCTAGTAAATATAAAGTCATCAAGCAAAAAAATACAACTCTGATGGAAAGACCAAAGCTCTAACCACAGAACCAAACGTGTCCACCGCAGTTAATCGTTATCAATCGATTTACATACAACGTTTCAGCTAATAATGACTTGGACTAAACGATTTCTTCACTGGAGTATATTTTAATACCGGCCGCGGTGGCCGAGAGCGCTAACGCGCTACCTCGTGTTGGGAGAGCGTGGGTTCGAATTCCACCTCGGCTGTCCTGAAAATGGATTTCGTGATTTCCCATTTTCAAGACCAGGCAAATACCGGGACGGTTCCTTTCAATAGGTCCACGCCTATTTCCTTCTAATATCCCTTCGCTGACCCGTCCTGAAAAGAGAAGTACTTGGCCATTGGCTGCATTAGTAAAATTATATTCATTATAACCCATTTCATACAAAGTTTATATTATTTCTATCTGTAGGTTATATTGCATGCAACATACTCAAATTAATGAACTATAGGTCAGGCACAAGATATCAGCTGCCATCGTGTCTTGTAACAGAGACGGCTCAGCTTTTTAAAGTCACTTCTGCACTATAATATTATAATATAAGCTTTCAATTTCGAACGGACCACGTCCTTTAGAACAGTTTAAACCATTCTTGGTTCGATAATCTGAACTGGTGGGTCCCATGATATGGATTATACATAAAGCTTGCATAATTCACACGGCCGCGATCCGGAAATAGTACGGCTGATGATCTTGTAGTTTGGGCGTAAGACGCGTCCTATATGAGGGTATGTTTTTAGCAAATTCGGGAAAGATCCGATGATTAGTTTGGTCGTAATTTAATTTTACGTTTTGATAGTTTTGTGGACGTCATTAAGATTTGGTAAAGGTGATGGCAATATAAAACGTGACACTGAGGTGCTCTTTGGTAGTGCTACCGCTCTCCAAATTTCGTTCGATTCGGTTTAATCGTGTTTGAATTTACAAGAGGGGGGAGGGAGGGGGGGGGGGGAGAGGGAGAGACATACAGAGTACACACACACTCACACCCAACGTTTTGACCTGTGTAGATCTCATAAGTCTACTTTAATTTTTTGCAAAAATAGAAAGTAGGCTCAAAATAGCATAGCTTCAGTGTGTAATTTCATTTATTATGTACCGTATTGCTCTATTTGAATGTACAGAATGTTGACTAAAGATCTACTTTTAAAATATAAGTTGCGTTCAAAAAGTAACGAGCCGGAGGCTGTAATGCGCATACCGGTGATGACATCGGCTAATCGTGACGTGTGTAACGAGGTGTGGTTCCGACCAGAGCGTGAAAGGTCACAACCCGTCGCTAGAGGGCACGCGTGCACGTCACGTGACGATACAAAGCGAGCAGCAGCATGCATCAATCGTCCAACGCTATCAGTCGCATTGTTAACAGTGTCATGGAGGCGTCAAACGAGAGCAAAGAGGCGTTGTTCGGTTTCTGACAGCGGAAGGAGTAGTGGGATCGGACATTCATCGCCGAATGTCACAAGTGTACGGCGAACACTGCATGTCCCTTGCAAGGGTCAAGGCGTGGCACAATCGCTTCAGGGAAGGACGGGTGTCGTTAGCCTATGATGCCCGGTCTGGGGCACCTCCCTGCATTACCGATGACAACGTCCAGCTGGTTGATGCACTCATTACCCAGGACCGCCGAGTGACAGTGAACGCCATAGCCACCGTGGTCGGATTGAGCGTCGGAAGTGTGCACACCATCACGAAGAAACGACTGCACTTGCGCAAAGTGTGTGCCCAATGGGTGCCCCACAGTCATCAACCACACCAGGAAGCATGACGAATGGCCAAATGTCTTGGTCTTGGTTGGACGATTGATGCATGCTGCCGCTCGCTCTGTATCGTCACGTGACGTGAACGCATGCCCTCTAGCGACGGGCTGTGACCTACCACGCTTTGGTCGGAACCACACCTCGTTAAACACGCCACGATTAGCCGATGTCGTCACCGGTTTGCGCATTACAGCGTCCGGCTCGTTACTTTTTGAACGCACCTTATATATTACGAATAATTGTACCGAAATAATGTCCGATGTGTAGCCCTGTGTATATTTTTGCGAATCAGCTGATTTACAACAAAAATAAGAACTTTGCAACAAAGCTCAACTGTTCTTGCCATATCCTTCACGTTTTTAGCCTATTTTCAATTTTGAAAAAAAATAGGCTTATGAGATCACCTTTTGTCCGTGTGTGTGTGCGTGTGTGTGTGTGTGTGTGTGTGTGTGTGTGTGAGGTGTGTGTGTGTGTCCCTAATAAAATCTAAACGGCTGGAGCGATTTCGATGAAACTCGGTAAGTTCATAGCACTATTCCCGGCGACCTCGACCGTGCCTTTCAAATTTTGTTACGTCTCACCAATCCAACATGGCAGCTGTGCGAAATATTTCACTAGCATTCAATATCACCGAAACTATTACCGATATCGCCCTGAAATTGTGTACGGTGATAAAGGGCACTACTGGAAGTTCACCTAAGAGACTTTCTAAAACCTGGCGACTACAAAACCAACATGGCGGTCAAGCGAAATTGAGACTTTTAAATAGACGTTTCTCGCGATTTAACTATCCAAACGTAAAGAAACTTGGTACAGCAAATGTTTATACACATTGTAATGCACTGGAGTCTAATTTAGTTCAATTGTTTACATAACCTCAAAATGGCGGTTGTGCGAAATATTTCACTGACATTCTATATCTCCGAAACTATTACAGATATCACCCTGAAATTTTGTACTGTGATAAAGGGTACTGATACAAGTTTACCTATGTATATTTCATATACCTGTCAGGTACAAAACGAACATGGCGACCAAGCGAATTTGAAATATTTTAATAGACTTATCTCGTGATTTAACTCTCTGAGCGCAGTGAAATGTGGTACAGTAAATGACTTTGCAGATTGTAATGCACTGTCATCTAATTTAATTCAATTGTTTACATAACCTCAAGATGGCGGCTGTGCGAAATTTTAAAATTAAGTTTTTATTTCTTGTGTCGTAATCATGCGATCGAAGTGAAAGATTGAATAATGAACCTAGGCAATAATTGTCCTTGAATGGTAGATAACTCTATGGCCTATACATATAACAATCCTAAATGGCGAGCTTCCGAAATATTTTACGGTTCTCAATATCTATGAATCTTTTACAGCAACCAAACTGATTTCTTTTATGTTCATAGAGACTATGAACATGTGTCCACCTATAGGACTTTCAGTAACCTGGTGAGCACAAATCCAACATGGCGGCGACGCGAAGTATAAATATTTAAATGGACGTTTCTCGCGAATTAACTATCCGAGTGCCGTGAAACGTTGCACGTTAAATTCTTATACAAATGTTGATCCACTGGCATCTAATTTATTTCAATTGTTTGCATAATCACAAGATGGCTGCTGTGCGTAATTTTAAAATCTCGTTTTTGCTTCTTGTGTTCTAATCATGCGATTGAAGTTTGAATACCACACGTACACAATAATCTTAATGTAATAGTACAATAAAAATCCAACCTGGCGACCATCTGAAATATTTAGACGGTTCTCAATATCTACGAATCTGTTACAGCAGTTAAACTGAAATTTTGTATGTTGATAGAGGCAATTAACATGAGCAGGATATATGAAAATAGGCTGTATAGTTCGTCACGGAACTACTTGTTTCCTTCGAAATACAGGGTATAGGTGTTATCGTGAACTGTTTAAGGGAAGAGAGATATCTCTTGGGATTACTAGCGAGTGATATAAATATCAAATATCTACTGTGCAAGGCGAAAGAGTACAAATGAACCCGGTCCTGATTTACGCTAACGGTCCACTCCAGGCTAACTAGGTGAGTTAATTGCCCTGGGGGGAGTGATATAACAGTAAACATGAGCGGCATTAACGAAACAAGGTACATCTGCCAGAGAGGAATAATGAGTTGCGTTCTGACAAGTATTCTACTCTCCAGAGATGCCGCGAATGATGGCCTACGGCGGTACTCATAAGATGGGAAAAAGTTTCTTTAAAGATGATAAGTAGTTCACATATTGGCTTTCACGGCCAGTGAATTAACACTCAGAAATATTTCTAGGTCTTTGCCGTGTCTTGTGTGGGGTTTCGCCTAGGACACCAAGCTGGCTCATCAGTGGGCTCTCCGTGCCCCCGCCCGGACCCTCACAGGAGTAGCGAACTGCGCGCTGCCTCCCTTTTTATGAAGCGCTCTCCCAGTGAAGTGGCACAGGTACGCTTCATAAAAAGGGAGGTAGCGCCCAGTTCGCTACACATGTGGAGGTCCAAGCGTGGATACCAAGATTCCGCTGATGAGCCAGCTTGGTGTCCTAGGCGAAACCCCACACAAGACACGGCACAGACGTAGAAAGACTGTTGAGTTTTTTTTTGATAAGTAGTGTTCTATAAAACAAAATAATTAATATGGAATTGGCTCAGTCAGGTTCTGACTTTGGCACACAGATGCCACTGTTTAGACCACAGGTCCTCAAAGTGGGAGGCGCAGCCCTAAGGGGGTGCTTGGGGAATGATAAAGGGGGGCGGGGGGGGGGGCGCTGGCTCCGATTAGAATATTTATACTGTATTTAATATTCAGTAACAAATATTGTCATCTTCATATCCATGAGGCGGCTTCGGTGGCGAAGTTGGTAGCATGCTGAGTTTCTATGCCCATGATCGCGGGTTCAAACCCGGTCGAAGTCGTCGAATTTTTAAGAGCGTTAAAAATCCCTCAGTATGCTTTCCTTCGGAAGGGAAATAAAGCCGGTGGTCCCATGTCATAGATTTGTGGCATGATAAAGAACCTTCCACAAATTACACTTGTAAGAATCTAAATTGTAAGTTAGATTTGACTAACACTCTTAGGTTCCAACGTTCGTGGCATCTAGTAACCAAGTACTTCACTGGTCTCTCCACCAGGGACTGGGAACGTCTTTTTCTTCCTCTAACCGAAGGCCGACGCAGCCCGTCCGTCTTCTGGCGTCGAGAAGGTGTCAACTTCCGAGCGATCATCAGTTGGGGTTCTCGAGGGAACGTGCGCAACCCAGCAAGCCTGCAGCTATCCTTCTTCGCGGTGGTGTTCGACTACGGGGGCAGCTCCGAGGAGTGATCTTCTCCCTTATCTTCTTCCCAAGTAAGTCTTCTGCATTGTTGTATCTGGCATTGTATTTAAATTTGTAGTAGCAACAAATATGTCTCTAAACGAAGCGAGAGCACTTGGAGATCCTGAAATAGAGGAACCAGCTCAATACAGAGTTGTTAAAGTAGACACGGCAGTTAAATTATTAAAGTCAACTTTCAGTGGTAATCCTAACGACTTGCAAGAATTCGTAGATAATGTAGAAAATGCTTTTAGTATTTTAAATCCGATTGACTATCCAACATTTTTGAAATTTGTACTAGCACACATAACGGGTGATGCAAAAACAGTTCTATCTTTTCGCACTATACCTGAAGAATTTCAGACATGGGAAACGATCAAAGACAAATTAGAGATTAATTACGCAGTTCAAAGAACTCTTGATTTTTATGCGAATAAATTGTTCACGAGTAAACAGTATAATAATGAAAGTGTAACTCAGTGGGGTAACAGAGTAGAAAAAGCGACAACTGAACTAAATAAAGCTTTGGATAGACAAATGTTAAATTGGACTTTAGAAATGCAAGAGGGAGGTAACAGAACCATTTCTCTTCTAAGTAAAAGTTGTTTTATACAGGGATTATATGACGAATCAATTAAAACACTGACTAAAGTTAAAGGTGAAGAGAAGCCGTTTAAACAATTAATTGAGATAGCAGTTGAGGAGGAGAGTGCTAGGAGACCTAGAGAAAGAACATATAACAGTCCACACCAAAACAGAAGTAGTTCCTATGGGGCAGGTAGAGCAAGCCGCCCACAGCAAAATGTACGAAGTGGAGGTGGCATTAGTACCTCTTTTGCACAGGTGAAAAGAGAACCAGGGGTTAATGCAACTACAGCGGTTATTTGCTTCCGTTGTCAGAAACCTGGACATGTGATAAGGGAATGCAGGGGCAAACCTTTTTGTAGTACGTGTAAAAAGAGTGGACATGTAACCAAAGATTGTAGGAACAATCAGGGAAACCGGCAGTTGGGCTGCCTGAGCGACCTAGGTTCAGTCCAACTCAAGAGGCAAATATTAATGGTTGCAATATGATAAAGCTAGCTAGCGAGCAAAGTGAAGTGAATATTGAGAATAATGAGAGTAATGATAGTAAGAAGTTCGAAAACAGCGGGAGAGCTGTAGATGAAAATCCGTACCTAGTATATATATTAAATGATCACTTACCAGGAGGGTATGGTGAAGCGCTGATTGACACTGGATCACAAATATCTTTGGTTCGAGAGAGCAGTCTAAGAAACATTAAAGTAAGACATGTAGATGTATCATTTAGAAGTGTAACTAATGAAATATTTCCAGTAAGAGGACTGGTACATCTTTCAGTAAATAACGTTCAGAATGCACAAGAATTACCATTCTATGTGATTGATAAATTGCCTTATAATGTTGACATGCTGCTTGGACAAGACTGGCTAGAGGACCATGAATGCGAAATTAGAATTCCTTGGAGGAAGAAATTCTTAAAATTACCGCCATTTAGTGAGACCGTAGTTCAATTCCCGACAGAGGAACAAGGAACACGACTTTGTGCGAAACAAACATTAGGAGATAAAGTAATATGTGCAGAGAGCATAGTTCAATGCGAAAACGGTAAATATTGTTGTTTGATAATTAATTGCAATGAAGATGAAACTCTTATAGAACAAACACCTGAGTTAACTACTATAAGCTTAAAAGAGAATAAAACAGTAATCAATGTAAAAAATCGAAATGAATTATTACTCAGTAAAATGCGCCTGTCACACATAAAGGAAGGTGCAGACGAAATAAAATATATTTGTCTAGAATACAATGACATTTTTCGTTTACCAGGAGATAGATTAACAGAAACAAAATCCGTAAAGCATGTGATTCCAACACCTTCAGTAATTCCAGGTAGGGAAATAACACTTAAAAATTATAGAATCCCGGAACAACATCAAAATGAAGTAAATCAACAAGTAGATGAAATGTTAAAACAAGAAATAATTAAACCTAGTAAATCCGCGTGGAACTTTCCAATTTTGGTAGTCCCAAAGAAACTAGACGCGTCAGGAATTAAGAAATGGAGAATCTGTATAGATTTTAGAAAACTAAACGATCTCACAGTAGGAGACAGTTATCCACTACCAAATATTCAGGATATACTTGACAAATTAGGAAGATCAAGATATTTTTCTGCTTTAGATTGTGCGAGTGGATATTGGCAAATTCCTATAGCACAAGAAGATCAATGTAAGACAGCTTTTAGCACTCAGAAAGGACATTTCGAATTCAAAAGAATGGCATTTGGTTTGAAATCAGCACCAGCTACTTTTCAAAGATTGATGAATACAATACTGAGCGAATTAGTAGGATTACGCTGTTTGGTATATCTCGATGATATAATTATCTTTGCAGAAACACTTAATGAACACCATACGAGGCTTAGACAAGTTTTGCAAAAACTTAGAGAACATGATATTCAATTAGAACCAGATAAATGTGAATTCTTAAAGACAGAGTTACAATATCTTGGTCACATTGTAACTTCTGATGGAGTCTCTCCAGACCCTATGAAAATTGAAGCTATTATAGCATTTCAGACTCCTAAGACACCAAAGGATATCAAATCATTCATTGGACTTATAGGATATTATAGAAAATTTATACCACAATTTAGTAAAATCTCAAAACCACTAAACGATTTGCTAAAGAAAAATGAAATTTGGAAATGGGAGATTGAACAGAGAGAGAGCTTTAATAAATTAAAGGAACAGATCACAACCCCTCCAGTTTTAAAATTTCCAGATTTTACACAGCCGTTCGTGTTAACTACAGACGCTAGTAATTATGCGATTGGAAGCATATTAAGTCAAGGCGAGATAGGCAGTGATAGACCAATAGCATTTGCAAGTAGAACCTTAAATAAAGCTGAAATTAACTATGCAACGATAGAAAAAGAACTTTTGGCCATTATGTGGGCATGCAAACATTTTCGTCCATATTTGCTTGGAAGAACGTTCACTATAGTCACAGATCATAAACCTTTGACATGGGTATTTAATGTAAAAGACCAGAGTTCACGTTTAATGAGATGGAGACTTTTGTTAGAAGAATATCAATATAAAATTGTATATAAAGCAGGAGTAAAGAATGTTAATGCAGACACATTGAGTAGGTACCCAGTGGTAAATAATATTCAAGACACTAGACAGGAAATCCCGGAGGACAGAAAATTAAAATTGCTAAAGGAGATGCATGAATGTCCAATAGGAGGTCATCAAGGCGTACAGAAAACGTATGAACGCTTGAAATTATATGTCTCTTGGAAGAATATGTTTCGAGACATAGAAGCTTATATTAAAAGATGCCCAGTTTGTCAGTTGAATAAGCAAACGCTTCCTAAAGTGAAAGCAGAATTGCAAGTAACAGATACACAAGATCAGTCATGGGACAAGATTTATTTAGATATAGTAGGTCCATTCTCTATGACAGAAAGAGAGAATAAATACCTTTTAACATGCCAAGATAATTTGAGTAAGTACATTATTGCTATTCCAATTGAGAATATGACAGCAGAAACAGTAGCCCGAAATTTCATATACGAGGTAGTATTAAAATACGGTATTCCAGGTCAAATCTTGACAGACCAAGGAACACAATTCATGAGTGAAATGTTTGTGCAATGTTGTAAACTATTGAAGATTAAGAAACTTAATACTAGTGTTTATCACCCGGAAACAAATGGTAGTTTGGAAAGATCACACAAAGTACTAGTAGAGTACTTGCGTTTCTTTGGAAACAAATTACAGAATGATTGGGATCAATGGATTCCATTTGCTTGTTTTGCGTACAACACATCACCACACAGTGTTACAAAATTCACACCCTATGAATTATTATTTGGTAGAAAAGCCAACATACCAGGACAATTGCAAAAGATTCCTCAACCCTTGTATAATCACGAGAATTTAATTCATGATATAAAGCAAAAGTTCCAGACAGCATGGCAGCAGGCAAAGGAAAGATTACAAATAGCTAAAGTTAAACAGTGTGATAAAGTAAATGAAAATAGGAAAGAAAACTTTTTCAAACTTGGAGATTTAGTGTTGATAACTAAAGAGCAGAGACGAAAGTTAGATCCTCTATGGGTAGGACCATATGAAGTGAAAGAGATAAAGGGAACAAATGTTACCCTAATTAAAGTAGGTACGGTAGGAAAAAAGCAAATTAAGACACATATTAATAGAACGAAACCATATGTTACAGACTTGATCTAAACATGATGGTGTGCGGGAACGTGCTTAGACTTCTGATAATGACTTGGTGGTGGACGGCAGGACTGATAATTACATGGTGGTGTACAGCAGGAACTCTCAAGATGGGAGCCTACGCTATGAAAATAAGTCAACGTACAGGACTAGATCCAGAAAGCATGGATCTCAGTAAGGGATCATACATAACTGAAATTAAAAGTCAAACAGGAGTGTATTTTGATAATATAGGCAGTATATATTTTTATCCGACGGAATGGAGTTTTGTAAATTATGTAGATTTAAAACCTGTAAGAAATTTATGGAAAAGAACTAAAGAACAAATAACATCACTTAATGAGATATGTACTAGACTGAGCAATGAGACTTGGTTTGCTTATACTGATTGCAAACCCAGTACTCCTTATTTCCAATCTAAAAGACGTGTAATTGACAAACTTAAAGATATTTAAATAGATCTAATGGGAAAAGATTCTAACTCGAGAAAGAAACGAGATATATTCGGTTTCGGTGGCAAAATATTAAAATTCTTATTTGGAACAGCCACAGAAGATGAAGTAATTGCAAATTACGAACACATAGAAACAATGGAAAAGGATCATTTAGAATTTTTGAGAATTGCATCAGAGCAATTACTAGTATTAAAATCGACTATTGTTACAATGAACACAACCTTAAGAGACGTGTCATTTAATGAAAGGAAGTTAAAAGAAGCTTTGAAAATCTTAAACAGTAACATGACAACACAGAATAGAGAATTAAAAAAGGAACTTGATACTAGTCTCGTATTAAACGAATTAATTAAACAAATTGAACGCGGAACAGAGGAATGTCAACACACATTTGACTTATTAATAGATGTATACTTACATGCTCAGGATGGTGTTCTCCAACCACAGATAATTACAATTCAAAAGATAAGAGAAGTTCTGAATCAACAAGCGATGCCAGAGTCGACAATGTTCCCTCCCTTCACTTCTCCCGAACTCCTATCATTAATTCAACCAACTATTTACACCCAAGGGCAATATCTAGTGTATGCAGTGAAAATACCTTTGGTATTAGAAACAAAATTCGTGTTACATAAGGTAATACCTTTCCCTGTATTAATGAAATCAAACTCAACAACTAAAGTGTTAAATGTTAAAAAAAGAATATATCTTTGTGGATATGTTGAATGAAAAATATGGACATATTACTCAATATGAACTTGATAAATGTCTTCAGCCTAACAATTTAAACTATGTGTGTGCAGAAATTACGCCAATAGTCACATATATTCCTAATACGGATTGTGTATCTACATTACTGCACCCTAATACCTTGCAAATTCCAGATACTTGTGTATTTAATTACTTACCTTTAAAGGAAATTATATGGTTACCTCTTTATAGAAGTAACTCATGGCTATATGTAGCACCAAAAATGGAATTATTCACAACTGTCTGTCAAAACGGTGGAAAACATTCAGATAGATTACATGGAAGAGGCATTCTTACCTTAAGAAAGGATTGCAAAGGATTAGGTAGTAAAACTTCTTTATTTCCATTTTCACATCATGAAATGAATTTAACCAAGGATGACATATTCCCATTCATTGACGTAAACATTGATTGTTGTCTATCCCTTCCAGACCAAGAAATAATAAAGGATGTCCCATTAGACCTACCTTTATCCAATATCATGTCATCTGTAGATGATTTAAGAACAGCAAGCTTTAAAATAGATGAGGTAAATAAATTTATTGATGAACAAAAACTTAGAGAGGAACAGAGATCCTATCCATGGAAAAGAATTGGTACTGCATGGTATACATATGTATTATCACTTCTTTTATTTATAGGTATATGGTTATGTGGATGCTGCTGTTGTTCAAGCTGTAGAAAATGTAGTTTTTGGTTAATTAATGAATGTTCCCCTAAGAAATGGTGGAACGATTCTCATCAATTTTGCACTAAAATCACTGTTCATAATGTAAACAAATTTAATATTTCAAAAGATGATATTTCGAAAGTCCCAGAGAGGCAAAGTTTAATGACTATACCAAAACTAACTGATGTAATTGTAAATCGACCAACACGATCTGACTCAATACGTTCTTTGCCTTCAGCTCCAGAGTTATCAGAGTTGCAAGAATCTAATGTAGATGAACCTACGGATCATCCTTTAAGGAGGTCCAACAGACTTAAGAAGAGAGAATTTTGGTCGATATACAAAAATTAAGATATTCATAATCTGTAATTTTTGTCTTGAAGAGGGGAGGTGTGGCATAATTGCACCCGTCCTCATTTAGAGTAATTAGTATTATTATTATTACCGGTCTAAGTAGTGAAATGACTCTTCAGTGCCAGTTATTGCTAGTATGAAGCAAGGCTGATAGTCATATCGCTCGAGGCAAACATATGTACTTAGGACAGGAAGCTTGGCTAATAATGTGCCGCTTCATAAACGGAAACTTTCCAAAGTGGTAGTCATCTCCGGTCCATGTTTAACTAACCTAATGACCAGAGAGATAATTGTCACTGGTTAACATTAATAAGTAATTTCCAAGTAATCGAGGTCAGGGAGTGCCCTGTAGACTTACTGTAATCAATAAGAGTGGTATATAAGATACTAGAATATTATACTCATTGTCTTTTGTGAACTAACATCGCTACTACACGCAACTGTACCATCTTTGAAGGCTTGACTTGAAATATCTACTTGTGGAAATAAAACCTATCATCTTTACTCTTCGACTTCTAATTCTTTCAACGTCTCTTGGTGGTAGGCTCTTGCCAAGGCAGAGCCCTTACTCAACTACTCTTTCGAAAACTCATAACATCCAAAATTAAATCAAGTGTCACGGCTGGCTACGCGACAATCGGTTACCAGACAGATTCTACACACACCCAAAGTACACGGGGCTACATGACCACGTTGTCGCAGCCACTAAACTGAGGAACCAACCAACTTCATATCCATGAACCTATGAGAAGTGCTAAGAAAGGAAAGAATAAGACGGTAGGGTGGCGTGGCCCGCGGGAGGGGTTGGGGCGGGGGGGGGGGGGAGGCCGGGGATGGGTTGTGAAGGGAGGGGGCGCTTGATATTTCATGTTTCAGAAGGGGGACGCGACAGAAAAAGTTTGAGAATCCCTGGTTTAGGCGACCGAGGACATCTCCTAATCATTCTAGAAGTCACCGCTAGAACGCTTCTCCATCTAAGAAGACTTGAGCATTTGCCGCAGTTGGAGCGTGGTCGCATTGATGAGAGTGACTAAACCTATTCGGACAGCAAAAGTTTCGGTTTCGAATCGATACTGCAGCTACATTTTCAGGTCTTACTCAACGAATATTATTCACATGCTTTGAGAACTTGTATAAACTTAAAATCCATTTCTAAAACCTAAGATATTTCACCAACTCCTCCAAGTTCCAATGAAACTTAAAAATAGTCATAATGGTTGAAAAAGAATCACGTCAGGGAGGTCTAGAATAGTGTATGGACAGTAAAAGCTAGTGTTTTAATTTACTAGTGCTGGCGATGTTTGGTTTAAGGGGCGTTATATGTATGTTATCTGCCTAGAGACGTAACTCTTCCATATTCTGATAATAGTCTACTGAATTGTACTGACTAAATCACATAACTCGGTAGGTATCGTAGAGATTTCGATAGATAGCGCCACTATGGTGCTATCACAGAGATTTCGATAGATGGTGCTATTATGGTGCTATCACAGAGATTTCGATAGATGGTGCTATTATGGTGCTATCACAGAGATTTCGATAGATGGTGCTATTATGGTGCTATCACAGTGATTTTGATAGATGGTGCTTTTATGGTGCTATCACAGAGATTTCGATAGATGGTGCTTTTATGGTGCTATCACAGAGATTTCGATAAAAGGTGCTATTATGGTGCTATCACAGAGATTTCGATAGATGGTGCTATTATGGTGCTATCACAGAGATTCCAAGAGAAGGTGATATTATGGTGCTATCACAGAGATTCCAAGAGAAGATGATATTATGGTGCTATCACAGAGATTCCAATAGATGACGCTACTCTAATAAAGTTATAACAGTAACCCCAAAATAAAAATATTATTCAACAAAATATCTTGCAGTGTGGTTCCGAGGTTTAAAGAGTGACACAATTTGTCATATACAAATTCGTATAGTTTTGTGTTGTACATAATTACGTTTTATATACATAATTTACATTATTTTGGTCCTTAACTGATGATGCTCGCCTAATAAATGAAATATGTCAACTAATTAAACACCGTTGAATTTAGTGTAAAAGTGCATAATTAATCAGTGTAATTTTATCCAGATTGTAAGTGTGATAAATATTTGTCACTCGTGTCTACCGACTGAAAAGCGATTCTTGTTTGAGAATGGACCTACTGCAACATCCAATATTCTGTATAACAAAAAATAATTTCTAGTTTATTGATACATTTTGTGGGGGAATATGCTTCTGTCATGTGTATCCTCCTTCCTGTAAAATTTCAAATGGAAGAATTTGACTCCTATTTGAAAATAAAACAGTTTCATTTTGTCATTTCTTGCGAAAGTAAGGTCTAAAAAATCAGCCAATCTTGAAATACATTCTTCAATTCTTGCCAAAAAAATGTTACGTGGGGGGAAGGATAACATCGTGCTATCGCATTTTATGAACTGAGCATGAAGCGTGGTTGGCCGAATGATCAAATAGTCTTCTGCACTATTTGCAGGCATCGACTGACAGTTTCATTACCAGCACATGCTCACGTCACACATAGACTCGAGCTACCAATTTCACGGGGTGTTCCTTGCCGCGTTACAATACATCTCGAGCTTAATATACTTTACCCCAGTGCTACCAACTTGCCGCGTTACAATACATCTCTAGCTTAGTGCACACTTGCTCTGAACAGCTCTAAGCTCTAAACTTCGACCAAAATCAATCTTTGTATGTAACTTCAGCAAATTTAATATAAATGATTTTAAAACGGATGCAGAATTACCTCCTAGGCAGAATTTCTACCAATCCACTGACATAGATGAGAAAGTGACTCTATTTAATGATTGTGTAAATAAACTCTATGATATGCATGCACCGCAAAAGAAAGTGGGTATAAAACATAACTCTGCTCCGTGGATCAGTAAAGAAATCAAAACGCTTTTAAAGGAACGTGATAAAGCACGTAGAACATTTATTAAATCTAAACTTACCATTGACTATGAAGAGTATAGAATTCTGCGTAATAAAACAAAACAATCAGGAACACAAAAGTGAAATATATGGACAACCTCTTCAGTGACTGCAAAACCACCTCCGCCGGATGGCGTGCTGCAAAATCATTGGGAGTTGGTGCCAGTTCAGTCACTGATGTTGAGATGCCTGTCTCTGCATCACAATTAAATGAACATTACTCAAATTTTGCCTCAATTGGTGATGTATTAAGAGTATCAGAGACCGTCATGAAATACACATCCATCCCTCCCCCTGCCCAAGAAAAAAAATTCTTTATGTATGTTTACCTACTCCAGATTGTGAAAGCCATCAAATCAATTCGTACAAAAGCAAGAGGCCCTGATAGCATCCCAATTTCTCTTATTTCTGTCTTGAAGTATTTCTACCTCCCAATTACCCATCTATTTAATTTCTCTCTACAAAGTGGAGTATACCCGTCTCTTTGGAAGTGTGCTAACATACGTCCAGTGCCAAAAAATAAAAACCCCACTAGCTGTAGTGACTTTAGACCAATAAATATCATTCATGCCCTTAGTAAAGCGCTTGAGAAAATAGTTCATGAACAAGTATGTGAATACCTAACTAAATTTAATATCTTCAATTCTTACCAATCTGGGTTTAAAAAGGGTCATAGTACCACCACTGCATTGTTAAAGGTCAGCGATGATACACGCTCAGCTATGGACAAGCGTCAGCTTACAATCCTATGTCTTTTCGATTTCAGTAAGGCTTTTGACTGTGTGAATCACAATATACTTCTTGCAAAGCTGAAATCTTTTGGCTTCTCTCAGAGTGTTCTTTCCTGGTTCAAATCCTACCTTTCCATGCGTACACAGAGAGTGGTCCTCGCGGATGGCTCCTCCTCAGACTGGAAATTGGTAGAAAGTGGAGTACCTCAGGGATCTGTCTTAGGTCCACTATGCTTCTCGCTATATATAACCGATGTTTCTAATGAATTCCGAAATAGTTCTGTTCATACATACGCTGATGACCTCCAAGCCTATTTTCACCTCACGCCTAACACTGCATGTGACCGTATAAATCTGTTTAATGAAGACATTGACAGGCTTTGTGAATGGGCCCTAAATCATAATCTTAACTTGAACATATCTAAAACACAACTTATATCCATTGGATATACAAAACTTCTAAATTCGGTAGATTTTAATTCACTACCACCCATCAAGATACTAGATAATAATATTAAATATAGCAACACTGTCAATAATCTCGGAGTGATATTTGATAGAACACTGTCGTGGGCAGAGAATACGTCTAATGTGGTAAGGACGATTGTATCGACTAGGCATCTCCTGAAATGAACTGTTTCTTACACCCCTCCTAACATACGTAAGCTCTTCGTCCAAACTCTCATTTTTCCAATCATTGATTATGGCTCTGCTGTGTACAATGATTTACCTGAAGCACAGAACATCAAATTACAAAGAGTCCAGAATGCATGTGTTCGGTACATTCTGGATGTAAGGCGAGATGAACATATCACACCTTACTACGTGCAGCTGAAATGGCTGAAACTCCACGAGCGCAGGCAGTTATCAGTTGCCATTCTGACACATTAAATATTACATACCAAGACCCCGTTATACCTCTACAATGCCTTTACACCAATGCATTATGTTCATAATCGAGAAAATACATACACAAAATTAACACTCCAGATTCCTATACACTGAACCATGAAGTTCAATAAATCTTTTGTTTGCACAGCCTCACGCCTCTTCAACACCTTCGATTTATATAAGTTCGTCAACATTGCAAGCACTGCAGCTTTCAAAAGACATATTTCATCCTGCTTCTTGGAGCAGTATACCTCTCACATTTGATTACTGTATTATGTTAAAATACTTTTTTCAAGTTCAATTATAACACAAGGACAATAGCTGACAACCTGTCTACTTCAATAACTTTTCTTGTACAGTATATGGTGTTTGTTTTTCGGGCTGATAGTTGTATGCACTCTCACTCTTTTGTATATAATTTTTTCCATTATCATTAGTATTATTATTGTTAATTTTGTATTGTTACTATCTTTTTGTTACTATAATTGTTAGACTATGAGTATTTATATTGTGAATGTAAGTGAATTGTTTTGTTTTTATAAGCCCTAATCTTATTTTATGTCGGGCGCTACTGTAAAGGAGCTCTTAAGCTCTAAGTGTAGCCGTGAAAATAAAATCAATCAATCAAATCAATCAATCAACAGGACGTACTTTTCAGCAGTGGTACCAACTAGCCGCGTTACAATACATCCTGAGCTTAATGCACACTTGATCTGAACAGGATATAATTTACACCAGTGCTACCAACTTGCCGAGTTACAATACATCTCGTGCTTAATGCACACTTGCACTGAACAGGAAGTACTTTACACTAGTGCTACCAACTTGCCGCCTTACGAGTGATGTTATACATATCGAGCCTCCTAATGCATACTTGCTCTGATCAGGACGTACTTTATACCAGTGCAAACTTGCCACGTTACGAGTGATGTTATACATATCGAGCTTAATGCACACTTGCTCTGAACAGGATGTACTTTAAGCCAGTGCTACCAACTTGCCGTGTTACGAGTGATGTTATACATATCGAGCTTAATGCACACTTTCTCTGATCAGGACGTACTTAACACCAGTTCTACCAACTTGCCGTGTTATGAGTGATGTTATACATCTTGAGTTTAAGGCATACTTGCTCTGAACAGGACGTAATTTAAGCCAGTGCTACCAATTTGCGACATTACAACTGTTGTTATACTGTGCCCAACTCTAGGAATGGGTATTCCAAGTTTCAGACACCTAGATATCAAGGGAAAGGCTGTAGCCGCTTTTGAAAGTTGAGATATTTGAATATCGCGCTACATTGCTTCTCGAAGCATTTGGAAATAATTTACCGATACTTGGATGTCAAGTGACGTAGCGAGTAATAGCAGAGGTCGAGGCTATTTATTGATTAAATAGTTAACCATGGAGTAGAGACTTGAGACTGGGATCAGATTACTGGCACGGCCAAATGAAAGAGAATGCAATTAGTATCAAGTAAATCGGACCAGGGATTCAAGAGATATGAGGATTTCTAGATATCAGGTGATGACGCGTGACCCTGACAGTTTTGAATAAAAGCCAGCTGGCCGAAGCAACTTCAGCTCACTCCAACACAAGCAGTTGCTTAGCAAGTTGCTACGACGCTGAGCCAAGGCACATGGTTGCCGGATCTACGCAGAAGTTCTTTTTAAAGTCGTGATAGTCACGAAAAGTGCTGCGCTACGAGTTGGAACTTAGTAAGTTTACGGCGAGGAGAATCACTGAGGTGATTGATTTTCTACAGACATTGGTGGAAATATTTATATTTCTACAAGGACATATGCTAGACTTTGTCTAGAAATAGTATTTTGTCACAGTCCAGTAATAACTTAATACTTGGATGTTTAAATCCATTTCAAGTCAGTTTTCATATTTGTAACTAGTTAACCACTTCGATCTGTCAGTACACTGAAGACTAGTCTATAACGGTGGCGTTCATTAGTCTACGCAAGGGAAACTACAAGTTGCTTAGCGCATGGTAGATGGTGATATAATAAACCATGCCCAGGGAACGATCTTCAGAACAGCCGTTAATTGCTTAGACTGTCAGTGTTTTTCTTGTACTGATAAGATTACAGTGAGTTATGTTACAACTGACATATCTAAGAAGAGATCACTTAGATCTGACCCTATTTAAACAAACTGTTATGGCTTTGATAGAAGCCCATATTAAAATGGAACAACAGTTAATTCAAACGTCGAAAGATACTACCACTATGTCTGACTAGACGGATTGTGGGTATATAATGGCGGCGGATACAAGGATTATACGTGCTTGTCCAATAGGGCATGTCTATGGATAAATCTGGTACAGACCAGGTTTACTACGCTTCAAGACCATCAAGAAATGTAAGCCACATTTTGAATTATATTATGCCTAGCTAATTGGAACAAACTATTTTTCTGCAGATGACCAACACATTTTTTTCGTCGTATTTAAAGCTTGCAATGATTTACGCAAGACTTATTAGAGTTATTCTGAGCATTTTCAACACTCAGAACAGTTTAGGATCGATGACCGAGCATTTCGAGCATTTATTTGAATTTTTCATATTTTTGGGAAATCACGGTAATCAGCCGATGTAACTGTAAAAGTTAATAATTTATTTTTGTTGAGGAATGGATATTTTTTCCATATTCGAAGGTTCGAACATGTGGATTCTCACATAATGAGATGATAATTAAATATATATAACAAATAATAAATAATAATAATAATCCACTAATAATAATAATAATAACTTTTATAATTTTTCTAAATAATTCTTGGATATTATATTTTATAATAATCATATGTATTGAGAAAGAGCCTGTGAAGTAGTTTAATCATTTCTAGTTTGGAACAGGAGATTTTCCGAAGGAAAGTGGTTAGCGCAAGCCCGCATTCAACCAACATTTCAGTTCTGGTTGAACAGTTGATATTTGCATTGAGCAAAGTATATTTTTCAGATAACACGGAGAGGCATGAAACGGGAAGCAATTGATATTTGTATCAAATAGGATATTTTCGTATTTATATAAAATCATGACGTAAATACACTCGAAAGTGAAATAAAGATTTTCATAAGTATGGTAAATTCACGGGTTGAACTGAATGGTAAAATAAAATAAACTTGTAAGTTTATTAATCTTCCAGTGTTGATAACAAGCAGAGGCTTGATTTATTGTATAAATTTTGGGAAGAAAATTTATGTGTGTGGAGTAGTTGAAATGCCATTCCCAGGTGCGCATGTTTAAGTCGCAGGAATGAAGAGGTTTCTTCGAGCATCAATCAAATAGCAGGTTCGATGGCTCAGGTTTATAGTAGGAGTATTGGAACTACACATTTCGTCGGATGAATGACCCGAAGGTTATTTCTTGAAACCATCAGTTCTTATTTCAACCTTGTTTACGAATTCCATTTAGACTTTGATTTTGCTAGAACCCGGATTTGTCATGATAGTAGTTTCTTCTTCTTCAGAGGAAGACCTTTGCCGTTGTTGTTGTAATATTGTGTTCTTACACAAATAGTAGAATGGGCCACTGCCAATTAAAAATAATTCTTTAACCACGAATAATTTGAAGGATATTTTCAATCCTAGTGCCATGAACTAAATGAATTCATTATAAAACTACAATTCTAATTTCCCCATTCTGTAGAAGAATTGCAAGTTGTGAAAATTGCTAAAAATGGCCATGAATATAAATATTTTTATAATAATGTTCCCAAGTGGAAAATTGAATAGTTGAATGGTTCAACCATTTATTGATCAAGTTGATGATTCAGAAATCATGTATTTTGTTAGGAACTTGAAGTTCATAATCGAGTCACTTCTCGAAATGTTTAATGTCAGAAGAACAATTAATTGTTGTTGTGCTTCGCACAAGTTCTTCGATGCTATGCTCAAGGTCAAATACTTTTCAGATGTTATTAATATGTGTAAATAATTTATGTTGCTTCAATGATAATATTTTTCGACGATATATTTTTGAAACTGGAAAAACAAGTGAAAGTTTAAAAATTCTATGAACATTTATTCTACGAGTGTTAATATCATGTAAATATTCAAACAGTGATCTACGATATTTCCAGTATAGACAATTAACTTTGAACTGGAATTAATTATTAATAATTTTGGAACACGGTCTACAGGACTATTAATCGGACTTGTGTTTCCAAAAAGATTGTCAAATGTGTTTGGAAAATTTCTGTATATTGTGTGTAAATAAGAGTGTGGATCGCCACACGTGGATGATGCTGATTTGAGCATCTTTGCAGTCAATTTTAACTTCAAAATAAACAGATAATTTTACAGGATGTGTTACTCCCAATTAAATCTCCTTCTATCCTTATTGTTGCATTGAGCCAAAAATCAGTAAAGCATTTTTTTTTATTTGATGTCGTTTTTGCGATTTGCTTTAACCCATCTGGCGCCCCGGGATATTTTGATTCTCGTGCTGACTGATTATTGGTAAAATGCATATGTGGTCGTGCGGACTCCGGTCTAAACGGGCACATAAAATAAGATAGAGGGAGAAATGGCTTCGAACGTGGGTCTCGATTTGGACATGGTCAATCGCATGCCGATTTAAATTGTGATAATTTTTATAGAAATATTTTGGGAGTTGAGAGATGTCTGGTTTGGATGAATAAATTAGTAGGAAACCCAATTAGTGGGGAAAATTAAAAATTTAACTTGGTTAATAATTAGAATGGGTTTGATTATTTTTGATAATGGCTTAACCATTAGGGAGTCAAGTAAATTCAGTAGTAAACGTTCGATGACTGGATATACACATTATTAGAATCCAGGTGGAGGATATTTGAGAACTTGCATATTTTTCTTGTGATATTGTGGTAAATGTAATTCGTAAAAGTAGAGAATTTTGTTTTTCCATCACGTCGACATTAGGACAAATCTCATTTTATTATAGTGTTCCAATTAGCTATTCATATTTCTTGTTCTAGTTATAAGCTTGTGTTTGCCACTGTTGTATACCCCTAAGTTTTGAATAATAATTGAAATTATGGAAGAAATGATGAGGATGATGAGGAGTTTGGAGGAGAGTTCAAAAGAGGCTGGACGGCGTGTAGCCGCCATTATGAAAGAAAATACAGAGGCTTTAGAAAAGAAACTTAAAGAAAATTCTGATTCTTTAGAAAATAAACTTAAAGAAAATTCTGATTCGTTAGAAAATAAACTTAAAGAAAGTTTAAATGAGAAACTTAAAGAAAATTCTGATTCTTTAGAAAATAAACTTAAAGAAAGTTTAAACGATAAACTTAAAGAAAATTCTGATTCTTTAGAAAATAAACTTAAAGAAAATTTGAATGATAAACTTAAAGAAAGTTCTGATTCTTTAAAAAGTAATTTGAAAGAAAATTTAAACTGTAAATTTAATTCAATGGAAAGTAAATTTAAAGAGAATTCTGAAATTTTGAAAATGACACTTGAGAGTAAAATGAATAAATTATGCGAAAAAACACATGAGCTCGAAACTTCATTAGCTACTAACGCAAGTTTAATGGACGATAAATTTCGCGATGCCGATCTTCGATCTCAAAGCTTAGCTGATAGGATAGAACATGGTCTTAGGAAAGTTGGTGAAGACATGGTCAACCTGGAAGTCAGAGTGAAGAAGGAGAGTAATGAGATGGGAATTCTAGTTGTTCAACGGTTGACAGAACAATTCAAAGAACTTGTCATGGGAGAAATAAGAGAAGGTGTGATTAATGAGTTGCAAACTGAAATTAAAACCACAGTTGTCAATGAAATTAAAGACACACTCAAGCAGGAGAATCAAGAGGGAATCAAGGAGATTAGGGAATCTTTGTCATCCCATATTGAAGTAATTTCCAAAGATATCCAAGCAAGTCAGAAGGACATATCAGATATGACAGGGTCATTGAAAAGTCATGAGGCTGTTATGAACCAGATATCCACTGATGTTAAGGAGAATTGTAAAGAAACTGAAGCAATTAAGAAAATGGCAGAAGAAAACCAGAAGGAACTTGAGGCTATGAAGACTCAAATCAAGGATGAGAAACAGTCTGATCATCTGTTGGAAATGCCAAATGTAAGGGGAAAGGAACAGATACAGATAATTCTAGGAGCAGCTAGAGAGACTGATAGACAGGATGAGGTCAGGACAGTATTTCAATCCAACCCCATAACTGTATTTAAGAATGTAGAAGACAAGCCTTCTAAATTTTCAGGGCGAGATTCTGTGACACCCGTGGAATTTTTGAGAGAAGCAGGGGATTACCTGAAAGATTCTAAGATCCCTAAAGAAAGACAGATTCGAGTGATAGGGAAGTTTTTGGAAGGTCCTGCACTTCTTTGGTTTAGAGCTTTTAGATCCACTCTAACCACTTTTGAGGAGTTTTCTCGTGGGCTATTGAAAAAGTTTTGGTCCCCGGAAACCCAACAGCAAGTCAGAGCAGAGTTATATTCGAAGAGATTCTCGACGTCACAACCTACTCGATACTCTACGTACTTTTCTGGACAGCTGTCTAAACTTCAACATTTAGATCCGCCGATGCCAGATAACGAGTTGATTACTGCATTGATACGTCAGTTTCCAGCAGACGTCCAGAGGACTTTGATCGCTGCTGATATCTATAATATGGAACAATTTGATGAAGTATTACAGAAGCTGGATCATACAAACGCTCAATTCTTCCATCAGAAGGGAGTAAAGAATAACAACGCTGTGTATGCTGTTATGGCTGATAGTTATTCTCAAACACCTCGAGAGATTCGAGAAGGGCGAGAAGAGAAAACGCCGAGGGAAGATCCAAATAAGAGAGGATGGAACCAGTACAGTAACAGATACAGTTACAAGCCTTATGCAAGACCGGATGGTGGAAATCGATACAATACTCGATGGAGAAGACCACGAGATAGTCAAGGAAGGTACCAGGAAAGAAGATATTATGGTAGAAATAACTACAATAACAGAGGGAATGTGGATACTCGTCAGTCCAATGAAGAGTTCAACAAGGAGACGAGGAAAAATTTGGAAGCAAGACACCAAGATAACTTGCAGTTTTTGGAGCAGAGGCCCAATGATCCAGGTCCATCGGGAACACAACAATCCCGGGGGAATGGTAATGAAAAAAAAACTTCGAATTCACAGTAGAAGATAAAATTTTGAATACTTTCACTTCCAGAATTATTAAATGGCAAGCTGAGGATGATGACTTATCTCAACAGAATGACGAACGAAAAGAAATGGGTACCAGAATTAGAATGCCAATCATATCATGCGAAATATTCGGTATGCCTGTCGATACTTTGATCGATACTGGGGCTATGCTTTGTCTGGTGAGTGAGAAGCTTTATATTCTGTGGAAGCTCAAGGAGAATTTAGAGGAGATTCCAGTATCAGGAATTAAGATCCAAGGAATAATACCCAATAAAATATCTCTGTGTAAAACACAATTATACTTATGTATTACGATTAGAGGACATGCTTTCCGACATGTGTTTGTTGTAATGAAGGACATGGCTTTTGACATGATATTGGGAGCAGATTTCATTCAGAAATATCAAGCAGTGATAGATATGAAGACAGAGACGATCAGATTCAAGAATACCGAAGAGATTAACTTCGAGGGAAAAGAAGAGGAAGACATCGAGGGAGATGCTCAATGGTCTCTGATTTTTCATGAAGCCGAAGGAAGGGAAGTCTACACTGAGAAGGAGTCCCCAGAGCTAGGGAAAATTTTGGAAGAGTATCACGATAATTTTGATATTAAGCCTGGTGAAATTGAAGATTTTGAATATTGTGGAAGTAAACAATAATGGAAGCTATGAAGTAGCCCATACACGAACTGGTAACATCGTGGGAACTTATAATGCATCGAATTTGAAGATTTATTATTCAAGAACCAGATGATTTAATGTGTAGATAGGAAAAATAAAAATTTTTCAATTTTTATTTTTTGCTAGGTGTGGGGTGGATGTGCCCAACTCTAGGAATGGGTATTCCAAGTTTCAGACACCTAGATATCAAGGGAAAGGCTGTAGCCGCTTTTGAAAGTTGAGATATTTGAATATCGCGCTACATTGCTTCTCGAAGCATTTGGAAATAATTTACCGATACTTGGATGTCAAGTGACGTAGCGAGTAATAGCAGAGGTCGAGGCTATTTATTGATTAAATAGTTAACCATGGAGTAGAGACTTGAGACTGGGATCAGATTACTGGCACGGCCAAATGAAAGAGAATGCAATTAGTATCAAGTAAATCGGACCAGGGATTCAAGAGATATGAGGATTTCTAGATATCAGGTGATGACGCGTGACCCTGACAGTTTTGAATAAAAGCCAGCTGGCCGAAGCAACTTCAGCTCACTCCAACACAAGCAGTTGCTTAGCAAGTTGCTACGACGCTGAGCCAAGGCACATGGTTGCCGGATCTACGCAGAAGTTCTTTTTAAAGTCGTGATAGTCACGAAAAGTGCTGCGCTACGAGTTGGAACTTAGTAAGTTTACGGCGAGGAGAATCACTGAGGTGATTGATTTTCTACAGACATTGGTGGAAATATTTATATTTCTACAAGGACATATGCTAGACTTTGTCTAGAAATAGTATTTTGTCACAGTCCAGTAATAACTTAATACTTGGATGTTTAAATCCATTTCAAGTCAGTTTTCATATTTGTAACTAGTTAACCACTTCGATCTGTCAGTACACTGAAGACTAGTCTATAACGGTGGCGTTCATTAGTCTACGCAAGGGAAACTACAAGTTGCTTAGCGCATGGTAGATGGTGATATAATAAACCATGCCCAGGGAACGATCTTCAGAACAGCCGTTAATTGCTTAGACTGTCAGTGTTTTTCTTGTACTGATAAGATTACAGTGAGTTATGTTACAACTGACATATCTAAGAAGAGATCACTTAGATCTGACCCTATTTAAACAAACTGTTATGGCTTTGATAGAAGCCCATATTAAAATGGAACAACAGTTAATTCAAACGACGAAAGATACTACCACTATGTCTGACTAGACGGATTGTGGGTATATAATGGCGGCGGATACAAGGATTATACGTGCTTGTCCAATAGGGCAAGTCTATGGATAAATCTGGTACAGACCAGGTTTACTACGCTTCAAGACCATCAAGAAATGTAAGCCACATTTTGAATTATATTATGCCTAGCTAATTGGAACAAACTATTTTTCTGCAGATGACCAACACATTTTTTTCGTCGTATTTAAAGCTTGCAATGATTTACGCAAGACTTATTAGAGTTATTCTGAGCATTTTCAACACTCAGAACAGTTTAGGATCGATGACCGAGCATTTCGAGCATTTATTTGAATTTTTCATATTTTTGGGAAATCACGGTAATCAGCCGATGTAACTGTAAAAGTTAATAATTTATTTTTGTTGAGGAATGGATATTTTTTCCATATTCGAAGGTTCGAACATGTGGATTCTCACATAATGAGATGATAATTAAATATATATAACAAATAATAAATAATAATAATAATCCACTAATAATAATAATAATAACTTTTATAATTTTTCTAAATAATTCTTGGATATTATATTTTATAATAATCATATGTATTGAGAAAGAGCCTGTGAAGTAGTTTAATCATTTCTAGTTTGGAACAGGAGATTTTCCGAAGGAAAGTGGTTAGCGCAAGCCCGCATTCAACCAACATTTCAGTTCTGGTTGAACAGTTGATATTTGCATTGAGCAAAGTATATTTTTCAGATAACACGGAGAGGCATGAAACGGGAAGCAATTGATATTTGTATCAAATAGGATATTTTTGTATTTATATAAAATCATGACGTAAATACACTCGAAAGTGAAATAAAGATTTTCATAAGTATGGTAAATTCACGGGTTGAACTGAATGGTAAAATAAAATAAACTTGTAAGTTTATTAATCTTCCAGTGTTGATAACAAGCAGAGGCTTGATTTATTGTATAAATTTTGGGAAGAAAATTTATGTGTGTGGAGTAGTTGAAATGCCATTCCCAGGTGCGCATGTTTAAGTCGCAGGAATGATGAGGTTTCTTCGAGCATCAATCAAATAGCAGGTTCGATGGCTCAGGTTTATAGTAGGAGTATTGGAACTACACATTTCGTCGGATGAATGACCCGAAGGTTATTTCTTGAAACCATCAGTTCTTATTTCAACCTTGTTTACGAATTCCATTTAGACTTTGATTTTGCTAGAACCCGGATTTGTCATGATAGTAGTTTCTTCTTCTTCAGAGGAAGACCTTTGCCGTTGTTGTTGTAATATTGTGTTCTTACACAAATAGTAGAATGGGTCACTGCCAATTAAAAATAATTCTTTAACCACGAATAATTTGAAGGATATTTTCAATCCTAGTGTCATGAACTAAATGAATTCATTATAAAACTACAATTCTAATTTCCGCATTCTGTCGAAGAATTGCAAGTTGTGAAAATTGCTAAAAATGGCCATGAATATAAATATTTTTATAATAATGTTCCCAAGTGGAAAATTGAATAGTTGAATGGTTCAACCATTTATTGATCAAGTTGATGATTCAGAAATCATGTATTTTGTTAGGAACTTGAAGTTCATAATCGAGTCACTTCTCGAAATGTTTAATGTCAGAAGAACAATTAATTGTTGTTGTGCTTCGCACAAGTTCTTCGATGCTATGCTCAAGGTCAAATACTTTTCAGATGTTATTAATATGTGTAAATAATTTATGTTGCTTCAATGATAATATTTTTCGACGATATATTTTTGAAACTGGAAAAACAAGTGAAAGTTTAAAAATTCTATGAACATTTATTCTACGAGTGTTAATATCATGTAAATATTCAAACAGTGATCTACGATATTTCCAGTATAGACAATTAACTTTGAACTGGAATTAATTATTAATAATTTTGGAACACGGTCTACAGGACTATTAATCGGACTTGTGTTTCCAAAAAGATTGTCAAATGTGTTTGGAAAATTTCTGTATATTGTGTGTAAATAAGAGTGTGGATCGCCACACGTGGATGATGCTGCTTTGAGCATCTTTGCAGTCAATTTTAACTTCAAAATAAACAGATAATTTTACAGGATGTGTTACTCCCAATTAAATCTCCTTCTATCCTTATTGTTGCATTGAGCCAAAAATCAGTAAAGCATTTTTTTTATTTGATGTCGTTTTTGCGATTTGCTTTAACCCATATGGCGCCCCGGGATATTTTGATTCTCGTGCTGACTGATTATTGGTAAAATGCATATGTGGTCGTACGGACTCCGGTCTAAACGGGCACAATACATCTCGTGCTTATTCACACTAGCTCACGGTGCTCTAAACAGGACGTACTTTAAACCAGTGCTACCAACTTGCCGCGTTGCAAGGGTTGTTATACATCTCGTTATAATTTTAAACGGGTGTGGTGTCAATGTGTTTTGGGAAGGATAATAGTAGTAAATGACGGGTGACGTCACGTTTATTTTCATTTGTAAATCAAATTCATACCTCTCAAAGAGACGAACCACATTTCAGGAACACGTTATAATCCAAGGAGAGATAATGTGAGTAATTAAGCTTCTATGTGAAATGTTTTCCTAAAGTAATACTTCCGCTGACTTGTCTTGGGCCGGTCGAAAAGGCTCTGTCGAGGATGTTAGTACGTCCTAAGAGATTTGTCTTACTAATAACGAGGTGCTACTTCCTACAAGAACCACTTTGCATCGTGTAATCGCCCTGCAGGTTGAGAGCTATTGTCGAGTGCACCTCAATTACCGCCCAATCCCCCCACTGGCTTACGAAAGAGCAGCCCTCAGCTCGAGATACACCACCCCATTGTTTATGACTACACAACACTTCCAATATGCACACAAAACTTGGAGTAGCACTGAACTCTGCTCTCTCTCTTTCATTCATTAGTTTGCTTTTTTTTTTAAATGGGGCAATTCCCTGTTGGCAAATTATACAATTGTATGTCTACCACTTATTATTCCCGTTTTCCAACGGGGTCGGGGATGAGATGCGATGGAAGTCTTTGTGGCGATGGTTTTACGGCCGGATGCCCTTCCTGACGCCAACCTCATGAGAGGAGTTAATGAGAGATGAAATGAATGATGGTGAATGAAACTGGGTAAGGATGTGGAAGGAAGCGGCCGTGGCCTGTCAGAAGGTACCGTCCCGCATTTGCCTGGTGTTGAAAATGGGAAACCACGGAAAACCATTTCAAGGACGGCCGACGGTGGGGCTCGAACCCACGCGTCTACCGAGTCAGCAGAGAGCTTGGCCCCATGGCCTAATGCTGCGCTTTAGCCAGCTGTACAGCCCGGGGGGGGGGGCAGTACCCCCTGAGAGCCACCCTCCATCTTTTACCAAAAACACCCCAACTGGAAACACCATTAGACCAGGACATTATCTATACACAGCAAGCGGCGGCCACCCAGCCTGGGAGGTTAGCCAACTACTTGCAAAACATACACAAACATTTACACTAACAACTATCTGGGGAAGCTATATTTACGCAACGCTGACCAAGCAGCACCGGAAGTTATAAGAATGGAGTCCAAACTGGAGCCATTATCTGTTCTACTCTGTGCTTCGCCAGCGGCCTTGCCCGACGTCCGTTCATCACCAGGTGAGAATCTAGTTGTGCTCAGAATCCTTTAATTCTTGTAAACACCTACCCCTAACTTGTACACACAAATTGTATTTTATACTTGCTTAAATTCCCCAAGAGGGACATACCAATCTACATCTACTGATCAATAAATACATGGTCAGTAAGCTACACTTGCATTGCTATTTACACTCCACTTCACATCCTCATACCCCACCTGACCTTCGTCACAATTGCCCGTGGCCGTAGTAACCAGTAATTGCTTTGTCAGACTACATTGTACTCACAGCACGCGACTCGACCGCATAGCGTCGAGCCGCTGACTTAGCACGTCTATTGTATTACTAATTCCGCCCAGCTGGCAGGCCAGTACAGTAGCCTGTATTTAGAGATCCATCCTCTAGCAAATACTTGCATCTTGCAGGGACACCCCCGAAAGATTAGACACTAAACACCAACACACCACACTAGTAAGCTCTCCCAGCTACTGGAAGCTACTCTCACCCAGGAACAGTCTTCCAAATTAACACAGTAACACAACCGTGTTTTATCCCAACTACCCCCAACCAAGGGATTAAAACATATTTGGTGGAGGCGCTACTACCACGCACAATAAGGGTAGGACTCATACAATGAGCCCTCGTGGTAGAAACGATCCGTACCGCACACAGCCAAGCGATAGTTAATTTTTTTTTTTTGAAGACAGCATTATTTTTTTTCCCCGGCACTCTAGGAACACAAGGGAAATTTTAATCAACCCACCCACCCCCACCCCCTGGAAAGAATCAGAAATATAATACATTGCAAAACACACACAGTTCCTTTTATACATACACTTGATTCAGCATGGCCCCTCTATACCGTATAGCTGTGCTGAGGAGCATTGGGGAGTACCAGGAGTTAATTGCCTGGCACAAGGTCTTTGAGACAAGACAGGACTACCTCAGAAAGTATCAGCAACTACTGCACTCCCAGTTTATGCGAATTATAAGGGCACTTGTCCGGCTACTCAGCAGCGCCAAGAATCGAAAGATTCGAGCGAAAATCCCCACCCTCCGTACACAAATCATTAAGGCACACTGGCAACTACACTGCCGACACGAATTCATGTTCCAGCAATGGGTAACAATCATCAGAGAACACCAACGGATAGGGACTAATGGCACCAAAGTTGCTGAACAGGCCATATGCCTCAATAGGCAGCACGCCCAAATTTGGGAAGAATATAGGGAGCTCCAAGCCAACAAGGCCATTTTTTGAGTTCATGGCAGGGCCACCAGCCCAGCCTAGAGAGGACATAGGCATAGACACATTAACGCAGCAATTTGCGAGAATGTCCCTCTCGACACGTACCGCCACACAAGGGAAGGAGTTCGCCGTGGCCACAGTTCAGGAAACAGCCAGGTTAGGCTCTAACACACCTAAGGGGCACTCGAATACATCCACACAATTCACGACACCGGTTCAGAAGACTATTAGGCCGGAATGGAGGCAGACACAAGGGAAGGAGTCTACCGTGGCCATAGGCCAGAAGTCGGTCAGACTACCCTCCAATACATTGACAGGGCAATCACAGACAAATACACGACCTTTATCGCTAATTCAGAGGGCGATTTCGCCAGAATGGAGGCGGGCACTGGCATGTGCATCCCCCGTACCAATGCAGGCCCTCAGGGTGCAAAACGCACGCCTGTGCACACTGCCCAGGCGCAAACACACAGTACACGGGGCATAAGAAAGGTTTTATTACCTACCCCACGAGGCCAGGCAGTCAGGAAGACACACACCCCTATAAACACTGCTAGGGTAGCGCGGAGCGCAATCAGCCCCTCAGGCACAAGCACACTCAGGCCAATTTCGAGGCACTACGATGTACGTAGACCCAGACTTACTTTGCTACAAACACCCCCAGAAAATAGTAAAGAAGCACCCCAATGGGTATCAGGGGCTTATGCCTTTGTGACAGGGCGAAAGTATTCACCTTCTCGAGCAATGACGCTCGGACGTGGATAACAACTTTCACCATGAAAAAAAAAACACTCTTCCAATAATGGAAGGCGGCCTAGGAAAAAGGCAACGCACATGGCATAATACAATTGAAGCCATGGCTGTAGATACAGTGATAGACAATTCCACAGACGACACTTCATAAACAACATAAATCACACACCCACATAACAACCATAGGCTCCCATAGACGCAATTTTTCCCATATGTATTAGGATCATGCACGCACAGAAGGATTTATATTATATGTATAGCTACTCACAGATCATGACGTACATGTCTTAAATTGACACCAGGGTTTGTATATAACATACACTAATGTCACTTGCATCACAAACATGCACACGAGTAGGTTCTTTTACATGCAGGAAACACTACAATTGACACACAAAGGACAGGTCCCACCCCTGTAAACGGTAGACACACAGAGATTCATGCACAAAACTACACATTTTACATGTATATACAGTGAAACGTGGCTAATTCAGAATCATATAACTTAATTCGAAATCTTTTTTAATTCGAATTTTTCTCTTGGCCCCTAGCATTTTATAGGCTATCTATGGTTTATAATCGGGGTTAATTCGAATTATATTCTGGATAATTCAAAGTTTTTAGTGTAAAAAGCCAATGTGAAGCCAAACAGTTGGGTCATATGGCTCAGCTCCTGAAGGAACTGTGCCGAGTGCAGCCTAAGCAACAAACCACATCACAGAGCTTAGACGGGTCTTTCTAAGTAGAAATGACTAAAGCGTTCTGTTTTCCGTTCCTACAATTTGCTAGATTCTTTTGTGATGGCTGAGAGACTTAATTGTAGGAAACAGTCAAGAATCTCAAACTATTTTGAAAAATAGTAGATTTCCCTGAGATGTAGGTAAATTACTGTATTGCTAACGCCGTTAAATAGGTGAATAATACATTTAGGTTTTATTTTTCACTTGAATCTTTTGAGATTATTTACGATACAATCTTTATAAAGTACCGTCGTCTGTTAATCTGCTTTGGTGAACGTAAATCACCATGTAAACGTGATACAATATATTTTCTCTACTCTTTTCAAAGAACTTTCTAAATTCGAATTTTTGGATAACCCGATTTTTTTTAAATTACCAATCCCTTGAAGTTCGAATCATCCAGGTTGAACTGTATATATTTGATCCATAGGTATACGTTATATAATACACTGCCCATAACATGTTCCTGTCCCCCATAACAGCGCTCAAACTAAACATAAACACCATAGGGTGAAATCCCAGACTTTGGGAAAACCCACATATTTCTGGAAGGCACACAGTAAGCTCAGGCCCAAAAAGCAACAGGAATGAGTACCCTGGACAAACACGGTCTCGAACCCGCGACCTTCTGAATACCAGGAATGCAAGGTCGGGTAACTATCCAATTGGAGGATAAAGCAGTAAGGGACAGTCACACTAACAGGAATTAATATGCACAAATTAATAAAACCACCTCCGACAACTAGTCACCAGACACGCGACTAGAGGCCCGGAGACACACGTACATAAAGACATCTAACTACCACTAACAGGAATATATTCACCCCACGCTTACAATAATACAAAATTTGGGGACACAATATATGAATAAAGGTAGGATCTTTTCCATTACGAGGAACCCAAGGTACACTATATGCAGACATTAGAAAGGCGCGTCAGAAAACCCACACACTTCGCCTCGGCACATGTGGCAAGCGGGCCGCCAGACAAGGAAGCAAGCACTTGAAACCTAATACTATCGCCAGGTCAGCGATAACACATACATGAGCATGCGACCTTCGCCAGTACCCAACGGGCAAGGAGTGCTTTCACTACGGCTGTGACAGACACAATCATTCACGCCATTTTCAAAGCCCGATAACTCCCGAAATTAGGGTATGAGGGTCGTCCCGAATGGCATAAAATACTCACACTAACGTACATTTTCACATGCGTGTTTCAAAAACACAATATGCGCCACGATACATAAAACCCAGAAAATGTGGTCCCAAGGCACTAACTGAGGCCTTAGACCAAGGCGAACACACAAAAACACAATACAATCGTGCCAAAAAGGACGCTAGCCAATGGCATTTTTGGCACGACAACACAACCGGAGACCACACTAGGGACGCACAAATCCCAACAGACAACGCAGACATAAAACACGGAGCATTACACGGGCAGCATCCCACAAATAGCATGCATACACCATCCCCTACAGAAAAAAACATAGAGTTCCATACAGACACTGTGCCCCATAGAGTGGAGCCAAGAGTGAAAATAGGCATTAGACTGTTTAAATTATGCATATATAAATGGCATGTTATCACAGAGTACACGCTTTAAACATACACTAGAAGTGACAAATGCATTGCAATAGTACCGTACACAAGCACATAAAACGGGTGAGCCACACAAATATGAACACAGGGAGGTTCTTTAACAAACATACTGGAGCATAGATTCGTTCCAAGGTACTCGCTACAACAGCCTACCTAGGGCATTAGCGACCCCGGGATTCCCAATAGGGGGCGTACCGAGAATGCTAGGCCCACCACGGGGACCACAAGATACTTTACTCTGAACCATACCGCCCGAAACCTAGATACGGGGGACGCCACTCTCACAGACACAAAACAGGTAACACCACATTTCTAGGGTCAGAAATCATGCCAAATTTGGATTACCCCGAACATAGGAAATAGACTTCCTAGAAACAAATTATAGATAAATACACAAGGCAAAGGTCTTGCGGAAGAAATGTGCACACAACATCGGTAGCAAAAACAGGACAGATTAACACATTGGCCCTCCCAGAATGCAAAACAATGTCAACATACGGGCAATGGCAAAAGTCACGTTCCGTCAGCCGCCACACATAACATCAGAGACTTTCCGTATTCAAGGACGCAAAAACAAACACAACAAAACACTGAGCTGCGAATTCCAGCCCTTTGCAACACTGCCATTGGCAGACACTCTTGTTATAACGGAAGTGACAATGAAATGCAGACATGATGACATTAGCACAATAATAATAACATAACGACATACAGTAACACGGATGTTGACACAGGATTTGGCGCTATTACAATAGGCTTTGCATCCACTAACACACAAATACTATAGGCCGGATTCATCTTAGGAACACAGGAGCATGTATACAAGGATGTTAACAAGCTACACGCGCCACCTGACAACTAGCCACACGACACACGATAAGACTTATCCGATAACGGCCCACGCGCCAGCGTGCGGTAGCGGCACGCGACCACACACACGCAGCCGCGCTAATTACAGACACGACCACGTCCTCCCCACACGCGCCCACCAATCAGGGGCGGATACAGACAGATTCCCTGAGGGAAGACCCCCCCAATAACTTCTTCTCCTGTTTTTTTTTATCTTTAGAAACCATCATAGGTAATCAGGACATGACCACTTACACTTACAATCACTTGCTACCCTAACGGTATGAATAGGAGACCACATTAGGCCGTGACGTCACAGCACACACTAACATTGTTCTATTGTACTAGCATATTAATTATTATTATTGAGATTATGATTATTATTATTATTATCATCACAACCAATGTATCCTATACTGTATCAAAAACGTTATCACAGTCTTACATAGTATGTCACACCATTTAACACTGCCACACGGTGAACACACTTTTATTTCTTTCCTTTCCATTCTAATAACGACAAAACTTGTGAAGGTGTCCAGTTTTACCCCAACACAATAAACCATTTTATATATATTCCTTTAACTTATACCCTGGGACACCTGTTTTTTCTATTTTCTTCCAACTTTTACACAATACACTCCAGGGAGAATTTTTTTTCTCCAACACAGCGCCGGACGGCACAACCACCCGTCCAGCCATTTTTTTTCCTCCCTGGATAACGCCAACATATATATATATAATGTCAAAAACATGTATTTTTTGTATCTTATTATTACTATTTCAAATGTCAACTTTAAAAATGAGCAATTCTCGATTAACCATGTATAACTATGTACACCCAAAACCTACCCCTCTGAGCACACGCTGGACTCACATCACCACGACATCGCTACACCTACACGACACCGACACGGAAGACAAAGAAGAAGAGGTACGAGGAGAAACCAAGAAGAAACCAGCACATCGACACCCCCACTCTACTTCCCGTTCGCGAGGACGCGAACTAATCGATGAGGGGGACTTGTACAGCCCAGGGGGGCAGTACCCCCTGAGAGCCACCCCCCATCTTTTACCAAAACCACCCCAACTGGCAACACCATAAGACCAGGACATTATCTATACACAGCAAGCGGCGGCCACCCAGCCTGGGAGGTTAGCCAACTACTTGCAAAACATACACAAACATTTACACTAACAACTATCTGGGGCAGCTACATTTACGCAACGCTGACCAAGCAGCGCCGGAAGGTATAAGAATGGAGTCCAAACTGGAGCCATTATCTGTTCTACTCTGTGCTTCGCCAGCGGCCTTGCCCGACGTCCGTTCATCAACAGGTGAGAATCTAGTTGTGCTCAGAAATCCTTTAATTCTTGTAAACACCTACCCCTAACTTGTACACACAAATTGTATTTCATACTTGCTTAAATTCCCCAAGAGGGACATACCAATCTACATCTACTGACCAATAAATACATGGTCAGTAAGCTACACTTGCATTACTAATTACACTCCACTTCACATCCTCATACCCCACCTGACCTTCGTCACAATTGCCCGTGACCGTAGTAACCAGTAATTGTTTTGTCAGACTACATTGTACTCACAGCACGCGACTCGACGGCATAGCGTCGAGCCGCTGACTTAGCACGTCTATTGTATTACTCATTCCACCCAGCTGGCAGGCCAGTACAGTAGCCTGTACTTAGAGATCCATCCCCTAGCAAATACTTGCATCTTGCAGGGACACCCCCGAAAGATTAGACACTTAACACCAACACACCACACTAGTAAGCTCTCCCAGCTACGGGAAGCTACTCTCACCCAGGAACAGTCTTCCAAATTAACACAGTAACACAACCGTGTTTTATCCCAACTACCCCCAACCAAGGGATTAAAACACAGCGTAGCCACTACTGTCGGTTGGCAAATTATACAATAATTGCAGAAAATTATTAACAATCTACACAAGTCGCTATTTGGGAACTTTTGTTTCTTACCGTCGACTTGAGCCTCTATGGACTGCGTGTTAACAACCACTCTCATTTCAGTGTCTGTGTCTTGTTCGTTTGCCGGCTTTGACATCTTGCCAGTATCTCTTGAGCCCATTTATCAGCTTGTTCTTCCGCTCCTCTGTTAAAGGGCCTCTCCGTCTTCTGGGTTCTGCCTCCACCATAAAACCCTGATAGCTTTTCACCATCCTTCTGAAACTATTCCTGTCTTTGATTTTATCCTCCGTAATGCCCACTTGTCTCATATCTTTCTCACACTCTTGGAACCATTTCAACTTGGAGACCTTCGGTTTAAGAAAATTCCAGAATTTCTTTGTGAGCCGGTCATTATTCATACGGAAGATGTGCCCATAAAACAGCAATCTTCGTTTCCTAATTGTTGTTGTTATCGGTTCCATCTTGCTGTATACTTCTTTATTTGATATAAGTCGAACCTGTCCGTCAACCCATCTGTTGCCCAAGATCTTCCGTAGTAGTCGGCGTTCTCTTTTAAGTAGCTGATTTACTTGTCCTGTTCGATTCATGCACAGGGTCTCCGAAGCATATAAACGTTCTGGTTTGACAACAGTGCTGTAGTGCCTTAGTTTGGCTCCTATACTTCGCATCTACTTATTGTAGATGGTTTAGTCAGTTGAAACGCTCGCTCTAGTTTCAGGATGCGGATTATTTGTCGCTTCTTGTTCTAGCCCATTCTCTTGGATTACTTCACCCAGGTATTTAAACTTCTTGACTCTTCGAATCTTTCCATGGACTGTGAACATCCATTTGGGAACTATATTAATTACATCGTAGTATTTACACAAATTTCAGTTTTCTATTAAACACATCGTGGCCAGTGAATTAAAACTCAGTAATTTTTCTAGGTTTTTGCCGTGCCTTGTGTGTGGTTTCGCCTAAGACACCAAGCTGGCTCATCAGGGGGCTCTTGATGTCCGTGCCCGGAAGCGGCGAAATCCCACACAAGACACGGCACAAACCTAGAAAAATTGCTGAGTTTTGTTTCACATCAATATCTTTGGGGATATGTCCAGTGACCGTGGCAGGTAATGAGATCCAATTAACAATACCACGGTTAATGATAGAATATTTCCCACAATTTGAATGCTGCGATCGGCCCTTAACTTTATGTGGATGATCTGCCGTGCTCAGGTCGGTGGGATTTCCCAGACGTTTGGTTAGTTCACCCCATGCTGACCGATTAGAGTATCTGTTGTTAGGTAGATTTCATTAGAAAGCTAACTATTGCAATGGGTCCCATGTTTCGACTTCCGGAAAATGTCGACATATCTTCGCGTTTCACATCCCCCAGACCCCAAAACCACCGTCAGTTCAAAAGTTTATATATAATTTATGTATGTATATATGTATATATACACACATCAAAAAAAGTTTTGCATCACCTCGGTTCCCAGATCTCCGGCATATAGACGTTGACTGTGTATATTGTATCAAAGATACAGTCCCTTTGACTGTTCATACATGTCACTAAAACTGCTCAAAGATGTAAACAACCATGCATGAGCAGGGCCTATTAGACGGAGGGGGTACGACAGCCGATCAGTTCCAGTCATTCCACCAGGACGAAGGTACGCTGCTCATGTTGTCTGTAGTTCTACCATGCCTAGAAGGTCAATACCGCAGTTCGATCGCGTCCGCATTGTTACTTTGTGTCAAGAAGGGCTCTCAACAAGGGAAGTTTCCAGGCGTCTCAGAGTGAACCAAAGCGATGTTGTTCGGACATGGAGGAGGTACAGAGATACAGGAACTGTCGATGACAGGCCTCGCTCAGGCCGCCCAAGGGCTACTACTGTAGTGGATGACCGCTACTTACGGATTGCCGCTCGGAGGAACCCTGACAGCAATGCCACCATGTTGAATAATGCGTTTCGTTCAGCCACAGGACGTCGTGTTTCAACTCAAACTGTGCGCAATAGGCTGCATGATGCGCAACTTCACTCCCGACGTCCATGGCGAGGTCCAGCTTTGCAACCCCGACACCATGCAGCGCGGTACAGATGGGCCCAACAACATGCTGAATGGACCCCACAGAATTGGCATCACGTTCTCTTCACCGATGAGTGTCGCATATGCCTTCAACCAGACAATCGTCGGAGACGTGTTTGGAGGCACCCTGGTCAGGCTGAACGTCTTAGACACACTGTCCAGCGAGTGCAGCAAGGTGGTGGTTCCCTGATGTTTTGGGGTGGCATTATGTGGGGCCGACGTACGCCACTGGTGGTCATGGAAGGCTCCGAAACGGCTTTACGATACCTGAATGACATCCTCCGACCCATAGTGCACCCATATCGGCAGAATATTGGAGAGGCATTTGTCTTCATGGACGACAATTCTCGACCTCATCGTGCACATCTTGTGAATGCGTTCCTTCAAGATAACGACATCGCTCGACTACAGTGGCCAGCATGTTCGCCAGACATGAACCCTATCGAACATGCCTGGGATATGTTGAAAAGGGCTGTTTATGGACGTCTTGACCCACCAACCACTCTGAGAGATTTACGCCGAATTGTCGTTGAGGAGTGGGACAATTTGGACCAACAGTGTCTTGATGAACTTGTGGATAGTATGCCACGACGAATACAGGCATGCATCAATGCAAGAGGACGTGCTACTGGGTATTAGAGGTAGTGGTGTGTACTGCAATCTGGACCACAAATGCTGAAAGTCTAGCTGTATGATGGTACAACATGCAATGTGTGGGTCTCATGAGCAATAAAACGAGCTGAAATGTTGTTTGTGTTGATCTCTATTCCCTTTGTATTTAAAGGTTCCGGAACTCTTGGAACCGAGGTGATGCAAAACTTTTTTTGATGTGTATATATATATGTATATCAGTTTCTTGTGGACACGATAACTGCCGTAATTTTGCCCCAATCACTTTGAATTTTTTACATAATAAGTATCCCATTAAATTCTCGGTCGAGTTCGTTAATGGGCAAAATCGGTCAAAGGGGGTGGAAATGGTGGGCTTTTTTCGAAAAAGTGAAATATCACTATAACTCTCTTAATACATGAAATATCGAATCCATTCAAAGTTCATAATATGTGTCGGATAAGTGCCAAAAATTTATGTCAAATAAGTTTTTTGATAGCACCAACCATTGACCAAAGGGGGTGGAAAAAAGTGGGTTTTTCGGGAAACATTAATCATATCTCTCTTAATAGGCAAAATATGAAAACCGTACAAAATGAAAAATATTTCCCTAATAAAAACCTAAAATTTTGTCTGAAAGAAATTTTGATATGACCCACCATTACGCCAAGGGATGAGAAAAACGATTTCGGAATTAAAGAAAATGCCAAGTGCCATCAGAGGTTACCATGGCAACGCTTCTAAATTGATCAGGGATGAGCTATCAGAGGTTGCCAAGACAACGCCATTGACGAGATCACATTCATTTTTAGCCTACTTTTCACACTTTGCAAAAATGAGGAAAAAGTAGACTTATGAGATCGATCCAGGAAAATGTGTCTGTCTGTCCTTCTGTCTGGCTGGCTGTGTGTGTGTGTGTGTGTGTGTGTGTGTGTGTGTCCCCTTATCAACTCCTAAACGGCTGCAGCAATCGAAACCAAATTGAGTATGAGTAAAGATGAATACCGGAATATCTCAAGCCCATATTTGAAAAAGATGTCAGTGCTACCAACTGCTAAAAAACGCATTAGAAATTTGAGCTCCATGTTGGACATCATGGAAGGCATACATGGGAGCAATTCCAAAATTGGCACACATGTAGATAATACTATTTCAGTTTAATTTCCAGGAGGCCATACATGACAGTGTTGCCAAAATAATTTAAACCTTCTGATAGGTCCAATTTTTAAATGCACATAACTTCTACACTATCAATTGGATTTCAACCAAATTATGTACGTAATATAAGCACTTAAGCAGGTATGACTGAGCGTATTATTAAGAGCCACCAGGACTGCCAACTGTTAATAATTGTTCTCTCTACTTTTTATCCAAATACCAATATATCAGAAAGTATGCAAGCCGACAGCTTTAAACTATGCACGCGTATAGTACCTATCATTTTACATTAATTTGGAGTATCTTATATACGTCAGTTCTACCAACATGATTCTAAGCCTGCTGATAGGACCGATATTTAAATACATGTAACTTCTATACTGTCAGTTGGATTTCAACCAAATTTCGTATGTGCTATGTGTAATATAACAGATATGACTATAAGTATTCTTATGAGCAATTAGGGCTGCCAACTGTTAATAAATGGTGTCTATATTTTTTACCCTAATATCAATATATCAGAAAGTATGCAAGCCAACAGGTCTATACTGTGCATACGTATAGCACCTGACATTCTAGATTAATTTGGAGTAATTAATATAAGTCAGTGATGCCAACATGATTCTATGCCTGATGATAGCTCCAATTTTAAAATACATATAACTTCTATACTAAAAAATGGATTTCATCCAAAATTGGCACAAAAATATATCATAATATTTCCGATTATTTGAGACCAGCATACGCATGACATTGTTGCCAACGTGCTTTTACGTGTGCTGATAGATCCAATGCATAACTCCATGTAACATCCTTTGGACTTCAACCACATTGTGTATTCTGTACCTTAAGAGATGGAATTAAGAAGATATTCAGTCACCAGGGCTGCCAACTGTATTGCTGTATTAGGCTACATTATGCCTAGTATACAGTATTTCGAACTAATTAAGACATTCCGATATTACCAACTTAATTTCGTCATTATTCTACATAGGTCCATATACTGTAGATTAATCATTGGCATGAATCTTAATTTTAAGAAAAGTAGGCTCCTTAGTCCCGCACGGAACATCTTGTTCCATCTGACTATGTGGGAAGCGGCTAACTGGTAGCATGCTGAACTTCTATGCCCAAGGTCGCTGGTTCAAAACCGGCCAAAGTCGTCGGATTTTCTAAGAGCGCTAAAAATCCCTCAGCATGCTTTCCTTCGGAGGGGAAGTTCCAACGTTCATTGCAAGTTGCTGGTTGCGGTGGAATCTAGCAGCCAAGTTCAGAGCTAGGTGTCGTTGACGGTAGTATTTGGTACAAAATTAGGTACTACTACTTAAAATTGACCATCTGCAGACCTTAACTGAATTAGAGACTAATACAGTCATCACAATTAACACCGTTTATCAGACAGACTCTACACACACCCAATGTACACGGGGTTACATGACCACGTTGTCGCAGCCCCTAAACTGAGAAACCAACCAACATCTCTGCGGGAGATAAAATTTTGCGCGAAGATGTAACAGACTGTTAGTTAGTTACACATCAGTTCCAAACCTTGCATAAGGACATTGTGATCAAAAGTATTAAAATGAACCCCAAATATGACAAGAAAGTTACCATCCCCATAAGACAATAAAATGTTAAAAATATGCTTAGAAAGACGAAAAAAAGGTTAATTAACCTCCAATTGTAAAATACATTCTCGCAATAAATGAGGTCTGATCCACCTACGAAAACCTGCATATTTCGCCTATTTTAGCCTATCCTCTAGTCTGCCCGGTGAAATCTACCTCCGCCTTCCGGCGTGCCGAGAGGATTTTTTTTTGATGTGTCACATATTTCCGCTCGGTTGCTAGATAGTTTTGTGGGAGTGATTTTGAAAATTGGGAACGGAAGTGAATCGGGCGGAAGTGGATCGAACGGAAGTGGATCGGACGGAAGTGAAGATGCACTGCCAGGAAAATGGGACGGAAGTGAATCGGGCGGAAATGGATCGAACGGAAGTGGATCGGACGGAAGTGAAGACGCACTGCCAGCTGGATGTACAATTGAAAATGTGTGTATTGGAAACAAGGTAGTGTGTGCTCTGTAGCGCGAGAATGTTATGACTATACAGTAGGCAGTGCATTTAGCAGGCACTGGTTTGACGAGTACAGTGGCAAATGTTTCACCGACTTTCATTTGTCATTGAGCAGTTTATGAAGCTTCACGTTCAAGGTTGAATATCACATGGGGTAGGACAAAGACGACAAATGACATTTAAGTAAGCGGCATTATTGTCAAGCTGTGGGTGAGTAGTCAAATATTAAATGCATAACAGATTGTTGTTAGATGAGTGGAATAAAAGCTGTATCTTCATCATATGTGAGACTAGGTCATTTCATGATTGTAGGAAGCCATGTTTTGATTGTTTACGACGAACTGTATGAGAGCCTTGAGAATAATGAATGTTATAGTTACTGAGGAATGTGCTCACTGTATTTGAGAGTACTGTCGACGTTGTGTGTCACTTTGTTATTATGAATTATTAATGTAAAAGGAAGGAAGCTTGTAGTTTTGCGTGTCCGTTAATCTCACGATCATGATCCACGGTACCTCTCTTTTACGTGGAATGCGAACCACAGGACATGGCATTTCAATTCGAAAATCTCACATGTATTGACCGGGAATCAAACCCGGTCTACCTTGGTGAGAAACTAACAGCTTGACCGCTGCGCCACAAATGTGACAGTAGCATATCTCCAATTCAATCTATACATTCATCATAGTACCAGTATGAAAATGGAGTGTAAATTAACATTTTAAGAATGTCCAAGCTGTGTAGTATACGAGTAGGATAACATGTCAGATGTTACACATCATATGCGACTACTGGAAGGCTCGTATCTTAAAAAAAAAAGCGTATGGCTTTTAGTGCCGGGATTGCCCGAGGTCATGTTCGGCTCGCCAATTTTTGTAGCTGCTTCGAGGCGGACACCCATTGGGTGAGCTACACGTACCGTCGCGTGAGGAGTGTTGTCTGGGGAGGAAAGTGTTAATGTAAGGACAAGGAGTTCGAAGGTAGCGGCTGTGGCCTATAGTTAGGGACCAAAGAGTATCTGTTAAACATAGCGTATAGTCTTGATTTCGTCCTTCTATGTTCCAGAGATTCTTGGTTGGTTGGTTGGTTGGTTGGTTGGTTGGTTCTTAAGTTTAGGGGCTGCAACAACGCGGTCATGTAGCCCCATGTACTTTGGGTGTATGTAGAATCTGTCTGATAACCGGTGTTAATTATGATGACTGTTTTTTTATTTATTTATCGTATGGCTTTTAGTGCCGGGAGTGTCCGAGGACATGTTCGGCTCGCCTGAGTCTGTAGCTGCTTCCAGCGGACACCCTAAAGGGCGAGCTACATGTTCCGTTCAATTTCAAGTAGTTCCAACTTTCGCCACCAGATATCAATGATACCTAGTGGTGAACGTTGGAACTTTGATAGAGCGTTCTGACGAAATCTAACCTAACAAATTTTGCTTTACACAAGTTTAGTCTGTGAAAGGATCTTTAACATGCCATAAATCTATGACATGGGACCGCCGGCTTTACTTCCCCTCCGAAGGAAGGCATACTGAAGGATTTTTTAACGCTCTTAAAAAATCCGACGACTTCGGCCGGGTTTGAACCCGCTATCTTGGGCATAGCAGTTCAGCATGCTACCGACTACACCACCGAAGCCGCTATGATGACTGTATTAGTGTGTGTTATCTGTTTTTTTAATTTAAGTACAGACTGCAACTTAGAATTTTTCAAATAGTTCCTACTTTTGCCACCAAGAGCCACCGTCAACGACTACTAGGCCAAGTTCAGAACTTAACTACTAGACGCCACCGCAGTCTGCTCTTGGCAACGAAAGTAGAAACCTAAGAGCGTTGTTTACATTCTTAACCTATCCAATTTAGCTTCACACAGGTGTAATTAGTGGAAGGTTCTACTGTATAACATGCCATAAATCTATGACATGGGACCACCGACTTTACTTCCCCTCCGAAGGAAGGCATACTGAGGGATTTTTAACGCTCTTAAAAAATCCGACGGCTTTGGCCGGGTTTGGACCCGCTATCTTGGGCATAGAAGCTCAGCATGCTACCGACTACGCCACACTAGTTTTTCTATAATTCGAATTATATTACTTCTAGGAATAAAATCGTTGAGCACAAACCTAGGTGTCTTCCTTTGTACCATCTCCAGCTCATTGATGAGCCCTACCTGATATGGGTCCCAAGCCACTGAGTCCTCTTCCAAGATTGGTCTCACCAGGGTCGAATATCCTAATTCGTTTGCGGTGGAGCCTTTTAATACCCTCATTACAAAATGAAGTGAACTGTACGCTTTGCAGACTACACAACCCACATGGGTACTCCATTTCATAACTTTCCATACATGATTGTCCAAGTATTTGCACGAGTCTTCTTCTACAGGTATTTCGGACCCGATATTATATTGAATATCATTAGTTTGCCCTCTCCCTATTCCCATGAGACTACGTTTACTCGTACTGTCAACCACCCATTTATGAACCAGGTAGAGGTCAGTTTGTAACCGAGCGTTGTTTTGTGAGCTATGAATTTTTCGGTATATTACACAATCATCCGCAACAGTGGCGTCACTAGAGGGGTGCAGACTGCACCGGGTGACACCATCACAAGGCGTGACACCAAAATTAGGACGGTTGGTAAACATTTCAATTTTAAACAAACTTACCACAGCAGAACATCGATGTTTTACCAGTACTAAGTGTCTGTCTTGTCTGCCTTCACTTCATTGGTTATAAAAAATTGTAAATTTATCATTTAGCTCATGTATGTATGTGGCATATGTTTATTATTGGATTTCATCAAGTACATAAATGTGAGTATTTTTGCATTTTATTCAATTTTATATGTATGTTTCGTTTCAAACTAAATATCACTGTCTATGATTCTATGTCACTCCATGAAATTGCTCTTATTTAAGGACGTTGTTCAATAAATAAAAGATTTTCAAATATAATTTGTTTTATCAATTAAACCAAATCATCATATATATTATTTCAGTAGCTATATCCCTCCCGCGGGGCTCACAAACGACCGATCGTGAAAAATGAACATTCAAATGAAAGAGAATATACATTACCAGTGAAGCATTGCACTCTAATTTCATAAATATCTATAATTTCTTTAAAAAAATACGTTTAGAAAACTGTACGAGGAGTGCGATTTGCAGAAACTGTTGCTGCAGGAAGATACGCTCCATTATTGCTGTCTACTTCACATTTTGGCCTATGTTTATAAACGTTACAAAGGATTCTGTAGGTTTCTGTTATTTGGCGGACTCGGAGGAGGTATATGGGGTGTCGTGAGGGGGGTGACACCATGAGTTACCGCACTGGGTGACACCAACCTTAGTGACGCCATTGATCCGCCAACAATCAGCAGTCACGTCGAATCCCATTAGGGGCCCAATCACACTACCCTGAGGAACACCTGACATTATCGAAATGTCCTTCAAGAATACACTACCCTCCAAGAATTAAAAAGCTACGTAGAAATATATGGAAAGGCCCAGACAATATTTGTGGAGATGTGCTAAAACTGAAAGGTATATTGGGCGATACTTGGAGGTGCTGTTTAATGTATAAATTAATAACACGCAAATTCCCGAAGACTGGAAAGAGCTACAATAGTTCAAATATTCAAGGGAGGGAACAGATTGGTTCGTCCTCATTGCAGTTTCCTTTCGGAATGAATGTTGTTGTTGTTTTATTTAGGCGAGCGTGTCTACCAACATTACCTACAGCTGCACTTTTTTGGGGATCCAACAAACCTCCCTGCTGACTACCTAAAATACACTAGTCAGCATAATTCCAATGCTAGGATAGAAAACAAAACTGACAGGTGATGGGTAAGTAGGATGAGGCTAGGGAAGCGAACACCAAAGATAAACGATTACTGGATTTCCTTGGTAGCATGAGATTAGTCGACCGCCTCGTTGCATAGTGACTAGCATTCTTGACTCTCACCTTCGAGGCCCGGGTTTGATTTCCATATCTGCCAAGGAATACATTTCTGGACTAAGGGCTTGAACGGGATACACTTAGCCTCGCGAAGAAAACCTGAGGCAAGGCGAGTTCTTATCTCAGGTTCCAAGCGAGCTGTGCTGGAGAGTGTACCATTGGTAGTATAGGAGAAAAACGCGCTTTGAATGCAGAATACTTCGCTTCGAATCTCAATGGTAGTATAATTTTTAAATTACGGTTTATACCGCTTGAATTCAATACTTTTACGCAGGGGTCTCCAAACCTTTTAGCGTAAGGGCCATACTCACTCCTCCATCATACCAACATACTGGTAGTTACGAATACACGCAAATTTTGGTTTCAGACTTGGCGCAGGGCGTGGGGTTTATCCCAGGTCCGGTTGGTCGTGGCATTTTTTTTAGCCTATTTCCATTTATGAAAAGATAGGCCCATGAGATCACTCTTTGTCCATGTGTGTATGTGTGTATGTGTGTGTGTCCATGTGTGTGTTACCCCCTAAAATCTTCTAAAAACTTAACCAGACTCCCTTTGTCTTTCTCTCTTGGAGACAAGCAGAAATGCGGTAGGTTAATCGCGTTGATGTCATTCAGGCCATGTGCCTATAAAACGTAATCCGTCTTATTATTATTATTTTAATTTTGTTGGTTTACCCCCCAGGGTTGGCTTTTCCCTCGGACTCAGCGAGGGATCCCACCATTACCACCTTCAAGGCAGTGTCCTGGAGCTTGAAACCTCGGGTAGGGGGATACAACTGTGGAGGTGAGACGAGTACCTCACCCAGGCAGCCTCACCTGTAAAGCGAACTGGGGCCTCATGAGGGATGGGAAGGGTTTGGGAAGAATGGGAGGGATAGACAAGGAAAAGGGGAGGAGGTGACGTGGCCTTACGATAGGTAGGCCTACCATCCCGGCATTTGCCGGAGAGGAAGTGATAAACCACGGAAAACCACTTCAAGGATGGCTGAGGTGGAAATCGAACCCCCTCTACTCATTTGGACCTCCCGAGGCTGAGTAGACCCCGTTCCAGTCCTCATTCCACTTTTCAAATTTCCTTGCGGAGCCGGGAATCGAACCTCGGACCTCCGGGGGTGGCAGATAAGCTCGTTGACTACTACACCACGGAGGCGACATTATTATTATTATTATTATTATTATTAAGCGTATGGTGCACAGTCATAAATCTTATACATTTAACAAAGATCGAATAAGTTTTCACTAATTATTCACAAATTAATCTGCATGATATCCTCACGTCGCACCAAAATCTCTATACGCTGTTCTATTCATTTTTTTAAACCGTTTTAGGGAAGATTGCCCGTTTAAATCATGTAGCGGTCAGTTTTATAAGAAGTGATGCCAAATTATTCACAGAAGCTGAGCAAATTGAATGCTTCAGTCCCTCTTGCTAAATATTTTGTGACTATTTCCAATGCCAAATATTCCTTAGCAAGATTTATTAACCCTCTAATTAGTGGAAATGCTTGGCAGCTCGCAACATGAATGATTGACTCCTCTCATACAGTCTCCAAACTTCGTCTCCCTTTGAAGTGCAGAGAGAAGGAAAACTGGGCAGCCCTTTGAGGAGGTAAATTGGCCTCTCAAGCCCTTCACCTAGCAGGGGCCAAGTGATGTATTTACCCTGCATCTTAAGCTGCGTTTAGGCCCACGTGTAATGAAAGGCATATTTGCAGAAGACCAACCACGGTGTCCGAGAGCACTAACACGCCTACTCGAGCGTCGCTGGTATCGGAAGAGCGTGGGTTAGAATCCCACCTCGGCCGCCCTCTAAATGATTTGCATATTTTCTCGTTTTCATCACCAAGCATCGGGACGGTTATTTTCACCAAGTCCACGACCGACTTCCTTCCATGTTAACAGCTTGTCACCATCCCCATGGGTGGCTTCGGTGGCGTAGTTGGTAGCATGCTGAGCTTCTATGCCCAAGATCGCGGGTTCAAACACGGCTGAAGTCGTCGGATTTTCTAAGAGCGTTAAAAATCCCTCAGTATGCCTTCCATCGGAGGGGAAGTAAAGCCGGCGGTCCCATGTAATAGATTTATTGCATGATAAAAACCTTCCACTAACTACACTTCTGGACATTTGTAGGTTAGTTTGATAACGCTTTATCAGTTCCAACGTTCGCCACTAGGTGGTGACTGCAATGGCATTTAGTAGCCACGTTCGCTGCTAGGTGTCATGGACGGTAGCATTTGGCGGCAAAAGTAGGAACTACTTGAAAAAAAAATTGAACGTCTGCAGTCCTTCCTACCTGAATCACAGATAGCACACACTAATACAACCATCACAATTAACACCGGTTATCAGACAGATACTACACTCACACCCAAAGTACACGGGGCTACATGACCGCGTTGTCGCAGCCCCTAAACTGAGGAACCAACCAACCAACCCCAGTTGTATTTGCTGACAAAGTGTGCAGCTCCCAAACACTGTCCTTGCGACGGTAGACAAGGGGTCCTCAAATTTCTTCTGTCACATCCCCTTCTGAAACATGAAATATCTAGTGCCTCCACCACCTCCCTTATTCTTGTTCTCTGTTGTTGTTGTTGTTTGAGTCTTCTGTCTTTTGACTGGTTTGATGCAGCCCTCCATGCCTCCCTGTCTTGAGCTAATCGTTTCGTCTCTACATAGCTACCACACCCTACATCCGAAGCAATCTGTTTAACATATTCTAACCTTGGTCTACCCCTACAGTTCTTGTCCTCAACCCTTCCTTCCATAACTAGGCTTGCTATTCCTGGGTGTCTTAGTATGTGTCCTACCAACCTGTCCCTTCTCTTCATTAGCAGTTCCAGAAACATCTCTCCTCTCCCACTCGTCTTAATACCTCTTCGTTTGTCACCCTATCTACCCAACTGATCTTCATCATTCTCCTGTAACACCACATTTCAAACGCTTCAATTCTCTTCATTTCTGCTGAACCAATAGTCCAAGTTTCACTTCCATAGAGCGCCACGCTCCAGACAAAGGCTTTCAAAAATGACTTCCTAATACCTAAATCTACAGTATATTCGATGTCAACAGATTCCTTTTTTGTAGAAAGTCTTTCCTTGCCTGAGCCAACCTACTTTTTATATCCTCTTTGCGTCGTCCATCACTGGTTATTTTGCTTCCTAAGTAACACAAGTCTCCTACTTCCTTCAGCTTTTCACCTTCCAATTTGATGTCCATAGAGGTTTCTGATTTATTTCGTCTGCATTCCAGTATTTTTGTTTTACATTTATTAATTTTCATCATGTATTCATTCCGTAAGACGGAGTCCATACCATTCATAAACTCATTCAAATCCTCAGGCGTTTCGGCCAAGATGACGATGTCATCAGCAAATCTCAGAGTTGAAATTATTTGTCCTTGAATCTTCACTCCCACTTGTTCTCTATAAGGACTAAATATTTCTGAAGAGGGCAAGCACTATCTCACTTTCTTTTTACCACTACTAATAAGGCACTCATGCATGGGGTATTAGCGTTACTTGTATCAGTGTATTGTAAATCGGTATATATTACACTGAACACTCACTAGAATTCATCTATTCACTGACTGTCTTTGAACTGACTGCAAAGGCCTGGCTGTTTTCGAGTCGACAATGACAGAAACAGAAAAATCTATTCTTGTAAGGAAGTGGCACTCACATTATCAAGCGCCTTATTGTCATTACAAACAACAGGAACAGCCTTTACTACACACATTAAAGAAGAAAACAGCAGCATGCCTCAAAGCAATGTATGAAATTCCTAAAGCCTACAATCTACGAGGGCGGATCAAATATAAACGGGAATTTGAATGTACCGCCGCCGTTAACAATAAATCTAAGGCGGGGCTCTGCCAGAATGTTGGTGGGAGTGTCTGAAGACGGGGTTTGTGTGCACACGCACGGCTGGGAGCTGGGCTGCTTCTGTACGCTATGAGTGAGCAAGACGTTCACGTGTCTGTTGCGAAACGCATCATCATCAGATTTCTCGCAAAAGAGGGCACCAAACCTTCCGAAATTTTGAGACGGCTCGACGCCTAGTTTGGGGAAGAAACACTTTCGCAGACTCGAGTGTATGAGTGGGCTAAAAAAATTGTGGCAGGAAGAGAAACAGTGGAAAATGAACCTCATGAAAGGAGACCGCGGACAAGCATCACTGCAGACAACATTGTTGCCATTCGTGACATTATTGAAGACGATCGGCGAATAAATATTTCTCAAATTGTTTTAGCCGTAGGAATAAGTTACGGAAGTGTTCAAACCATCATCCGAGATGGGCTCGATTTCAGAAAATTGTCATTCTTCTCCACAACAATGCAAGGCCGCATACTGCCGCTTGAACGCGGGAAAAACTGGAGGAAACTCATTGGACACCTTTGGAACACCCTCCTTACAGTCCAGATTTATAGCCTTGCGACTACCATTTGTTTGGACCACTTAAAGAAGACCTAGGAGAACAGCGGTTCGATGATGATGCAAGTGTAGAAAAGTTTGTGCGCAAGTTACCGATCCGATGGAGAAAATGTGTGTCGAAGAGGCAGGACACTATGTAGAAAAGTGATCTCTATAAGTGCATATTTTTTTGATTGATGCAATCAATATAAAAAGAAATTCCCATTTAAATTTGATCTCCCCTCGTATCACTAGCAACAACCAACAGCAATGGCACTATTTAACATTTAGGTTGGTTGGTTGGTTCTTAAGTTTAGGGGCTGCGACAACGCGGTCATGTAGCCCCGTGTACTTTGGGTGTGTGTAGAATCTGTCTGATAACCGTTGTTAATTGTGATGACTGTATTAGTGTGTGTTATCTGTTTGTTAATTTAAGTACTGTAACTAAGAATTTTTCAAATAGTTCCTACTTTAACATTTAAGTGACCCCAGTTGCAACATATGGTATTCGTCTCATATGGAATAATCTTTGGGTAACAAACTTAAAACGACTAGAAAATATAAAAACCAGGTACTTAAGAAGCATTCTGCAGATATCCAAGTTTTCGGAAAATCGAATATCATATCTTTCTGGAAATGAAACATTCTTTCAGGAAGATATCAAGTCGCTCTTCATGCTACCCAACACGGCTGCCTTGGACGCAGTCTTGGAAGAGAGGAAAACTAAAGCACGTCAAATTCCTAGAGAATTTTTAGATACTGAAGCAGTGATCAATCACGCGTGGAAAGGGCCAACTTTCAAGTTACGTCACGTCTTCGCGCGTTACGCAGCACAAGGTTTTCATAGTAAAATATGTACAAATCCGAGATTTCACACACCGACAGAAAAGTGCATATGTCGCCTATGTGGGGAGCTATGCTCTCTGTATCATCTTGGAAACTGTGCTGAAATATCACAACCGATCAGCAGATTTGCAAAAGACTGATAAAAACCGTATTAATCCCTCTACCTATATAAAAATGGAAGTGTGTCTGGTTTTTCTGAATTTCTACGGAAATTTGCTTTATTTACGCGTTTCAGACTGTTTTATGACAGATAAGCGTGAAAATAAAAGTTTTGTCTGTCTGTATGTCTGTTTGTTTGTCTGTCTGCGGACAAATTTGTTCCCTTATAACTCGAGAACGGCTGGGTGGATCAACGTAAAATTTCGTAAAGATATCCTTCAGAGGCACGACACTAATCATTGATATAACTCTTCTCTGTACCTCTCATAAAAGGGGGCCTACCCCCTTAAAACACTTGCTGAAATAGGCATAGAAGGGCGAGACAAAGCTCATTTTCAGCCCCTCAATGCGAGAAACGAAACTCGGGGGCTCTAAAGGGACCCCAAAAACCACCTTTTTAGGCCCTAAAACCAAACGTTTTTGAGATATTCCCAGAAAACTAATTTCATTTAACTCAATAATGAAAGAATGCGAGCCGGTAGCCATGGCAACATAACCTCAGAGGTCCATCTATTGCTGTAAGACGCCATACAATTCCATTTATTAGCCTATTTTCATTTCTGAAAAAATAGGCTTATGAGATCACCTTTTGTCCGTGTGTCTGTCTGTGTGTGCGTGTGTGATGGTGTGTACCCCCCCCCCCCTAATAACTTCTAAACGGCTTGAGCGATTTCAATCAAACTCGGTACGTTCATAGCACTATTCCGGACGACCCCGACCGTGCCCTTCAAATGTTGTTACGTCTCACCAATCCAACATGGCGGCTGTGCGAAATATTTCACCAGCATTCAATATGTCCGAAACTATTACCGATATCACACTGGAATATTTTACGGTGATAAAGGGAACTACTAAAAGTTCACCTATGTCACTTTTGAAAACCTGCTAACTTCAAAACCAATATGGCGGCCAAGCGAAGTTGCGACTTTTAAATAGACGTTTCTCGCGATTTAACCAACCAAACGCAACAAAAATTGGTACAGTATATGTTTATACACATTGTAATGCACCGACATCTAACTTCGTTCAATTGTTTACATAACCTCAAGATGGCGGCTGTGCGAATTATTTCACCGAAATTCTATATCTCTGAAACTATTACCGGTATCACTCTGAAATTTTGTACGGAGATAAAGGGCCCTACTGGAAGTTCATCTATAAGACTTTCAAAAACCGTTTAATTACAAAACGAATATGGCGGCCAAGGGACGTTGAAAATTTTAAATAGACCTTTCTCGCGATTTACTCATCCAAACGCAATGAAACTTGGTACAGGAAATATTTATACACATTGTAATGCACTGGTATCTAATTTAGCTCAATTGTTAACATTACCTGAAGATGGCGGCTGTGCGATTTTTTTTATTTCTTGTGTCGTAATCATGCGATCGATATAAGTCAAAGTTTGAATAATGAACCTACGCAATAATTTTCCTTTAATGGTACAACATTCTAAGGCCTGTACATATAACAATCCAACATGGCGACCATCCGAAATATTTAGACTGTTCTCAATATCTACGAATCCTTTACAGCAATCAAACTGAAATTGTTTATGTACCTAGAGGCTATGAACATGAGTTCACCAATATGACTTTCAATAACCTGGTGAGCACTAATTCAACATGGCGGCGACGCGAAGTATAAATATTTAAATGGACGTTGCTCGCGATTTAACCTTCCGAGTGCAGTGAAACTCGGTACGGTAAATGATTAGGCTATACAAATGTTAATCCACTGGCATATAATTTAATTCCATTGATGTCATAACCAGAATATGGTAGCTGTGCGAATTTTAAAAAGAAACCTCGTTTTGACATCTTGTGTACTAATCATGCGATTGAGATTTGAATACTGCACCTACACAATAATCTTCATGTACATAGTACATTACTCAAAACCTACATATATAAAAATCCAACATGGCGATCATCCGAAATATTAGACGGTTCACAATATCTACGAATCTATTACAATCAAACTGAAATTTTGTATGTTGGTAGAGGCAATTAACATAAGTAGGATATATGAAAATAGGCTTTAGTTCTTCACGGAACTACTTGTTACATTACTGAGATATTTTGCAAACGGCTATGAGGTTATAACGGAACCTAATTTAGCTTTAAAATTCATCAATACATATATTGCGCTTAAGGGGGTCAAGGGGTACTCTAGAATTTTTTCGCGCGATTTACACGTGCGTGTGTGGTACGGAAGGTCTATTACATCCCTATCCCTATATTGTTATATTATTCATATTCTTCTTCTTATGGTTCCTATCCGTTCCGGATGTTGGCTACCATCTTGGCTGTGTTGTTCCTATCACTTGCAGCTCGGAATAATTCAGTAGATGTTATTGAGGTCCAGGCTGTGAGATCTTTTAACCAGGATATTCTTCTTCGTCCAACACTTCTCTTCCCTGGTGTTTTTCCTTGAATAATAGACTGTAGGAGCTGGTACTTGGTGGTATTCCTCAAGATGTGTCCTAGGTATTGGATTTTCCTGATTTTCACGGTGGTTAATACTTCCTTAGTTTTTTTTTTTCATTTTTTGGAGAACCTCAACATTTGTGACATAGTCTGTCCATGGTATCCGCAATATCCTTCTGTACAGCCACATTTCAAAGGCCTCTAACCGTTTACAAAAAGACTCTGTCAGAGTCCATGTCCCAGCACCGTAAAAAGAGTAGAGAACACATAACAACGCAAAAGCCTGATTTTCGTAGTCATTGTCAGCCCATGATGTTTGAACAAATTCCGCATCTTATTGAAAGTTGTCCGGGCTTTCCCAATTCGAGACTTCACCTCATCAAAAGGGTCCCATTGGTCATTTATGGTAGTGCCAAGGTATATATACAGGGTGTAATTGATATGATGGAAGTCCGTTACACTGGTGATAGAATAGACTATTCTAAGCTTCCTAGGTAAAAAATTTGTCACCTATTTTGAAATTGATAATTAATCATGAAAAAGTCAATGTTTTTAGTTTTTTCAGAAACTAATCAGGCAGAAAGTGGTGCGGCAGGCTGGGGGAAACGAGGCGGGGCCAGGTGTGACGACACGCAGAGGGAAAGTTGTTATGTAATCGGAGCATTGACCTTACCGGTTGACTTGAGGGGTGGTAGGCTATCAGCTGTTATGAGGATAAACGCTACCGTCTCGTAAGAAAATGTGCATTGCCGTTGTTCTTGTTGTTGTTGTTGTTGTTGTTGTTGTTGTTGACAACGCACGCAATGGCTTGGGACGTTAGGACCGGTAGTATTGTATAGCCTACTTTGTAAGTGTTCATGTATAAAATAATTTCGATACTCAGCCCTGGTGTATCATTGGCGTCCGTGTCGGACCTTCTGTTGACTAGTTTCTGAAAATACTAAAAACATTCACTTAATGAAATAGTGTGTGACAAAATTCCGACATCCCGTAGTCTGTTCAGAACTAGGCATTTAAGACGGAAGTAAAATACTTGATGTTTTGTTTGGGAGACTTGGCGATTTTGGTCATTTAGCCCCATGTAGCTGGGTGTGGGTAGAATTTGTGTGATAACCTGTGTTTTTGTGGTTTCTGTAGTAATGTGGGTATTTGTAATTCAGGTGAGGATTCGGAAGAAGGCGCCGGCCCTGTGGTGTTGGAGCAGTGCAACTGCCTCTCACCCGGAGGCCTTGGGTTCGATTCCCGGCTCCATCAGGGATATTAGAAACTGACGTGAGGGCTGGAACGCGGTGCATTAAGCCTCGTGAGGGCAATTGAGTAGCTGTCTGACAGTGAGGCAGTGCCCCAGTCAGGAAAATCAAGATTAATGGCCGAGGGGACCCGATGCACTGACCACGCGTCACCCTAATATCTGCAGGCCAAATGGCTGGGCAGCGGTTGCTTGGTAGGCCTAGGCCCTTCATGGGTTGCACTGCCAGCGGTTATGGTTCTTGAGAAGAAGGCGGCCGTGGCCTTAAGTTAGGAACAATCCCGGCATTTGCATGGAGGTAGAAGTGGGAACCCATGGAAAACTACTTCCAAGATTTAATACTAGTACGGTACCACATGTACATATTTTGAATTGTCCCATCCCATCTCCAGCCCAGGGGTGGCCATAAACTGGAGAAGGGGGGGGGGGGGTGTTGATTTATTGGTCAATCAACAATGTACATACATATGAAAATACACGAAAATGAAAATAAAATACAAATACATTGTTATAATACAGTGCTATAGTTAATAATAATAATGATAATAATAATAGTCTAATAATAATAATAAGAAGAAGAAGAAGAAGAAGAAGAAGAGTCAGCATGTTGAGTTCTGGTGGCAGAGTGCTAACCTTCCCAAGGGTGCGATCTACGTTCAGTCATGTAGTAAATGAATGGGATCTAATACGACCATGTCCATGGATTTCATGGCACATACAAGAAATCCTACGTACATTAAAGTCTGGCAACTCGACATACAAAAAAGAAACATAAAAGAAGTTAGTGTGTCTAAAAGCCTATTATTACTATTATTAGTATTATTAATATGTTTATTACAGTTGTTGCACTATCTTCACACAAAGATAGACCAACAGTTCCTTAAATTAATTTACCCAATCTTTAGGATTTCTATTTTCTATGCATAGTCCATGAAGCTGGCAAAATCCTAGACTGATCCACCATCACTAGTCATGTAGCCACTCCCCATGAAGGTGTGAAACAGCTGTTCATAGGCTTGGTTTGTGCATTACAATGTCATTGGCAGACAAGACGAGGAGGTCACTCAACTTCAGACACTTGTGAACATTCCTCAGCGTTGTAGGGGAGGGTGACGGGGAGAAGTCAGCTGTGCTGCTGAGGGGAACGAAGTGAAAGCCCGTTTCCAAGACATTGACCGACGATTTTTGTGATTTAATTCCACCTACACAAATTAAGATCCGACTTAATATCATGAAGATATTTGCTTAGAATACCATCTTCTATCACCAGTGTAAAGGACTTCCATCATATCAAATACACCCTGTATACTTATGCATTTGTGCAATGGGTTTCTGGTCTATATTTAGTTTGCACGCAGAGACTTTGTTTTTACTAATGACCATCAATTTTGTCTTCTGAGGGTTTATATCTAAACCATGTTCATGGCTTTTTTGGATAACTTTATCAATGATATGTTGCAGGCTTTCTTGACTCTCCGCAAAAATCACAGTGTCATCGGCATATCGAATGTTATTTATACAGTTACCATTTAAGAGCACTCCCATCTCAACATCCTCTAGAGCTTCTTTAAAGATATATTCCCAATAGATGTTAAATAACATTGGAGACAATATACAGCCTTGTCTTACACCTCTTAGAATATCTACTGTATATCTTCCGTGTTCTCGTTACCCAACCTCACATAAGCAGATTGATTCCAGTACAAGTTCACAATTATTCGTAAATCTTTATCATCTAAGCCAATCATTTGTAAAATTTATATCATCTTATGATGTCTTACTCTATCGAAAGCCTTTTGATAGTCAAAAAAGCAGGCATATATATCGCAGTTCACATCACGGCACCTTTGAAACAATACTTGAATGCTAAATAGGGCTTCACGTGTGCCAAATGCGTTTCTGAATCCAAATTGTGTGGACGAAACTTGTTCTCCACATATTTTGTATATTCTGAGATGAATGATCTTCAGAAATACCTTCAAGATGTGATTCATGAGACTAATTGTTCGGTACTCACTACAAAACTTAGCTCCGGGTTTCTTAGGCAGTGTGATGAATTCCGATTTAAGCCATTCCTGAGGAATGTTCCCAGAATTGTAAATGTCGTTGAATATTTTAGTCAACCATTTCACATTATCTTTATTCAAAAGCTTTAAAAATTCAGCATTCACATTGTCAGGGCCAGTGGCTTTACCATCCTTCGTTGCTTTTATCGCGGTTTGTACTTCATCTACCAGAATTTGGGGTCCTCTTTCACCATTTATTCGAGGTGGCTCCTGTCGAGTATCATAAAACAAGTGTTCTATATATCTTTGCCACCTATCTTTAAACTCTTCTTTTCCAACAATTAGTTTTCCTTCAATATTGACCAATCTATTTCCTTGTCTAGTTCTATAATTCCCTGTCACTTCTTTAACTTTTCGATGAACATTGAAGCTGTCATGTTTTAATTGTAACATCTCTATTTCATTACATATTTCTTCCCTGTCCCTTTCCTCAGCAAATCTTATTTCTTTCCTGATTTCCCTGTTGATGTTCTTATATTCATCAGGATTACCCTTTGCTTTCCTTCTCTTATCCATCATTTTAAGAATCTCTTCAGTCATCCATGGTTTCTTTTTAGTGATATCTGTTACTAAGTGATCTTTCTTCATAGATTAAACGGTATTTTTAAAACTCTAACTAGAGGGATATGATCCGAATGAATGTCCGCACCGAGATATGTTTTCATTGATACACAGCTGTTCCTGTATCTTTGATTTATCAAAATATAGTCAATTTGGTTCCTTATAATTCTTTCACCTGAATCTCTAGGAGACTTCCAAGTATACAAACGTCGTGGTGGTAATGTGAAGAATGTGTTGGTTACTACAAATCCCCATTCTCCTGCAAATGCGCAAAGTTGATCTCCTCTCTCATTCCTTTCACCAAGCCCATATTGACCTAAAATACTGCCTTCAGATCCATGTCCTACTTTTGCATTGAAATCTCCCATAATTATTGTTAGATCTTTCTTTGGTAACTGGTGCAAAAAACCTGTGATTTGGGAGTAAAACTCTGCAACTTCTTCATCACTATGGTAAACTACATGTCCATTGATGTCACAAGAACCTGATACTGGCCAACGCATTTCACTTACGCCCATAATTTCTATCTTCATTCTGTCCATTTCTTGAATCGCATTATGGGTTTTCCCAGCTTGCGCCATAGTTTGCACATTCCACGTGCTAATCTTTATACCATCTTTCACTGACAACTTTTCCGAAGCCTACATCGACGAGACAAAGATTATTTTCTGCCCCTTGGTGTCAGAAACAAAACTCGGGGACCCTAAATAGTCGTAAAGGGTCCCCGAAAACTACATTTTAAGGCTCTAAAGGCAACAATTTCTGATATATTCCCAGAAAACTAATTTCATTTATTAAACTAATTAAGGAATGCACGCCAGTAGCCATGACAAGAGCATCTCAAAAGGTGACATCCAACTTTCCATCTATTTCTGCAAGAGGTAATGCCACTACATTTATTAAATTTCTGTGATCATTTGCAAATGGCTATAAGGTTATCACGGACCGAAACAAAAATCCACAGCCTGCTTCCAGTCTCCGACCGGGTCAGGAATGGAATGAATGAAGCCCCCATCTAGCGGCGAGGATATAAACTGTGCCGGCTGCCGAGGCCTGATGCACTCCTCTGGGGCAATGATTAAATGAATGACAGATGAAATGAAATGATAGTGGAGAGTGTTGCTGGAATGAAATGTTGACAGGGAAAACCGGAGTACCCGGAGATAAACCTGTCTGCCTCCGTTTTGTCCAGCACATGAAGTGACCGGGATTTGAACCACGGACGCAGCGGTGAGAGGCCGGCGTGCTGCCGCCTAAGCTACGGAGGCTTCATCACGGAACCAACTAAAACTGTAAAATTCATCAATGCGCTTAAGGGGGTCAGGGGTTACCATAGATTTTTTTCACACTACTTAAACGTGCGATATGTCGTACAGAAGGTCTATTATATCTCCAAAGAGCAACATTATTTTCAAAAATTCCTGAATTGAAATAGTTTTTTTTTCTTCTTGCTTGTAGGAATTTGGGCATTGAATGGAGGCTAAAAAAACTGAATTTTCATGCACTACAAGCCTTTATCATTTATTAAAGGGGTCTTCCTCTGGATGGGGACTTGACACAACAGTGAGGGTCAGTTTTTATGTGACCTGTATTGCGTTTCGTCTACGAGGTTTTCAATTTTATTTTCACGTCAGGAAGTACACGTTAGGTAAATTTAGTTTCGGAGCATATTTAAATAATCATTTTTCTTTGTCGACAAACAGGTTCCAAGCCCCTAACCATTGCAACAGTAGCTCAATTGATTATGTCTAGCTATTAATACCGAAGACTGTTCGAAGAATGGATACTTCTGCTAGTCATTCAATAAATTTTCTTTCCTTCTACACATTGTGTTTAATAATAATTATTATTGTCATAAGTGGTTGTTTGTGGGTGGTGGAAGTAAGGGTGCTGTGTGGGAAATGTTACTCTACTCCTTTTCTCAGAATTCCTGCTGGCAGGATCTACTGGTCAGTTCTTGTGAAATAAGGCAGCAAGAGTACGAGCTTTTTAGTCTTGAATGGTTGTGGGAGCTTCCTGTTATGTAGAGCCCTGCGCGGATAAACAAAACGTTATCTGCATCCGCCCCGCATCCGCACGACTGATATCTCCATCCGCCCCGCATCCTCACGACTGATATCTGCATCCGCCCCGCATCCTCACGACTGATATCTGCATCCGTCCCGCATCCTCACGACTGTTATCAGCATCCGCCCCGCATCCGCATGACTTTTATCCAAATCCGCTGATATTTCAATATTATGATTAATTTATTAGATAAAGCATAAAGTGTTAAACCAGCACATTTATACATTTGAGGAGAAAGTCGTTCCTGACAATTTGCTTCATTGCAAGGAACTTCAAGTTGGATGACACTTCTGGTTCCTTGACCTCCGCTTTCGACAAAAAAACTGGTTATACTTTTTTGGCTACTTTCGCACTTGTGCCTCAGTAATTTTGACGTGCCTGATTTGTGTCCTGAGTATGAATACACTTTTTACAGGTAAAACATCCTACTATATCGTTCACCTTTTCGTTTCTATTGAAAACGTAACCAAATGTCTGCCATGTCGTTGACTTGAGCTTTGTTTCACGCGCTATTGAATATTCACCTCGTTTTATTTTAATAGATAGTTTATCCATGTTCGTGAAATGATGTTCATACTCACAGTCACGGTGACATTCACTAAGTGAACTTCTCTTTACGCTTGGAGAAAGGGATTGACATTTGGCCGGATATTCCAAGTCAGTCATCATCCTTCTGCTTCTTGACCCATCCATGTTCGCATAGTTGATGTCATAGCTCTCTACGTTGCAATAACACAGCCAACGTGCTTCAGTGCCAAGTTGGAAATAAATCTACAGATAAACCTGGAACCAGATCTTCCGGGATAGCTTAGACTGCGAAGTAGCTGACTTGAGGAATGTTAATGCTGTCACCACCATAAACTAACAAGCTTATTGACAGCATTACATCTCGTACATAAAGTAATAATGGCAGTGAGAATTGATGATGTCAAGACCATCTACTACAAACATACGGTACTTAACCCTCTTAGTGCCAAGACATTTCTGGAAATACTTGCCAAGAATGCCAAGCTAATTTCAATGTTCATGCAGACTATTCGAAAAAAAATCATAAATACCACATTTCCATTGATAGAATCATTATTTTTTTCTTTGAATTTTAACCATTACCTCATTCTTTCATACATTATGTTCATAAAAGTACATTCGGCATCTAAACCTTTTTAATTGAGGTTATTCTGATAATTATTCAATTTTTTTATTTCTTTTTTTGTAAAAATCAGTTTTGAGCCTAAATTAAGGACACCTAAGGGTCATATTCGAAGAAACACTACGTTTCCAGCTGTAGAAAGTTATTAGGTACATCTGTAGGCAGAAAACATCAACAAGAAGAGAACAACTGCACCGCAATTTTGGCGGGAACGCGCTTGATTGGGGGAGCGCAAAGGGAGGGCGTGAATACAAATTCAAACCTATCGCGTAACCGACTTCGAAGGAAAGAAGTAAAGACCTCACAGGCAAGCTTGAAACTTCACCTTTCCAACAGAATGAAATAATCACGGACATATGTCTACAGAAATCTACAAATATAAGATAAACAGCGCGCCGATTGAGTCGGCTTTGGCACTTTTGGCGCGAGCAGCGAGAGCCGATCTGAACGGCGCGTGGCACTGAGAGGTTTAATAAAATGTTGTTGAAAGCATATGAATAAAATAATCTTCTCGTGTAAAAGTGGAAAAACCTGCCTGGATATTTCGTACGCAACAGGCTATAGGAGTATTCCTCTTTTAAGCATGAAGCAGTAGAGTGGCATATCAAATATGTAATATTATCCTAAGTTTGTATTTTAAAAACTATCCGCAAATTTACTCGAAACATTATCCGCAGCGTATCCGCACAGTCATGGAAACTATATCCGCGTGTTTATCCGCGGATATCCGCATCCGCGCAGGGCTTTAGTTATAGGTTCATGGATATGAGGATAGTAATATTGTTACAGAATATGAAATATAAATATTTCAATCAGAGCCTCCGCCCCCATTTATCACCCTCTGAACGCCCCTCAGGGGGCGCGCCCCCCACTGTGAGGGCCTGTGTGGGTAGAGAAATGATCCCTTGCATAGTCCGTGGGTGAATCCGAGCTGGAAAGATAAGCGATTTTAAAAATTCAGAAGCTTTAAATTGGTTGGTTCCTCAGTTTAGGGGCTGCAACAACGCGGTCATGCAGCCCCGTGTACCTTTGGGTGTATGTAGAATTTGTCTGATAACCGGTGCTGTATTAGTGTGTGTTATCTGTTTTTAATTCAAGTTTATGTCTGCAGACATTCAATTTTTCAAGTAGCTCCTACTTTTGCCACCAAACGCCACCGTCAACGACAACTAGTCCTAAACCTTGTTACTAGATGCCAACGCAGTCAGCTCGTGGCATCGAACGTTGAAATCTAAGAGTGTTAGTCAAATCTAACCGATAATTTAGCTTCACACAAGTGTAATTAGTGGAAGGTTCTTTTACATGCCATAGATCTATGACACCGAACGAAGGCATACTGAGGGATTTTAAAGCTCTAAGTTGTTTATTAATAATATTACAGAGTTAACGTCCCTTTTAACTGCTGCGGGTTTAGGATTTAGAAACTCTGTGATGTTACAATTTTGCCAAGAACGGGATCTTTAACTTGACAGAAAATCTTCCGGCATGGTACGCTCGTATTTAAGCATCTTCAAATTCAGTTGGTTGTTGTTGTTGTTGTTGTCGCCTCATTTCGGGGCTTTACTGCAGGAAAATGAACCTAACGTGAATAGCTCTGTTGGACGGCATGTCCACATACGGCTGGGAGCCGTGACCTATCATAAGGTGATGATGATGATAATTTTTGTTTTAAGGGGCCTAACACCTAGGTTATCGGCCCCTAATGGTTCAGTTGATAGGGAAAGATGAGATGAGAATGAAAACTATAAATATCACTAGTATATTACAGACTTAGGCCTACAGTACATACTAGAAGAGGAAATGGTAAACAAATAAAAGACAGGATGAAAACAAATGCCCTCAACCCTCGAAAAATGAGGATTGAGGGATTTGGAAGCAAGGTGAGCCATAAAAGGCAGATAGGAAAGGGTAAGAGGAGAGGGCTCGCCCCAAGGTCTGAGGAAACAGGGGACAAAACGGACCCAGCTCACGAATCCCTCGGGGTCGCCAACTCCCAAACTCAACAACCGTGAGCCCTTGAGGGTATAGCACTATCCAGGGTGCACCAGAAGTGGTGGGGCTACATACACCCTGCCTCCTTGAGGGCCTCGTGCAGAAGGCAGGAGATAACATTAAAAGGAAAAGAAGGCTAACCCCTCAAAGAATGAGGGATCAGGAAAGATGAGACAAGGGCCAATAAGCTGGCAAAGAGAAAGACTCCCTAGGCCACGGATACCCTAATACCATCGGGGTCGGAAGAGAACAAGAGTTGACCAAGACAGTTCGACAGGAAAGAAGACGGAGAGCAGTCCGGCACATGAAAGTGGGCGTAAATCCGGCCTGAGCTGGGGTCCCATGATCGTCAACTCACGTCCCAAATGTTGTAAGCCCCAGGGGGGTGTGGAAAAGAGAAGCATTGTCAGATACGCGGTATTGTAAGTACAGTCGGTCATTACAGCATTATGCTAATATATCAAGACCGTTCATGAGGGACCCCAGTAAGGAAATAATGATACTCTTGACCTACACAATGATAGAAAATTGCTGAGAGTCCCAATTTGTGTACTGTGTACCCTTAAATCAGTGGGAGAACCACGCCACGGAGCGCCGTTGCTCGAGACCATTTTAATTAAACTGGTCATGCCAATAACATTTAACTAATCATGTGAAAGTATCCAGTCGCTCTCACTCGGGCCTGATTAAACAGTGCTAGGACTAGTTCCACTTGATTTGTGGGTCTCAGCTTGAACTGGGCTGTCTGCGACCCGACACCTCTGTGTACGGAGTGACAGGGCTATCATGTCACCATACAGGGCAGGATTCACTTTACCTAGCTTCCTAAGTGTCCTGTATCAAAGGCAGAATTTCCGACTGATTATCCCAAAACTGCGGGTTCAACTTCCTGCATGAACATGTCGGAATTTGGTAGGAATTATATAAAAGAGCACTCGCATTTCACCTTCCAGGGGCTCACACCTAGAGGGACGTGGGTTGGCGACCACGGGACCCCAGCTGAATCCAGCATTTCATCCACTTAGTTGTGCTGGGCTCCTCTTTTTCTTCTTTCCAGTCGACTTCTTTGGTCAACTCTCGTTCTCTTCCGACCCCGACGGTATTAGGGTATCTGAGCCATAGGGAGTCTTTCACTTTCCCGCTTTAATTGGCCCTTGTCTCATCTTTCCTGATCCCTCCTTCTTTAAGGGGTCGGCCTTCTTTTTCTTTTCATGTTATCTCCTGGCTTCTGCAAAAGGTCCGCAAGGAGGCATGGTATATGTAGTCCCACCCCTTCTGGTGCACCCTGGATAGTGCTATACCCTCAAGGGCTCATGGCTGGTGAGTTTGGGAGTTGGCGACCGCGAGGGATTCGTGAGCTGGGTCAGTTTTGTCCCCTGTTTACTCAGACCTTGGGGCGGGGTCTCTCCTCTTTCCCTTTCCTATCTGCCTTTCATGGCTCTCCTTCCCTCCAAGTCTCTCAATCCTCATTCTCCGAGGGTTGAGGGCATTTCTTTTTTCCCTGCCCTTTATTTGCCTTATTCTTCATTTGTTTACCATTTCTTCTTGTACAGTAGTATGTAACTCTGTAGTTAGTATTAGTTATAGTTTTCATTCTCATATCATCTTTCACTATCACCCAAGCCATTAGGGGCTGATGACCTACATGTTAGGCCCCTTAAAACAACAATAATCATCATCATTTCGTTCATTTCGAGGCTACAAGACATAAATAAGTTGTTGTTGATTCATTTAGTTTGTTCTATGCTCAAACAGTCCAAGATTCACTTCTATAGAACGCCATGTTTCAGACAAAGGCTTAAGGACACCTGGTGGAATTCACCTTGGGACTGAGCACAATATTACAATAAATTTTGAGGCCATCTTACTCGTATACCATCAAATTCAAAGCATTGAAACTTCACACAAGCATTTAGTGATATCTCCTCAACCCAGGGAAATAATATTGGTATGATTCAAATGCCCAGTTTATATAAAGTGAGTTTTAAATTTAACCTGAAAAATAATTTATGGTCGACGATGTCAAAATGTAAATATGTCAGAAAAGTGCATCATAATGTGGGTCAAAAAAGTACTACTTTTCATTATGATACAGTTTCTCCAACCAATCAGAGCTCAATATTTTCATTCATTGACCAATTAGGTAAGGATAGCTTCGCACATGCACTCAAAGTCCAACATGTCGGACATGAATCACAGGATTTGAAAGTTGACATTGTAGCCAATATTGAATCAACCATTGTAGTTACAATCCCAATATAAAGACATAATCAGCACGAGCCTTTCCGGTCACAAGAATATACTATGAAATATGCATGAAATTTAGGAATTTACGTCCAGAAGTTTGCAACGCATCATCCTACCCTTGCCTATACCGACATGTAAAGTGTGCACCGTCCGTAATGTGTGTATAAACAAACTGCGGAATATTGCAAAATAAATAGCACTGTACCATAATATCCGTAACTCCAATTTCTACACATGGCATTGCATTCGTAAGATTTGGCCAAAAATTTTGTGAATGCTGTTGTAGACAAAAACACACCAGAACGTCTTGGAGGAAGCAGACATATGACATTATAATCCAGCACTCTGTTCAGTAAAGGGATTTCTTATACGTAACTTTTCCACCTGATGTCATGACTGTTCTATTTGGGACTCCACTGATTTGTCTTCCATTGACATTCTATACGCATCGAATTTGATGAATAACTGGTTGATAATAGATACATTTTAATTTTAAAGCGTTTGTATCAGCCTGTTTTGTGTTATTTGTTGCTAATTCAGGATAAACAATGTTTCAAAGCTTTGGAATTCGTTATTGGGTAGAGAGCGAATGCTGATCCCACACAATTCCCAAGAAGTCAACCGACAGAATCTCGACAAATATTTATGAATAACAAGCTGTACCCGGCATGCGTTGCAATGCCAATCAAAGAAAGTGTTGGCGTTGAAATTCTGTTTCTTGAAGTGCTTTTGGATACACTACATGTTAACTGCCTCTAAGCTATCGTAAAATGGATTTCCTAATTTAGAACCATTAGTGGAAGCGTGCACAACAACTTTCGAAAGTTTCATCGTCGTCACTCATTTGTTGAATCTACTCGTACGCTACCTGTTGTGAAATGGATTTACTAAGTCGAAACCCTTCCCTGGTGTGTACACAATAACTCATCAATGATTCATCGCAATCGGTTGAATTGTATATGCACGTATACGGGATTTTGTTTAAACGATTCGTGCGTTGTCACTCATTTGTTCAATCTACTCGTGCGCTACCTATTGAGAAATGTATTGCTAAGTCGAAGCCCTTCCCTGGTGTGTACACAATAACTCATCAAGGTTTCATCGCAATCGAAGAATGTTATATGAACGCAATAGGGGATTTTGTTGAAACGCTTCGCGCGTCGTCACCCATTTGTTTCATCTACTCTTGCGCTACTTATTGTGAAATGGATTTACTAAGTCCCCTTCCCTGGCGGGTACACAATAACTGATCAATGTTTCATCGCAATCGGATGAATAGTATATGAACGCATACCTGATTTTGTTTAAACGATTCGTGCTCCGTCACTCATTTGTTGAATCTACTCGCGCGCTACCTACTGTAAAATGTATTTACTAAGTTAGAAACCGTCACGTAAGTGTCCACAACATCTCACCCAAGTTTCATCGCTATCGGACTAATGGGATATGAAGGCATAGGGGACTGTATTGAAACGCTCCGCATGTCGTCGTTCATTTGTCGAATCTACTCGTGTGCTACCTACTGTGAAATGTATTTACTAAGCCAGAAACCTTCCTTGGAGTGTCCACCATATTTCACCCAAGTTTCACCGCTAACGGCAGAATGGTATATGACCTTATAGGGAATTTGTTGAAACGCTTCGCGCGTCGTCCCTCATTTGTTGAATCAACTTGTGCGCTACATATTGTATAGTGGATTTACTAAGCCAGAAATTTTCCATGACGTGTACACAACATCTCACCCAAGTTTCATAGCTACGAACGAATGGTACATGAATGCATACGGGACTTGGTTGAAACGCTTCGCGTGTCGTCGCTCATTTGTTGATTCTACTCTTGCGCTACATATTGTAATATGGATGTACTCAGCCAGAAACCTTCCCTGGAGTGTACACAACATCTCACCCAAGTTTCATCGCAATCGGATGAATGGTATGTGAACGTATACGGGACGTTGTCGAAACGCTTCGCGCGTAGTCACTCATTTGTTGAATATAAACGTGCGCTTCATATTGTAAAATGGATTTACTTAGCCAGAAACCTTTCCTGGAGTGTACACAACAATTCACCAAACATTTATCACTATCAGACGACTGGTATACGACTTTATACGGGACTTTGTTGAAACGCTTCGCGTGTCATCGCTCATTTGTTGAATCTACTGGTGTGATACCTATTGTAAAATGTATGTACTAAGCCAGAAACCTTCCCTGGAGTGTACACAACATCTCACCAAAGTTTCATCGCTATCAGATGAATGGTATATGAAATTATATGGGACTTTGTTGAAACGCTTCGCGCGCCGTTGCTCATTTGTTGATTCTACTCGTACTCTACCTATTTTTAAAGGGATTTACTAAGCTAGAAACCTTCCCTGGAGTGCACACAAAATCTCAGCCTAGTTTCATAGCTATCGGACGAATGGTATATGAATGCATACGGGACTTTGTTGAAATGCATTGCGTGTCGTCGCTCATTTGTTGAATCTACTTGTGCGCTATCTACTGTGAAATGTATTCACTAATTTTGAAACCTTCACGTAAGTGTACACAACATCTCACCCAAGTTTCATCGCTATCGGACGAATGGTATATGAACACATACGGGACTCTGTTGAAATGCTTCGCGCATCGTCGCTCATTTGTTGAATCTACGCGTGCGCTACCTATTGTAAAATGGATTTGCTAAGTCAGAAACCTTCCTTGGAGTGTACTCATCATCTCACCCAAGTTTCATCGCAATCGGACGAATGGTATATGAACGCATAGGAGACATACACACCCACAGACAAACTATCACGTTACATTGATTTTTATATATATAGATTATGTTAGAACATATACAGAGATATTGTTATAATTATTATGAATAATTATGTTAGAACATATACAGAGATATTGTTATAATTATCGTCAAACATAAACACCTATAATGGTAATTAAGACACTCGTATGGCAATTATAAAACGAGCTTTGCTCGTTTTATAAACATACTCGTGTCTTAATTATAGCCATTATAGGCTCGTTGCATAATGAACTATTTTGATAATGTTTTAATCTCTTTAGTTACACTTTCCTCAGAAAGTATTCGACAGAGAATAACTAAACTGCCCAAATATGTTGCATAGACTTTGATTTCCACAGTAGGTTAAAGATCGGATTCATTATATTGTTATTTAGCCAATTAAAACAAATTATACATGATATACCAAATGTTGGTAATTTTTTTGTAATACTAATATTTTGTAGGGTTTGATATCAGTTTATATCCAGTTATATTTCACCTATTGTGAGTATAATAACCCCATGCGTACCCATAAAAACATTCTCAGTAGTTTCTGAGAAAAGTGAACCTGAATGTTAAGAAACCTTAAGTTACGGTAAATCATCATCATTTATTGTATTAACAGGACATTAAGACCCAGGACAGACAATGAGAGCATAAAACAAAAACTAATATATAAAATAACACAGGCATTACAACAGGAGGGACTGAGACTTTTCACAAGTATCGGTTGCAGATGATCTTCCACATATCTCTGTCCCTTGCATCCTCCACAGTTGCTGTTGGTGCCATATTTTCCAGTGACATTATCGCTCGATCTTTCCATCTTGTTCTAGGGCGGCCTCTCGGGTGTCTGCCAGTTGGTGTCGAGCTGAAAACACGATTGGATATGGAATCCTCAGCTCGAATGACATCTCCCAACCATTGCAACCTCCTCCTCTCCAGAATCCGGTTGATGCTCGACTTACCAAAGCGTTGATAAAGGTCTTGGTGAGATCTTCTTTCCCACCTTTCTGTTTCTACATTATATAGTGGACTATATATTTTGCGCAAGACCTTCCTTTCAAAAACGCAGAGACGTTTCTCAAGTGTTTGAGGCGTGGCCCAGGTCTCACAGTCATATAGGACCACAGGTCACACCAAGCTCATGTAGATATGTACCTTATTCACCTGTGAAATCAAACGTGATTTGAAAAGATTGCTCAAGCTATGCAATACACGATTCGCTGTAGTTATCCTTTTCTGTACTTTCCTTGCTATCTCATTCCTGTTCGAAAAGACCGTTCCTAAATATTTGAAATCATCTACCATCTCAAAATTGTGCCCATCATTATTGATGCTATTAAGATTGTTCGGCCGACGAGACACTCTCAGATATTTTGTTTTTGAGTCGTTGACTACCAGACCCATCTTCCCTGCTTCTGTGAGAAATCTAGTAGTGTCCTCTATCACCTGAGGGCCGATAACCTAGATGTTAGGCCCCTTAAAACAACAATTATCATCATCATCATCTATCACCTGATTCACGGTTTCTCCCATAATCACGATATCACCCGCAAATGCAAGAATCGTGTCAAAGCCAATCAAATCAATTTCCCTTCGACGTCCGAATGCACGCCTCACATTCTCCAGGACATGTTGAAGAGAACTGCTGCCAGGGGGTCACCTTGTCGTAGTCCATTTCATATATTGAAGGGGGCTGATAACTGATTGGCAAATCGAAATCGACAGCTAGAGTCCGTAAAACAGGCCTATAATAACCTGATACACTTCTGTGGAATGGATATCTCTTGCATTATTTTCCGCAGTGCAGCTTGGTTAATGCTATCGTATGCTTGACGAAAATCAATAAATACAAGATGCAATTCACTATTGAAATCGTAATATTTTTCCACTAATTGCCTTAATGTGAAAATGTGATCCATGGTGGAGCGTTCAGGCGTGAATCCACACTAATAAGGACCCACAATTTCTCTAAGAAAGGGTTTCAGCCGACTCAATAACAGGGATGTTAAGATTTTATACCGTATCTCCAGTAGTGAGATACTACAGTAATTGTTTACTTGTGTATGATCAGCTCTCTTAAAGATCGGGCAAATGATAGCCATTCTCCACTCCGCTGGGATCTCCTCAATCAGCCAGATGTTCTTGATTAGGTCTTCTAAAATCTGCACCACTCTTTCACCGCCATGCGTAAGTAATTCAGCTGTTATAGGCCTACCACTACCTCCAGGAGCTCTGTCGTGTTTGAGGGATTCCAGGGCCACCCGAATTTCTGAGGTCGAAGGTTCAGTTACCTCAACATGTCCAGATGGGGCTCTAATTTCTACTGCGTCATTAACAATCTCCACATTTAGGAGCTCTTCAAAATATTTTCCAAACAGCTCTGCTTGTTCCAGCGGCAGTACAACTGTACTTATCCTTCTTCATTTGCCAGGATTAGTGGTTGCTGTCTATAGATACCTCTTGCAAAACTTGCCAAACGGAAGAAGGATCTTGATGACAAACGAAAACAAGTAGTTCCGTGAAGAACTATACAGCCTATTTGCATATATCCTACTTATGTTAATTGCCACTATCAACATACAAAATTTCAGTTTGATTGCTGTAATAGATTCGTAGATATTGAGAACCGACTAAATATTTCGGATGGTTGCCATGTTGGATTTTATATAAGTAGGTCCTAGAGTAATGTACTGTTACATGAAGATTATTGTGTACGTGTAGCATTCAAATTTTAATCGCATGATTAGGACACAAGAAGTAACAAGGAGATTTTAAATTTCGCACAGCTGCCATCTTGTGATTATGGAAACAATTGAAATGAATTAGATGCCTGTGTATTAACATTCGTATAAGGATTTACTGTACCAAGTTTCACTGCACTCGGATGGTTAAATTGCGAGAAACGTCCATGTGAATATTTATAATTCGCGTCGCCGCCATGTTGGATTTGTGTTCACCAGATTATTTAAAGTCCGATAGGTGAACTTATGTTCATAGCCCCTATGAACATTAAAAAAAACAGTTTGATTGCTATAAGAGATTCGTAGATATTCAGAGCCGTCTAAATATTTCGGATGGTCACCATGTTGGATTGTTAAATGTATAGGCCAGAGAGTCATGTACCATTAAAGGAAAATTATTGCGTAGTATACCCAACTGGGGTTGATACAGGAGCCGAACTTCGGATCTCCAAGACGTAAAGACTTTCAGTAACAAGCTAGCCATGAGGAAATAGGAAGTGATTCAGGCAATGACGCAGAGCATTGATAGCCTTATCTGAAGTCACAAGATGCAAACCGTGTATGAATCACGAGGACAGTCATGCTGTGATGAAACGATCAGAGCAGATTGGCAGGGGAACCACCGCAAAGGTTTAATATCAGCACTTTTATGACAACCCTGGATTGCCTCCCAACACCGCAAAATTGTGAAATAACCCGTTTTCGCGGAAACAACGCAAAATCACATAAATATGTTTACGTAAATCAGAATAATCCAGGGAATTATGAATTAATCAAGACTAAAATCGAATAATTTAGGCACAGGGAAAAAGCGCTTACGAAGCAGTTACGTCATTAGGCGGAGGTAAGAAGAGGTCTTGGGAAGGAGAAAATAAAAACCAACTCGCCCACACAGCTGAGGAGCTTTGTAGATTTAATTTAAAATAAATAGGCGATCGATTTTTCGGGAAACGAGATGATAATATAACGTTTGGATTAAGGGATCATAATGGTATATTTTTCAAAAACGTGCGACGTCTAGTTCAAAAGATAGCTCCGAGAAGAAGACCAAAGTAATTTATTTTTGCAAGTTCCCAATAGGCTATATAGCCGAGGTTTCAGCCAGAGAGCATGCAGTTTTTCGTCAGCCCAGGAGGGGGCATGACCACATCACATGCAGTATTCGTTAGCCCAGTGGGGCGTTAGGCTGTATCAGAAGCAGTTTCACTATCAGTACGCATAGAGGCGCTACACGCTGTATCACCAAATGCAGGAACGCTGCATCACATCAGTCGCAGTTCAGTCAAGCCCGGAGAGGCTCTGTGCAATTTCATACAGTACATAGTATACAGTACGCAGTATTATAGTCTGCCGGGACGGAAGTTCGTAATCACGTTGATAAAAACTCATCGCACTCCTGTATGGAGATGTCGCATCGAGTAACTCAGTTCGTCACCAACCTCTAAAGTGGACCGTGTTAAGTCAAATTAACAAATCGTCAGTATCCGCGGTTTCAACAAAAGTTCGTATGTGCGTAGTAATATAAATACGTCACATCATAATGTACTGTTGTTTTTAAGTGATAACTAAAGCACTTGTGCTAGATCAGATAAAATTTTACGCTACACGGAAACCGTGACAAAATAAGTTGCGCCGCGTCAAATTCTAGAACATTAGTCAGCTAGAAAACACAAGTCCAGATCAGTAGAAACGCTACGCTGGAAGTCATCGGTTTGACACTATAGACAGGTCTTCGTAAAAGTCAAGTAAAAAGACCACATTATTAAGAGTCAGATATTGGAACGGAATCAAAAAGTTCAAGTAAATGGACACGGGTTCGAGACCCAAAGCATATTCAGTGAACTTTAGCGAAGCTACAGTGTGTCCAACAGGGACGTAGCCAGAAAAACATTCTCGTAAGAGAAAGAAGAAAAATCTTGTCGCAGTATATAACAAGATGTTCAGTAAAGAACATATAGCCTACTTTCTCCTAAATGTATGAGTATAGTTATAACTCGTTGTTATTATCAAAGAGTATAATAGAACTATTCTTTGTTGAAGACCTTAGAAACGATTTACCTCTACCAAACGCCACAACCTAGATAAAAACTGCTACCATCATTGAAGAAAGAAAGATAAGAAGTATCTAAAGAATGTTATGGATCTGGAGACATAATCGACCGGACTGGCGGCGTGGCTCAGCGGTAACGTTCTCGCTTGCTGGACCGTATGTTTCAGGTTCGTATCCTGGCGCAGTCAGCTGGCATTTGAGGGTGCACAAATGCGAGGGAGCCGTGTTAGTAGATTTACTGGCACGTTAAAGATCCCCTTCGGGACAAAATTCTGGCACCCCGGCGTCTCTAAAAGCAACAGTAGTTAAAAGGGACGTAAAACCAATAACATTATTATTATTATTATTATTATTATAATTATTATTATTATTATTATTATTATTATTATTATTATTATTATTATTATTATTATTATTACATAATCGGCCTGACGCGGGCAACATCCAACTTTGAGTTGAGGCATGTCTTTACACGTCTGGCTGCGCATGACTTTCACAACCCTAATTGAATTAACAAATCTTTCCATGACCCTACAGAGACGTGTGTATACCAACTATGTGGATATTTTCGATTGCTATTTGGCTGAAATAGAAGTATTAATTAATAACCTGAACTAGCACCAACGGTAGAGTTCAGATACTATGTGAAATCGTTTTGTTCTTTACTTCAATTAACATTTTCAAATAACGCACAATAGGCTGTTACAAACCCTTTAAAATAGAAAGTAAAAATGTATCGTAGTATCATCTTGTCATTCTTCAAATTCGATGCGCATAGAATGCAAATGGTATAGTAATGAATGGAGCCCCACGTAGACTAGTCGTGATATCTAGTGGTGAAATATCTAACAATATAATCCTAACAGAGCGAGTGCATTCTAGCAGCCAGAAGAAGAAACTTTTCAATAAAATCTGGTCGGCGTGCAGTTACCTTTTTGGCAGCTAGATGTCTCGAGTAAATCTGCTGGCGAATTATGTTTTAATTAAATATATATTTTACACCATAATATGCACAATATAACGCTTAATTTTAAAACATCTGAGTCATTACAAAACAATAAACATATAAAATTTCAAGCAAAGAAAATAGCTCTGATCGGGTTTGAACCATTGGCATTTGAGCGATAGGCTAACGCTCTACCACTGAGCGAATTGTGTCAACGAATATCGTTCTATATAAAATGACTTACATAGAACTTGTTAGCAAATAGTGATTTATACTAAACGATTTCATCACTGGAGTATATTATTTATATATAAAGCATTTCATACAAAGTTTATTTATTTTATATCAGTACGCTATATTGCATGCAATACTCAAATTAGTGAAATATAAGTCAGGCACAAGATATCCGCTGCCATCTTGTCTTATTGCTAAATCAGCTCAGCTTTTTAAAATCACGTCTGCACTATAGTATTACAAAATAAACTTTTAATTTCGAACGTGCCTCTTCCTTTAGAACAGTTAAAACGATTCTCGGCTCGATAATCGGAACTGGTGGGTCCCATGATATGGATTATAAAGTTTGCATAATTCGCACGGCCGCCATCCTGAAATGGTATGGCGGACGACCTTGTAGGTTGGTCACAAGACGCATCCTATACGAAGGTATGTTGTTACCAAATTTGGTAGAGATCGGATGATTTGGTTAGTCGTTATTTGATTTTACGTTTTGAACGTTTGAGTGGCCGCCATTCAGTTTTAGTAAAGATGGCGGCGATATAAAACATGACACTGAGGTGTCCTTTGCTAGTGCTACCTTTGTACCAAATTTCGTTCAATTCGCATTCACCGTGTTCGAATTGATAGGGGGGGACAGACATTCAGAGTACACACACTCACACACACACACAGACACACACACAGACTCACACACACACACATACACACACACAGACAGACACACTTTTTTTCGCCCTGTGTTGATCTCATAAGTCTACTTTCATTTTTTGCAAAAATCGAAAGTAGGCTAAAAATGACAGATTATGGTCAAGAAGTAGGAGGGCCGCAGGTTAGATAGACCGCCACATAAGCGTAGGGCAAGTGAAAGATGCTAATCTTTATATATATAATTCTTCGGCACGTGTGTATGTGACTGAACTCCTCCTAAACGACTGAACCGATTTTGATGGAATTTGGTATGTATATTAGGGTGAGTCCATGTATGGTTTAGATTCACAATCTGACCCGGTAGGTGGAATGAACACAATTTTAGAACCACAATTTACACACAATTTTAGATCCACAATATACAGTCAAAAACAGTCGTCATGGAAACCACTAGCCTTGGCCTTCGTGAAAGCTGATGTCTTTGGTTGGTTTGTCACTGCACGTTAGAGCCACCTGGTCGCAACCTGTGCAACAACTGCCATTACATACACTCCGCCCGTGGCGAAAAGTTGTGTTTTATACCAAAGGTGGCAGTGATGTCGAATTCTACTGTTTGTCTCTGCACGTTAGAGCGTTTCAAAGTCCCGTATGCGTTCATATACCATTCATCCGATTGCCATAAAACTTGGGTGATAGGTTGAATGAGCTCCAGGGAAGGTCTTTGGCTTAGTAACTCCATTTTACAATAGATAGCGCACGAATAGATTCAACAAATGAGCGACGACGCGCGAAGCGTTTCAAAAAGGCTCCGTATGCGTTCAAATACCATTCATCCGATAGCGATGAAACTTGGGTGAGATGTTGTGTACACTCCAGGGAAGGCTTCTGGCTTAGTAAATCAATTTCACATTAGGTAGCGCACGACTAGATTCAACAAATGAGTGACGACGCGCGAAGCGTTTCAACAAAATCCCGTATAAGTTTATATTCCATTCATAGATTGAGATGAAACTTTGATGACTTGTTGTGTACACTTAAGTGATGGCTTCTAACTTAGTAATCCATTTCACAGGAGGTTGCGCACAAGTAGATTCAACAAATGAGCGGCGACGTGCGAAGCGTTTCAACTAAGTCCCGTATGCGTTCAAATACCATTCGTCCGATAGCGATGAAACTTGGCTGAGATGTTGAGTACACTTACGTGAGGGTTTCTAACTTAGTAAATCCATTACACATGAGGTTCCGCACGAGTAGATTCAACAAATGAGCGACGACGCGCGAAGCGTTTCAATAAGGTCCCGTGTGCGTTCAAATACCATTAGTCCGATTACGATGAAACTTGGGTGAGATGTTGTGTACACCCTACGGAAGGTTTCTGGCTTAATAAATCAATTTTACAATAGGCAGCACACGAGTAGATTCAACAAATGTGTGACGGCACGCGAATCATTTCAACAAACTACCGTATGCGTCCATATACCATTTTTCCGATTGCGATGAAACTTTGGTGAATTGTTGTGTACACTCCAGGAAATGTTTCTGTCTTAGTAAATCCAGTTTTTAATAAGTAGCGCAAGCGTAGATTCAACAAATGAGCGACGGCGCGCGAATCGTTTCCACAATGTCCCGTATGCGGTCATATATCATTCATCCGATTGCGATCAAACCTTGGTGAATCATTTAGTGCTTGCCAGAGAAGGTTTCAGGCTTAGTAAATCTATTTTACAATAGGTAGCGCATGAGTAGATTCAACAAATGAGTGACAGCACGCGAAGCGTTCCAACAAAATCCTGTATGCGTTCATATACTATCCATCGATTGCGATGAAACTTTGATGAGTTGTTGTGTACACTTACGTGAAGCTGTCTAAGTTAGTAAATCCATTTCACAGTTGGTAGAGCACGAGTAGATTCAACAAATGAGTGACAGCGCACGAATCATTTAAACCAAATCCCGTATGCGTTAAATGCCATTTATCCGTTTGCGATGAAACTTTTGAGAGTTGTTGTGCACGCTCCAACGAATGTTTCTAAATTAGTTCATTCAATTCACGATAGTTTAGAGACAGTTAACAGAAATTGAAAAAAACATTGTTAAGCACTTCAAGAAACAAAGTTACAACACTTTCTCTGATTGGCAGGACAACGCCTGCCGGGTCAGCTTGTCTATATATATAAAAATGAATTGCTGTTCGATAGTCTCGCTAAAACTCGAGAACGGCTGGACCGATTTGGCTAATTTTGGTCTTGAATTATTTGTGGAAGTCCAGAGAAGTTTTAAAAGGTGAATAAATATGAAAATTCTTGCGCACGAGTAGATTCAACAAATGAGTGATGGCAGGCGAATCGCTTAAACAAAGTCCCGTATGCGTTCATATACCATTCATCCGATTACTATGAAACTTTTGTTGTATTGTTGTGCACACTCCAGGAAAGGTTTCTGACTTAGTAAATCATTTTTACAATAGATAGCGCATGAATAGATTACACAAATGAGCGACGACGGCCGAAGCGTTTCAACAAAGTCCTGTATGCGTTCACATACCATTCGTCCGATAGCGATGAAACTTGGGTGAGAGGTTGTGTACACCACAGGCAAGGTTTCAGACTTAGTAAATCCATGTTATAATAGGCAGCGCACGAGTAAATTCAACAAATGATCGACGACGAGCGAAGCGTTTCAACTACGTCCCGTATGCGTTCATATACTATTCGTCCGATAGTGATGAAACTTGGGTGAGATGTTGTGTACACTTCATGGAAGGTTTCTGGCTTAGTAAATCCACTTAACAATAGGTAGCGCATGAGTAGATTCAACAAATGTGCGACGACGGGTGAAGCGTTTCAACAAAGTCCTGTATGCGTTCACATACCATTCGTCCGATAGCGATGAAACTTGGGTGAGAGGTTGTCTACACTACAGGCAAGGTGTCTGGCTTAGTAAATCCATGTTATAATAGGTAGCGCACGAGTAGATTCAACAAATCAGCGACGACGGGCGAAGCGTTTCAACAAAGTCCTGTATGCGTTCACATACCATAAGTACGATAGCGATGAAACTTGGGTGAGAGGTTGTGTACACTACTGGCAAGGTTTTTCTCTTAGTAAATCCATATTATAATAGGTATCGCACGATTAGATTCAACAAATGAGCGACGACGAGCGAAGCGTTTTAACAAAGTCCCGTATGCGTTCATATACTATTAGTCTGATAGTCTGATAGTGAGATGTTGTGTACACCTCGGGGAAGGTTTCTGGTTTAGTAAATCGACTTAACAATAGGTAGCGCACGATTAGATTCAACAAATGAGCGTCGACGGCCGAAGCGTTTTAACAAAGTCCTGTATGCATTCACATACCATTCGTCCAATAGCGATGAAACTTTCATTAGTTGTTGTGTACACGCCAGGGAAGGTTTTCACTTAGTAAATCCATTTTAAAACAGGTAGCGTACGAGTATATTCAACAAATGGGTGACGGCGCTCGAATCGTTTCAACAATATACCAATCATTTCATTGCGATGAAAATTTGGTGACATGTTGAGCACGCTCCCATGATTTTTTGAGATAGTAAATCAATTTTACAATAGTTTAGAGGTGGTTAACGGAAAAAGAAAAACAATATTGGGAATCCAAAAGCACTTCAACATACAAAGTTACAATGCCAACACTTTCTTTGATTGGCATTGCGACGCATGCCGGGTACAGCTAGTCGCTTGTAAAAAACGAAAAGGGAAGCCGAAATAGACTGTTAAAAGGACAGGGCAGAGACTAAATCCAGTGAAGAACTAGGAGCTGTTCGAGTTATCACGCGTCCAATGCAGGGTCTTGGGATCTCATCAGGGCGTCGGTCACCGATAGGAAGTGCCGAAGATCACTGAGATATGGTGGAAAAAGTGCAGTGTAAATAATTTAAGAGAAATATATTTTTAGTGTTAATACAGTGCTTTTATAGAATAATAATGTGTTTAAATATAAGTGAAGGTCGATTGGGCCTAAGTGAAATGCAGTTCACGAAAGAAAGTGCCATGGAAAAGTGTTATATATGCCGTTAGATGGGTGAACCCTTCTAAGAATGAAACAAGAGCAACACACGGGTGAGTTTTGATTTTTCATTAAAATTTGCAGCTGTTCTATGCACTGACCCAGTGAAATCAGTCGTTGACTAGGGAGTTTAACGATTGATTTACTGGGTAATTGAATGCACTAAGATAATTGAAATGTTGGGATCATAATAATGAATAACTGCGAGAATGACCTCGCAGAAATAAATATACAAATGGGATCAGTAAATATAAAGTAATGGAAACCCAAGAAATGAAATAATAAGTAATAAATGATTTGGAGGAAGGAATCGAAATAATAACCTAAATGGCTTAGAATTTTTGCCACAGTAAAATCAGGTTATGAAATAAATACGCACCATAATGAAATCGTTAAATGTCGATGTGATAAGGAAAAATAAAATAGTTTGATTTTATAGCATATAATTATATGGCAAATAAATAAAAGTTGTAATAAAAATAATTGAAAATCTGAGATGGTAATAATAAAAATAACTATTTTCGAGTTGTTATATTCTAAAAATAAAGTAGTGGTAAAAATCGTAATAATGAACTCAAGTAATAAAAACGGAACGAAATAAATAATATCTTGACGTATTGTCGTCAAAATGATAAATCTATAAATCTCTAAAGTAATTGGTGAATAAAACACCCAAGGGAAAAATGTATTATTTCAGGCTATCAAGCCAAAGTTGTGAAAATAAAATAATTGGAAGACCGAGGTCTTACCGCTATAAATGAAAGATTATACAAGAGATTAAATAAACTGCGAATATCCAAGCAAGAAATCGTGTTGCCGAAAAGGCCTAATAATAAAATAAATGTAGCTTCAAGCTAATAAATATGCGTTAATCAGGATATATTTATTCGGGAGAAGGAGAGTATCGTCGAAATATTGTGGATGAATGATTCCCATTAATGTATTGTTGTTGTATGAAAACGTCGTGTTATATTGTGTAGGTGAAATTCCCACTAAAGTATTGCCATATTGAAGCGTCGTAAATGATAGTTACATGTGATCCCGCCAAATTGGATAGTGTTCCTGGCCTGGCATTGTTATAATAAAAATATTGTGGGCAAAAATCGTCGAAATAAAGCATCGTAAATGATAGTTACATGTGAGTCCCGCCTAATTGGATAGTGTTCCTGGCCTGGCATTGTTATAATAAAAATATTGTGGGCAAAAATCGTCGAAATAAAGCGTCGTATTTGAAATATCCAAGTGCATCCGATAAGGCATTGTTATAAATATAGTGTTGTGATAAGATGTCATACAAGTTGTTATTAAGGTTGGTGTAATCAACTATTATACATCCTCTCCGAAATAAGTAACAAATATCCTGAAGACACGAAAAGTTAATGATAATAATAATAATATTAAAATCAGGAACAAATAGCCGCTTTAGAAGTAAATGTAAGTCTTGGGATTCATATGGTTAAATAGTAAATAACATTGTAAAGTATGGCGGTCGGCGAGACGTCATAAATCAAGTGAAGTGTCACAGGAAGAGGAGGCAGCTGTTAGAGCCTAACCTACCGTAGCGAGGGAGTGATTGATTGATTGATTTATTTATTTTCACTGCTACCCTTAGAGCTTAAGAGCTCCTTTACAGTAGCGCCCTACATAAAATTAGGTTAGGGCTTATAAAAATAAAACATTTCACCTACATTACAATATAAATAATCATAGTCTAACAATTATAGTAACAAAAAGATAGTAACAATACAATAATAGTAATATTACTAATGATAATGGAAAAATTATATACAAAAGAGTGAGAGTGCATACAGACTATCAGCCCGAAAAACAAACACCATATACTGTACAAGAAGAGCGATTGAAGTAGACAGGTTGTCAGCTATTGTCCTTGTGTTATAATTGAACTTTAAAAAAGTATTTTAACATAATACAGTAATCAAATGTGAGAGGTATACTGCTCCAAGAAGCGGGATGAAAGATGTCTTTTGAAAGCTGCAGTGCTTGCAATGTTGACGAACTTATATAAATCGAAGGTGTTGAAGAGGCGTGAGGCGGTGCAAAAAAAGATTTATTGAACTTCATGGTTCGGTGTATAGGAATCTGGAGTGTTAATTTTGTGTATCTATCTTCTCGATTATGAACAGAATGCATTGGTCAAGTAGGCTCTAGCAAAGACTAGTAATAAAGAGGCCACTATATGAAAGTTTTTATTAAAAGGTGCAAGCTCAAAATAACCTATAAAATCATAATGCTGGGATTGAGACCATTCTCCAGAATATAAGTTTGACGCGTTTATATAGATTCTGACGGTTTTTGTCAAATACTTCTATTGTTGATAAAAGGATTCCTTCCTCAAAAAGAATGAAATAACGGGTTATGAAACAATGTAGTTTTAATATGAATAAAGATCCCACTATGATAAATAACACAGTGCATGGTAAAATGCTGAGGAAAAATCACCTGATGCATGGAAAGTAACTGGTGGAATAAGGGTTCGATCCACAGACTTAAAATCTATGGCTTTTTGGAGAAATATTATTAAGGTCCAAGGGAATTAATATACGATAAATAAATAATGTTTATATAAACATAAAAGAAACCCTGAAGGGCAAATGAAATGAATGTAAATGTCCAAAGCTTTGGAGAGATTATATGACTTAAATGATGAGCGCGCTCGACGCCTGAGTGAAATATACTAAAAATGGTAATAATTTAATATAAGCAAGACAAAGTAGTTACAAAGTTCGTGGAATAATGAAGTGACATTATAGTGAATTTTGATGAAATTTAAAATAGTGATTTCTAGTTTTTGAGTGACACTTGAAGAGACTATGCCAAGTGATTTGATTTTTGATATGTTTTGAGTGAATCTATTTTTCTTCCATGAAATAATGTAAAATTGTAATGTTGAGTTTTTCATCTAATCCTTGTGAACCTTGAGTATTCCATATCGGATGTTAAGTCAGTGGTGGAGGGAACGTTACACGCCCCGATACCGCAGTAGCAAAAGCCGATTGCTGACTGAGCACCCTCCGTATAAACGGGCACAGTAGGTTCATTATTCAAACTTTCACTTCGATAGCATGATGTGCTGAAGACCGTATGAAATGGCTGCAACGACAAGGCTTTTAGCCTTTAGAAGCTGATGATGATGAGCATGATTACGACACAAGAAATAAAACTTAATTTTAAAATTCGTACAGCCGCCATCTTGAGGTTATGTAAACCATTGAACTAAATTAGATACCAGTTCATTACAATGTGTATAAAAATTTCCTGTACCAGATTTCATTGCGTTTGGAACTTCAAGTCGCAAGAAAGTTCTATTAAAATTTTCAAATTCGCTTGGCCGCCATGTTCGTTTTGTAGTTAACCGGTTTATTGAAAGTCTTATAGATGAACTTCCAGTAATGCCGTTTATCTCCGTACAAAATTTCAGGGTGATACTGCCAATAGTTTCAGAGATAAAGAATGCCGGTGAAATATTTCGCACTTCCGCCATCTTGTGGTTATTTAAACAATTGAACGAAGTTAGATGTCGGTGCATTACAATGTGTATAAACATATACTGTACCATGTTTTATTGCGTTTGGTTGGTTAAATCGCGAGAAACGTCTATTTAAAAGTCGAAAATTCACGTGGCCGCCATGTTGGTTTTGTAGTTACCAGTTTTTCAAAAGTCACATAAGTGAACTTCTAGTAGTTCCTTTTATCACCGTAAAAATGTCCAGTGTGATATCGGGAATAGTTTCGGAGATATTGAATGCTGGTGAAATATTTCGCACAGCCGCCATGTTGGATTGGTGAGACGTAACGAAATTTGAAGGGCACGGTTGGGGTCGTCTGGAATAGTGCTATGACCTTACCGAATTTCATTGAAATCGCTCCAGCCGTTTAGAAGTTTTCAGGGGACACACACACACACACCTCACACACACACGCACACACACACGGACAAAAGGTGATCTCATAAGCCTAATTTTTTTTTTTTTTTTTTCAAAAATGAAAATAGGCTAAAAGAGATTTGATTTTCTGACACATACCAGCCTGTCAGTTGAGCACCATAATCAAATGCCCAGATAGAGGCATTTAGAGGTCCGGAAGGTGCAAATATCATATGTCAGCATTTACAGTGTAATAGACCTTCCCAACACACGAACTTGTCATCCCCCAACTCTACAAGTGTCCTTAAACAGGAGTTTCTCATATGTAAATCTGTACTTGGTATCAATATATTTCTTCTTTGTGGAAAACTTTCCATGTCTGTGTTATCTCTTTTTTTATATCCTCTGTGCTTCGTTCGTCACTGCTTATTTAGCTTCTCAAGTAACTGAATTATCTTACTTTGTTTGGGTTTTCAACAGCCAATTCGATGTCATTGGGGGTTTCTGAATGTTTTCGGCTGCATTCCATTGATTTGGTTTTAATATTATTGACTTTGTTCATGAATTCTTTCCGCAAGACTGAGTTCACACCACTTAGAAACTCATCCAAATCTTCTGTTGACTCCTCTAACATGACAAATCTCAGAGTTTTAATCATTTCACGTTGGGCCTTTACTCTTCCTTTACATGTAGGCTATCAAACCGAAGGCACATAAGGAGATTGGAAAGATACCATCAGCGTTGCATCAGGAGAATTCTCGGAGTTTAGTGGCAAAACCGACGCACCAACATCAGTGTCCTGGAGGAAGCGAATACTACCAGCATAAAGGCTATGATATTAAAGCATCAGTTTCGATGGGCAGGACATGTTGTTCGCATGCCTGAACGACGTCTCCAAAAACAAACCATGTACTGCCAGTTGCAGATTGGACAGAGAAAGCAAGGAGGGCAACGGAAACGCTTCAAAGACGTACTAAAATACAATTTAACCAAATGTCAAATCGACACAGATAAATGGGAGATTACGGCATCAAATCGTCAGGTATGGCTTCGCATCGTCCACCAAGGTCCACTATGTTTCGAACAATATTTGCGAAGCCGTGAGACTGAGAAGTGCAATGCGAGGAAAGAGCGTGAGGATCAACCCTCAAGAGCCAGTGGCTGCTCCGAACAACGTGTGACACTACTGTGGGAGAGTTTGTGTTTCCAGGATTGGGCTTGTAGTCATCTAAGAACTCACCTTTATAAGACAATCTCACTCGAAAGCGAGTGATAACCTATTATTATTACATGTATCCTTAGTTCAGCCAAAATCCCTGAGAGATGGGCCTTATTTGGGGCTTGTCATTATGAAATATTATAAGGTGTAATCAAAAAGTTTCCGTTTGACGGCCATATAGTCCACAATCGCCGTGAGCATTGAGGCACTCGTCCCACCGACGCACCAGGTTGAACATCCCCGTGTTGTAAAACACCGTGTTCTGCTGCGTGAAGAAGTCTCTAACCACTGGCTGCACATCCTCATCCAACTGGCATCGTCGACCCTAGAGGAATTTTTAGGGGACTTAAGGCGCGATAATCGCATGGGGGAGAGATCGGGACTATAGGGCGGATGCTCAAGTGTCTCCTACTTAAGTTGGCGTTCCCTCTGCGTTACGAATTTTGAGGTATGGGGCCGTGCGTTATCATGAAGCAGCAGAAACCCTTGTCGCAATTTTCCCGGATATTTCACCTTAATTGTACGCCGTTATTTCTCCAGTATTGTAAAGTACCGTTCCCCACCGATTTTTTTTTTTTTTTTTTTTTTTTTTTTAGGAATGCGGAAAATCTGGTCTGAGACGCTTGTAGGAGTTTGCACTCCACACATGGGTGTCGGATTCTTACCCACTAAAAGCCACATAAGTTACCCTTCTCCCACGACGTGTGTCTCCGCCCCGAAACCGCTCTCGCATTACTTCAGGGCGGCATCGTGCGTAAAGCCTCTTATGATTCTTCTTCTTCCTTCAGTTCTTCTTAACAGAAATATATCGCTCACTAGCAACCCGACCCGTCTTCGCCCGGGAACAGTTATGAATGCATTACGTGATAAGCGCTTTTTTTTTTTCAATGTCAATGAACAACGACCAATATCCGTTTTACGTCTCGGCATGATGGGTTAAAATTACTGAATGGACTATTAATTATATTATCATGGAGACGAATGTGCAAAAAATTCTTGTCAGACGTAATTTAAGAATGGCGAGGTGCATGAAAGACAAATCCCCCTTCCGTCCGATCTTAACTTGACTGTGAATTTTGCGGAACGAAACGTTCACAGGCGAAATGAAGAAAAGCCGAGTTGCACTTCCAGAGAAACTCCAAACACAACCACTCTTCACTGAAGTGTTTAACTCAACACGACTCGACAGTTTGCTGCTGGCTGTATCTAGGGCAATAAGCTCGACCGCTAGCTAAGCTGTAACTGGGGTGATAGACTCGCCCATAGCTTGCTCGTAAACTGTCGCCTCAGGAACTGAATGGAGATTGTTGGAAGAAATGAAAACGTAAAAACATTTATAGTAGGCGATGTATTGAAGATAGAGATATGCTCTCCCGGGCTTTTTTGTAGAACTTTTCATGCTGAACAATTTTTACACTCATTGCATGTATATATTTTTAACGGTTTGCCCAGCGTATGCTTAAGAAGCGTACCGACGCTAGTTTTTTTTTCGACCTTTTCACTGAAACGGTTAGTGTTTGATTTTCTTCGGTCATAAGTAAATTGTTTTCTACAGAAACCTCCCTCGAGATATCCTTTACAGAATGGTGAAAACCGCATCAAAATCCATTCAGTGGGTCTCGAGATTACCCGTGACATCCAAGAATCGGGGACTTTGTTTTATACTAAGTAGAGATTATACGTCAATCAGTAAAATTGAATATAATATAATCCCCCTTCCGTCCAATCTTAAATTGACTGTGAATTTTTCGTTCCGAAAAGTTCACAGGCGAAATGAGAGTTGCACTTCCAGGGAAAGGCGAGGTGAATGAAACTCAAATCCCCCTTCCATCCAATCTTAACTTGACTGTGTTTGACAGGCGAAATGAAGAAAACCCGAGTTGCACTTCCAGGGAAACTCCAAACACAACCACCCTTCTCAGAAATCTTAACTCAACACGACTCAACGGTTTGCTGCTGGCTGTATCTGGGGCAATAGGTTCGCCCGCTAGCTAGGCTGTAACAGGGATGATAGACTCGCCCTTAGCTAGCTCGTAAACTGTCGCCTCAGTAGTTGAATGGACACGGTTGGAAGAAATTAAAACGTAAGAACACTTATAGTGGGCGATGTATTGAAGATAGACATATGCTCTCACGGATTTTTTGTAGAACTTTTCATGCTGAACAATTCTTACTCTCATAGTATTTAGATATGTTCAACGGTTTGTCCAGCGTAAGCTTACAAACCGCTCGGACGCCAGGTTTTTTTTTTTGACTTTTCTACTGAAATCGTTACTGCTCGGCTTCCTTTGATCATAAATAAATTATTTTCTACAGAAATCATCCTCGAGATAACCTTTATAGAATGTTGAAAACCGCATTAAAATCCATCCAGTGGTTTTTGAGTTTACCCGTAACATCCAAGAATCGGGGACTTTGTTTTATACTAAGTAGAGATTAGATCGCTGATATGGTGTAGATTTGGGAAAAAGGACCTAAATGCAGCGAATAGAGTGGTCTGTCCGAAATTTAACATAGCCTAAACTATTCCTTTTGAATCAGGCTATCATATACAAAAGGAATTTTTCGAATCCGACTGGTAGTTCCAGAGATTAGTGCGTTTAAACACATAAACAAGCACACAAACTCTTCAGCTTTATTATATTATATTAGTATAGATTGGCATCTAAGTCGCTTCTTTGGCGCAATGTACAGGATTATCGAAAAATAATGCCAACATCTCAAAACATGATAGCACCGAAACCCCTAATTCTTTCACTGAACGCCAGCTGGTTAAAGTAACTTTTGTTTTGGAGGGGACGTGACCTTGCTATGCGCAAACTAGATGCGTAGTAGCCAAAGTCGACCGGGGGTGCGCGCGCCAATGACTGCACCGCCCGACAAACTGCACCTGATTACAAAGCTGTCATTCGATGGTTTAATCAGTTTAAGGAAACAGGAACTGTAGAGAAAAAATCTAGGCCAGGCCGACCACCAACATCAGCATTGAACGCACGCTCTCCCAATGGCTGGATTGGTACGTTCAATCATTTCAGGAGTAACTGCCAAGATGGTGGCAGAAATTAGCTCGCGCAGTTGCTCCAAGTCCCGAATTCTTTCTGCATGCACAATGTTTTTAATGTACCAACAGAAAAAAAATCCAAAAGGGGTGAGGTCAGGACTTTATTGGCGCGTGAGCCCCTAGCACACCTTGGCTACTGCGCATCTAGTGTGCGCATAGCAAGGTCACGTCCCCTCCAAAACAAAACTTACTTTAACTAGCTGGCGTTCAGTGAAAGATTTACACGTTTAACATAAAGGGTTTCGGTGCTATCATCTTTTTAAATGTTGGCATTATTTATCAAAGACCCTGTACTTTCCACATAGCTGGTCCCAGGATTCTTGATTTTTAGCCTATTTTCAATTTTGAAAAAAATTGGCTTATGAGATCACCTTTTGTCCGTGTGTGTGTGTGAGTGAGGTGTGTGTGTGTGTCCCTAATAAAATCTAAACGGCTGGAGCGATTTCAATGAAACTCGGTAAATTCATAGCACTATTCAGGGCGACCCCGACCGTGCCCTTAAAATTATGTTACGTCTCACCAATACAACATGGCGGCTGTGCGAAATATTTCACCAGCATTCAATATATCCGAAACTATTACCGATATCACCCTGGAATTTATTACGATGATAAAGGAAACTACTAGAAGTTAACCTATGTGACTTTTGAAAAACTGGTAACTACAAAACCAACATGGCGGCCACGCGAATTTGCGACATTTAAATAGACGTTTCTCGCGATTTAACCAACCAAACGCAATAAAACTTGGTAGAGTATATGTTTATACATATTGTAATGCACCGACATCTACCTTCGTTCAATTGTTTATATAAGTACAACATGGCGGATGTGGGAAATATTTCACCGGCATTCTATATCTCTGAAACTATTAGCGGTATCATCCTGAAATTTTGTACGGAGATAAAGGGCACTACTGGAAGTTCATCTATAAGACTTTCAAAAACCGGTTAACTACAAAACGAACATGGCGGCCAAGCGAATTTGGAAATTTTAAATACACCTTTCTCGCGATTTAATGTTCCAAGCGCAATGAAATCTGGTACAGGAAATGTTTATACACATTGTAATGCACTGATATGTAAATTAGTTCAATTGTTTACATAACCTCATGATGGCGGCAGTGTGAATTTTAAAATTAAGTTTTTATTTCTTGTGTCGTAATCATGCGATCGAAGTGAAAGATTGAATAATGAACCTACGCAATAATTTTCCTTTAATGGTACATGACTCTATGGCCTATACATTTAACAATCCAACATGGCGACCATCCGAAATATTTAGACGGCTCTGAATATCTACGAATCTATTATAGCAATCAAACTGAATTTTTATGTTCATAGGGGCTATGAACTTAAGTTCACCTATAGGACTTTAAATGACCTGGTGATCACAAATCCAACATGGCGGCGATGCGAAGTATAAATATTCACATGGACGTTTCTCGCAATTTATCCATCCGAGTGCAGTGAAACTTGGTACAGTAAATCCTTATACGAATGTTAATCCACTGGCATCTAATTTATTTCAATTGTTTCCATAACCACAAGATGGCAGCTCTGCGAAATTTTAAAATCTCCTTGTTACTTCTTGTGTCCTAATCATGCGATTGAAGTTTGAATGCTACACGTACACAATAATCTTCATGTAGCAGTACGTAACTCTAGGGCCTACATATATAAAATCCAACATGGCGACCATCTGAAATATTTAGTCGGTTCTCAATATCTACGAATCTATTACAGCAATCAAACTGAAATGTAGTATGTTGATAGTGGCAGTTAACATAAGTAGGATATATGAAAATAGGCTGTATAGTTCTTCACGGAACTACTTGTTCAGCATTACATGGGCGATGTTGTCTGGAGTCAGTTCACCCTGCTCAGCTTCTAAGCATCCTCTTTGTGGCAGCCAATGGACACAAACAAAGAAAGTGTGGAGTGCGTCATCGATGGCATTGCAGTAACTGCACACCGGACTACTAGCTCGCTCTATTCCAGTGGTTCTTAACCGGTGGTCCGCGGACCACAGGGGGTCACGAGTGCCTCGGGAGTGGTCCGCGGGAGAGATGGGTCCACCAGCACGTATAAAAAAGTGGTCAATAAATGGGGATTTAGAAAACGATGTGCGTTGAACGAGAATCGTCCGAATGTATTCGCAGCGATGACTAACAGGTTTTGAAGTGAAATATCTATCAATCTGTATCTATCGTATGGCTTTTAGTACCGGGAGGGTCCGAGGGCATGTTCGGCTCGCCTGAGTCTGTAGCTGCTTCCAGCGGACACCCTTAGGGTGAACTACAAGTTCCATTCAATTTCAAGTAGTTCCAACTTTCGCTACCAGATATCAATGATTCCTAATGGTGAACGTTGGAACTTTGATAGAGCGTTCCGACGAAATCTAACCTAACAATTTAGCTTCACACAAGTTTAGTCTGTGGAAGGATCTTTTACATGCCATGAATCTATGGCTTGCGACCGCCAGCTTAACTTTCCCTCCGAAGGAAGGCATACTGAAGGATATGTTTAACCCTCTTTAAAAAATCCGAGCAAATCAGCCGGGCGGCACAGCAGTTCCGCATTCTACCAACTACGCCACCGAAGCCGCTAATATCTTTATAAAAATAAGTCTTATTGGGGAAGGATTACAACTGATAAGGTGTATTGGGGAGAGGGGCAGGGGGCGGGGGCGGCGGGAGGGGGGGAGGAGTGGACCGTACATGATTCAATTTCACACTGAGTGGTCCGCAAACTTCTACGGGTTCAGAACCACTGCTCTATTCTGTGGAGGAATTTCTGGAAGTATCCGTGACCTGTCAGGAACTGTGTAAGGTAATAGTTCACTTCACCATGATTCCGGTCGATCAAATCAGCTAGGCATGGTATCAGTCTCTTCGTCCATTTCCCTCGGGAATCATCTTCCCCAGGGATGGAGACAACAAGTTCCTTGAAAGCAATAAGCAATGTACCCCGATAATCAAGGAACAGGGTGAGGATCACCTCTCCAGCGGATGGTTGGCTTTTGAACTTCTTGGGACGAGGGGACGAGGGATGACATCACTGTATCGTCCACGTTTTCGATTCGGGTTCCCAGTGGAGGCACCAGCTTTCGTCACCTGAAACAATACGCTCCATGGACGTGTTTCCTTGAACATTGAAACGCACACGATTCTGCTGGCATCCGGTGTGCTTTTTATTCGGCATTCAACGCCCGGAGTATCAACTGGTTCCACGCTGTCAAGTCTTAGCCGCCTCAGACTACATCCAATGGCACAGTAATGTCACCAAAACCATTCATAGCATACTTTGTCAGAAACATCAATTGGCAGGTTGAAAGAAAATCCACAACCTGCTTCCAGTCTCCGACCGGGTTAGGAATGGAATGAATGAAGCCCCCATCTAGCGGCGAGGATATGAAGTGTGCCGGCTGCCGAGGCCTGACGCACTCCTCTGGGGCAATGATTAAATGAATGACAGATGAAATGAAATGATAGTGGAGAGTGTTGCTGGAATGAAATGTTGACAGGGAAAACCGGAGTACCCGGAGAAAAACCTGTCTGCTTCCGTTTTGTCCAGCACAGATCTCACATGGAGTGACCGGGATTTGAACCACGGACTCAGCGGTGAGAGGCCGGCGTGCTGCCGCCTAAGCCACGGAGGCTTCCAATTGACAGGTTCAATGACATCATATCATTCGGTGCGTGAGTGGATAGCGTGTCGGTCTACTAACCCCAAGATTGCAGATTCGCTCCTGGCCGTGGTAAGTGTTTTTTTTTTAAGGCGGCAAAAATACGACACGCATGTCATACGATGTTGGCATGTCAAAGAACCCATTTGAATTCAGTAGGCCGTGTTCATAAAGGTAAAATTAATCTCGGGACTTTCCGCCAACACAAAGGTCCTCATTTCTCTACTAGAATGCGCTATAGTGTTCAAGGGCCTTAGATATCTAATCTCCTTGACTTTCATAGTGATTCAAGGAACAACGAAAATCGACATGCAAGCTACCCTCTGGTTGCAAATTACAAAGCTTGCACCCGGCACCGAGGCCATACGATATACCATAAGTATGTTTTGATAACTTTCTCTATGTCTTTGTTTGGTTGTTTGTATGTCTAGGTTTTTTGTTGGTGTTAGTTTGCCCACTAGTTTGTTTGATTGTTTGTGTTTGCTTGTTGATTTTTCAGTTAGTGCTTGTCTTTTTCGGTGCTTTTTTGTGTTTGATTGCCGGTTTTTTTTTTTTGTTTGGCTGTGTTTGTTTTTGTTTGCCTATGTTTGTGATTATTTGTGTTTGCCGTGTTAGGTTTTTGTCAATTTATTTGTTTGACTATGTTTATTTTGATTGTCTCTCTGTTGGTGTGTATTTTGACATTTGTGTGTTTGTTTGTATTCCAATTTATTTTGTTTTGTTTTTGTTACTATATTGTTCATACACAATATAGCTTTGGGGCTTAGGTCAACTGACACTTTAAAAACCGACGTTTTAAGACAACTACTTGTCCCTGTATCAAGGTTTTTCCAAAAAAGGAAGAAAGGACGAAAGAATGAGTAAACAATGGCATATAGCCTCTATAGATGGTATAGGATAGGAAGCCATGACGAAACAAATAGTTACTCCACGACCTCCTGAGACCAAGAAGATGTTGGTAATGAAACTATAGAGGGAAGCCATGATTTATTCAAGGGATAACCATCACCTCTGTTAAAGTTGTGTAGTTGTTACTTTGCTCTCGTTCTCGGCTCATGTTTGGAGAGATACTATCTAAGAGGGACTTGGTTGAACTTACTCTCTTTACGACGGAACGTTCGTTCATGACCCTGCGGTGCCCAGCTCAACTTCTTGAGTCCTGGCACGGTAGTTTCGCAAAGAGCACAGATTTATACTACTCTCTTCCACCGCCAGTTTAGTACCCTTCTGAAGAAGATTGCTGCCATGCCTGGAGTCTCCTGTACTCAGGTAAGTGCGAACCTAGTTCATCAATTCATTTTGATCGGCGAACGAAATAAGTAAAGAACCACACAACTTTAATAGAGGTGATGGTTATCCCTTAAGTAAAACATGGCTGCCCTCTATAGTTTCATTACCAACATCCTCTTGGTCTCAGGAGGTCATGGAGTAACTATTTGTTTCGACATGGCTTCCTATCTTATATAATCAAATGTTCTCGAAAGAGAATCAAATGAGTATTGTCCGTTGAGCCATTATAATTAACACAAAAAGTGATAAAACTGTCCAGCATAACTCAACACATTGCCAGCGTTTCGCCCCAGCGTGCCAATTGGGCTCTTCAGTTGGTAAAGGCACACCTACCAAGACGCGTAGCAGGTACACACTGAGAAGACCATGCAAGACGCCTCGCCACATGTGTGGCCACGTCACGAGCATGCCAGTGCACCACGGGAGTCAAAAACTCCACTTCCAAAAACAATAAACCTTGCTCTGGCATTGAATATATTCAAATGTTCTCGAAAGAGAATCAAATGAGTATTGTCCGTTGATCCATTATAATTAACACAAGAAGTGATAAAAATGTCCAGCATAACTCAACACATTGCCAGCGTTTCGCCCCAGCGTGCCAATTGGACTCTTCAATTGGGAAAGGCACACCTACCAAGACGCGTAGCAGGTACACACTGAGAAGGCAATGCAAGACGCCTCGCCACAAATGCGGCCACGTCATGAGCATGCCAGTGCACCACGGGAGTGATAAAAATGTCCAGCATAACTCATTTGATTATCGAGAACATTTGATTATATTAAATGCCAAAGCAAATATTATTGTTTTTGGAAGTGGAGATTTTGACTCCCGTGGTGCACTGGCATGCTCATGACGTGGCCGCATTTGTGGCGAGGCGTCTTGCATTGCCTTCTCAGTGTGTACCGGCTACGCGTCTTGGTAGGTGTGCCTTTCCAAACTGAAGAGCCCAATTGGCACGCTGGGGCGAAACGCTGGCAATGTGTTGAATTATGCTGGATATTTTTATCACTTTTTGTGTTAATTCCTATCTTATACCATTTATCTATGGAGGCTATGCCACTGTTTACTCATTCCTTCTTCCTTTCTTTCTTTCTTTCTTTCTTTCTTGACAACCCTTGATAAAGGGGCAAGTAGTTCTCACGAAACGTCGGTTTTTCAAGTGTCACTCGACCGATTAGTCCCAAAGCTATATCATGTATGCTATTGGTCGAGATAGTTTGAAGCAACATTATACAGGGTGTAACAAAAACGTACGGCACAAAATCCAGGACACATTCCTCACACGTAGACGAAGAAATTATGTTATAAGAACATGGGTCCGGAAACGCTTTGTTTCCTTGTTTCATTGTTTCCAACTCACTTATCATTGGAAATACACAAGAACAGAACGTACCAGCATACCACATGCAACTCTTTCGCACAGGAGATGTCAATATGCCCTACGTGCGCATTGAAACATGCATCAACCCACCGTCGCACAGTGGGTCAAAATCGAAATCTAGGGGGACAAAATTATTTTTACGTTTTAATCAAGAATTTAGAGTGAATGAAACGTATATAATTTGTTTACTTCATAATAACCATCAGTTAAGACCTTTTTTAAGCTACGTCTACACATGCAAGAAATTGTCTATGACTAGGAGTTGGATAGAGCATTCAGTTATCTCTTCAGAAATTTTCCACCCCTAATTTACTTTTAACAAAGTAAAAGTAAAGTTCCACTTTTGACATAATCGTTGAACCTAGTGCTTCGAACAGTTGTAAACGTGTGAGAACTGGTTGCGCGGCATCTTCTAAAACGTAAAATAACTAAGTAAGTTGCAAAAAGATGCAAAAAATCTTATAACAGGCGTAACCTACAAGACTTTATCTACATTTTAACATTAAGTAGAAAGTGACGCAGAGTGACGCGACATACTAAAAATCTAAGTGAAAATATAATTTTAAAAATAATAGTTAAATATTATATAATTCATATATAGTTAAAATTACGTAACAATTACGCCCATAAATAACTGAAACGCGTTACAAAAATCATACCTTCAGCTACATGTTCCATCTTAAAGCATCACACTAACCACAAAGACAAGCAAACCACAGCCACTTACGTTCACCCTCCAATTCAGACTGATCGACCAGTGGTGACAGATTTACACTAAGATGCCTGTATATCCCAGAATAGTGAGCGGCAATTATATGACAATGCTGTAGAAGTAATAAATTTTGATTTTGAATTATGAAAATAAATAATTTTGTCCTCCTAGATTTCGATTTTGACCCACTGTGCGTCGGTCGTAGTGAATCTCCGATACGCTGATGTATCCCTGGAGTACTGCGTATGGTTTCCGAGTCTTCCATAATAGGGGCACGGAGTCTCTTAACATCTTGTACTGGGGTTTGATACACAAGAAGTTTCAAATGCCCTCACAAATAAAAGTCCAGTGGGCTTAGGTCCGGAGAGCGTGGAGGCCAGGCAATTGGTCCACCTCTACCTATCCATTTGTCACCAAATCTGTTATTTAGAAGCCGACGGACATTAACACTAAAATGAGGAGGTGCTCCATCGTGCATGAAGTACATGTTTCGTCGCACAGCTAAAGGCACATCTGCTAAGTCGCATGACAACAGGGCCATGTAAAACAAAACATTGGTGGGTGCACCTACGATAATGACAACGTAACCAGACGTAACCAAGAGTGCATGTTCCCCACGATTCTATAACGCTCTGTTCTTGTGTGATTCCCATGCTTAATGAGTTGGAGACTATGTGGTGTAACTTAGAAACAAAGCGTTTCCGGACCCATGTTCATGTAACTTAATTTCTTCGTCTACCTGTGAGGAATGTGTCCAGTATTTTGTGCCGTACATTTTTAGCCTACTTCACACATTTTGCAAAAATGAGGAAAAAGTAGAATTATGAGATCGGGCAAATGTGTGTCTGTCTGTCTGTCCACCTATATGTCTGTCTGTCCTTCTGTCTGTCCTTCTGTCTGTCTGTCTGTGTGTGTGTGTGTCCCTATCAACTCCTAAACCGCTCCAGCAATTGAAACAAAATTTGGTAGGAGTAAAGATCTATACCTGAATATCTCACGGCCATATTTGAAAATGATGTCAGTGCTACCAACTGCTGAAAAATCGCAATTGAAATTTAAGTTCTATGTCTGATATCTTGGAAGGTATGAATGGGAGCTATTTCAAAATTGGCACACGTGTAGATAATAATAATGCAGTTTAATTTCCAGGAGGCCATATATGGCAGTGTTGCCAAAATGATTATAAACCTGCTGATAGGTCCAAATTTTAAATGCATATAACTTCTACACTATCAAATGGATTTCAACCAAATTTCGTATGTGCTATGTGTACATAAACAGATATAACTCAGTGTATTCTTAAGAGCCACCAGGGCTGCCAACTGTTAATAAATGCTCTCATGTTTTTAAAATCCAAATACCCATATATCAGAAAGTATGCAAGCCGACAGTTTGAAACTATGCACACGTATAGTACCTGACATTCTATATTAATTTGGAGTAATTTATATACGTCAGTGCTACCAACATGATTCTAAGCCTGCTGAGAGGTCCAAATTTAAATGCATGCAACTTCTATACTATCATTTGGATTACAACCAAATTTCGTGTGTGCTATGTGTACCATAACAGATATGACTATGCCGATTCTTAAGAGTAACCAGAGCTGCCAAATGTTAATAAATACTGTCGCTATTTTTGTTACCCTAATATCAATATATCAGAAAGTACGCAAGCCAATAGCTCTAAACTTTGCACACGGCATTCTAGATTAATTTCGAGTAACTAATATAGGCCTACGCCAGTGCTGCCAACATGATTCTAAGCCTTCTGATAGGTCCAATTTTAAAATGCATGTAACTTCTATACTAACTGATGGATTTCATTCAAAATTGACACAACAATAGATCATATTATTTCAGATTATTTCCGACCAATACATGTATGTCATTGTTGCCAACATGATTTTACACGCGCTGTTATATCCAATGTTTAACTGCATGTAACGTCCATGCTATCCACGAGACTTCAACCGAATTTTGTATTCTGCACCTTAAGAGATGGAACTAAGAATATATTCAGTCACCAGGGCTGCTACATTATGCCAGGTATACAGTATTTCGAACTAATTAGAAATTTCGATATTACCAACTTAATTTCGTCATTATTCTAGATAGATCCATATAGATTAATCATTGGCATGAATCTTAAATTTTAAGAAAAGTAGTCTCTTTAGTTCGTCACGGAACTTCTTGTTGTTACACTCTGTATTGTTCATGTTTATTTGAGTGTTTACAATTTGTGTACTTGTTTTCTTTTGTTTGCTATTTGGCTTGTTCACTTGCTTCTTTGCTTGTTTAGAGCAATTCTGTTAATACGTCATTGTGGTGTGCATTCTGGACTACAAGACTCACAAACAAGAAAACCTTTAGTAAATCCGACAATGTTAGCCCACCCATGGCGATAGGTTTAGCCAGAGTATTTCAGTTCCGTTGATTAACATTGTTTGTGCATACCAATTTACTGGGAACAATTGAGAAACTGTTGACAGCAGTCGTCCTTGACTGGCACATACAATTACAGCGCGCTTGCTTACCTTTTACCTAATGTCACTGCCACAGTTCCCGGAAGCGAGCAGCCCTATGAATATTTACTCTACGTTTGTCGGCCCGTGTGTGTGATTTGCCTTGCCGTGTAACAAGTCAATCTCTAACTAATGGTCACTATCGTTCGTTTAAAATGCAAGTGATGTCTGATATTTCTCACAAATCGTAAATATTGCAAAATAATGTAGGACTAAAATATCTCTCACTAAATACGATATGGTATATTATTATTATTATTATTATTATTATTATTATTATTATTAATTTTGTTATTGTTATTATTAAGCTAACTGATAATAATAGTCTAATAATTAATACTTTCAATTAGATGTACGTAACCAGGAGTTTAGTGCTGAGTTATGCCCTAATCCTGAAATAAATTACATGCGATTAATACATACACTAGGATGACCAGTTTCGATCGTCAAGCGATCATCATCCGATCCACTACACTTAGGCTATAAAATCTATGTTTGAAAATACAGGTGAAAATATATACAACGAGCGTTCAATTAAAGTACCCCGCTATGGTCATTTCTGCAAATCATATATAACAATTTGAGAGCGATGCGTGGTAGCATTCCTTCACCCGCTCACTCGCCTATCAGGTAGTTACTGTAGATTTAAGGGGCGGAACAGAGAAATTAATGTACACAAATTTAGAGTTAAGTTAAAATTTGAAGTGCATGATTAAATATGAAAAATGTCTAAAATGTATGAAACAAAAAATTGGTCCACAGATCGACTTCAACTCATCCTTGATACGGTATGATTGTTTTTAGCCCCCCATCCCTCCCCCCATATCAATTCAAACACGACGAAACCGAACTGAACGAAATTTGGTACAGAGGTAGCACTAGCAAAGATCACCTCAGTGACATGATTTACATTGCCGCCATCTTTATAAAACCTTAATGGCGGCCTATCAAATGGTCATAACTTAAAATTAAATTACGACCAAACTAATCCAAATTCTGTAAAAACATACCTTCATATGGGACGCATCTTGCACCTAATTTACAAGGTCATCAACCGTATCATTTCAGGATGGTGGCCGTGTGAATTATGCATGGTTTATAATGCATAACTTACGACCCACCAGATCCGATTATCGAACCGGGAATGGTTGAAACTGTTCTAAAGGACGTGCCCCGTTCAAAATTAAAAGTTTATAGTAATATTATCCTGGAGAGGTGACTTTAAAAAGCTGAGCCGTCTCGGTAACAAGACAAGGTGGCAGCTGATCTCTCGTTCTGACCTATGTTTCACTAATTTGAGTATTATGCATGCAATATAGTCTAATGATCGAGATAATATAAACTTTTTATGAAATGGATTAAAATGGATATGTACTCCAGTGAAGAAATCCTTTAGTCCGAGTCATTATTTGCTAAGACGTTGTATGTAAATCAATTGATAACGTGAAATTTAGGTGGACACGTTTGCCTCTGTGGTTAGAGCTTTGGTCTTCCACCCGGTCGGCCGGGATTCAGAACCTATCAGAGTTGTATTTCTTTGCTTGCTTTTTTATATTTATTGCTTTTTATGTACTGAGACGTTCTAAAGTTGAGCGTTATGTTGCGTATTTTGCAATGGGAAATATATATTTAATTAAAACGAAGTTTGCCATCGGATCTTGCACGAGTGGCCTCTACTAGCAACCAGTTGAACTATGCGTGTGCTAACCAGGGCCTACTAGATGCAAGCTGCGCTCTATACCAGCCTTGCCATTCCCAGTTAGTGCCATGCATACTGTACAGGCCCCCGGGGGGCTGCACCCCCTGGAAGCCACCCCCACCATCTATTAAAACCACCCCCAACTGGCAAACATCAAAAGTCCAGAACAGTATCTTTTACACAGCAAGGGCGGCCGACCAGCTTGGAAGGCTTGCCAAACACTTGCATCACACTCATAAACATCTACACTATAACTAACTGGGGCAGCTATGCCAATGGAATGCTGACTGTACAACGCCAGAACCTATAAGAAGGAAGGCCTTAATGGGGACAGGCTCTCTATTATCTGGCATACAGTGTGTGTCGCCGGAGGCTCTGCTGCAAGCTGCTATCACCAGGTGAGCATCAGTGAAGTGTTCAGAGATCCTATATTTTGTAACATCCATCCACAAGCTTGTACACTTAAACTTATAACATTTACTACATTCCCCTAAAAGGGACTTACAATTTCATACTCACTGACCAATAAACACTTGGTCAGTACACTACACTTGTCTTACTAATTACACGCCTTTTCACATCCTAACGCCCTTCCTGATTCCCGTCACGAGTGACCGTGACAACAGCAGCCAAATAGTTGCTGGCTTAAGTCTCATTGTACTTCCCGCAGCGACCCGGCTGCATAAGCAGCGAGTCGCCTACAGAGCTGACGCAAGCTCGTCGGTTATATAACTCTCTCCAACCAGCTGGGAGGCTAGTACATTAACCCGCACACAGAGGTTCATCCCCCTAGTTACACTTACGTCTTTATAGGAGCACCCCCTAGCATCTACACACCAAACAACACTCTACACTGGTAAGCTTACCCAGCTACGGGAAGCTACCTCCTCCTAGGCATCACCTTATAAATTAGTACATTAACACATAAGTTTTAGATCTAACTACCCCCAACTAAGGGATCTAAAACAGATTGGTGGAGGCCGGGTACCACGCACAGTAAACAAAGGGCTCATACAACGAGTTCTCGTGGTAGAAACGGTCCGAACCGCATACAGCCAAGCGAAATAGTGAATTTTTTTTCTCTGACAGAAAGCATCATTTTTGCTTCACACTAGCTACACAGGGATTTTTTTTCTCCCACATCAACCCCCACCCCCTGGAAAGAGTCAGAAATTGCGTACACATTTCTCCTTACACTCACCCTTAACGCAGAATGGCACCTCATGCAAAAGCAACAGAGATTGTAAGCCATAGAGGCAATAGGGTTACACCGATACTATTAGCATTATTAATAAGGTGGCAAAGACATATACAAAGGCGACAGACACAAATACGGGCACTCCAAACAAAAGTCGGGGCAATACAGGGCAAACAGCCATACACTCCGTCAGAGGGTAGGACAACGCGATTGAGATGCGCACACAAGCACTTAAGACACATACACGAACACCTCAACAGGAACCATGTCCAAAGAAACAGAATATACGACCAATTAATCACCACACATGGTCCTGTAATAGATAATGCAACCCTCGAGAGGATGAGGGTGCACTACGCAATTTTATACACTCAGTACAGGGAGCTCATTCGCGAACAAGCGTTTCTCCAACTGGCGGCCACAGAACTGTATAGGGAACAAGAACATTAACACAACAGTCTGCCAACGGGCCATGAGCCTCAATAGGCAGTACGCCCAAATTTGGGGAGGAACATAAGGAAATCCAGGCTAACAGGGCCATTTTTGGGTTAATGGCAGGGCCGCCAGCCCAGCCGAGGGAGGACATAAGCGTAGATACGCTAACTCGGCAATTTGCGAGGATGTCCCTCTCGCCACGTACTGACACACAAGGGAAGGAGTTCACCGTGGCCACAGTCCAGAAGACGGCCAGATTAGACTCCAACACACTGGGGGACCCAAGTTACATAAATACACGTCCTTCAGCTCCGGCTCGGAAGGCAATTTTGCCAAACCGAGGAGCAGAACCTACGCCAATCCCCTCGGAACGGACGAACGAGAGGGAGTTGACGCCAGGACTCTCGGGCACACATGACAAAACAGGGAGAAACTGGGAGGTAAACATGTCATGGGCTGAGGACGTAGAGCCCGCCCTACAGCACATTAAGCCTACACACACCTACACAAACAGGCAAACACAAGGGCAGGAGTCTTCCGTGGCCACAGGCCGGAAATCGGTTAGACTACACTCCACTACATCGCCAGGGCAAACACAGGCAATCACACGGCCTTTACCGCTAGTTCGGAGGGCAATTTTGCCAGAACGGAAGCGGGCGCTAGCATGTGCATCCCCAGTGCAAACGCATAAGAGGGTGTTGCCTTCAGGCCCTCACGGTGCACAACACACACCCGCACACTCTGACCAGGCGCAGACACACAATACACGGGGTATAAGAAAGGTTTTATTACCTACCCCACGAGACCGGGCAGTCAGGAGTACACACACCCCCATAAACTCTACTAGGGTAGCGCAGAGCTCAATTAGTCCCTCAGACAGAAACACACACAGTACAACAGCCAGGCATTACGGTGAAAGTAGGTCCAGACTTACTTTGCTAGAAAAACCGCCAGAAAATAGCAAAGAAGCGCCTCAATGGATTTCAGGGGCCTATGCCCTAGTGACAGGGCGAAAGTATTCACCTTTCCGACCAAGGACGCTCGGACGGGGATAACGACTTTCACCAGGAATACAAAATAAACCAATATCACTTGCACCAATATTATAGATACACGTAGGCTCGTTTACACGTGAGAAATACGATAATAGACACATAGAGACTCACAAACATAAACTGCACATTTTTCACGTATATACAGTGGAACATGGCTAAATCAAAAGTGTATCATTCAAAATTCTTCTTGGTTTTTTTTCTTGACCCCCTAGCATTATTTTTAGGCCAGCAATGGCTTATAATCGTGATTAATTAAGGACATATTTTGGACTATGCAAAGTTTTAAATATGCAAAGCCAAGCTGAAGCCAATCAATGGGACACGCGGCTTAGGTCCTCAGAGAGCTATTCCGAACACAGCTTAAGCAATAAACCACAGCATAGAGCTTAGGCAGGTCTTTCTAAGTAGAAATGACTAGGGTGTTCTGTGTTCCATTCCCACAATTTCATAGATTCTCTTGTGATGGCCGAGAGCCCTAATCATAAACATGAGTAAGAATCTCAAACTATTTTTCAAAATTGGTAGATTTCCCCTGAGACGTAACTAGATTACCGTTGTACTAACGTCGCCAAATAGGTGAATAGTACACTCAGGTCCTACCTTTCATTTTTCAACATTTTGACATTATTTACGACCGCCGCATGGCAACCCGCTTTAATAAGCATAAAGCATTGTGCAGGCGAGATACAATATATTTTCTCTACTCTATTCAAAGAGCTCTCTTAATTCGGATCGTTGCATGACTCATTTTTTTTTCTTTTCGCCTCTTTCACTAATCCCGTGGAAGGAAAGTTATCCAAGTTGAACTGTATGTACTTAATCCATAAGCATACGTGATACACTACAATGCCTATAACATGAATTTTTCTCGTCCTCCATAACAACGCGCAAACTAGACATAAACACCATGGGGTAACACTCACAGCTCAAGGGGGAAACACCAGTACTTATTTTTGGAAGACACACAGTCAACTCACATTGCCACATAACAGTAATACACTGCAAAACTGTCCCAAAGACACAAGCCTGAATGGCAACATGAATAACCACCCTGGTTAAAGACGGTCTCAAACCCGCAACCTTCTGAATACCAGGAATGTAAGGTCGGGTAGCTATCCAGTTGCAGGATAGGAAAGTAAGGGACAGTTACACTAACAGATATTCATACGCGGAAAACAATAAAATCACCTCCGACACCTAGTCACCAAACACGCGACTAGCGGCCCGGAGACACTCGTGCATAACGACATTTAGTACCATTAATAGGGATATACTCGACCCACGCTTACAGTAAACACAAAACTTGGGGTCACGAATGTATTTAGTGGAAGGTTCTTTTACATGGCGGAAAGCCATGATCACAACAAGAGAACGGGCAATCAAATTCACACACATACACGTGCTGGAAACATGAACAGCGTCAGACAAGTAACAAGTGAGTGCACACGCCATTGTAATTCAATACTGTCGCACTCAGCGATAACACACTCCTCGTGGGCGACCTTTGCTGGCACAGACAGACTAAGAGCATTCCAGGCTGAACTGGGACATACACATTCATTCACGCCAAGTCCAGAACCCCATAACTTCCAAAATTACACTAAGAAGAGAATTCAAAAAGACCCAAACTTCTCACGCCAAAGCGTATTTTCATCCGCGTGCCTTAAGTACACGATGCGTGTGCCATAATATATACGGTACAAAAAATCGTAACACAAGGACCTTAAACCAAGGCGGGTCCGAACTCACGACCACACATCACACTCGTGCCAAAAACAAACTAACCAATGGTATTTTTGGTACGAAAAACACAATCAAAAGACATACAAGGGGCGATCAAAACCAACAGACAACGCAGACACGAAACACGGAGAATTACATGGGACGCGGGTCCAAATGCCCAGTAAGAATCGGACACCGTGGAAGATAACTATCCAGACGCCCAATTAGACCGAAATTGGCCCATACAAGTACATAAACAGGTAATACCACATTTCCTCCGGCCAAACACCATGCAAAAATTTCGATTACACCAAACATAGGAAATAGATTTCCCAAACACAAGTATAGCAATTTCACAAGGCAACGGTCTTATGGAATAGTGTCCACACAACAGTGCTAGCAAAAACAGGACGGATTGACACACTGGCACTCCCGGAATTCCAAACAGTGACAACACTCACATACTGGCAAAAAGTCACGTTCCGACAGCCGACAAACGCAAAGTCAGAGACTTCATGTACATAAACAAATGAAAACATAACATGACGAAATACTGACTTGCAGATTCCGCCGCATTGCAACACTGCCGTCGACAGACACTATTGTTATATTGGAAGTGACCATGAAATCACAAACACAAACCAATTATAATGCCATACATTTTTCAGCACTGTTACAACAGTTGTGACATTTAGCAATGTACAGACATAATAGGCCGGACTTATCTTAGGGCCACAGGGACATATCTACAAAGATGTTGACAAGTTGCACGCGCCATCTGACACTCAGACACGCGACACACGATAGGACTTAGCCGATAACAGGCCTCCCGCCCGCATGATGTAGCGGAACATAGTCCCACACACGCGCTCACTAATCAGGGGCGAATACAGACAGGGGCTCTGAGGGAACAAACCTCCCCCATAACTACTCCTTTTTTTATTTCTAACCCCAAAACCGTCATAGGCGATCAGGACATGGCCAGGCACACTACGACCACTTGCTACATCAGCACTACAAATGGGAGACCAGATTAGGCCGTGACGTCACAGCGTCACCACACTTTACTATCCCAAGAAGCGGATAGAAAACAGACATTGACCAAGGGAGGATGACAGGAGCATAGGTGGGTAATCCCAGCGGGATTACCAATATACCACCCACAGGCTACCATTTTACTACCACCCTCCTACTGCCATAACCTCCCCACTTACACCATTAGCCAACACAGACACATAAACACAATAAAAACAGCTACACTACATGACAAAGTATACATTGGGGTTGATAGACTTCATGCGTTTAAAGAGAGGGCTCACTACGCCCTGGCTCTCAATGCTAACACCTGAGTATTAGGGGTGTGTCGGAAAGAATGGCAAGCGTAATGCACATCTCTAAGTAAGAGATGAGGCCAAATTTATATATTAACAACTTCTTTTTAATTAAATAATCCCGCATGAAAGGGAAATAGTACTCGTATTATTATACATCAACCGATGCCTATCCTTAAAGGAGAGCGGATACGCCTCATGTCCGTCATCACGCATGGAATAATCCCACCCACACACCTGGGTTATTATTAATATTACTCCTGCATGGAATTTTTATATTTTTGCAATCCCGGGAAATACCTACCCCCGTCCACTCATTGTAGAAGCATCCTGGTAGCATCACTGGCTCTAGGCCACCATTTACATGGAGCCCAAAGATGCGCAACCCCCTCCTACCATGCTTCAAGCCTATTCAACAAATAATACCCCCGGATCCTAATAACAGGGAACCTAACGCCATAAACCCTACTAACGCATCCATGAAAATTAACAAGGCATTACAGCTGGGAGTCCTACATAGCAAAGTAGACCTGAAGTAGTCTATGCACTTAGAAGATTCTACAACCCCAGAACACTTAAAACAATTTACATTAATTACACAGCAAATTATTTACAGCTTACACTATATTTTTTTATATATATATATATATATATAACACAAAAGGAATCTGATAACACGCTGAATGGTGATGACGACGTAAGCAGAAGGCCAGAGGCACCACACTGGAGCAGAGCTGGGGAAGGTGATGATGACCCTTACCCCAGTTGGCTCAACAGCTCAATGACCCAGACCAATAACAGACGAACTACGTAAGGTTGAGGCATTCATGGCCCGGCACGGGCAAACTTCGGAATCCTAGGTGTGCCTAGCCTGCCCCTAGGACGAAGAGATGTTACACCCACTATGTGCCCCGGTCATCGAAGCCAACACCTGCTGGGGAGACTTTTGACGAACGGGGGGAGAGATAGCCAACTCCGCACCGGACTGAAGAGAGGACCCAAGGGACGACCAAATTAGGACTAGACTTTTAGTTAGATATAAGTAAGTAGGGCTTCTAGAGCGAGAAGCAAGACTCCTATGCGCAGGAGTGAAGCAGGATCTTAGGGCTCAGCGAGATCAACCCTAAATCCGACAAGTCCTTGCCCCGCGTAGCACAGGTGAAGACAACCAAACAAATAATGAACAATATGAAATATGAATATATATGGAATGAAGGCGATCATTCGATCTCGCGCCCACGTAAATGGCTGACAACGGGTCACCAGAGACATTAAATGGTGACGCAGCAGGCAGCCAGAGATACTAAATAGGCATGCGGTGAGCTGTCTACAGGGGTTCAGGTGGGCCAACCCAATACTGCCAATAAGGGCGAAGAGGATATTATTACTGCCAATAAGGGCGAAGAGGATACTATTACTGCCAATAAGGGCGAAGAGGATATTATTACTGCCAATAAGGGCGAAGAGGATACTATTACTGCCAACAAGGGCGAAGATGATATTATGCCATTGGACGATGTCCAATGCCCACATAAATGGTGACGCAGCGGGCAGCCAAGGGCATTAAATGAGGAGCATGGCGAGCCCTCACAGGGGTTAAAGTGGGCGACCCAACAACGACAATATATGCAAAGGCAACGGCAAAGAGTAGGCAAATACAGCGGGCGAGGCGGTTTGCTTTGTGGCACCGTAAGCCGCCTGCAACTTTATTAATACTAGTTAGTAAGCATTAATATAAGTGTCGACAACTAGTATTAAGGGGGCGGAATCCGGCGGTTCTAGAGACAACCGGTGTTTCTAGAATACGTACCGGTGGTGCCCTGAGGAAGTAAATTGCCTCAGGCGATCGCCCTGGTCAAAATTTTAGCACGTAAGACAGTTGCATTTGACACGCAACTTAGAATTAAGCAAATTCAACAAGTGCTGTTGTTAAAATAGGGCACAGCACATTTCGGCTTTAGAGTAAGGTCCATTCGGCATGTATATGCAGCATAGCTTTACATTTAAGGCAAATTTTTAAATTTTAGGCAATTTTTTTTAATTAATGTAAGATCTTTCGGCACCTGATGACCAACAACCCCGTCATCAGGGTAAGCCCGATAATACATTAAAATAAGTATAACTTACATAAAGGTAAAATATTTCGGCACCTGATGACCAACAAACCCGGCATCAGGGTAAGCCCGATAACACATTAAGATAAGTGAGGTAAGGTAGAATATTTCGGCACCTGATGACCAGCAAACCCGTCATCAGGGTAAGCCCGATAATACATTAAGTTAGATTAACTAGGTTAACTAAGACTAATATAAACACTTTGAGAGTAAGAAAAAACATTACGGCACCGTGTAGGGTAAGCCCGATCATACATCAAGTAAAACAATCATATGTAAGGAGAACATGACATTAATAATGGCCACAGGTTAACACTAATCATGCTATTTTTTTTTTCAGGGGAAAAAGAGCTTCAGCCAGTGAACACACTGACACAGGAGCCGATATAAAGAATATGTAATATTCATATGTTTTTTTAACCTCTCCATTTTTCAGGCGTCGTCACCAGGCATATGGCACTGGTGACAATGATTTCACTGCCATACAGCAGCAGCATGTTATTTGTGCCATGATATTATCGTGTACCACCTTCACGCACTAATTTATATTTGTAATTTGTATTCATCCTCACACAACCCAACACATGCACCTCCATTTTTTACAGCTACACTCCAGAAATCTGAACAGCAGGGTTGATACCTGTGGGGTATCAGGCTTGCTGACAGATCAACATTAAACAAAGAACATAAAGGGTCAAAGATGCGACGCAACATACGGCAATGAGGGCGCAACCGATCTGTGGCGGCGACGCTCACTGTCAAGTGTGAAGCCATTCGCCCACAGAGAATGATTCACAAGATAGGGGTATATATCAGCGGCACGACCACTAAACTACACCGGGAAACGGCCGGACAGGATTAGCCGTGGGACGGCACATAAATACAAAGGGTAGCGTGCACGCAAGTTACAATAGACACGGCCTTCTAGGTATAGCATAATTAATAATTAAGATAGATAGATATAAGTATATAATGTAATATAATGTAATACAAAATACGGTAATATTGTTCAAAGGCACTACACACAAAATTATGATGCCACACATTGTGAATACACATATTTTTGTCACACACATGTACACAATGATTACGCTTTTGTCTCTTTCATTTTCTTTCTTCTAACGCCATAATTTGTGAAGGTGTTCCGTTTTACCCCACCACAATAAACATATTTTAAATATTTCCTTTAACTTATACCTTGGAACACCTATTTTTTCTATTTCTTCCATCTTTCACATTGCAGGGAGCAATTTTTTCCCCAAGACAGCGCCGGACGGCACAATCACCCTTCCAGCCCTGGGTTTTTTCCTCCCTGCACAACACCAATATCGTATACAATGTCAAAACCATGTATTTTTTTTGTGGAACTTTTTATATTGCAAATGGCATTTTTTTTATTTTTATGAACTGTTTTAAAAATTAGCACATGTGTATGCATATATCCAAAAACCCACCCCTCTGAACACAAACTAAGCTCACATCTACACGACATCGCTACATCAACACGACATCACTACCTCTACACGACATCAACACAGAAGAAACGAAGAAGAGATACAAGGAAGATTCCACTACGACCTACTACATCAAAAACCCCACTCCACGTTCCGTTCCCGTTCGCGGGGACGCGAACTAATCAGAGGAGGAGACTTGTACAGGCCCCCGGGGGGCTGCACCCCCTGGAAGTCACCCCCATCATCTATTAAAACCACCCCCAACTGGCGAACATCATAAGTCCAGAACAATATCTTTTACACAGCAAGGGCGGCCGACCAGCTTGGAAGGCTTGCCAAACACTTGCATCACACTCATAAACATCTACACTATAACTAACTGGGGCAGCTATGCCAATGGAATGCTGACTGTACAACGCCAGAACCTATAAGAAGGAAGGCCTTAATGGGGACAGGCTCTCTATTATCTGTCATACAGTGTGTGCCGCCGGAGGCTCTGCTGCAAGCTGCTATCACCAGGTGAGCATCAGTGAAGTGTTCAGAGATCCTATATTTTGTAACATCCATCCACAAGCTTGTACACTTAAACTTATAACATTTACTACATTCCCCTAAAAGGGACTTACAATTTCATACTCACTGACCAATAAACACTTGGTCAGTACACTACACTTGTCTTACTAATTACACGCCTTTTCACATCCTAACGCCCTTCCTGATTCCCGTCACGAGTGACCGTGACAACAGCAGCGAAATAGTTGCTGGCTTAAGTCTCATTGTACTTCCCGCAGCGACCCGGCTGCATAAGCAGCGAGTCGCCTACAGAGCTGACGCAAGCACGTCGGTTATATAACTCTCTCCAACCAGCTGGGAGGCTAGTACATTAACCCGCACACAGAGGTTCATCCCCCGAGTTACACTTACGTCTTTATAGGAGCACCCCCTAGCATCTACACACCAAACAACACTCTACACTGGTAAGCTTACCCAGCTACGGGAAGCTACCTCCTCCTAGGCATCACCTTATAAATTAGTACATTAACACATACGTTTTAGATCTAACTACCCCCAACTAAGGGATCTAAAACAATACGGTGTAATTGAAAATTTTCCTCTTGTTGCCGATAGAGCGCACTCGCCCCCAAGAATAGGCTGTGCTTAGGTTTATTAAATATGTTTCTCCCAGTAATAGGTTACGTTTAGACCAACGAAGTTTTGTTTCAGTTTCAATTATTGTAAGTAGTCGGTGGTAATACGAGTATACTGAATTCCTACGTCGTTTGGAGTGTTTTCTGATGAAATTGTAAAATGGTGGGGTAAGTAATAAACTATGGTATGAGCACCACAGCTCAAATCCAGTTTGTCATACTGTTGTGTGCCATTTTTCACTTCGAGTAATAATAATATCGTATAGCCTTGGGTGCCGTGTGCAAGCTTTCTTATTTGACACCCAGAGGACAGCATGCATGTCGAATTTTGTTGTTCCTTGAAGCACTATGAAAGTCAAGGAGGTTAGATATCGAAGCTCCTTGACACTATCGCGCTTTCTAGTAGATAAATGAGGAACTTTGTGTTGGTGGAAAATCCCGAGATTAATTTTGCCATTATGAACACGGCCTACTGAATTCAAATGGATACTTTAACATTCCAACATCGTATGACATGCGTGTCGTGACTTTTGCCGGCTTTCAAAAATCGCTTACCACGGCCAGGAGCGAACCTGCAAGCTTGGGGTTAGTAGTCTAAACCGACACGGTAATCACTCACCCACCGTGGCAAGCTTCACTTCGAATAGGAAGAAAATAGGAGGTGAAAAGGGCAAAGAGTTATAACTACACCCATACATTTAGGAGAAAGTAGGCTATATGTTCTTTACTGAACATCTTGTTGTATTTGCAAACAGGTAGGAAATATCCACCAACATCATACCTGTATAATCCAATCTTCCGCTTGGGATGAATATCAAATTAGAAAATAATGATGGCTCAAATCATGAAATAAACAATATGAAATACTAAAGCCATATTTTCTATCAATTCATAATCAGTAGGGGTGGTGTTTTTTCGCAAATGTGATAAAGCGCAAAATGCTGATTATGGCTTGTACTGTTGTATTTTCATATTTCACGACTTGTAAACTACTTTTTAATGTGTTTTGAGGAAGTGACAACATGCAAAATTGACTCAAAATGCAAAAAATATACCAAAATGCTACATAAATGCGAAAACTACGTTTTCTATTCTTTCTTTTCTTATGGAAATTTAAAGTGGGTAGTTTGTACACCCTTGAAATGTTCATGACGGCTTGACCACCGGTCTGGAATCTGGAAAGTAATACCTCCTGTTCCTCGTTGCTCACGCGTCGCGTTCATTCCCTTCGCGTAGGTCAAGACGTCAACAAGTGCTAAGATGGTGAGACCGAAGATGTCTATAATAAAGCTCTAAGATTTCATTCAACAATGTCAATGATTTAAGAACTTGCAAGCAATTGCCCACTGTGGTGGATATTGAAGTGAGGCGTGAGTTGATTTTGTGTATTTTCTCTGTATTCATCTGGTTTTGCGTCAGTATATTTCAATTCTTCTGTGTAATGCTTTAGTCTGAAACAATTGTATTCTATGTTACTTTAACCTAACTAATCATACTCATATATAAAACAAGATGTTCAGTAAAGAACATATAGCCTACTTTCTCCTAAATGCATGGGTATTGTTATAACTCTTTGACCTTTTCAAGGAGTATGATTGAATGTTGGTTGTAGTAGCTTGTTGAAATACAACGTGCTATAGGGATATTAAACATGAATATGAGGTGCCCTTTGCTAGTGCTACCTCTGTACCAAATTGCGTTCAATTCGGTTTCACCGTGTTTGAATATATAGGGGGAATCGATTTGCACACATACTTGTCCACCATCTGCAAACTATTGGGCTGATGTTCTTGCAGTTTGGTCAGAATATGTTTCCCACATGAAGATATGGTGTTGCAAAATTTGGTAGAGACTAGATTATTAGGTTGGTCGTAATTACATTTTAGCTTTTAACATTTGGGTGGCCGCGATTACGTTTCCGTCAAGATAGCGGTGATATAAAACATGACACTGAGGTGCCCTTTGCTAGTGCTACCTCTGTACCAAATTTCATTCCATTCGGTTTCACCGTGTCTTCTTATTTTTTATGATGAGTTTATGTGCCGAGTATCACATCCCCCAATGAAACCAATCGGGAGATATTGCTGTTCAATGAAATGCAGGTCTACCCCCTTAACACCCCTTTAGAACCAGAATATCCAAAAATCCTCTCTTAGTTGTCATTTGCGGCCCTTGGGGAAGCTGCATACCAAATTTCATTCCAATCCGTTGGGTTGTTTCTGAGATTTCGTGATGAATGTGTGAGTGAGTGTGTGAGTGGTATTTGACAAATATCTAGTAGATAGTGTCAAGTCTTTGTTATGCTATACTCGGTTGACAGTGCTGTGTGAGCAGTTGAGTAACTAACGGGATTTCAAGTAAAGATCCTCATTTTCTATACCGGTAGTGCAGAGCGCAAATGGCATCCAGTCGGCCGTGTTTCGACTTGAGCTATGTTGCCATGGAAACTATCCGCCTTGCCATTCCTTCATGAGTATATTTTATGATTTGATTAGCATGTGCTGGAGTGCAAAAGGGTTGAAATCAGAAGAATGAGAAAGACTATCGAAAATTCATGTAGCCAGCGGTTCCTTCTGGGTCCTAAACTATGTGTATGCAAAATTAGATTGAGATTGGTGTAACGGTGTAGATTTGTATACGGAACAGACCCACCCACATACATACCCACATACATACAGACTTTCACTTTAATATATAAGATACTAGCTGAAGTACCCGTGCTTCGCTACGCGTCATAAATAAATTAAAATGTGAAGGTGACAGTTAAAACAGGGGATATGCGAGATGCTGCAGAGAGGGATATTAAGGATGGAACATTTTGTCCAACTACACCGCTCGGCGTTGACCGTGTTTTATAGCACAAATTTAGGTTTTTCTCGCTAACCGTTGGAGATACCTTTCGGATAGAAAATGTAATTTTAAACCTCGTATATGCCATCAAAAGTTTGCTATTTCTCAGCGTTCTCTTTTTATTTGAAATGGAAATATGAAAGTTTGAAACCAAAGGGTGTAGTGACGTCACTAAAATGGTCGCCATCTTTAAATAGTGCAAATTATTGAAATCAAAAGTAACCTATATGTTAACCAGGTAAATCAGCTACTTCCATGTAAAATTCATGTAAATCGGACCAGTGGTACTTGCGTGATTGAGTAATACACACACACCATCTCATTTTTAGCCTCGCTTCGTTCGCGTCATAGTCGTGTCATATTGTTATTGAATGTAATGCAGGTTTAACCCCGTTAACACCCCTTTAGAACCTGAATATCCAAAAATCCCTCCTTACTAGACATTTTCAACACACAACAAACATATCCCCAAAATATCATTCTTCTAACTTTAATAGTTTTGGTTGGTCGATGAGAGTGAACATCCAAAAATCCTTCCTTAGTGGACGTTTTTCTTCCAGAATTTCACCCCTCCCCATAGGCCCCTTAAATTGTATTTATGAAAAAACGGTCGAACACCTATTTATTTTATTTATTTATTTATTTATTTATTTATTTATTTATTTATTTATTTATTTATTTATTTATTTATTTATTTATTTATTTATTTATTTATTTATTTATTTATGTATTTATTTATTTATTTATTTATTTTTAAGCTGATTGATTTCCTCCGAGTTTCAAACACCTCGAATATGTCGTTTAAGAGATACACGCTCCGTTAGGAATCTTTCAAACCCAACTTTTCATCCCTTTCACCTTATAATATACACTACATTGAAAAACCATTAGACATGTGTCAGCTTATTTTAATGATTAGAATATATGCCAAGTATCACATCCTCAAATGAAACCACTCGAGAGATATTGTTATTCAATGAAATGCACATTTATCCCTTAACACCTCTTTAGAACCTGAATATCCAAAACTCTTTCCTTAGTGGACGTTTTCGACATACAACGAACATATCCCCAAAATTTCATGTTTCTAACATCAATAATTTTGGCTGGGCGATGATGAGTGGGTGAGTCAGTCAGGACATTTTCTTTCAATTATTTTTGATAATTTCACCCCTCCCCATGAACCCCTTAAATTGGATTTATGAAACAAACGGTCGAACACCTATTTACTTATTTAAAGCTGTTTTCCCCCTGAGTTTGATGAGTGAGTAAGTGAGTCAATCAGTTAGGACACTTTCTTTCCTGGTTTTTTTCCCCCCAGAATTTCACCCCTCTCCAAGGGCCCCTTAAATTGGATTTATGACAAAACGGTCGAACACCTCTTTACTTGTATTTAAAGCTGTTTTTCCCGTCGAATTTCAAACTTCTCGCCATTGTCGTTTAAGAGATACACGCTCCGTTAAGAATCCTTCAACACCCAATTTTCACCCCCTTTCACCTCATAATATACACCACATCGATAAACCCTTAGACATATGTCTGATTATTTTTAATGATAAGTTTACATACCGAATATCACATCCCCAAAGAAACAACTCATGAGATATCGTTATTCAATGAAATGCACGTTTACCCCCTTAACACCTCTTTAAAACCCGAATAAACAAAAATCATTCCTTAGTTGACGTTTTCGACATACAGCGAACATATTCCCAAAATTTCATGTATCCAACTTGAATAGTTTTCGTTGGGCGTGATGAGTGAGTGAGTCAGACAGGACATTTTCTTTCAATTATTTTTACCAGAATTTCACCCCTCCCCACGGGCCTCATAAATTGGATTGATGAAAAAACGCTTGAACACCTATTAACTTGTTTTTTAAGCTGTCTTTTTTCCCTGAGTTTGATGAGTGAGTGAGTTAGTCAGTCAGTTAGGACACTTTCTCTCCTTTTTCCCCCAGAATTTCACACCACCCCATTGGCCCCTTAAATTAATTTATGAAAAAACGGTCGAACACCGATTTACTTACTTTTAAAGGTGATTTTTTCGCTGAGTTTCAAATTTCTCGCCTATGCCGTTTAAGAGATAGGCCTACACGCTCCGTTAGGAATCCTTCAACCCCCACTTTTCACCCCTTTCACCTCATAATAATACACCACATCGAAAAACCCTTAGACACATGTCTGCTTATTTTTAATGATTAGTTTATATGCCGAGTATCACATCCACAAATGAAACCACTCCTGAGATATTGTTATTCAATGAAATGCAGGCTTAACCCCCTTAAGGCCCCTTTAGAACCTGAATATCCAAAAATCCTCCCTTAGTGTACGGTTTTGACATACAACGAACATATCCCCAAACTGCCATGTTTCCAACTTCAATATTTTTGGCTGGGCGATGATGAGTGAGAGAATGAGTCAGGACATTTTCTTTAATTTTTTTTCTTCAGAATTTCACCCCTCCCGATGAACCTCTTATATTTGATTGTTCAAAAAACTGTCGAAAAGCTATTTACTTACTTTAAAGCAGTTTTTCCCCCTAAGTTTGATGAGTGAGTCAGTCAGTCAATCAGTTAGGACACTTTCTTTTCTGCCCCCCCCCCCTCCCAGAATTTCACCCCTCCCCATGGGACCCTATAAATTGGATTTATGAAAAAACTGTCAAACACATATTTACTTATTTTTATCCTGATTTTTTTTCCGCTGAGTTCCAAACTCCTCACCTATGTCGTTTAAGAGATACACGCTCCGTTAGGAATCTTTCAATCCCCACTTTTCACCCCCTTTCACCTCATAATATACACCACATCGAAAAACCCTCAGACAGGTGTCTTCTTACTTTTTAATGATGAGTTTATATGCCGTGTATCACATCCCCCAATGAAACCAATCGGGAGATATTGTTAGTCAATGAAATGCAGGTTTAACCCCCTTAAGACCCCCTTTAGAACCTGATTATCCCAAAATCCTCCCTTAGTAGACGGTTTTGACAAACAATGAATATATCCCCAAACTGTCATGTTTCTAACTTCAATAATTTTGGCTGGGCGATGATGAGTGGGTGAGTAAGTCAGGACATTTTCTTTCAATTTTCTTCTTTCAGAAATTCACCCCTACCCATGAACCCCTTAAATTTGACTTAAGAAAAAAAACTGTCAAACAGCTATTTACTTACTTACTTACTTAATTTTCCCCTGAGTTTGATGAGTGAGTCAGTCAGTCAATCAGTTAGGTCACTTTCTTTCCTGTTTCCCCCCCCCCACCCTGAATTTCACCCCTCCCCGTGGGCCCCATAAATTGGATTTATGAAAAACCGGTCAAACACATATTTACTTCTTTTTTATGTTGATTTTTTTCGCTGAGTTTCAAACTCCTCGCCTATGTCGTTTAAGAGATACACGCTCCGTTAGGAATCTTTTAATCCCCACTTTTCACCCCTTTCACCTCATAATATACACCACATCGAAAAACCCTCAGACACATGTATTCTTATTTTTAATGATTAGTTTATATGCCGAGTATCACATCCCCCAATGAAACCAATCGGGAGATATTGCTATTCAATGAAATGCAGGTCTACCCCCTTAACACCCCTTTAGAACCTGAATATGCAAAAATCCTCTCTTAGTGAGCATTTGCGTCCCTTGAGGAAGCTGCATACCAAATTTCATTCCAATCCGTTCGGTGGTTTCTGAGATTTCGTGATGAATGAATGAGTGAGTGAGTGAGTGGTATTTGACAAATATATAGTAGAAGATGGTGTCAAGTCTTTGTTATGCTAAACTCTGTTGACAGTGCTGTGTGAGTAGTTGAGTAACTAACGGGATTTCAAGTAAAGATTCTCATTTTCTATACCGGTAGTGCAGAGCGCGAATGGCATCCAGTCGGCCGTGTCTCGACTTGAGCTATGTTGCCATGGAAACTATCTGCCTTGCCATTCCTTCATGAGTATATTTTATGATTTGATTTGCCTGTGCTTGAGTGCAAAAGGGCCGAAATCAGAAGAATGAGAAAGACTATCGAAAATTCATGTAGCCAGCGTTTCGTTCTGGGTCCTAAACTATGTGTATGCAAAATTTGGTTGAGATTGGTGGAACGGTGTAGATTTGTATACGGAACAGACCCACCCACATACCCACATACATACATACAGACTTTCACTTTTATATATAAGATGTACAATTATTAAGTTGCAGTATTGGTACTGCAACTGTCGCTGTATACTAAATGCAGTATATGTGATGTTAGGTGAAATGCTAAATGGTGATATATATCCGGAGTTTGTAATTTGGAGTGATTATATGGTTGTGAAAATCAACTATGGTTACAATGTAATATTAAAGGCTGCTACTTATCTGGTTGTCTTCCTTGCTGGAGCTGCGCGAAGTTTTCGTGTTCACTGTAACTCCAGGTGTGGTTGACTGAGAGGGGCTGTTATCTCAACGAAACGGGTTTTTCCCTTTTCATCCCCCCGTTCATATGTGCTGTACGTGTTGTGCCTTCTGCCGAAATACTGTATCATGGAGTTCTATTTCCAGCATTGCCTGTAATTTAAATTGTGGAAATTGAAAATGATTTTCAGTCAGTCAACACGATTGTACCCAATTGTAATGGGTGCTATTCCCTAAACCTGGAAACATTACATGAGAGTAATAAATTCACTTAGCATGCAAGTTTTGATCGTCAAGCGATCATCATCAGATCCCTTACACTGAGGCTTTTAAGTCTTGGGTGAAGATATTTACAATACATGACAGAATCCAAAACAATTACTTCCAATACAGCTGTTAAAAGACTGAAGTGCTAAGACCCTTTAAGAATATTTTTTATTAATATCAACAAGGCTGCTGAGACTAAATAAATCCCTAATCTACTCGTAAACGGTCACCCTCCTTTCTCCAAACTAACCCTTAAAGGAATAGATGTACTGTATACTAGGGGGCTCATTTGCCCCGTACAATCAACTTATAAGTATCCCGCATACAACGCTGCTGTATGGGATGTCTAATAACTGATTTCCACAGGGGTCACACAGTATGCTGTAAGATAACGTCAGAATGCACAGGATAACAACCGGACGGCCACTCGCTATATGTTCCTCAGCGCTACCAGTCTAATACGCCCCATTGCGTTATAAAACCTCGAATTTGAGAGCGCAATAGGCTCATATGTGCAACAACAACATAACAGTTGCTGGCAACATATTGACATTGCCTGGTGTATTCAGCAACAACGAGTACACGGACATCATACTAATCAATGAAGAAGCTGGTCGTAATGCCGTCGAAGCAACGCAATAGGCCGCATTAAACGAGAGCACTGAGGAACATGTAGCGAGTGGCCGTCTGGTTGTTATCTCTTGGCATTCTGACGTAAACTGCTTGCAATTAAGGACACCCCTTAGGAAATCAGTTATTAGACCTCCCGTTCATCATTAGTACATGCAGGACACCTAATAGTACATTATGCAATAAAAATAAATATAAAATGGCAATAATTAAGACACGAGTAGTCCATGTTTATGAAACGAGCGAAGTGAGTTTTATAATTTCCATACGAGTGTCTTAATTACCTTTATAGGCGAGTTGCATACGACTGTTTACGTTCGACGATAATTATAACTTTATTTTATTTCATTTTATGTTCGAACAGAAATATTCATAAGTATCTGTCGAGATTCAGTCACTTGAATTTAGTGTTCGGAGTGCAAGCGCAGCGTTTGCTCTCTGTGCTTTACAAGTTCGCTGACCCACGCATGCCCTCTGTCTGCTTGGCAATGCCATATGTTTACAGCCTGCCGTCTGCACCAGCATTCACTCAAACTGTCACCGAAGTTGTATGAAAGAATGCCCTGTGTAGAAATTGGAATTGGGGATATTATGGTACAGTGCTATTTCTTTTCTCATATTCGCCAGTTTATTTACGCGAACATATGGGACGGTGCACTTTCCATGTCGGTAATTTATATAGAAGGATGCTGTGTTGCAATCTTCTGGACGTATATTCATAAATTTCTTGCACATGTCATAGTATTTTCTTATTACCTTAATGGTTCGTGCTGATTTTGCCTTTGTGTTTGCCATTATAACTACAATGGTTGATCGGATATCTTTTACATTGTCAACTTTCAAATCATGTAATTCATGTCCGACATGTTGGATTCTGTGTTCAAGTGCGAAGCTATCAAGTACCTAATTGGTCACACATCATACATCTTGAGCTCTGATTGGTTGGAGAAACTGTATCATAATGAAAACAAGTACTTAATGACCATCATTATGATACAGTTTTCTGACATATAATATTTACATTTCGACATCGTCGAACATAAAAGTAGATTAGTTAGTTAGTTATTGTTGTTTTAAGGGGAGGAACTACGAGGTCTTCTGCCCCTAATTTTTATTTGAATGTGTTTTGGTATTTCGAGTCAAAACGGTTATTACTATGAAACACTTAAATGAAAAGCCTCAAAAACAATCTACATGTGAATAAATGTGTATAAATGTCAGTGGCGGCTGGTGACATTGTTGCAGCGTTGCACAACTCCCAATAATTTTACACCTAATTCGTAGTTTCTTTTCCTTTAATGTTTTAGTTTTATAGATCTAATGCACTCAAAAATGTGTTAAAATCATCGATATTGTGATATTATTTATCCTAATGCTTCACACTGTACGTATAAAAGCTGCCGCCTTCAAATCAAACTCCAGGGGGTTAGCTATCTTGTGGCGACTCCCAAGTAGACAGCACGGCCCGCAGGGACGAGGCCAAGCTTGTACATAGCTTGCTGGCCAGCATGGGTAGTAGGGAGTTGCAGACGAGCTGCCAGCCCCCTGGCAACACTCAGTTCCAAATGGCACCGTTAGACTACACCACTCTTTGGAAATGACAACACCCTCGATTTCTCTTACCCCGCGATGGGTAGTTTAGTTAGTTATTTATTTATTTAGTTATTGTTGTTTTATGGGGAGGAACTACGAGGTCATCTGCCCCTGAAGGGTAGTTTCTTTTCCACACCACTAGGGAATGCTACACCACCCACAACGGTACAAATATCGGAATTTCATAGGGAGACATTAGTTGGTTCACACCCAATTATTTTTAGATAAATAATATTTAATATTTTTGTCAATTGTTCTGCGAAGCGAGCCTAATAAGAACGCCACCATGCTATAAGGACAGTAGATAAGTGGCTGAACTATTTTGCGACGTATTGTTGGTGTACTGAAGGGGTTTATGTTTGCTTTTACCACTCTTGTTCTTGCGGGATTTGGGTTGCGATTAGTTCTGTATTTAGTTGATTGAGTATTTTGGTTCCAGGCAGATACATAACTGTGCATTATTATTATTATTGTTTGGTTGATTGTGAGTAGACCTATGCATTCACTACGAAATTTCTTGGCTAGCAAAATTCAGTATTTTGTTAGTTTGCCTTTCGCGCCACTTTCCGATATCGCACCCAGATTTATCATCTGTGTATCTTGAAAGTTACCGTAGTATTTTATTTTAGGGGGGCGTGGTGGCTCAGTGGTCTAGCTGTATGCCTCTCACCAAGGCGGTCCGGGTTCGATTCCCGGTCAATGCATGTGAGATTTTCGAAGTGAAATGCCATGTCCTGTGGTTCGGATTCCACGTAAAAAGGAGGTCCCGTGGCTCATGATCTCAAGATTAACGGTCACGTTAAACTACAAGCTTCCCTTCCTTCCTTTGTAGTATTTTATTTTAACGGAATGTTTAGTTTGAAACATTAATTGTATTGTGGAGTGTGAGTGAAAATTAATAGAGTAAGTAATTTACTAGACAGACAGTTTTCCCAGCTCCCTGATGACGATAAACTTACAGTAAAAACACTCGGTACACCATTACCGGATAAGTATTGTCCAATATATAAGTATACGAGGGCGTTTAAAGGAGATGTTTAAGGCAATAATAATTGGTTATGTGAATGCGATATTAAAAACGCTTTATTCTGTTTTCCATGTTTGTTGGTGGAAAATCCGCGTGGACCAAAATAGGAGTTACGGAAACTAATCCCTAAAATAAAGAAACATGAATCTTCAGCTGAGCGGCTTCGGTGCCGTAGTTGGTAGCATGCTGAGCCTCTATGTCCAAGATCGCGGGTTCAAACCCGGCCGAAGTCATTGGATTTTTTAAGAGCGTTAAAAATCCCTCAGTATTTATTCCTTCGGAGGGGAAGTAAATCCGGCGGTCCCATGTCATAGATGTATGGCATGTTAAAGAACCTTCCACTTATTACACCTGTGTGAAGCTAAATTATAGGTTAAAAATTTGAACAACGCTCTTAGGTTCCAACGTTCGTCGCCAGGAGCCGATTGCGGTGGCGTGTAGTAACCAAGTTCTGAACTAGTAGTCGTTTACGGTGGCCTTTGGTGGCAAAAGTAGGAACTGCTTGAAATTCACTGTCTGCAGTCCTTACTTGAATTAAAACAGATAACACTCACTAATACAGCCATCACAATTCACACCGGTTATCAGACAGATTCTACACACGCCCAAAGTACAGGGGGCTACATGACTGCGTTGTCGCAGCTCCCAAACTGAGGAACCAACCAACCAATCTTCAGCTGTTTGAAATTGACACTTTTTGGAACTGTTAACGAAGCTGCACAATTGGACAGTGCCTATAGAAGGTAAATTGCGGAATATAACGAAGAAGTGAGGCACAATAGGTATGTGTTAAATATTGTAATAAACTCTATTCGTTTCTGTGGCTCTTTCGAACTGGCCTTGCGTGTTCATGATGAAAGTGTAACATCAACATACCCAGGTGTTTTGAGAGAACTAATTAATTTTAGCACTGAGTGGGATGCTGTGTTAAAGGTCATTTGGTAAGGGCAACTGTTTTCAAAGGAACGTCCAAAACAATTCAAAATTATTTTTTACAGATTATGTTGGAGGTTTGCCAAGAAGAAGAATCAAAGCAATTAAACGAATCGGAAATTTTTGCCATTATAGCAGATGAAACTAGTGATATTTCAAACATATTTCAGATGGCTGTTGTGTACCGATACGTAGTAAGAGGCAAACTAAACATGATGCACACACATTAGCAGCGTGTTTACTGGATGAATTAAAGAAGCAGAAATTGAATTAAACTCCGCAAAAATGAATTGCGCAGACGTATGGCAGAGCGCACTTCATGGATGGTTCCTCTGATGGGGTTCAAGCTATAGTAAAAAAAAAAAAGACTGATAGTCAGTCTGAAAGACTAGACTTCATTTTAAATGCTACAAATGCTGCGTGAACTCAAAGTCCGTTAGCAAGTGCATACCAAGGTCAAAGGAGGTAGCTGGCTAGATGACGTCACGCTCACCGGAGCGCGCGGGGAAAGGAGGAAGCTCAAGCAGTATTATGACGTCACACACCTCAGTGCATTCTCGGTACATTTCGTCCCGTCACCGTAACGCAACGCTAGACCCCAGGGTAACTATGAAGGCGACAAGATCATTTAAAATGATAAAAATCCAATCCTTATGCAGAATATGTACCCGTCTTTGTTAGTAATAACATTCTTCGTTAACGTACAAACTTTTCGGTTGCCATGTTTTTATGTTGAGAATGTTTATTATCCCGGAGATTGAGACCCAACCTTAGACAACCTGCTGTGTTTAAAATTCTTCCCATGAACTCGGGCATAGGGCTTAAATACATAAATCTAATTTTTTTAATGAATTCCTATAGGAAGAAGCCCAAAAGAGCCATTAAAATTTGTATATTTGTCGAACATACAGTTATTTTGGAAAACCCATGGTATTTCAATTTTTATAGAACTGTAGTTTATCTAACGTTAATTCATTTTTGTAACATGTATAAACTTCCCATATAAAATTGCGACATCAGAAATTTTGGTGCAACACCCAGCTTTCCTAACCACCGGCCGCCACTGATAAATGTATAAAACGCAGTAGTCGGCGCCTGTCCGCCTACACTGGGCTCCATGAATTGAAATGAAAACTTATCCTAAAGCCTAATATCCTCAAGCTGTTAATACTACATTGATAATGAAGTACTGTAAAGTGAACTTATCTGAAATTCTGGTCTGAAGGGTCGGGACGGGATGACCTCGGCCCCATAAGGGTAACTATGAATAGATTGATTTGAATATCATCTGAACCTTATTAAAAGCGATTGTCCGCTTTTCTCTACCACTGGGATTTTACCAAAATTACAATAATACTGTACAATACCAATTCATAAAAAATTCGAACATTTTCAATTATTTATTTATGGTATGGCCTTTAGAGCTGGGAGTGTCCGAGGACATGCTCGGCCCTCCTGAGTCCGTAGCTACTTCCAGCAGACACCCTTTGGGTGAGCTACAAGTTCCGTTCAATTTCAAGTAGTTCCAACTTTCGCTACCAGTTATCAATGATAGCTGGTGGTGAACGTTGGAACTTTCATAGAGCGTTCCAACGAAATCTAAACTAGCAATTTAGCTTCACACATGTTTAGTCTGTGGAAGGATCTTTTACATGCCATAAATCTATGACATGGGACCGCCGGCTTTACTTCCCCTCCGAAGGAAGGCATACTGAAGGAATTTTAACGCTCCTAAAAATCCGACGACTTCGGCCGGGTTTGAACCCGCTATCTTGGGCACAGCAGTTGAGCATGCTGCCAACTACGTCATTTTCAATGAAATCAGATTAACATGGAACTTTTTTCTTCTAGCGTTTCATCTCAAGAGGATTAGTGTACCCCTTTTCAATCCTCGCACTGTACCCGATACCTAGTTGAGGCTATCGGCTACGCCAGCAGACATTAAGCCGTAGTTGAGATTATGGGAAGAGTTATGAAAAGATAGCGCTCAGATCGAGTCAAGAGGAATGTCAGGATGACGTAGAAGGTCTAGGATTAAGAAGGCACTGACAGCTGTAGGCAGATGGAATTATGGATGGAAATATGAAGCTTTATTAAGATCTATATGGAACATTGTATTTAAACATCTCAGAAGAGAAGATATAACAAGCATTATATGTGGTAATAATTTGAAGGAAGTCAGATAACCCTTAAGTTATTTTATAACTTAATAGCCGAGTTGATCGGGGTTCGAGATTATATTTGTGGCGCAAGACCACAGAGGTAGGGAGAACGTCACGTGACTGCGCCAGGGAGGTACAGGTCGATGCAGTCCAGAGACAGTCAGTTGAGCTCAGTGAGCCAAGCAGTTGAGCTCTGTAAGCAGAGGAGTCAAGTACAGTTAGCACGGCAGTCGAGGTCAGACAGCGAGCTGAGTAGGACATATGCCGAGCGTATGGTAAAAGTCGCGCAGCGAGCAGCTTTTGTCACGGAAAGTGAAAGCGACAGTTTTAACTTCACCAAGCAGCGAACGAAAAGTAGGTAAGTGAGCCGGGCGGACACCCGCAGTAGGCAGCGTGAAGACCGGTTACAGAACTAGCTGTACGAGCCGAGCAAGCATAGAAGGCCGGAGTTTAGAACAGCACGGTAAAACGAGTTGGAGAACTCATTTCAAGCTGCAATTTGGAAACGCAGAAGAGCATAGCAGAGCGACATGGCGAGGTCAGCTTTAGGCAGAGATTACAACATTGAGTTGGAACGTTTATTCAGCATTTGAATTGTAAAGGCAGATAGTTACGAGATACTGCAACTGTGAACTTCGAATGAACATAGTTTTTCAATGACATTTCGACTATGCATTTCATAACGCATTCCAAGTAACATTAACGATTTTAGGCAAACAAAATGTTTCAAGCATATGCACTTATAAACTTTGGCACGTGCATTAATGCAATTCTTTCATATGAAGTGTTATGAATTACCGAGTACGAACACAGCTACAGGGTGTGTCATAAACTTAGACACTCTTATATAAAATTTTATTTTATGAAAGTGAGACTTAGCAGTTATTGGAGATTGAACTTTCAACATTGTACAGAACAGTGGCGTAACGTAGAAGAGGAATAGGGGTCCGCTGTTTCTATGAACTTTTTCATGAGGATTTGGACAATATCCGCTATGGATAACCAGCAGTTCATCATGTCGGAGTAAACGCAGACAGAGACGCGATGGCACCACAGAGTGATGGATTCGATTCCTGACGAGGAGGAGGTCCACCAGCTGATTCACTTGGGATTTGAAGGCAATCGTCATTGCGTGGGTGGAATGATATTCACGCCGATCTTTCGAGAAATTCATTACATAAGGAAAATCGACGATCTTTGAAATTTAATAACAGCTGATTATGAGAAGGTACTGTAAGAGTTATAACTTCCTGATACGATTATTTTCATGAATACTGGGCACACATGTATATGTTTCTAATAGGAGTGATACGATTATTTAGACATGGCTTTGACTTTATATGCTTCAAATTTTGCTAGAATATGGCGTGGCCATATGATATGGCAGGCATCATTATACGAAATTCTCACCATTGGTTGGCTTTATTAAGCAGATGTTTGGTCTTTTAGACATTTTTCCAGCAAGGATAGTTTTCATGAATATTTTTTTTTTTTTGTGTAACGAGTATTTCGAACTCGTGATCTGCAATTGATTATCTATATTACTTCGTCAGTTCATTGCATACTAGCGAGTGTGTATTATTCATCAGTAGGGATTTTTTCCATTGGATTGTTTGGAGATATTAAGATGTTATTCACTTTAGTGAATGAATATCGCTTTTATATGACAACTAGAGACTTGTTGATTCCTATCTGGTACATTCACTCATTCAGTCTTCGAGATGGGGTCTTTCGAATTTATACGATTGTATGGTGGTTACTCAACTTACCCATCGTTCAGGGCACTATCATGTTAGTCGACGGGGCGAGGTCTTTCGTATTTATACGATTGTACGGTGGTTACTCATCTTACTTGCCATTGAGGGACTCATTTTTATCATCCGAGTGTACTTGAGATTGTAAGAGGATCAAACAAGGAACTACTAGTCACATATCAGTCGAAATTTTGTTAAACAAAGTAAAGATAAATGTTAGCAGGGTTACATTTAGTAATTCTTGTTTGCCAATCCAATATTTTGTTGCTATACTCTTTTGAGAGTACTTTCAGTTTAACAGCTGGTACAGCCGATGCTTTTGATGATTTTTATAATTGTGTTTGATAACTTTGAGAAGGATTTAAAGTAATTGAATCTTGTAAGATGAATCATTAATGGTCAGATTTATTATAAGGCAGATCAGTATTGCAGATTTTGATATGAGAGATTATAGCACATTAGTGTTTTTCTGTGATGTGAATTATGAGAATTGTAAGAGAATTTATGCTATTTGAAAGCAGATCTTGAATTACTAAGGTAATATTTTTTCTAATTGTTTAAGAAGTTGTCTAGATGTGATCAGAGTAAATACAGTTATTGGAGATTGTGTGCGTTGATAATTTGAAGCCAGTTATATATTTTTTGTAGATCATGCAACATGGTTAAGTAAAGTTTGTGATAGGCATTTTGTGGAAGTTGCCAAGTGATAGTTGCAATGTTGCTAATGTATTTTGAGAAAGACATGAGGTTGTCGAACCCAGTCTAGCATAATTGTTGAGATTCATGCTGTATGCTGAATATTTATGGAGTTTTGTGGAATAATTGTGGTATTCAAATGTGATATTTGAAGATGTGAGGATATATAATGTAGTTGTGGATAGTCAGATCCAACGTGATGTCATGAAGGCAATAATATTTTTGGCATGATAATTAAATCCGAGATATAACTTGGAAGTGATAAAACTGTAAGACAACGGTCTATAACCCATATTAAACAATTTGTTAGGAAATTAAACAAATAAATAAAGTTGATAATACAAGATTTTCTGTTAATAATAATTAATGAAATAATGATCTGAAATTTAAGCATATTAATGCTCTGACCTAATGAAATAAAAATCAGAATGACTAGATGAAATAATAAACAAGATGTTCAGTAAAGAACATATAGCCTACTTTCTCCTAAATGTATGAGTATAGTTATAACTCGTTGTTATTATCAAAGAGTATAATAGAACTATTCTTTGTTGAAGACCTTAGAAACGATTTACCTCTACCAAACGCCACAACCTAGATAAAAACTGCTACCATCATTGAAGAAAGAAAGAAAGAAAGAAAGAAAGATAAGAAGTATATCAAGAATGTTATGGATCTGGAGACATAATCGACCGGACTGGCGGCGTGGCTCAGCGGTAACGTTCTCGCTTGCTGGGCCCTAGGTTGCAGGTTCGTATCCTGGCGCAGTCAGCTGGCATTTGAGGGTGCACAAATGCGAGGGAGCCGTGTCAGTACATTTACTGGCACGTTAAAGATCCCCTTCGGGCCAAAATTCCGGCACCCCGGTGTCTCTAAAATCAGCAGTAGTTAAAAGGGATGTAAAACCAATAACATTATTATTATTATTACGACCTGCCGTGGGCAACATCCAACTTTGAGTTGAGGCATGTCTTAACACGTCTGGTTGTGCATGGCTTTCACAACCCTAATTGAATTAACAAATCTTTCCATGACCCTACAGAGACGTGTGTATACAAACTATGTGGATATTTTCGATAATATAATCCTAACAGAGCGAGTGCATTCTAGCGGCCAGAAGAAGAAACTTTTCAATAAAATCTGGAAGTTACCTTTTTGGCAGCTAGATGTCTCGAGTAAATCTGCTGGCGAATTATGTTTTAATTAAATATATATTTTACACCATAATGTGCACAATATAACGCTTAATAACATTTTCAAGAAACGCAAAATAGGCTGTTACAAACCCTTTAAAATAAAAAGTTAAAATGTATCGTAGTATCATCTTGTCATTCTTCAAATTCGATGCGCATAGAATGATAATGGTATAGTAATCAATGGATCCCCACGTAGACTAGTTGTGACATCTATTGGTGAAATATCGAACAATATAATCCTAACAGAGCGAGTGCATTCTAGCGGCCAGAAGAAGAAACTTTTCAATAAAATCTGGAAGTTACCTTTTTGGCAGCTAGATGTCCCGAGTAAATCTGCTGGCGAATTATGTTTTAATTAAATATATATTTTACACCATAATGTGCACAATATAACGCTTAATTTTAAAACATCTGAGTCATTACAAAACAATAAATATATAACATTTCAAGCAAAAAACCTAGCTCTGATCGGGTTTGAACCATAGGCATTTGAGCGATAGGCTAACGCTCTACCACTGAGCTAATTGTGTCAACGAATATCGTTCTATTTAAAATGACTTACATAGAACTTGTTAGCAAATAATGATTTATACTAAACGATTTCATCACTGGAGTATATTATTTATATATAAAGCATTTCATACAAAGTTTATTTATTTTTTATCAGTACGCTATATTGCATGCAATACTCAAATTAGTGAAATATAAGTCCGGCACAAGATATCCGCTGCCATCTTGTCTTATTACTGAATCAGTTCAGCTTTTTAAAATCACGTCTGCACTATAGTATTACAAAATAAACTTTTAATTTCGAACGTGCCTCTTCCTTTAGAACAGTTAAAACGATTCTCGGCTCGATAATCGGAACTGGTGGGTCACATGATATGGATTATAAAGTTTGCATAATTCGCACGGCCGCCATCCTGAAATGGTATGGCGGACGACCTTGTAATTTGGTCACAAGACGCATCCTATACGAAGGTATGTTGTTACCAAATTTGGTAGAGATCGGATGATTTGGTTAGTCGTTATTTGATTTTACGTTTTGAACGTTTGAGTGGCCGCCATTCAGTTTTAGTAAAGATGGCGGCGATATAAAACATGACACTGAGGTTTCCGTTGCTAGTGCTACCTTTGTACCAAATTTCGTTCAATTTGCATTCACCGTGATCGAATTGATAGGGGGGGACAGACATTCAGAGTACACACACTCACACACACACAGACACACACACACACAGACTCACACACACATACACACACAGACTCACACACACACATACACACACACAGACAGACACACTTTTTTCGCCCTGTGTTGATCTCATAAGTCTACTTTCATTTTTTGCAAAAATCGAAAGTAGGCTAATAAATAACCAGAAGAATAAAATTTAAATAAATTGATAAATTAAATTTTGGAATAAATCAATGAATTAAATAAATGGATGAATTAAAGATTGGATAAATAAACTGATTTAAATAAATTAATAGATGATTGGATAGACGATGAATAACTGAATTAGAAGGTGATAATAAATTAAAGAAGCTGATGATTAATGAATTTACATGGAATTAAATAAATTTAATTGAGAGATGATTTAAAGAAATTGCAACTTGAGTTGAGGAATTAAACAATTTGTATTGATGATTTAAAATGATTTAATCCGAAGTAGATGATAAAATAAGAGTGTGTGAATAATTAGAAAGTATAATGAAGTGATGATAATAATTTTCATTTAAATGATTTAATGGTGATGAGTTAATGATTCTGACAGGAATATGTTGGAATTTATGTGGATGAGAATTAATGAAAGAAATATTTAACTTTAATGATGATGATGATCATTACATCCAATGAGCAGTGAATTTTCTGTAATTCACAAACAAGCAATTATTAATGACAATGTAAATAGTGTAAATTAATTATTCGATGTTTAGGAGCATTTTACTAACGTATTCAACATTTGAATTATGCCATGCAAGCCATAAAATTACGTGATGTTTAAAATATGCGATTAAAATATGTGTATGTTTAGACAGATTAATTTTTTTTTTTTATCCACATTTATGATGTTAAATTAAAGAGAAATTAGGTCTCAGGTATCACAAATGTCAGTGACGAAAGACATAGTGCTACAGTGATCCTGAGAACCCAAGAGAACTTTAGAGATTTTTCACGTTTTATGTGGATTGAATACTTTTGATTAGAAAAGAGATTGTTCGATTTTTGGACAATGACAATTTAACGTTGGCATTCGACCATGCTCTCAGGTAGGATGAATATTTAAAATGTCTGTCTGACTATCAAAGTGAAATAAATTTGTTTTTATCTTAGTTGTGATCTGATGATGGTGTGATTTTCCTTTTTCTTTCCTTGTCTTGATTAAGGCTTAACCGGAAAGGATGTGGTTTGCTAGGAATTCAGTTGATGGCGCCCATTTATATTTACATTTTTTTAAATTAAACTTAAGCCCGTAACGACCCTAGAGATACTTTGTCTCGTGTTACCCACTGCTTTTTCGATATCTCAGCTGAATTACCGACACATTCCTTATTTGACTAGAGGTTCATTTAACTCCGCTCTGTCCTGGAACTCCAGGAATGCGATGTAATAGCAGATGGGTCATCGTATCCCCAGGACGAACGGGTACAACACCAAAATTAAATGTTTTGACCATGCCGGAATCGATTTCGTACCTCAGAGCTGACAGCCCAGCATGTTGAGATGGTAATAATATAATAATATCGTATGGCCTCGGATGCCGGATGCAAGCTTTGTAATTTGACACCCAGAGGTTAGCTTGCATGTCGTTATTTCGTTGTTCCTTGACTATGAAAGTCAAGGAGGTTAGATGTTAGATATCTAACCTCCTTGAACACTATAGCGCTTTCTAGTAGAGAAATGAGGAACTTTCTGTTGGCGGAAACTCCCGAGATTAATTTTGCCATTTTGAACTTGGCCTACTGAATTCAAATGGGTTATTTGACATGCCAACAACGTATGACATGCGTATCGTATTTTTGACGCCTTTCAAAAATCACTTACCACGGTCAGGAGCGAACCTGCAATCTTGGGGTTAGTAGACCGACACGATATCCACTCACCCACCGTGGCAAGCTGTAGAGATGGTAGTAATTAGACACACACGTCATAAATAAATACACGTATTAAGGTTGACATTGGACTAGACCATAATGGACATGAGTGGGAAGTTCCCGTGTCCTGGTTAAGATAGTCTCCGCAGAGGAACGCACTGTCAAGGTCCAAATCATAAGAATGCAGACGTGATTGTCCTGTCCGGTGCGGCCTACGACATATTCACATTTGGTGCACGTTCCTTTTAAGTATCCGCTTGAGTATCTCTGTACAGCTTCATTAGCATTCCTATTGCATATTTCAACAAGAAATAGCAATCAACTCACCTAACAGTCTCATCAAGCAACTCCATGGCTGAAGTGGGGAGCTGCTTTTCGATTATCCCCGACTAGAATCCTGGCGCTGGCAGTGGCTACCTGTGCTGGTGTATTTGATTAATGCAGATATGATCCTCCTTCGAGCTGCCACATGGGCAAAATGTATGTCTTAATGACTTTCTTTTGTTTGTTTGTTTGTTTTTTTTCGTTGACGCTTGAGCTGGAGCTTTAGTTCTATTTTTAGCCTATTTTCAATTTTGAAAAAATAGGCTTATGAGATCACCTTTTGTCCGTGTGTGTGTGATTCGTGTGTGTGTCCCCCCCTAATAAAATCTAAACGGCTGGAGAGATTTCAATGAAACTCGGTAAGTTCATAGCTCTATTTCGGGCGACCCTGACCGTGCCCTTCAAATTTTGTTACGTCTCACCAATCCAACATGGCGGCTGTGCGAAATATTTCACCAGCATTCAATATCTTCGAAACTATTACAGATATCACCCTGGAATTTTGTATGCTGATAAAGGGAGCTACTAGAAATTCCCTTATGTGACCCTTGAAAACCTGGTAACTACAAAACCAACATGGTGGCCAAGCGAAGTTGCGACTTTTAAATGGACGTTTCTCGTGATTTAACCAACCGTACGCAATGAAACTTGGCACAGTATATGTTTATATACATTGTAATGTACCGACATCTAACTTAGTTCAATTGTTTACATAACCTCAAAATGGCGGCTGTGCGAAATATTTCACAGGCATTCAATATCTCCGAAACTATTTATGATATCAACCTCAAATTTTCTACGGTGATAAAGAGCACTGCTACGCGTTTATCTATGTAACGTTCAAAAACCTGTACACTACGAAACGAACATGGCGGCCATCGAAATTGACACATTCTAATACATTTTTCTCGTGATTTAATCATATGAGCGCATTGAAATGTGGTAGAGTAAACGATTATACATATTGTCATTAACTGGCATCTAATTTAGTTCAATTGTTGACATAAATTGAAGATGGCGGCTGTGCGAAATTTTAAAATTAAGTTTTTATTCTTGTGTCTTAATCATGCGATCGAAGTGAAAGTTTGAATTATGAAGCTACGCAATAATTTTCCTTTAATGGTACATAACTCTATGACCTATACATATAACAATCCAAAATGGCGAGCATCCGAAATATTTTGACGGTTCTCAATATCTAAGAATCTTTTCCAGCAATCAAACTATTTTTTTTAATGTTCATAGAGGCTCTGAGTATAAGATCATCTATATGACTTTCAGTAACCTGGTGAGCACTAATCCAACATGGCGGCGACGCGAAATATAAATATCTAAATGGACGTTTCTCGCGATTTAACCATCTGAGTGCAGTGAAACATTGCACGTTAATGCTGATACAAATGTTAATCCACTGGTATGTAATTTATTTCAATTGTTTTCATAACCACAAGATGGCAGCTGTGCGAAATTTTAAGATCTCGTTTTTACTTCTTGTGTCCTAATCATGCGATTGAAGTCTGAAAACCACACGTACACAATAATCTTCATGTAATAGTACATAAATAAAAATCCAACCTGGCTACCATCTGCAAAATTTAGTCGGTTCTCCGTATCTACGAATCTAACATAGCAATCAAACTGAAATTTTGTATGTTGATAGAGGCAATTAATATGAGTAGGATATATGAAAATAGGCTGTATAGTTCTTCACGGAACTACTTTTTCGTTTTAGTTTTCGTTTTCGTTTTCGTTTTTCTTTTCCTTTTTCTTTTTCTTTTCTTCTTTTTTTCCTTTTCCTTTTCCTTTTTTGTTTATGTTTATGTTTATGTTTATGTTTATGTTTATGTTTATGTTTATGTTTATGTTTATGTTTATGTTTATGTTTATGTTTATGTTTATGTTTATGTTTATGTTTATGTTTATGTTTATGTTTATGTTTATGTTTATGTTTATGTTTATGTTTATGTTTATGTTTATGTTTATGTTTATGTTTATGTTTATGTTTATGTTTATGTTTATGTTTATGTTTATGTTTATGTTTATGTTTATGTTTATGTTTATGTTTATGTTTATGTTTATGTTTATGTTTATGTTTATGTTTATGTTTATGTTTATGTTTATGTTTATGTTTATGTTTATGTTTATGTTTATGTTTATGTTTATGTTTATGTTTATGTTTATGTTTATGTTTATGTTTATGTTTATGTTTATGTTTATGTTTATGTTCATGTTCAAGTTCATGTTTATGTTTATGTTTATGTTTATGTTTATGTTTATGTTCATGTTTATGTTTATGTTTATGTTTATGTGTTTTTGCTTTTGCTTTTCCTTTTCCTTTTGTTTTTGTTTTTGTTTGTTTTTGTTTTTGTTTTTGTTTTCTTCTTTTCCTTTCATTTCTTAGTCGTTTACCCTCCAGGTTGGTGGAACCCACGGACTCAGCGAGGGAACTCACCACTACCGCCTCTATGGGCAGTGTCCTAGAGCTGGGAACATCTAATCGGAAGGGATACAACTGGTGAGGTGGGATTGGCACCTCGCCCAGGCGGCCTCACCTGCAAAGCGAACAGGGGCCTCATGAGGGAAGGTAATGGATGGTCAGGATGGATAGGCAAGGAAGAGGGAAGGAGGCGGCCGTGGCCTTGAAAAAGGTACTGCCCCCGTAATTGAATTATATAGAGACCACGGTGGCTATATTGGAAATTATAAAGAAAGTTATGGCTGTCATAGTTATGACGTGGGTAGTCATGACGTAAGCACGGATGACGCAGACGTTATGCCAGCAGGTTACTTGAGCTGAGATTCTCAGTGACGTCAGCATTTATTCGAGAAAGATCCGAGATCTACGACGCAGTCGCAGGAAACGTGGAATTCTGCTGAGGAAGAAAGTATGCTATTGGAGGGGAGGCTTGAACCAATGAACGATAGTCTGAAGGAAGACGGAGATTGCTGAAACTATGGTAGTTTTTATTAATTTTTGGAATGCAGAATTGTGGAAATCCATTTGCAGTAGAGGCATTGTTCTGGAATTTTGGTGAAATTTATTTTCAGTTTTTGAATTTTGAAAATCCGTCATGTATTGACGAAGTTGGAACTTCTAGCGATGACGCAGTAACGCACTATGGAAGGGATAGATACGCCCCTCATGAAGTTCATAAAAGGCCTTGCGCAGAAGAGAGGAGCCTCATTCCTCATTCTCAGATCATCAATCGTCTGATAGCTCAATCGTCAGATCTCAAATAGTTATTTCAGTGAAACGTCGAGTGAGATTAGTAGTGAAAGAGTCGTCTTTATAACGCGTGGTGAATCCACTGCATTAAACGAGAGTCGAGCTTACAAGCAGTGCAGGTTTACTGTGAGTAAATCTAGGTGAAGTTGAAACGCACATTATAACGCTTCTACGAGATTAGCTGTGAACAGTTAGCGGTCGCCTATAAGCTAATTCTATTGTGCATTGCTACATTAAGGACTGTAGAAAAGCTGAACAATTTCGAGTAATTATTTTGGAAGATATTAGCAGTTTTAGACGACTGACAAAAGTGATTTTCTCGCTACAGGAGAAGCACTTCGTATCGCCAGAATCTACGCTACGGCTGACACGGCTAGTGAAATAGGGAGACTTCAGATTGCTTTTGTGACACAACGCTACAGTATTATGGAACAGTTTAATATGGCAGTTTGTTCTTCTATTACCATAACCGAAGAGAAGATGGAAGGCTAAAGGACTTAATGCAATTGGGACATATTTCAACGGAGTAAGATAGCAACATGGAACTTCGCTAATTGCTATTCCATACAAGCGGACATGTGGTGAACAACCATCTACACCCATGTTTCGTGATTAAAGGCTGAATACTATCAAACAGCAATGGAAATGATTTCATACTCTCTGAATATTAATATTTCTTCGGAAATTTCTACAAAAACTTCATGGCGATTTTCAACTGGAACTTCAGGGATTTTTCAAGAGAGGTCAGGGTTGTCCCGACTCACAAAGAAGATTATTGCCGGAAGGATGTCGTTCGTCTTCGTGAAGCAGTTCGATTCTCCGAGGGTGCTGTTTCTTGTTTCGAGGATGGAGCTCAGCTTTAACTTGGTGAAATGGATCCATCAACAGTCTTCTGTGGGGAATTTTCCTCTGGAACGTCAATCGGCAGATAAGGTAGTCGTGAATGTTTATTGTATTTGAGTTTCTTAGCAATATTTGAGCAACCATTTTTCCCATATTTTTGTCCTCATGTATTTTGCCTTATATTCTTGTTTGAGATTCCTATTCTCAATACACCTTGATGTGTTATGCCTTTTTCGACGATTTTTAAGACATTGTTATGTCATAGGCATAGTTAAATGATTTTGGATCAGTTGAGACTGATATTTAGATTTTTCAGTAATGTGTTTAATATTTTTTTAGTAGTCACGATTTGACTGTAAGTTAATGATTTTTATGGCAGATTTAAATTCAGACAGCGTGTCACTTTATTAAAGTAATTCTACCCCAGTTTAATTACTTTGACCAATTTTCTGTCATCATCAAGAAGGAAGAACATTTAAATGATTTTAGAGCGTTAAAATCTCTTGCGTTGTTGACGATCTTGGAAATACTAGTCGTTATTTGAAATTGATTGCAACACAGACATGTATCGTCAGTTATGAACGACCATTGCATCATAGACAATTTTGTGAAAGATGAACTTTAATTATGAATTATTGAATGCATTAAATTCGTGAACTTTTGTTAGGAATTTTTTCTCAATTAGAGATTTATATAATGATGTTTGCATTCCCCAGTCTAATTGGATTCTATTCGACTATTTTGCAATTTTAGTCGCATTTTTTTTGATGATAGTATTTTTATACTACAATTCTTTGAAGATGTTAATCTTAAATTTTGATAGACCAGACAGGCGTATATAAGCGTATTCACTATTAAATTTGTTTGTGATTGGCAAATTTTTACTTCAATTCGATTCATGAATGAAATCCACGAAGGTTAAATGACAACAGTTTTGAAACAATTAATGATTATAAGAATTTTTAAGTGGAACTATGAATGTATAATCGATAGTGCAGCGGACATGTTGAAAGTCGCTGATGTATAATGCCCTTAAATAAATGAAGGAGATTCCCACAGTAATTAATGATGATAAAGATTGTGTTAGTGGAGGTTTTTGTAAATTCTGTGGAAGATTTTGATACCGTATATTTTAATATATGATGAATTTTGGGCTATTTTAATGCAGTTTTGTGCATTATTTTGTAAGCGAAGTATTTTCCGCTAGAGTGTATTGTCATAGTTCGTTGAAAATTAATCAAGTGAATTTACTGTTATAATTAACAAGAGTTTTGAAAGAATTTGAGATAAGATTTTGAATGAAGATTACCGTCACAAATAATAATAATTATTACAACCTTTATTAAACCAGATTGTGACATTTACATGTATAACTAACCTTCATTGGTCGATTATATGGAAACGATTATGAAATTACCAACCGGATGAACATGTGGTTCAATGTATTTCTTAAATTAATAATTTAAATAATTTAAATGTTGATATTGTAAATAATAAATGTAAATATCTTTGACAATAATGTGGAACGAAAGTAATGTTAAAGGCGTGTTTAAAATTTTTGTAATTATCTTCGACAATATTATAAACAATTTCTAATTGTTATAAGTAATTTATGTGATTTTGTTATAAACATTTAAGAGTGTGTTTTATACTCTAAACTATACTGATTAAACATTTGGATGATAACTTAACAAGTTTAGGGATTGTCAGAATAATCCAGTGGTATGTGAGTTAAGCATTTGAAAGATTTGCGTCAATATATATATGAGTTGTCTTGTAGACATTTAAAGCTTTGAAAGGAGCTGAATTCTTACGCAGTGTGGCGTGACGAGTGAGCCCCATTTGACAGGCATGCGTCTGGTAGAAGAGTAGACCAGCTGGCTCGACATCTGGTTATCAGCGGGCGAGGTCGATACTCTGGCCTTGCGCCTATTAATACAAGTGTGATGTTTATTAAAAGAAACCAAATGCTCTATATATGTCGTATCCTGACTTCCTCATCCAATCCAAATGTGTTTTGAATGTTACGTTATTTTGAGCTCATGGGAGCTAACATATTGTTTGATAACTTTGCAAGTCCTTCAAGTGGACATAGTCAGATTGACATGGGCTACTGATAGCCACATTTATTTTGTTGAGTTTGTTAAAGTCATACCCTTTATTCGAAATAAAGCTTTTGTACAGTTCAAAGTTCTTGCCTTCGTTTTGGTTCATTTTTAAATGTCATGGTCAAGATTATTGTGGGAGCATACTTTAGAGATCCTGTTGTCAACCCAATCCCCGAGATAATTTTTAAGAGGTAAGTAAAAGTAAGTATGAAACCCCGTCTATTTTGGTGTGTTCCACAATAATTTTCTTGGTAACTTCTGTGTTCAAACCTCGGTAGTATCTGTCAGTGCCATTTTCATTGATGTAGCTGAGCCGGTGCGATTGATTGTTGGCAATCCGATAGAGGGGGCGGATATCTGACAGCCTACTATCCGGGTAAACGGGGACAGTACGATCCCGGCATTTGCCCGAAGACGAAGTAGGAAACCACGGAAAACCACTTCGAGGATGGCTGAGGTGGGAATCGAAACCCCTCTACTCATTTGGACCACCCGAGGCTGAGAAGACCCCGTTCCAGTCCTCATACCACTTTTCAAATTTCGTGGCAGAGCCGGGAATCGAACCCAGGACCTCCAGAGCGGCAGCTAACCATGCTGACTGCTACGGTTTTTTTTTTGTTTTTTATTTGGTTGTTGTTTTGATTTTGTTTATGTTTATGTTTATGTTCATGTTTATGTTTATGTTTATGTTTATGTTTATGTTTATGTTTATGTTTATGTTTGTTTATGTTTATGTTTATGTTTATGTTTATGTTTATGTTTATGTTCATGTTTATGTTTATGTTTATGTTTATGTTGTTGTTATTGTTGTTGTTGTTGTTTTTGTTTTTGTTTTTGTTTTTGTTTTTGTTTTTGTATTTGTTTTTGTTGTTTTTGTTTTTTTGTTTTTGTTTTTGTTTTTGTTTTTGTTTTTGTTTTTGTTTTTGTTTTTGTTTTTGTTTTTGTTTTTGTTTTTGTTTTTGTTTTTGTTTTTGTTTTTGTTTTTGTTTTTGTTTTTGTTTTTGTTTTTGGTACAATCGTGTTGACCGACTGAATGGCATCAAACTTTCGTTTTCTTTGTTTAATGAACGTGTGAAAACTTTATCAAAAATGTACTTTAGTCAGAACATTGTGAATTTAATTAGCCTTTCTTTAAAACTATTTTGAAACAAAAAAAGACTTTTTGTTTCTGGTCACCCAGAATAAAAATTAAATAGAAATGCTTAAATAATATGTATATATACTGTATTTTTCTTCCCAAACTTAATGCATTAATTTATATTTACGGCACTGTGTTGTTCAAGCAATTATCAAAATAATGAACTTTTGTGGAACATAAAGTAAATTTTTCTCTTGTCTTTTAAATGACGGCCCTTATGTCAACAAATCACATTTAATATGAGTAACATACAAATAATGTTTCATTGTTCATTTCATCAACAAAAGAACTCACGTTAATGTTTACATTCCGAATCAGCAACTACTCTGAATACATCGCGCTGAATCCACACACATTGTTCTATTTACTGCGACACATTGGTGGTAGCACTCGCTGTTAGAGGAGCTTGAATCCGACCTCGAACTTACAAAACATCAGTTTCTGTTCCAAACTGAACGTATGTTGTTAAATTAAAACATTGCCCTGATATATTTACGTATTTATTTAATTTTTTTATTTTATTTTTTATTTAGTCAATTTACCCTCTAGGTTGGTGGATCCCACGGACTCAGCGAGGGAACTCACCACTACTGCCTCTATGGGCAGTGTCCTGGAGCTTGGAACATCTGGTCGGGATGCATACAACTGGGGAGGTGTGATCAGCACTTCGCCCAGGCGGCCTCACCTGCAAAGCGAACAGGGGCCTCATGAGGGATGGGAACGGAAAGAAGATTGGGATGGATAGGCTAGGAAGAGGGAAGGAGGCAGCCGTGGCCTTACAGTAGATACCATCCCGGCATTTGCCCGAAGACGAAGTGGGAAACCACGGAAAATCACTTCGAGGATGGCTGAGAGGGAATCTAACCCCCTCTACTCATTTGGGCCACCCGAGGCTGAGTAGACCCCGTTCCAGTCCTCGTACCACTTTTCAAATTTCGTGGCAGAGCCGGGAATCGAACCCAGGACCTCCGGGGCGGCAGCTAACCATGCTGACCGCTACGCTACGGAGGCGACTTATTTAATTATTTATGTAATTAGGAAAAGCCTCCGTGGCTTAGGCGGCAGCACGCCGGCCACTCACCGCTGGGTCCATGGCTCGAATTCCGGTCACTCCATGTGAGATCTGTGCTGGACAAAATGGAGGCAGACAGGTGTTTCTCCGGGTAATCTGGTCTCCCCTGTCAAAAATTTCATTCCAGCAACACTCTCCACTATCATTTCATTTCATCTGTCATTCATTTATTCATTGCCTCAGAGGAGTGCGACAGGCTTCGGCATCCGGCACAGTTCATATCCTCGCCGCTAGATGGGGGTTTCATTCATTCCATCCCTGATCCGGTCGGCCGACTGCAAGCAACCTGTGGATTTTCATTTTCATGTAATTAAGAAATTTGAAAACACTGCCTCCAAATTAAGGATAGTGATATTCTTAAAATAATTGGGGAAGGGTATTTTGTATTACCATAAGGAGAAACTAGTTATCCTAGCGGAGAACGGAAGCAACAAAATAAAACTTGATCAGACATCTCCTGTGCGACCAGCCCCAGATCGTAAGTCATACTTCAGTTGATTATAATATACCATCCAAATGCTAAACGTTCAATTATAGCAGTCCGTAGCATTAATCTCGGATTCGATTCGTAGCTCTGCCAAGAAATTTAATTCTGGTCTGATGGCTGGAACGGGATACACTCAGCCTCGTGAGGCAAAACTGAAAAGAGGCGGTTTCGACTCTCATCTCAGCCAACCTGGAAGTGGTTTTCCGTGGTTTGGTTGGTAGGTTAGTTCCTCAGATTTGGGATTGTGACAACGCGGGCATGTAGCCCCGTGTACTTTGGGTGTGTGTAGAATCTGTCTGATAACCGGTGTTAATTGTTATGGCTGTATTAGTGTGTGTTATCTGTTTTTAATTCAAGTAAGGACTGCAGACATTCAATTTTCAAGAAGTTCCTACTGAACCCTTTAGTATTGCAGTGTTTATGTGTAAGAAATCTTAATCAAGGGGTCGCGCTCAGTTCATAGTGTGATGTTTACGTTCGCCAAACAACATGCTCTACTGAGGTAAGGGTCATAGGATTAAAACTATAATAAAGAAAGAAGTGACAAGACGTAAAATAATAACATAATTTAATGACTATTTGTGCAAAATGAAATGAATATAAACAATAACAATAATGTTATTCCTCCCTGAATCTTCCCATGACAAAATATCTATTAATGTTGAGGAGTCAGACGGATCTCCCCCTTATAATATGTGGATCCAAGTTCCACTAACTTGCATTGGATTGTATGTACGCGTAATGACTAACTACGAGGAATGAGTACTTTGGATGACTGTTCGTTTACATCGGGTAACAGCCACGATGCTTACGATCAATCATCTCGTAAATCAACGTTTACGGATATGGGACACAACACTAATAAAAACCCTTAAAAATTAATGCTGACACACAATCTAAAATCTAATAATTACAGGAATCTTCCTCGAGACCCCCCTTCAGTGCGGTGACGCATCTGACAAATGAGCTGCCAACCCGGCCAATTGCTCAATACACAAACAAGGAAAGACAGCATCGCACGTGACTACACGGGTCACAAATATGAAACATAAACATGGAATTAAACCAACAACAACAAAAGCCTCAACGGCTGAGATTACCTTATATGAACAAACATGCACGTTAAGCTAACGCTTTGGAGATTATAGTGATTCGTAGGCAACTCCCATTTATTTAAACAATTTTTACCATTGTTCAGTTCTTATTCTGTATTTCAAGTAACTTTACGGAGCCAAAGCACTCCCTAATGACCTTGCTGCAATCCTTTCAGCCCGCCTTGTGAAACATCTTCCCCCAACCTCAACACCTGTCATCGTCCAGCCCGATGTGTAAAAATAACCAGACCAACTGTCCCGTTATCTCGTAGAATCAACAGCAACAAATCTCAACCACATACATATGGTAAGACATTCATCGAAATAGCCACATATGTCCTCGCAAGGTAACCATATGGACCTGGCACCAAGCTGACAGAAATCAGTCTACGCTGAAATTCCCGCTTGTAATGACCAATGAAATCACACACACACACACACTGCTGGGAATGACATAACACTTTTCACACAGGTCGGTTGAATAAGATGCTCACAAACTATTTAAAAAAATATTAAAACCTACGAGAGAGCTGACTGCTCCTCGCCACAAATTACATTGCTCCAACGGCAATAACTTCACTGAATCTGATCAATAATAAACATTACAAAGATTAATTTACCCTCCAATCTACTGCATGATTATACTAATTCAGTCCTACTTCTGGAACACAACATATCTCCGAGAGACGTTTATCAACCGCATTACGTAAACATATGCGAACACGATCGTCCATATAGTCACGTTAGTTAAGAAAAAATAAACAAGAAACTTCAACTAAATAAAATTGTGCGAGCTGTTTCCATGCAAAAGGTGTGTCAGACCAAAACTAAATACACTACGTTAATCAACACAAGCAAGATATTTACAAAAACTATTTGTCCCATATACCATAAGTTAATTTATCAGATAATAAGAATATTATTCAGTACTCATCCTCAGCCAATCACCGTCAACGGACATCTGCAGCCATTTCCCAACTTAATGCTGCTTAGCTCGTCTCAAACATTTCGACGGAGTGTTGACGGTTCCAAACTTCTTCCATGGTCAGTGATGTCATCTCTCGTGCTGATGTAAAAAGTTATAGATTATTATACACTCGATATCTGACTACTAAATTCGCCGTTCTAGGTACTTAGTTCCCCAGAAACAGTCTGTTGGCGAATTGTCGAAGATACTGTCCCTACAAAAATAGTAGAGTGACCATCTATCACACTGATTTTAACACACTAGTATTAATAAAAATCTGTGTCCTCATGACACGCAAAGTACAAGTGACTACGTCCTTAGACGCACAAATGTAATCAGTAGAAGTAATAACCTGTGTCTTCCGACACACAATGTATAATCAACTTCTTGGCTCTTCATGCCACTTATAAATGAACTGGCTCTAGGTAACGATAGAGGGGGAAATTATATAAAAATTTCTCAAAATAATAGTGGTACAGGAATGAAACAAATATCACTGAACTCGTAAAATTGCGCAGGTCAAGAATATGCCCATTAATTCAAAAATCGATCGTAGAGATGTTGTCTAGCCGATCTCCTGCGTTAATGCTAGATATCGCGTGCCCAAGCTAGACTTGGCGCGCTCGTAAGCATTCATCTCTCATTGGTTCCACATTTTCTGTTAACTTCGCGGTTTTATCAGACCTTGGCCTCGTAGGAGTGTCCAGTGGTACCATCAACCACTCACGTTACTGCATTATATTTTTTCTAGGAGCGAATAGTACAATGCACATGCCATAAGCGTGTCTCACCACGCGTCCCTTCTATATTGAGGTGGCCACCACCTGTCCTTCTGAATCATTGCTATGCTATTTCTTTTCACAATCCTTAAGTATCTAGCCTTTTGTCAAACTGCTGCAGTTATGTCCCAACTGTCTCCAACAAATGCTTGAAATTTCCTCATCTTCGTCTGGCTATTTTATGACGCTGGTGGAAATATTAATTAATTGAAGAAATAAAACATCGAATCATTTATCCATCAGAGGATAAAGGGTTCAGAACTCCTCCACTCACAAAATTTCTAACTTAGGATAAAGTCGACAATTTTTAAAAGACTTCCGTAGGCCAATTTGTTTTATTTCAGAATCACCCCTTTCTATTACTTGGTCTAGACGCTCCTGTCTTGAATGGCATTTACTCGTTTTATTTCCTGCTTGGACCTCCCCTGCTTGCGTGACGCGCTGACGCCTGAGTTAACACTCTGCCCGCCTCGTTAATGATTGTCAACACCAACTCCACTTTCTTCTTCACGTGCCGTACTCAACTGCCCCCCGTACACTTGGTTGATATAGGACGTCCATATATTTAAACTGCATCATTATTTTGGCGCTCCCATGGTTCGCTTCTTCGATAAGTTTTTAAGTTGGCTGCATTGTAGACCGACATTGTTCCTGTGCTTAACTCTTTCACTCTGTATGCATTATTTCCTAGGTTTCTTACAATAGAATAGGGTCCTATGAACTTTTCACAGAATTTGCTGAAGATTTTCTTCTCTGGATCAGATGTAGCGGGTCGTTTCACCAAAACGAGCTGGTTGATTTCTAGATCACGGTGAAATCTCTTATTTCTCAGTCGCCGTAATCTGCGATCTGCTTGTTTTCTCATGTAGGCTCTCGTTCTCTCAATTCGCAGGTCAGGTGCTATCATGGGATCTTGTGGGCAGTTAATGATGCTTTTCCACGTCCTCACTGGATACTCGTTTTTGTGTAGGACCATAGGGATCTGTCCTGTTGACTCGTGCCTGGTAGAATTCATGCATGTCTCGACATCCTTAATTTTATCCACCCACTTATGATGTTCTTTGGGAATGAAGATTCTCAAGTATGATGTTACACATTTTATTGCTCTCTCACTTGGATTAGCTTGGGCATGTCGGATACTGCTTAAAACGTGTTTTATACCCATGTCCTCCATACCTTTCTTGAATTCGGCGCTTGTAAAATAGCTGCCATGATCTGACAATATAAATTCTGGTTTTCCAAGTATTGGAATAACTCTATTTCGAATACGACTGAGTACTTGTTTTGATGTAGTTTTCTGAATGGGGCATAATACGACAAACTTAGAAAACACATCAATGCACATTAGTAAGTGACGGCAACCTCGCCTTCCTTTCGGGATTGGACCGAAACAGTCTAGGGCCAGTAGCTCGCAGGGTTTCTGAGGTAGCAATGGTCTAGGATACTGCCTCATTAAATAGTTATTGGGCTTTGTCCTCTGACAAGGATCACAAGTCGTAATGACGTCACATATAGTTGTTCTCATACGTGGCCATGTAAATGTCTCTCCTATTGTCGCTTCGCACTTGTCTACGCCGACGTGTCCGTAACTTTCGTGAGTATGCCATGTCAATCCTCGCTGTAAAGATGCAGGTACTAATATGCGTAACTTGGTGTGGTCATTATCTACCCATTTGTGCAGCAAATTGTTGACATAAACATATCTTCCTTCTTTTGCTTTCGCTTCTCGAAATGCAGGTGTTCCTGTAGGTAGCTGCTTTCTGAAGTATTGAATTGATAGCATCATCCATGGTTCCGCTTCCTGTTCTCGCTGTATCTCACGTAACTCCTACAAGAATTCCCGGTCCTTCGGTGTTAACTCCAAGTGTTGTACCATCGCTGTTTCTTCAACATCAGGCTCTGGGTTCCTGCTGAGTGCATCCGGAATCACGTTCATCTTCCCTGGGCAAAGTTCAATCTCAATGCTAAACTGCTGAATATATATAGACCAACGTGTCACACGTTCGCTTGCCATCGACGTCTTAAACAAGAATGTTAATGCTTTGTGATCAGTCCTAACAACAATGGGGTAACCATAAATTATTCGTTTCCATTGTTGAAGCGCATGAAGAATGGCCAACAGCTCTCGTTCCGTTACAGTATAATTGCGCTCGTGCTTACGCAATTTTCGGCTGTCAAATGCCAAATATGTTTTATGTTGCAGGTTAGCTGGATCTTCTTGGTAGAGCATGGCACCTATACCAATTAGTGAAGCATCCGCTTGGATTATAAATTTGTGCTTGAAATCTGGATATCCTAACTTAATGCAGTTTTCCAGTAGCTGTTTAGTTGCTTGGAACGCATTCTCGCATTCCGCATTCCATAACCATTTATTATTCTTTTTTAGCATTTCCTGCATTGGAGCTACAGTCTCCGTGTAACCTGGACAGTTTTCTTTAAAGAATCCCGTTACGCCTAAGAAAGCCCGAATGTGCTTGAATCTCGTTGGTGTAGGGAAAATCTTTATCGCTTCGATCTTAGCTGGGTTTGGCTTCACTCCCTCCTTATCAATGATGTGACCCAAATATAAGATCTCGCTCTTGAAGAAATGCGATTTCTTCAGGTTTACTTTGAAATTTGATGCATTAAGGTTGCCTAGTACTTTATCTAAATTTTCCATGTGAATTTAAATGTTGTCGGATGCCAGCAGAATGTCATCAATGTAGCGCACCGTCATCTCCTTAACTTCCTCGGTTAGATTTAGATCCAGGGCTCGGATTAAAGCACAGCCCGCTGTTTTGACTCCGAAGGGCATTCGGACGAAACAAAACGTTTGGTTATCGAATAAGAAGCCAGTTAGAAGCTGTGACTTCTCATCCAATTCAATATGGTGGAAACTGGACGTCAAATCAACTGATGAATAAATGCTCTTGTTCTTAAAGCCTTTTAGTACGTCTCTAATAATTGGTGCTCTGTCATACTCAGGAAAAATGAGTCTCATGTTGAGATTTCTGGCATCTAAACAAAGTCTAATAGATCCATTTGGTTTTGTGACTGCCAAAATCGCATTTAGATAAGGTGTAGGTGTCTTCCTTATCACTCCAGCTTGTAACATCTCATCTATAATGACCTTGACTTGACTACGATATTTTTCCGGAATTGGGTACAACCTACTTTTGAAAGGTGACCAATCCTCGACTTGCATTGAATATTTGAAATTTAATATTTTCCCAGGTACTGTATCGAATACTGCTTTGTGCTTCCTTAATATCTCTTCCAATTGTTTTCTATGTTCACCCCCAAGTTGAATGTCATTGAGCCGCTCCTGTAGTAACTCTTCAAATTGTGCATCACTGTCATCTCCTTCTGTTAATAAAGACCATATCTCCTGGGATTCACTCTCCTCATCTAGTTCCACAACAGCTCCTTCTATGATGTTATCTTCTGCCTTTCGTATCTCCTCTTCCGTCTCTTCTGATATTGCTTCCAATGCTTAAGAATTTAATCTATTCCGGTAGTAATTTCATCCATATGCAATCCCACGTTTTTCAGCTGATCATACTCTCTAAAACTGACTGTATTCTTGTGCAAATCTATCACTGCTTGATAGTCACAAATGAAATTTGCACCAAGAATTATATTAAAATTCATCTTTGCCATGATAATGAATGTTTGCCCAAAAGTGTGTTCCAATATGTTCAGTTCTAAGTATGCCTGACGTTTACAAGTGACGGTGCGTTCAGGAATAACACCCCTCACTTTGAGTTGTGGTACGGGAATCACAGGAATATTCCGACTCCGTCACAACTCTCGAAACAAGGCCTCCGATACCAGACTAATCTGCGACCCCGTATCCAATAAACATCTTATATTAATTCCACCAATCCTCGCGTAAATAATGGGTAACTGCCTAATTTCATCGTTCCGTGGTTTCACCGTCTCCTCCAGGCAATCTTCTGGCAAAGCAATCCATTCTTGTATGTTCGCTACTATCCATCCATCTTCAACTTCCGACTGTTGCGTTTGTAGACTATCTCCTTTATCCAAATTTAGCATTTTTTTTAGCTCCGTTGCGACTCCCATCATCATTTTGTCGCCCACCCCCTTGATATTCCTCTTGTCTCAGTAGACTTCCAGCTTCCTCAGTATGTGTGTCTGGATTCTTCATGTTCCCAATGGCTTTCTCCCATCGCCCGTGCTCTCCACCTTGACTAGCGTGTAATTCCTCTAGGTAATTTTGCGATTGAGCGTGCCTATCATCCCAGTCATTTCGATAATTACGTGGCTCTTCTTGATTTTGATCTCTCCTTCCTTTCCATCTTTGATTTCCATTGTAATTACTGTATCTACCATAAGGCCCCTCATTTCTTCGATTTTCACGCCATTGTTGATATCCTCTCTGTTGATATCTATTGTTGCCTTGATATGACCTATTGTTGTAATTATTCTCGTTACGCTGGTACGGTCTGTTTTCTACCTCTTCCGGGTTTCGCCTAGGTGTGGATGTGCTTGTATTTGTACCCTGCGTTTTGGTGTTCGCCTGTTTTGGTTTTATGACCTCTGTCGTATTTACTAACTCCAGTTGTCTTCCTCCTCTATAATGATTATGAGATGTAGTCTCATCTATCTGGCGTAATATCTGCTCTGCATGTAAGGCGTACTAACGTTCGCTGCGACTAGTACTTGTTGCACGTTGACTGGTAATTGCCGCGCTATAGTCATAACCAGATCCGCTTCATTTAAAGGGTAATCAAGGTCGCGAAATTTTAGCATTTGCATGTTAAAGAAATCTGAGTATTTCGTTTGCTGGGTAGTTTGATATTTCCTAGAGTAAAGCTCCATTCTTAGACTCTGTTGTAATGCCGGCGACCAGTACTTGCGCAGAAACGCGATTTTAAAATCCGTCATAGTTCCAAAGGTATATTTGAAGCTTAACAAGAAGTTCCGTTAAGAACTATACAGCCTACTTTTCATGCCAATGATTATTCTACAGAATATGAACCTATCTAGAATAATGACGAAATTAAGTTGCTAATATCGAAATTTCCAATTAGTTCGAAATACTGTATACCTGGCATAATGTATCCTAATAGAGCACTACAGTTGGCAGCCCTGATGACTGAATATATTCTTAGTTCCGTCTCTTACGGTACTAAATACAAAATTTGGTTGAAGTCCACTGGATAGCATGGACGTTACATGCAGTTAAACATTGGATCTAACAGTGCGCGTAAAATCACGTTGGCAACAATGTCATGCATGTATTGGTCAGAAATAATCTGAAATAATATGATCTATTGTTGTGCCAATTTTGAATGAAATCCATTAGTTAGTATAGAAGTTACATGCATTTTAAAATTGGACCTATCAGCAGGCTTAGAATCATGTTTGCAGCACTGACGTATATTAGTTACTCCAAATTCGTCCAGAATGCCAGGTACTATACGTGTGCAAAGTTTAGAGCTATTGGCTTGCATACTTTCTGATATATTGATATTAGGGTAACAAAAATAGGGACAGCACATATTAACAGTTGGCAGCCCTGGTTGCTCCTTAGAATACGCACAGTCATATCTGTTATGGTACACATAGCACATACGAAATTTGGTTGAAATCCAAATGATAGTATGGAAGTTACATGTATTTAAATTTGGACCTGTCAGCAGGCTTAGAATCATGTTGGTAGCACTGACGTATGTAAGTTACTCCAAATTAATATAGAATGTCAGGTACTATACGTGTGCATAGTTTAAAGCTGTCGGCTTGCATACTTTCTGATATATTGGTATTTGGATAAAATAAATTAGGAGCATTTATTAACAGTTGGCAGCCCTGGTAGGTCTTAAGAATACGCCCAGTCATATCTGGTTATGTACACATACAACATACGAAATTTGGTTGAATTCCGCTTGATAGTGTAGAAGTTATATACATTTAAAAATTGGACTTATCAGGAGGCTTATAATCATTTTGGCAACACTGCCATGTTTGGCCTCCTGGAAATTAAACTGAAATATTATGATCTGTACGTGTGCCAATTTTGAAATAGCTCCCATTCATACTTTCCAAGATATCCAACATGGAGCTCAAATTTCAATTGCGATCTTTTAGCAGTTGGTAGCACTGACATCATTTTCAAATATGGCCGTGAGATATTCAGGTATAGATCTTTACTCCTACCAAATTTTGTTTCGATTGCTGCAGCCGTTTAGGAGTTGATAGGGGGGGGGACACACACACAGACAGACAGACAGACACACATTTGCCCGATCTCATAAGTCTACTTTTTCCTCATTTTTGCAAAATGTGAAAAGTAGGCTAAAAACCATGTAAGGACATTTCCTGACAAAAACATCTCCATCATTCTCTACCTAGGTGCTTCAGGTACCCCAGTGTCATTATAATGATCTTCAATTTCTTTAATAAAGGCTTTAGGTGTCACCCCTGAATTCTCCGTGTATTTCTGCGGTTTATAATCGTTCGAGCGAATTACTTGGATAAGTTGTGTGGGCTGATGACCGTCCTGTGGCGTGGAACTCCTTTCAATATTCTTGCGAAACCCCTCCGTGTTTGTCAATAATGGGCTCTCCGTCTGAGTCGGACTCCCTGCTGTGCTCGTCCCGTCCTGGCTATTTGAGTCGTCCTGCTTGTCTTTCATGGTTCCCGTTTTAAATATCGAGGATTGTTCTATTGACCTGAGTTCAGCTTTAATGATCCTGTCTGTTTGTTCTTTAGGCTTATTCTTAATTTCTTGTTCTAATGCTTGAATACGAGTATGATTTTCGCCTACTGTCTTAAGGATGGTTGATCTTTCCTCTTTAGAATCGATATTCATTTTTCGCCAATCTTTTCTTATTTGCTCCTTAATCGTGTTTACTTTTTCTTCAATATGGTTTTTAGTGTCATCCTGATTGCTTTCTATCTGGCTTTTCCATTCTTCCAATCTCGCGCAATTTTCGTCGATGGTACTCTTTAATTGATCCTGATCCGCTTCTAGGCTTTTCCATTGCTCCGCTGATTTTATTTCGAGACGGTCCATATCTTTAATTATGCCGGATATATTTTCATCTACCGCTGATAATTGTTGCTGAATGACCTTGCCACTTTTTTCCATTTCCTTAAATCGTACTTCCAACTTATCCTGAGCTATCTTGACCTCGCTCGTACTCATAGTGCATGCTAGTTCGATTTGCTCTAATTTAGCTAACACCGTTTCATCCAGAATGCTAAGTTTTTGATCAAAAATAATTTCCATTTTCTTAATCTGATCTAATTGTTTTTCATTGTTTTTACTAACATCTAGGGCCAGCAATACCATCTGTTGATTAGTGTGATCCTTCATCTCTGCGGTTAACGCCTCTAATCGGTTCGTGTTTTTAACATTCTGCGCCTCTAACTGCGAATTTATAGTGTCATTGATTTCATTTTTAATAATCTAGCTTGTTCCGCCTGATATTCATTTTGTTCAATCCTACTGTTATTTAATTGTGTCCGCAATGATTCACTTTGTTCGGATAGTTTAATTTTTAATGATTCACTTTGCTCAGACAATTTGTTTATCGATTCACTTTGTTCTGATAGCTTAGTGTTTATTTGTTCAGATAATTTAGCGTTTAATGATTCACTTTGTTCTAACATACTATTGTTTAATGATTCACTTTGTTCGGATAGTTTAGTGTTTAATGATTCACTCTGTTCAGCCAATTTAGTGTCCAAAAATTCCTGTGTTCTCCTAGCCGCGTTTTGAATGATTTCTTGAATCTGTTCTACTGTTGCCATGTTATACACTTTATATGAGACATTAGGGAAATGGCATAAAGCAATGCCCCCAGACACATACATACAATCCCCATGCACATTTAATTTATTTACCCTACTCAGTTCATTTATAATTTACATTTAATCCCACTAGTCGATTGCATCTCTGAGTGGTTCTAATTTTACTCAATTTAATTTAAACCCAAGCACATATTCAGTCATTAAATTGTTATCCTGATCTGATATTAACACTGACTAATTAACAAAGTATTAATTGTCATTTAAGGCTACCAGCCTCCTAACATTTTCATGAGTTTGACTTTCTAAACAAATCTAGTTTTAACTTTAATCATTGGGCGCCCGATATCACGTATATTACCTTTTACTTTAATTCAATAGACAAAAACGTGAACCGTATTTTACATTGCAAACTCCTGATTTTAATTTATCTTTCACACATTTGGCGGTATCCTCTTCGCCTCAATTACTTTTAATAAAATATCACTTTCCGGTGATTAAAATACTGTCATATTTGCCTGCACTTGCGGCAAGTCAGTTTTATTCAAATACGCCAACTAAATGTGTTCCAGCAGCGAACCGGCAACAAAAATTCACCTTCATTGTTGCGTCAGTTTGTAATCCCAACTACGCTTACATTGAAATGTGCAATTTCTCTGCCGTTACACCACAGTAAACCGCCCCACGCTTGGCCGCGCCAGTTTACCTCCTATGAACCCTTTAGTACTGCAGTGTTTATGTGTAAGAAATCTTAATCAAGGGGTCGCGCTCAGTTCATAGTGTGATGTTTACGTTCGCCAAGCAACATGCTCTACTGAGGTAAGGGTCATAGGATTAAAACTATAATTAAGAAAGAAGTGACAAGACGTAAAATGATAACATAATTTAATGACTATTTGTGCAAAATGAAATGAATATAAACAATAACAATAATATTATTCCTCCCTGAATCTTCTCATGACAAAATATCTATTAATGTTGAGGAGTCAGACGGATCTCCCCCTTATAAAATGTGGATCCAAGTTCCACTAACTTGCATTGGATTGTATGTACGCGTAATGACTAACTACGAGGAATGAGTACTTTGGATGACTGTTCGTTTACATCGGGTAACAGCTACGATGCTTACGATCAATCATCTCGTAAATCAACGTTTATGGATATGGGACACAACACTAATAAAACCCTTAAAAATTAATGCTGACACACAATCTAAAATCTAATAATTACAGGAATCTCCCTCGAGACCCCCCTTCAGTGCGGGGACGCATCTGACAAATGAGTTGCCTACCCGGCCAATTGCTCAATACACAAACAAGGAAAGACAGCATCGCACGTGACTACACGGGTCACAAATATGAAACATAAACATGGAATTAAACCAACAACAACAAAAGCCTCAACGGCTGAGATTACCTTATATGAACAAACATGCACGTTAAGCTAACGCTTCAGAGATTATAATGATTCGTAGGCAACTCCCATCACGGCGGTGCTTTTGAGGATCCAACCAGCCTTCGGGCTGACTACCTAACAGAATGACCAATAAAATCACACACACACTGCTGGGAATGACATAACACTTTTCACACAGGGCGGTTGAATAAGATGCTCACTAACTATTTTAAAAAATATTAAAACCTACGAGAGAGCTGAGTGCTCCTCGCCACAAATTACATTGCTCCAACACAATAATAAACATTACAAAGATTAATTTACCCTCCAATCTACTGCATGATTATACTAATTCAGTCCTACTTCTGAAACACAACATATCTCCGAGAGACGTTTCTCAACCGCATTACGTAAACATATGCAAACACGGTCGTCCACATAGTCACGTTAGTTAAGAAAAAATAAACAAGAAACTTCAACTAAATAAAATTGTGCGAGCTGTTTCCATGCAAAAGGTGTGTCAGACCAAAACTAAATACACTACGTTAATCAACACAAGCAAGATATTTACAAAAACTATTTGTCCCATATACTGAACCCATGTACCATGGCCTCAAAGGAAGTCGAATCCATGTATTTTGAGAAAGGAATGAAAGAATCATACAGTCTCTAAGGGAACGGAGAGAGATTTCAAGCCAGGATTCTAGCCTAACATTGTGCAAGCGTTAGGGCCAGGTGTTCCTAAGATGAGCTCATGCCTCTTGACATTTATAAGGAGCCAGTCATGGATATTATTAGAACGAGTGGAAAGTTTGGACTGTAAGACGAAGAAGCTTGACTCGGAAATTGCTCTTACGTTGCAGGAAAATGGAAACCCCGCTGCTGAGACAGAACAGGAATAATTAAATTTAACCCGTTTACGAGTATAAAAATAAGTGAACAGATACAGTACGGTGAATCATTTTGGATTAGAGATTTTTGTGTAAAGAAAAACCTTGTAAAAATTGCACAGGAGAAAACTGCAAACGCAAGTATACGTCATTGGGGATTCACCGGGACCCAAGGAGTGGGAGAATTAAAAAATGAACAGCACCACCCACATGGTTGAGGACGAGAAATTAATTAATATCTCGGAAATGCACGATCGATTTCCATGCACAGGAAGATTATTTTACGTTTGGAAGACGAGCTTTCTGGAGATATGATGTTTATATTTGTGCGACAATTAGTTCAAAAGTTGGTCACGAAAAGGACTAGGATTTTATCTTTTTGTGACTGAAAGGTAGAAAACTCCTGGCCTCACCAAGCCAATCATGCAGTCTACGATAGCCCGTGAGGGGAACGTCACGCTGTATCAGTACATGCAGTCAACGAGCATTCCGTGAGCGGAAGTGCTGCACCACATCGTATACGCAGTATTCAAGAGCCCGTGAGGGGAACGTAACGCTGTATCACACATCGAAGGCAGTTAACCAGTACTCCTTGAGGGGAGAAACGCTGTATTACACCGCAGAATTAATATCCGACAGCCACGGGCGTCGAAGTATCAGTAACTTGCGTGCCTCCGGAAGGAGTTGCAAAGAAGAAGTATTAAAGTATCGCTGTGTTGAAAAATTAGGAAAATCCTAGTTACAGGATTTAGGTCCGACAGGGCAAAAGTTACCGTAAAAGTTCCAAAAATACAGTCAAAGCAGGCTGCGAACTTAGGATTCAGGCGATAGGTCTTTCAGTAATCGACCAAAAGTATCATAACGCACGGAAGTACCGGAACAGCGAGATAAACAGTTTATAAATTTTAAAGAACCCGAACAGGGAAAAACTGAGTAAGGTTCGCAACGTATTTCAGAAAATTAGAAGTGCTAGAACCAAATAAACAAAGAAGAACGGAAACTATAGACATTGTTTTCAAGAAAGCAGACGAACTATTCTAAAGCACTAAGACTCGAGAAGTATTAGTGGCTAAAAATCCATAGGTCACCGATAGGTTATCAAGATCAGGATTTGAAGAATTGTTAATCCAGGGACACAGTAGATGATTCGAGACTTTAGTATTCTGCAGGATAGGAAGCCGACATTGAATAAATTTCACCCTTGGAGACGGGAGATTAAGAGGTCACGTGTGATAGGCTAAAAAGACGGCCTAGTGATCAAAAGTTGTGAAGTGTAAATATATCAAAAGTGTGTGTTAAAAGTAATATATTTTTTAGTGTTTTATTGTGTGTTCAAAACGGATACACCAGTGTATTAAAAATGTTGTCAGTGTTAAATATAGTGAATATGTGTCAAGAAATGTCTGTACATGAGATGAGTTTGTACAATATGGAGTAGGTCAAGAAGGTGGGCCAAAATGTCACATCAAACGAGAATAAAGGTCAGAAAACGACCTTAGACATGTGAGTAAAGATTTTCATTATATTTTGGTGTCAGGAAAATTTTTGTGTACGATTCCACCGGAGTTTTGAGTAAAAGGGATGTTTTTAAATAAATAATAACTAAATAAGAACGCGATCTGAACAAAAATAAAGTTTTAAGAAATAATAAATAATTATGTGAAATAATAAATCCTGTAGAGGAAATGCATGGAATAAAATGTCAGTGTATTTAATGAATGTTATAAAAGCAAGCGTAATAATAATAATTATAACAAAGATATTTACATAAAGATAAATTTGAATTATATGAAAGAAATAGCTTTTGAGCTTTTGTAAGGAATGAAGACATGAGTTGAATAACAAGGTAAAGAAATCTAAATAAAGATTAAATTGAATGATATAAATATATAGAGAGTTGGAGCCTAACAAATGTATAAGACATGATGTGAATGCATGTTTTAAAAAATGGAGCGATTTATTGTCAACGGAAAAGATTAATACAAGAATTGAGATATGTATCAATTGTTACTATGAAATTTATCTGTTGTTTGGAAGGCATTAGGCCGTAAAGTAATGTGTAGCGTAATGGAATGCAATTAAATAAAAAGTCACGCTAGGAAAGCCTAAAAGTTAAAGTACTTGGTAAGTTACTTATGGAGGGTAGTTGATTGAAGTGAATTGAGATATGTTGTAAGTCCTCTAAATTGTGACGTGGATCACGAGGCCATGTGTGTATTATATTATAAAAGGGAGCAATTGTATGGTATTATTGAGCGTAGGTCCTGTAAGCTACGGCTAGACCCTAAATCGCGTCTTGTATAAGTCCTCCAATGTGGAAATGGTTCCCGAGGCATGTTAAGAGATTCGAACCTAGAATCCTCTGTTTGTTAAAGCCCCTTATTATTCGTCGTCGAATGTGTATTACTCTTCCCCAATCAACGAGGACCCTTCATAATTAATAAATGCCAAGATTACGAGAGTGGTTTATGAGCCAATAATATTGTTGAAAGTAAAACGATTGAGTAGAAAGCCAAGTCTCCCCAAAGAACTGAGAATAATGTGAAGGTTTGTTTTAAAAGCATTGAAGAGAGCTCCAACCGTAAGCTAGGCCGGGAGTCGCTCTCCCTGTCATAAATCACGCTCGAGTATAATGGCCTGACCCTCATAGTACGAGGGTGGGTAAAAACCGTCTTGTAAGAAGTGAAATACACCGTGAGTGTTTAAAGTTGTTAATGACCCGGGCGTTGAACCGAGGTCCTTGTAGATTTATATTATCGCTTGCCAGTTCAGATCGTAGTTTTCTTATGTGATAATGGTCTTATAAGACTAATGAATTAAATAAAATCCCTATTGTAATGTTGTATGGAAAATAAGGAATCCACGAGTTTTGTGAAGATAACTAGATTCGGGAGTAATCATAGTTTTTGACTTTGTCAAGTAATCTTTATGACTCTGGAGTACACAAGTAGTTTCCCGATCACCGTAGTGAATTTGAAAACTTGAGAGAGATAGTAAATCCTGAGAATATGTGAAATGCCCAAATATTGAAGTGAATAATTAACATGTAATTTTAAAGGTAATTATATATTTGTTTTGATGATAAGAAAAGATAAAAATAGTTCTTGAGGTGTACAAAAGTAAGACACCATTATTATGGGAAGGTAACGAGCCAAAGAAGCTCGTAGTTACATGGAACTTTAAGATAAGTACTTTATGGAAGTGAAAATAATCGTGAATTGTTGGTTTTAAAGAAAACCATGTGTTTTAAATCTAATATTTGTTTTATTTTTATGCTATTCCTTGTTCACTTTGGACAAGTAGAATGATATTGGTCAGTAGTTTATTTGTTTTATTGTTTGTAGCGCCATAATTTTGATTAATTAAACGTGTTAAAATAGGAGTTGATTTTGTTATTATTTTTGCAAGTGTATCCTCTATTTAATCCAAAATATGTAAGTCACAGAGTGGGAGAACTTACCGCAGCCCCGAAAAATCCCGAATTGACAAATGCTGGCATACTGTGATTTGCATATTTCTTGCTGAAGGGCACAGAGGGGTGAATAGAAGTACTGTGCTTGGATTAATGATTAGAGGAACACTAAAGACGGTCGATTCATGTAAAAGTAAAGTAATGATAGGAGTAGCTACAACGTATAATGTTAACTGACCGCACGGGTCCCTGGAAACTCACACCGAGCAGCCCTGGATAAACAACCCCCTACCAGACATTTCATGGCGCCCAGTACGCAGGGCTGAGTTTTCCTAGGGAAAACCCGAGTTTTTTCGGAAAATCAAAATTTTCATTTTTTTTTTTAAATGGCTTTTCGAAATTTTGAATTTTAAATACTTCCATAAAGGTCTTTGAGTTTGAATAAGAATATCAAAAGGGTACGATGTAGTAAACACCCGTACCAAAGTAAATTTTTAAAGAAATTGGGACACAATGGTTCAGATTACTATCTCTCAAGCATGTTCTGGCGATGTGGCATGAGTAGCCCACTGTATCCTTATATTGGAATAAGATGGTGACGATGATGGAGTTAAAGGAGTGTTTGGATGAACATTTCCAAAAGAATAGGGACGAGATAGTAAAAATAAGTACGAAAAGTACTGAAGATGCAAAAAAAGAGAATAGGGAAGAGAGGCAGGAACTTTTGAACGCTCTAAAAGCCGATAGCAAGGAAAAGTTAGAAGCCATAAATGAAAAGTTAGGATCTATCCAAGCTGATTGTATCAACATGAATAGTACATTGAAGGCTGAGATAGAAAGTAAGTTGGATAGTATAAAAACAGAGAATTCGAAGCATTTTTCAGCGCAATCCAAGGATTGGGAGGATAAACTAGGAGTAATGGAAGTGAAACTTGAAAATAAATTACATTCGTTTCAGGAGAAGATGATAGCCGATAATGTTATGAAAAGTCAAGCCATGAACACTAAACTAGAGGCCATGGAGACTAAAATACAAAGTAATATAAATGAGAAATTAGAAGAGACAATGAATAATAAATTTCAAGAATTTGACACTGATTTTGGGAGTAAGTCAAAAGAGTTTAAAGGGGAAATCACAAGTGAAATCAAAAAGGAAAACGAGGCCTTTAATTCAGGATTGCAAGTCCAAATACATACCTTAAATGAAAATATGGTAAAATCCCAAACTAAGTGTCAAGAAAATTTTGTAAATTTAGAAGGTAATTTTGGGGCTATAAAAATTAAATTAAATAGCATGGAACAAACCTGTAAAAAAATGTAGAGGCATGTGAAAAGAACTTGTAACCCAGATCCAAGGTGTGCAGGATAAATTAGAAGCTCAGTTAAAATCTAACAGCGATATCTGTAAAACATCCCGGGATGAAATAAAACAAAGTGTGAATGAGCTAGGAACCCGATTTGGAAAGGTTGAGGAGAAAGTAGGGACCCTCGAGAATAAAATCGGTGTAGTTCAGACCGAAGTAACTGAGATGAAAAACCAAAATCAAAAGGATGCGCGGGACATGAAAAATCAATTTGAGCTGTTTACCGGGCAGGTAGATGATAACTTAAAGAAGTACGAGGTTGGAATAAATCAAAGATTAGGTCTATATGAGGAGCATCTCCAGAATGAAAGAAAACAACGAGAGAAAGAAAATAAGGAAAATACCCATAAGATAGATGAAATAAGTCAGGGTATTAATGATGTTCAGGGAACCATCGGAACATTAAAGGTCCAAGTAGGAAAAACCAGTACCGAAGTAAATCAGGTCAAAAATGAATTGACAATAGTGTCTCAGAGTCAAGGGAAAACTGAGGAAAAGCTTGAAGGAATTAAAGTAGATATTGTCAAAGGACAAAGAGAAATGGAGAAGAAAATAAAGGAAATACGAGAAGACCTAGATACCAGAGGTGACGTTAAACCAGAAATTATAACAGAACAGGTCATGGTCATCAAGAAAGAGGTAGAAGATCAATTAGCTGAAATCAGGGATAGTTTCAGGGAAGAGAAATTCCAACTCAAAAAGGTAGAGGAAGATAGTAAAAGGAATCAAGAAAGAATTCAAAATGAATTAAGATCACGGTTGGAAAGGACTGAGAATAAAAATAGTCAAATGGAAATCCAACTCAGGGCGAATGAAGAAAGTGCTCGAAGGGAAAGGAAATTAGAATTTGAAAGTCAGGATGAGTTTCCAAAGACAGGATGGATAGATCCCCGTGAACAAGGCACAGATACAGATAGGGACTTAGGAGGGGAGAGCCCTTATAAGAACCCAGGATATCCGATGGCGATGCCAACCCCGTACATGAATCAGGCAAATGGCCAGATAATCAACATCATTAAGTCGAATGAGGACAGACCGGCAAAGTTTACTGGTAATAACATGTCAATTACTCCAAAATACTGGCTAAAGGAAGTCGCAGAGTACTTGAACGAAATGAAAGTTCCTCAGGATCGGAGACTGAGAGCTATTGAGAAGCTGTTGGCAGGTGATTGTCTCACCTGGTTCAGAAGCTTTAGGTACACCTTTGATACGGTGGAAGGCTTTAGAGAAGCCTTTTTAAAACGATATTGGGCAGCAGACGTCCAGGAGAATTTGAGGCTAGATCTGTACTCTAGGAAGTACAGCACAAATGCACCAACTAAGTACTCGGAATTTTTTACCTCTCAGCTGTGTAAATTCCGCGAACTTGACATTGCTCCAGCTGAGAACGACCAGTGTGCCGCCATTGAAAGACAACTTGCATATGAGATTCAGAGGCTGTTAATCTCATCCAAAGCCAGAAGTGCTGTGGAAGTGGAGAGTGTATTACGTCAATTAGACATGACGACGTCACACGTAACTCCTAGGCATCAAAGACAGACTGAACAGGTACACATGGCCAGCAGTCAGGAAACCAGAGAAAAACCATCGACCAGGAATCAGTCCACCAGCACTGATACTCAAGGACTAGGTCGAGAGTATGGGCACCAAGAGCCTAGAGGAATACAGCCACAATACAGAGGAGGATATCGAGGAAGAAATCCTAGGAATACGGGTTATAGGCAACAAGAGAGCCGACCCTATAACAATAACCATCAGAGGCAAGAAAACAGAAAGAAATGGGAGAATTATCCCAGAAGGAACGTAAGGCCAGAGGATAGGGATGATGAATATCGGGCCAAAATAGAGGAAAGATATCAGGAAAGTCCTCGTTACATGAACGAACGACCAGACGAACCTGAAAGGCAAAAAGTCCGTTGGAGTGAGGCAATCAAGAACCGGAAATCACCCGACCGACTAGATGGAGCTCAAAGCTTGGAACTACAAGCTCAGTTAAAGAATGAGGGAAAAGGGAGCCCTCAGGATAAAAAAAACTCCAAATTTAAATCGTCAAAGGTGGAAACATACCAGGAGCTGGGAGGAGGTAGAAATTGTGAATTGGATAGCAAGGCCAGATGAGCTAATTAATGAGGATGTGGAAGGAATCCCACCTATCAAAAGAGAATTACCCATAATTATGCTCAGGATAGAAGGATTACTGGTCAGGGCATTGATTGATACCGGATCAACAATAAGTTTAATTACGCAAACCCTTCTGAATGAATTGGAAACAAGAGGCCGCGTATTAAAAATCCCCACATCAAGTGTAAAGATTAAGGGAATTATCCCTGAAAAATCGTTAACATGCAAATTTCAGGTATACATTGATCTGATCATGGGTAACACTGAAATTTCGCAATGCTTTTTGCTGGTAAATCAATTACCGTATAATGTCATATTAGGTATTGATTTTATCCGTGAGAACAAGGTCATCATAGACCTAGCGCAAAACTGCATTAGAATTCAAAGAGAGGATGTGGATGAGCAAAACATTAACCTACAGGAACAGGATGTGAAAATAGGAGAACAGGTATGGCATGTGCAAGAAGTAACGGAGGAAGGTTGCAAGGACATAGAAAGGATATTTGAAGTCCTCAACATAGAACTCGAAGATAATTTGGAAACTGAGTTCGAGACCAACCTGTCAGGAAAAGTAGAGTAGGCTAAAGTGAACCTCGAAAACAAGGAACAATTAAAGAAATTATTATTGAATTTTAGAGGCGTATTTGATTCCAAGCCACGGAAGATTGAAAATTTTAAATACGCGTTCCAAGTCAATGATTGGGCACCGTTCAGACAAAAACCATACCCGGTTGCGGAAAAACATTACCCAAAAACTAAGAAAACACTGCAGGAGATGATGAATGCAGGTGTTATAGAAAAGATGGCGACACCATATGTTAGTCCATTAGTGATTGTGAGTAAACCGGATGGCTCAGTAAGGGTGTGTCTAGATGCCAGAAATTTAAATGCAAAAATCATACCAGAAAATGATTCGGCACCACCCATAAAAGAAATACTGAGAAAATTCAAAGGCAAGAAGATTTTCACAAATATTGACATGACTTCTTCGTATCATCATCTCGAACTGGAAGAGAAAACCAGCTTGTTGACTGGATTTCAGTTCGACCAACAAACCTATTGTTTTAGGAGATGTCCGTTTGGATTGAAGACCGCGGGATCTGCCTAAATAAGAGCGCTTGATCGAAACATGTCAGAGGAAGTGAAAGATTGCACTATCCGTTATGTGGATGATATTTTGCTTACCTCGGAGAATATTGAGGAACATTTAAAAAAATTGAAGAAATTATTGGAAGCCTTAAGAAGGGCAAATTTTAAAATCAATTTAAAGAAGTCAAATTTTTGTCAAAGACAAGTAACATTTTTAGGGCATGTGATTGATAAGGATGGTGTTAAACCAAATCCATGCAAATTGGAATCGATAAGGGATTTTCCAAGGCCTTTCAAGGTGAAGAACGTTCGCCAGTTTTTGGGATTGATTGGTTTCTTCTCAGGACATTGTCCATCATACACAAAAACTGTTGCACCACTACAGGACCTTCTGAAGAAGGGGGCAAGTGGAAATGGACGGAGGAAACAGAAAAAGCATTCGTGGAGGCCAAGGAAATGCTCATAAACTATGTGAAGCTAGGATATCCTGATTTTAATCAGAAATTTATAATTCAAACAGATGCATCCCAGATTGGAAGAGGGGCAATGCTATATCAGGAAAACCCTGATAACCCTGATAAGAAAAATTATCTAGCTTTCACAAGTCGGAGACTGAAACCACACGAGAAAAATTATACGATCAGCGAAATCGAGCTGTTAGCGATATTGCACGCGCTGCAATATTGGCGAAAAATCGTATATGGGTTTCAGGTCATTCTAAGAACGGATCATAAAGCCTTAACCTTTTTGATGAAGACTGATTTATCCAGTCAAAGGTTGATGCGTTGGGCTTTATATATTCAACAGTTTGATGTAAAGATAGAATACTGCCCAGGAAAAGAAAATATAGTTCAAGACTATTTAAGTAGACAGCCAGAGTCCACAGAAGAGGAAGTAATGGCTATTGATTTGGAAGACAGGGATCAGCGTACTCTAAATGAGTTAAGGAGCATTAGTCAACGGCAACGTGAGGATCCATGGATGAACATGCTCATATCTTTCCTTGAAGGAAGTTTGGTAAGGGGAACACCGGCGTACACGGAAGCTAATAAGATAGCTCAAGATTACACATTTTATAATTGATTATTATACAAGTTTGTGGACTCTGACCATACACGATTAAGGATTGTTGTACCTGCAATTTTGCAGAGGAAAATAGTATGGTTAGCCCATAGATCGTTCGGACATATGGGAGTCGACAAAACAGTCTCGATGCTGAAAGAAGCATTTGTATGGCCGAGACTCAGAGAAACTGTAAGGGACACGCTAAAGACATGTGATCTATGTCATAGGATCAAACCAAATGCATTTCTGATGAGACAAAAGCCTATACCATTGTTGCCCGAAAGGCCAGGTCAAATCATATCTATTGATAACTTCGGACCTTTGCCAAAGGCAAGAAGAGGAAACCGACACATAATGGTGGCTATGGATGTCTTCACTAAAATGGTTGACCTTGCTCCCATACAGAAGACTAGTACCAAACAGGTGTTAAAACGACTTAAAGAAAAAGTGATACCGATTCTGGGAAAACCTGAGAATTTGTTGTGGGATCACGGTAGTTGTTTCACCAGTGTAGAGTTCAGACAAGAATTAGAAAGACTTGGAATACGTCAGATTTTGTCAAGTATTCGCCATCCTGAGGCAAATCCTGTAGAAAGAGTGATGAGGGAGACGGCCAAGTATTGTAGAATATACTGTGCCGAAGAAAATTGGAAGTGGATAGATATCTTGGATATTATCGAATTTTGTATAAACAACACAATCCATGAATCTACGGGAGAGATACCAATAACGTTACATCGGAATGAGCAACCAGAGAGACCTTGGAGTCTGGTAATTCCTAGGCCAGCAGACGCTCAGCCTGGAAGAGATGTACGTATAAGAAGAGCCTTTGAGCATCTAACAGCTCAAGCCGACAGGAGACAAAGAAGAAATAGGCACAAGAGGTATCATCGGCCACTATTAGCAGGGAAAATGGTGTTAGTAAAAAGACCCGCCATTTCGGATCCAGGGAACCGCGTGTACAAAAAGTTCCAGAAAATGTACAACGGACCGTATCAAATAATAAGGGATTTGAGAAATAATGCCTATAGAATTCGGCACTGAAACGAATCACGAAGTGACCATGAATTCAGCAAATTTAAAAGTGTATTACCCTCCCGAAGACTTCGATGAAGCCAATGAACAATCCCTGGTTATGGAAACATTTAGAGATGAAAAATCCACTTTTGATAGAAACGAGAATGAGATATAAAAAGGAAACAGAGCTCAAGCATTCGAGTGCGAATGCGAATTGGAGAAATTATATTGGGAAATAAAAGAAAAAATTGATTTTATTGAAGAAGAAAATTTCAATTTAAGGAAGGAGAATGATGAAATAAAGGAACGGGTAGGGATAGACCACACCCGTAAAGAAGAATGAGGTTCTGGAAACCTGAAGTCCAGACAAATAAAAAGGGGAAAGAAAGAGTAGGGACAGAGCGTACCCAACTGACACAATTACCGGATATGACTTAAAAGGATGAAAGGAATCAAATTATCGTGGGTTTTTTAAGGAAGAAAAATCAGAAGGTACGGATAACGTTATGATGGCTTCGACAGTTAAAAAGGAAAAATAAGATCTTTTTTGGATAATTAAAATAAATTTCCTCAAAATTTTTCGAAAATTTATTTACCTAAGGAGGGGAGAGATGAACCCATGTACCATGGCCTCAAAGGGAGTCGAATCCATGTATTTTGAGAAAGGAATGAAAGAATCATACAGTCTCTAACGGAACGGAGAGAGATTTCAAGCCAGGATTCTAGCCTAACATTGTGCAAGCGTTAGGACCAGGTGTTCCTAAGATGAGCTCATGCCTCTTGACATTTATAAGGAGCCAGTCATGGATATTATTAGAACGAGTGGAAAGTTAGGACTGTAAGACGAAGAAGCTTGACTCGGAAATTGCTCTTACGTTGCAGGAAAATGGCAACCCCGCTGCTGAGTCAGAACAGGAATAATTAAATTTAACCCGTTTACGAGTATAAAAATAAGTAAACAGATACAGTACGGTGAATCATTTTGGATTAGAGATTTTTGTGTAAAGAAAAACCTTGTAAAAATTGCACAGGAGAAAACTGCAAACGCAAGTATACGTCATTGGGGATTCACCGGGACCCAAGGAGTGGGAGAATTAAAAAATGAACAGCACCACCCACACGGTTGAGGACGAGAAATTAATTAATATCTCGGAAATGCACGATCGATTTCCATGCACAGGAAGATTATTTTACGTTTGGCAGACGAGCTTTCTGGAGATATGATTTTTATATTTGTGCGACAATTAGTTCAAAAGTTGGTCACGAAAAGGACTAGGATTTTATCTTTTTGTGACTGAAAGGTAGAAAACTCCTGGCCTCACCAAGCCAATCATGCAGTCTACGATAGCCCGTGAGGGGAACGTCACGCTGTATCAGTACATGCAGTCAACGAGCATTCCGTGAGCGGAAGTGCTGCACCACATCGTATACGCAGTATTCAAGAGCCCGTGAGGGGAACGTAACGCTGTATCACACATCGAAGGCAGTTAACCAGTACTCCTTGAGGGGAGAAACGCTGTATTACAACGCAGAATTAATATCCGACAGCCACGGGCGTCGAAGTATCAGTAACTTGCGTGCCTCCGGAAGGAGTTGCAAAGAAGAAGTATTAAAGTATCGCTGTGTTGAAAAATTAGGAAAATCCTAGTTACAGGATTTAGGTCCGACAGGGCAAAAGTTACCGTAAAAGTTCCAAAAATACAGTGAAAGCAGGCTGCGAACTTAGGATTCAGGCGATAGGTCTTTCAGTAATCGACCAAAGTATCATAACGCACGGAAGTACCGGAACAGCGAGATAAACAGTTTATAAATTTTAAAGAACCCGAACAGGGAAAAACTGAGTAAGGTTCGCAACGTATTTCAGAAAATTAGAAGTGCGAGAACCAAATAAACAAAGAAGAACGGAAACTATAGACATTGTTTTCAAGAAAGCAGACGAACTATTCTAAAGCACTAAGACTCGAGAAGTATTAGTGGCTAAAAATCCATAGGTCACCGATAGGTTATCGAGGGGACCTCGATCAGAACAGACTTTCGCTAGGATCGATAAATCAGATCTAGAAGGGGAGCCGTTCAAGCTAGAGAAATAGCCGATCATCAGGATCAGGATTTGAAGAATTGTTAATCCAGGGACACAGTAGATGATTCGAGACTTTCGTATTCTGCAGGATAGGAAGCCGACATTGAATAAATTTCCCCCTTGGAGACGGGAGATTAAGAGGTCACGTGTGATAGGCTAAAAAGACGGCCTAGTGATCAAAAGTTGTGAAGTGTAAGTATATCAAAAGTGTGTGTTAAAAGTAATATATTTTTTAGTGTTTTATTGTGTGTTCAAAACGGATACACCAGTGTATTAAAAATGTTGTCAGTGTTAAATATAGTGAATATGTGTCAAGAAATGTCTGTACATGAGATGAGTTCATACAATATGGAGTAGGTCAAGAAGGTGGACCAAAATGTCACATCAAACGAGAATAAAGGTCAGAAAACGACCTTAGACATGTGAGTAAAGATTTTCATTATATTTTGGTGTCGGGAAAATTTTTGTGTACGATTCCACCGGAGTTTTGAGTAAAAGGGATGTTTTTAAATAAATAATAACTAAATAAGACCGCGATCTGAACAAAAATAAAGTTTTAAGAAATAATAAATAATTATGTGAAATAATAAATCCTGTAGAGGAAATGCATGGAATAAAATGTCAGTGTATTTAATGAATGTTATAAAAGCAAGCGTAATAATAATAATTATAACAAAGATATTTACATAGAGGTAAATTTGAATTATATGAAAGAAATAGCTTTTGAGCTTTTGTAAGGAATGAAGACATGAGGTGAATAACAAGGTAAAGAAATCTAAATAAAGATTAAATTGAATGATATAAAAATATAGAGCATTGGAGCCTAACAAATGTATAAGACATGATGTGAATGCATGTTTTAAAAAATGGAGCGATTTATTGTCAACGGAAAAGATTAATACAAGAATTGAGATATGTATCAATTGTTACTATGAAATTTATCAGTTCTTTGGAAGGCATTAGGCCGTAAAGTAATGTGTAGCGTAATGGAACGCAATTAAATAAAAAGTCACGCTAGGAACGCGTAAAAGTTAAAGTACTTGGTAAGTTACTTATGGAGGGTAGTTGATTGCAGTGAATTGAGATATGTTGTAAGTCCTCTAAATTGTGACGTGGATCACGAGGCCATGTGTGTATTATATTATAAAAGGGAGCAATTGTATGGTATTATTGAGCGTAGGTCCTGTAAGCTACGGCTAGACCCTAAATCGCGTCTTGTATAAGTCCTCCAATGTGGAAATGGTTCCCGAGGCATGTTAAGAGATTCGAACCTAGAATCCTCTGTTTGTTAAAGCCCCTTATTATTCGTCGTCGAATGTGTATTACTCTTCCCCAATCAACGAGGACCCTTCATAATTAATAAATGCCAAGATTACGAGAGTGGTTTATGAGCCAATAATATTGTTGAAAGTAAAACGATTGAGTAGAAAGCCAAGTCTCCCCAAAGAACTGAGAATAATGTGAAGGTTTGTTTTAAAAGCATTGAAGAGAGCTCCAACCGTAAGCTAGGCCGGGAGTCGCTCTCCCTGTCATAAATCACGCTCGAGTATAATGGCCTGACCCTCATAGTACGAGGGTGGGTAAAAACCGTCTTGTAAGAAGTGAAATACACCGTGAGTGTTTAAAGTTGTTAATGACCCGGGCGTTGAACCGAGGTCCTTGTAGATTTATATTATCGCTTGCCAGTTCAGATCGTAGTTTTCTTATGTGATAATGGTCTTATAAGACTAATGAATTAAATAAAATCCCTATTGTAATGTTGTATGGAAAATAAGGAATCCACGAGTTTTGTGAAGATAACTAGATTCGGGAGTAATCATAGTTTTTGACTTTGTCAAGTAATCTTTATGACTCTGGAGTACACAAGTAGTTTCCCGATCACCGTAGTGAATTTGAAAACTTGAGAGAGATAGTAAATCCTGAGAATATGTGAAATGCCCAAATATTGAAGTGAATAATTAACATGTAATTTTAAAGGTAATTATATATTTGTTTTGATGATAAGAAAAGATAAAAATAGTTCTTGAGGTGTACAAAAGTAAGACACCATTATTATGGGAAGGTAACGAGCCAAAGAAGCTCGTAGTTACATGGAACTTTAAGATAAGTACTTTATGGAAGTGAAAATAATCGTGAATTGTTGGTTTTAAAGAAAACCATGTGTTTTAAATCTAATATTTGTTTTATTTTTATGCTATTCCTTGTTCACTTTGGACAAGTAGAATGATATTGGTCAGTAGTTTATTTGTTTTATTGTTTGTAGCGCCATAATTTTGATTAATTAAATGTGTTAAAATAGGAGTTGATTTTGTTATTATTTTTGCAAGTGTATCCTCTATTTAATCCAAAATATGTAAGTCACAGAGTGGGAGAACTTACCGCAGCCCCGAAAAATCCCGAATTGAGAAATGCTGGCATACTGTGATTTGCATATTTCTTGCTGAAGGGCACAATACCATAAGTTAATTTATCAGATAATAAGAATATTATTCAGTACTCATCCTCAGCCAATCACCGTCAACGGACATCTGCAGCCATTTCCCAACTTAATGCTGCTTAGCTCGTCTCAAACATTACGACGGAGTGTTGTCGGTTCCAAACTTCTTCCATGGTCAGTGATGTCATCTCTCGTGCTGATGTAAAAAGTTATAGATTATTATACACTCGATATCTGACTACTAAATTCGCCGTTCTAGGTACTTAGTTCCCCAGAAACAGTCTGTTGGCGAATTGTCGAAGATACTGTCCCTACAAAAATAGTAGAGTGACCATCTATCACACTGATTTTAACACACTTTAGTATTAATAAAAATCTGTGTCCTCATGACACGCAAAGTACAAGTGCCTACGTCCTTAGACACACAAATGTAATCAGTAGAAGTAATAACCTGTGTCTTCCGACACACAATGTATAATCAACTTCTTGGCTCTTCATGCCACTTATAAATGAACTGGCCCTAGGTATCGATAGAGGGGGAAATTATATAAAAATTTCTCAAAATAATAGTGGTACAGGAATGAAACAAATATCACTGAACTCGTAAAATTGCGCAGGTCAAGAATATGCCCATTAATTCAAGAATCGATCGTAGAGATGTTGTCTAGCCGATCTCCCGCGTTAATGCTAGATATCGCGTGCCCAAGCTAGACTTGGCGCGCTCGTAAGCATTCATCTCTCTTTGGTTCCACATTTTCTGTTAACTTCGCGGTTTTATCAGACCTTGGCCTCGTAGGAGTGTCCAGTGGTACCATCAACCACTCACGTTACTGCATTATATTTTTTCTAGGCGCGAATAGTACAATGCACATGCCATAAGCGTGTCTCACCACGCGTCCCTTCTATATTGAGGTGGCCACCACCTGTCCTTCTGAATCATTGCTATGCTATTTCTTTTCACAATCCTTAAGTATCTAGCCTTTTGTCAAACTGCTGCAGGTATGTCCCAACTGTCTCCAACAAATGCTTGAAATTTCCTCATCTTCGTCTGACTATTTTATGACGCTGGTGGAAATATTAATTAATTGAAGAAATAAAACATCGAATCATTTATCCATCAGAGGATAAAGGGTTCACTACTATTGCTACCAAACGCCACCGTCAACGACAACTTGTTTCAGAACTTGGTTGCTAGATGCCACCGCAGTCACCTCCTGGCGACGAGCGTTGGAACCTAAGAGCGTTATACAAATCTAACGTATAATTTAGCTTTACACAAGCGTAATTAGTGGAAGGTTCTTTTACATGTCATAAATCTATGACATGGGACCGACGCGACGGCTTTTCTTCCCCTCCGAAGGAAGGCATACTGTGGGATTTTTAACGTTCTTAAAAAATCCGACGACTTCGGCCGTGTTTGAACCCGTGACCTTGGGCATAGAAGCTCAGCATGCTACCAACTACGCCACCGGAGCTGCTTTTCCGTGGTTTCCTACTTTTACTCCCGGCAAATAACCGAATTGTTCCTATCGTAAGACCAGGATTGCCTCCTTCCCAATCCCCATCTGAATTACAAATATACACACTATTACAGCCATCACAATAACACAGGTTATCAGACTAATTCCACACACGCCCATGTACACGGGGCTACATGACCACGATATCGCAAGCCCCCTAAATCAATCAACAACAACAACAGAATTATAAACACTAATAATCAGTATTTTCCAGCGCCTTCGGTGGCGTGGTTAGTACCATAATGAACTGCTGTGCCCAAGATCGCGGGTTCAAACCCGGCCGAAGTCGTCGTATTTTTAAGAGCGTTAAAAATCCTTCAGTATGACTTCCTTCGGTGGGCAAGAAAAGCCGGCGGTCCCATGTTATAGATTTATGGCATGCAAAAGATCCTTCCACAGGCTCAACTTGTGTGAAGCTAAATTGTTAGGTTAGATTTCGTCGGAACGCTCTAACAATGTTCCAACGTTCACCACTAGGTATCATTGATATCTGGTGGCGAAAGTTGGAACTACTTGAAATTGAACGGAACTTGTAGCTCACCCTAAGGGTGTCCGCAGAAAGCAGCTACAGACTCAGGCGAGCCGAACATGTCCTTGGACACTCCCGGCACTAAAAGCCATACGAAAAATGAATAAATGAATAAATAAATAAATAAATAAATAAATCAGATGCATCAAACTGGAGAGAGCCTACCACCTATGCAAGAATATGTACAAATCAAAATCCCTCTCAATGAATTTCAAACTCAGACACTACAGTACTGTAGTGAGACCATCAGTACTATATGCCTCAGAATGCCTAAATATGGTCAGAAAAGGACAACTCCGGAAATTGGAGCTGAAGGACCGGAAGATTCTACGAAAAATCATGGGCCCTATTAAAGAGGAAGGCAAGTATAGAATCAGGCACAACAATGAACTCTATGAACAAGTGGAGAGCATTACAACAGCTATGAGGAAGAGGAGGCTGATCTTCTATGGTCATATTGTGAGAATGGATAATCAGAGGCTCACCTCCAGAATTTTCAACACTGTCTCTAGAGGGAAAGCAACTAACGCCAAGTGGTCGAAACTAGTCAGAAAAGACCTTGAACAATTGGATATTGACCCCAGTAACATCTATGACAGGAATAAATACAGGACTTTAGTCAGAACATCAGACTCTCTCCAGTCACTAACAGCAAAAGCAGTGCGTCCAGGAGTAGGTGTGAAATGGACTCAGGAGCGGAAGGACATTCACAGTGCCAGAATGAAGGAATACAGGGCTAGGAGGAAAGCTGCCAGAGATAAGAACCACGTGGTCCACAGCCGGCCAAAACGGAACTTAAAAAAATCAGTATTTGTCTACTAATAGGCTACTGTGTGAAATTTTTGTGATATTAACTTCGCCAGCGAACTGGCCATGTTGAAATACGGGATCCCATGAGAACTCCGCAGTTAAGCAGCATTGGATGTAGTTAGACCGTGGATAGAATGGCGCTTCAGTGGGAAAAAGCGCTGTTGTCAAATGAAAGGAGTAGCGGAAAGGCCCTGGCCACCCTACCGCACGTAAACTTCGGATGAGGTTAGCCTCCTCAGAGGCCTCAGGCCTTTCTTCGGGCAGAGTACTAATGAAAAAAAAATCCACAGCCTACTTCCAGTCACCGACCGGGTCAGGAATGGAGTGAATGGAGTCCCTATCTAGCGCCGAGGATATGAACTGTGCCGGCTGCCGAGGCCTGACGCACTCCTCTGGGGCAATGATTAAATGAATGACAGATGAAATGAAAGGATAGTGGAGAGTGTTGCTGGAATGAAATGTTGACAGGGAAAACCGGAGTACCCGGAGAGAAACCTATCTGCCTCCGTTTTGTCCAGCACAGATCTCACATGGAGTGACCGGGATTTGAACCACGGACCCAGCGGTGAGAGGCCGACGTGCTGCCGCCTAAGCCACGGAGGCTTGAGGCAGAATACTAATAATAATATTAATTTATCTGATTGTGATCTGTCTCTACAAGCTTCTATGTCAACCACTAACAGAATGAGGGTTCTCCTGTGTCACTGTTAAATCTTCACGTAGAGTCACAAGAAGTCTATAGAAAAGCGCCTTCGGTGGCGTAGTAGGTAGCATGCTGAGCTTCTATACCCAGGTCACGGGTTAAAGCCAGGCCGAAGCCGTCGGTTTTTAAAGAGCGTTAAAAATCCCCCAGTATGCCTTCCTTCGGAGGAGAAGTTATGCCGGCGGGCCCATGTCATAGATTTTTGGCATGTAAAAGAACCTTCCACTAAATAAACTTGTATGAAGCAAAATTTATAGGTTAGGTTTGATTAATGCTCGTAAGTTCCAACGTTCGTTCCCGGACGCTGGTTTTGATGGCATCTAGTAGTAGCCAAGTTCACAGCTAGGTGTCGTTGATGGTAGCATTTGATAGCGAAAGTCCATAGAAAATATAAATTTAGGTATTAGAAAGACCTGCTGTACATTGAACAAGCAATGATGGAAATTAGATGAAAATTAACAGTAGGAGTAAAAATTCAAAGAGAAGTAATTTCAACATTGTGATTTGCTGATGACTTTGTTATCTTACCCAATTCACCAGACCCCCCAGGGGCTCACATCTAATGGGACGTGGGTTGGCGACCACCTGGCCCCAGCTGAGTCCGGCATTGCTTCCACTTACTTGTGCCAGGCTCCTTTCCGTCTTCTTTCCTGTCCACCTCACTTGGTCAATTCTTGTTCTCTTCCGACCCCGACGGTATTAGGGTATCCGATGCCTAGGCAGCCTCTCTTCCTTTCCCGCCTTAATTGCCCTTGTCTCATCTTTACTGATATCCTCCTTCTGCGAGGGGTCAGCCTTCTTTTATTTTCCTGTTATCTCCTGCCTTCTGCTCAAAGCCCTCATGGAGGCAGGGTGTATGTAGCCACTTCACTTCTGGTGCACCCTGGATATTGCTGCACCCTCAGGGACTCACGGCGGGTGAGTTCGGGAGTTGGCGGCCCCGAGGCATTCCTGAGCTGGGTCCGGTATTTCCCCTTTTAGCCATTACTTGTGGGGCGGACCCTCTCCTCTTTCACTTTTCTATCTGCCTTTTATGGCTCTCCTTCCTTTCACGTCCCTCAATCCGCATTCTTTGAGGGTTGAGGGCATTAATTTTCCTTCTGTCCTTTATCTGCCTTATTCTTCTTTTGTTTTCCTTTTCTTCTTCTAGTATGTAAGTTAGTTGTTGTAATTTTAGTTATAGTTTGCTTTTCATTATCATCTTCACGATCACCCAAACCATTAGGGGCCGATAACCTAGATGTTAGGCCCCTTAAAACTACAATTATCATCACCATCATCAATTCACCAGAAGATTTGAATGAGTTTTTCAATGGTATGGAGGGGCAGATGACCTCGTAGTTCCGCCCCTTAAAACAACAATAACTACTACAACTTAAATGGTATGGACTCCGTTTTGAGGAATGAATTCGTGATGAAAACAAGATGTTCAGTAAAGAACATATAGCCTACTTTCTCCTAAATGTATGAGTATAGTTATAACTCGTTGTTATTATCAAAGAGTATAATAGAACTATTCTTTGTTGAAGACCTTAGAAACGATTTACCTCTACCAAACGCCACAACCTAGATAAAAACTGCTACCATCATTGAAGAAAGAAAGATAAGAAGTATATCAAGAATGTTATGGATCTGGAGACATAATCGACCGGTCTGGCTGCGTGGCTCAGCGGTAACGTTCTCGCTTGCTGGGCCCTAGGTTGCAGGTTCGTATCCTGGCGCAGTTAGCTGGCATTTGAGGGTGCACAAATGCGAGGGAGCCGTGTCAGTACATTTACTGGCACGTTAAAGATCCCCTTCGGGCCAAAATTCCGGCACCCCGGTGTCTCTAAAAGCAGCAGTAGTTAAAAGGGATGTAAAACCAATAACATTATTATTATTATTATTATTATTATTATTATAATTATTACATATACGACCTGCCGTGGGCAACATCCAACTTTGAGTTGAGACATGTCTTTACACGTCTGGTTGTGCATGGCTTTCACAACCCTAATTGAATTAACAAATCATTCCATGACCCTACAGACACGTGTGTATACAATCTATGTGGATATTTTCGATTGCTATTTGCCTGAAATAAAAGTAGTAATTAATAACCTGAACTAACACCAACGGCTTGAATTCAGTTACTATGTGAAATCGTTTTGTTCTTTACTTCAAATAACATTTTCAAGTAACGCAAAATAGGCTGTTACAAACCCTTTAAAATAAAAAGTAAAAATGTATCGTAGTAGCATCTTGTCATTCTTCAAATTCGATGCGCATAGAATGCCAATGGTATAGTAATCAATGGAACCCCACGTAGACTAGTCGTGACATCTAGTGGTGAAATATCGAACAATATAATCCTAACAGAGCGAGTGCATTCTAGCGGCCAGAAGAAGAAACTTTTCAATAAAATCTGGAAGTTAATAAGTAGGTCGGCGTGCAGTTACTTTTTTGGCAGCTAGATGTCTCGAGTAAATCTGCTGGCGAATTATGTTTTAATTAAATATATATTTTACACCATAATATGCACAATATAACGCTTAATTTTAAAACGTCTGAGTCATTACAAAACAATAAACATATAACATTTCAAGCAAAAAACCTAGCTCTGAACCATAGGCATTTGAGCGATAGGCTAACGCTCTACCACTGAGCTAATTGTGTCAACGAATATCGTTCTATATAAAATGACTTACATAGAACGTGTTAGCAAATAATGATTTATACTAAACGATTTCATCACTGGAGTATATTATTTATATTTAAAGCATTTCATACAAAGTTTATTTATTTTGTATCAGTACGCTATATTGCATGCAATACTCAAATTAGTGAAATATAAGTCAGGCACAAGATATCCGCTGCCATCTTGTCTTATTACTGAATCAGCTCAGCTTTTTAAAATCACGTCTGCACTATAGTATTACAAAATAAACTTTTAATTTCGAACGTGCCTCTTCCTTTAGAACAGTTAAAACGATTCTCGGCTCGATAATCGGAACTGGTGGGTCCCACGATATGGATTATAAAGTTTGCATAATTCGCACGGCCGCCATCCTGAAATGGTATGGCGGACGACCTTGTAGTTTGGTCACAAGACGCATCCTATACGAAGGTATGTTGTTACCAAATTTGGTAGAGATCGGATGATTTGGTTAGTCGTTATTTGATTTTACGTTTTGAACGTTTGAGTGGCTGCCATTCAGTTTTAGTAAAGATGGCGGCGATATAGAACATGACACTGAGGTGCCCTTTGCTTGTTCTACCTCTCTACCAAATTTCGTTCAATTCGCATTCACCGTGTTCGAATTGATAGGGGGGGGGGGGCAGATATTCAGAGTACACACACTCACACACACAGACACACACACACAGACTCTCTCACACACACACACACATACACACAGACAGACACACTTTTTTCGCCCTGTGTTGATCTCATAAGTCTACTTTCATTTTTTGCAAAAATCGAAAGTAGGCTAACAATAAACAATGGATACAGCCGTAATGCCTCCAGTGTTACGTAGTACCGTTCCTCAGTGATGGAGACACCAGGTTCCATGAAATCAATAAGCAATGGGCCAGGTAACCAAAGAACAGGGTGAACATCACATTTCCAGTGGCTCATGAACTTCTTGGGACGAGGGGAGAATGGATGACACCACTGCATCGTCAACTTTTGCGATTTGGGTTCCCAGTGGAGGCACCAGCTTTCGTCGCCTGCAACAATGCTCTCCAGGAACGTGTGTTGCCTTCAACATTGAAACGCAAGTAAACAGTCATCCGTTGTGCTTTTTGTTCGGCATCCGACTCCCAAGGTATCCACTGGCTGCAGCAACGTCCTCAAACGGAATCCTTTTGATCATGCCTTATATTATACAAATGTAACCGGTTGTGTAATGCAAGGCCGCAACTTATCACCCATACTTTTCAATCTTTACATTGAGCAAGCAATGAAGGAAATTGGAGAAAAATTTAAAGTGGGAGTGAAGATTCAAGGAGAAATAATTTCAACTCTGAGATTTGCTGATGACATCGTCATCTTGGCCGACACGCCTGAGGATTTGAATGAGTGTTTGAATGGTATGGGCTCCGCCTTACGGAATGAATGCATGATGAAAATTAATAAATGTAAAACAAAAAAACTTGAATGCAGCCGAAATAAATCAGAAACCTCTATGGACATCAAATTGGCAGGTGAAAAGCTGAAGGAAGTAGGAGACTTCTGTTACTTAGGAAGCAAAATAACCAGTGATGGAGGAAGCAAACAGGATATAAAACGTAGGTTGCCTCAGGTAAGGAAAGCCTTTCTACAAAAAAGAAATCTGTTGACATCGAATATAAATTTAGGTATTAGGAAGTCATTTTTGAAAACCTTTGTCTGGAGCGTGGCACTCTATGGAAGTGAAACTTGGATTATTGTTGCAGCAGAAAAGAGGAGAATTGAAGCATTTGAAATGTGGTGTTACAGGAGAATGATGAAGATCAGATGGGTAAATAGGGTGACAAACGAAGTGGTATTAAGACGAGTGGGAGAGGAGAGATGTTTCTGGCGACTGCTAATGAAGAGAAGTTGGTTGGTTCCTTAGTTTAGGGGCTGCGACAACGCGGTCATGTAGCCCCGTGTACTTTGGGTGTGTGTAGAATCTGTCTTATAACCGGTGTTGATTGGGATGACTGTATTAGTGTGTGTATCTGTTTTTAGCCTATTTTCAATTTTGAAAAAATAGGCTTATGAGATCACATTTTGTCCGTGTGTGTGTGCGTGTGTGTGTGTGTGTGTGTGTGTGTCCCCCCTAATAAAACCTAAACGGCAGGAGCGATTTCAATGAAACTCGGAAAGTTCATAGGACTATTCCGGGCGACCTCGACCGTGCCCTTCAAATTTTGTTACGACTCACCAATCCAACATGGCGGCTGTGCGAAATATTACACCAGCATTCAATATCTCCGAAACTATTACCGATATTACCCTGACATTTTCTATGGTGATAGAGGGAACTACTATAAGTTCACTTATGTGACTTTTGAAAACCTGGTAACTACAAAACCAACATGGCGGCCAAGCGAATTTGCGACATTTAAATAGACGTTTCTCGCGATTTGACCAACCAAACGCAATGAAACTTGGTATAATATATGTTTATATACATTGTAATGCACCGACATCTAACTTCGTTCAATTGTTTACATAATCACAAGATGGCGGATGTGCGAAATATTTCACCGGTTTTCTATATCTCTGAAACTATTAGCGGTATCTCCCTAAATTTTGTACGGAGATAAAGGGCACTACTGGAAGTCCATCTATAAGACTTCCAAAAACCGGTTAACAACAAAAAGAACATGGCGGCCAAGCGAATTTGAAAAGTTTAAATAGACCTTTCTCGCGATTTAATGTTCCAAGTGCACTGAAACCTGGTACAGGAAATTTTTATACACATTGTAATCCACTGGTATCTAATTTAGTTCAATTGTTTACATAACCTCAAGATGGCGGCAGTGCGAATTTTAAAATTAAGTTTTTATTTCTTTATATGTAGTCATGCGATCGAAGTGAAAGTTTGAATAATGAACCTACGCAATAATTTTCCTTTAATGGTACATGACTCTATGGCCTATACATTAAACAATCCAACAAGGCGACAATCCAAAATATTTAGACGATACTGAATATCTACGAATCTATTTTAGCAATCAAACTGCATTTTTTAATGTTCATATGGGCTATGAACTTAAGTTCACCTATAGGACTTTAAATAACCCGGTGATCACAAATCCAACATGGCGGCGACGCGAATTATAAATATTCACATTGACGTTTCTCGCAATTTAACCATCCGCGTGCAGTGAAACTTGGTACAGTAAATCCTTATACGAATGTTGATCCACTGGCATCTAATTTATTTCAATTGTTTCCATAACCACAAGATGGCAGCTGTGAAAATTTTTAAAATCTCCTTGTTACTTCTTGTGTCCTAATTATGCGATTGAAGTTTGAATATTACACGTTCATAATAATCTGCATGTAACAGTACATAACTCTAGGACCTACATATATAAAATCCAACATGGCGACTATCCTAAATATTTAGTCGGTTCTCAATATCTACGAATCTATTACAGCAATCAAACTGAAATTGTGTATGTTGATAGTGGCAGTTAACATAAGTAGGATATATGAAAATAGGCTGTATAGTTCTACACGGAACTACTTGTTTAAATTCAAGTAGGGACTGCAACTTTGAATTTTCAAATAGTTCCTACTTTTTCCGCCAAGCGCCACCGTCAACGACTACTAGGCCTAGTTCAGAACTAGCTACTAGATGCCACCGCAGTCGGCTCTTGGCAACGAACGTAGCAACCTAAGAGCGTTGTTTACATTCTTAACCTATCCAATTTAGTTTCACACAGGTGTAATTAGTGGAAAGATCTTTAACATGCCATAAATCTATGACATGGGACCGCCGGCTTTACTTCCCCTCCGAAGGAAGGCATACTGAGGGAATTTTAACGCTCTTAAAAAATCCGACGGCTTCGGCCGGGCTAATGAAGAGAAGAGATAGGTTAGTAGGACACATACTAAGACACCCAGGAATAGCAAGCTTAGTTATGGAAGGAAGGGTTGAGGACAAGAACTGTAGGGGTAGACCAAGGTTAGAATATGTTAAACAGATTGCTTCGGATGTAGGGTGTGGTAGCTATGTAGAGATGAAACGATTAGCTCAAGACAGGGAGGCATGAAGCGCTGCATCAAACCAGTCAAAAGACTGATGACTCAAACAACAACAACAGCATGATACGATGTATCATTTGATTTTAATTTTAACGAAATGTGTTGTGTTTTTATACTTAAATATTGTATTTATACTTATAAGCCCTAATACTATGACATGTAGGGCGCTACGGTAAAGGAGCTCTTAAGCTCTAAATGTAGCCGTGGTAATATAATAACACTAGCAGTAGTACTCGGCTTCGCCCGGTGGGTTTATTTATTTGTTTTATGGATGAGAATGAATGCTACTACTAAAGTGACACATCAAACAAATAGTTAATAATAAGTTAAAAATATAACTTTATGTTCGACGATGTCGAAATGTAAATATCAGCTCATTCATTGACCAATTAGGTAAGGATAGCTTCACCCATGCGCTCAAAATCCAACATGTCGAACATGAATTACATGATTTGAAAGTTCAAATCGGATATCGGATCAACCATTGTAGTTACAATCCCAGACACAAAGACAAAATCAGCACGAGCCTTTACGGTAACGAGAAAATACTATGATATATGCAAGAAATTTATGAATCTACGTCCAGAAGTTAGCAACACAGTATCCTGCTACTTAAATTACCGACATGGAAAGTGCACCGTCCCATATGTTCGCATAAATAAACTGACGAATATGATACAAGAAATAGCACTGTACGTTAATATCCCTAACTCCAATTTCTACACAGCGCATTGCTTTCAAACGACTTCGGTGACAATATTAGTGAATGCTAGTTTTCATCGTCACTAGACATCATGCAGGCTGTAAACAATAGCATTGCCAAGCAAAGTAAATGGTCTCTGCTTTCGAAATTCTTTGACCCAGGCATGCGCTCTGTTCAGTCAGTAAACCACCCAGAGCGCTCTGTTCACTAACTGTAGTTACTAAATTCCACAAATATTTATGAATATTTATGTTAAAACATATAATAAAGTTATAATAATCGTCGAACATAAACAGTCGTATGCAACTCGCCGATAATGGTAATTAAGACACTCGTATGGAAATTATAAAACTCGCTACGCTCGTTTTATACACATACTCGTGTCTTAATTATTGCCATTATAGGCTCGTTGCATAATTTACTATTTTGTGATGATGATAAGTAATATAATGGACGTAATATCCAGGACATTTTCCCCTAATAGCCTAATAATGATAATAATGAACATGGAAACAGCTATTTACTAACTACATTACTGACACATGTAATTTACTATAGCCTAAATTGAAAAAATATATTAGAAAGGAGTAAGTGAAATAAAAGACACTATATGGGGCCTTACGTATATCATTGGCTGTTAGAAAAGTAGAGTCCAATCGTGTCGCCTTTTTCCGCATAGCGCCGTATGAAAATAATCAGAGCCCTTCGGAATACTTCGGCTGACCCAAACTCCTGAGGGAGCAACAGTGTCACTTTTCGCCACATAGCACTGTAGGATAATGATTGGAGTACATCAAAGAAATATTTAAAGCACGAATACTTATTGCATCTGATAACCTCAATGTACTGCAACAACACCATCGCGATTGTACAGAGGCCTAATATTTCCATGATGATAACTGTGTTAAGGGCCCTAAGAAATCGTTTTGCACTAATTACTCCCCGTGACTACAATTTGTAAGCAGCGTAAGATGTAGCTATTTTCGTAATTTTGCACCAGAGCATGACACTACGGGCGGCGTGATTCAGCCCGCATTGCTAGCCAACAATAGACTCATTTAAATATCCTTACCGTTGCACCTCAATTACCAGGATCTCTGGACCCCTACTACAACTGCGATATAATACAGACACGGGTAGTTCTAGGGTCATAAAAAGTGTTTATCGGGCCCATTTGTCTGTCTGTTATTTATACAAATCTACACCGTTTCAGCAAACGTGGCAAATTTTACGTCCAATATTTATTTTGTGATGTCATTTGTGTGGAGCGTATTCTTATATGGATGTCAATCTTGGACAATTTGAGAACAGGGTAGGAAACGGCTTAAAGCGTTTGAGATGTGGGTCTGGAGGCGAATGCTAAAGGTCAGTTGGACTGAAAAGAAACGAAAGTATACTGCGAGAAATCCAGGGGAATAAACAGCAGATGGTAACAGTACATAGAAGAACAGCTAAATTCATTGGACACATCGTCCGTCATAATACCTTTGTAACCAATCTACTAGAAGGAAAGGTCTTAGGAAAGAAGGGACGAGGTCGACCTAGGAAGGCAATTCCTTCAAGTATTGATGCGAAACGCAGGATGTGGTTCCTATTGTGAGACGAAAAGACAAGCTGAAGACAGAAGATAATTGTTGAATCGACAAGGCATTGCCTTTAGACATTGATTGATTGATTGATTGATTGATTTATTTATTTATTTATTTATTTATTTATTTTGTTGCATTGCGAGGCTTAATTTGAGTCTTAATTATACAAAGCTACACCATTTCACCGAAATGATCCAAATTTTAAGTCAAAAGCTTTGTTTTATGCACTGCAAGGCTTAAAATGTGCCTAGATTGGTCCTTCGACAAATTCGATATTTCGTCGAAACGGCCTAAATGCAGGGAATGGAGAGGTATGTACGAAATTTCAGGTAGGCAGTGTTAACTGCTGGGTTTCGGAAGGTAGGTACGTAAAATTTGGTTCAGTTAGGTGAAACTGTGTAGAATTTTGCTAAAGGGCCGAAATACAGTGACTGGAGAGGGCTGCCCAAATTTCAAGGCTTCCAACAAGATGTATTTCTTTTGTGATGTCATTTGTGTGGAGCATATTCTTATATGGATGCCAATCTTGGACAATTCGAGAACAGGGTAGGAAACGGCTTGAAGCGTTTGAGATGTGTGTCTGAAGGCGAATGCTAAAGGTCAGTTGGACTGAAATAAGAACAAACGAAGCCTTCATAGGGAAGTTGAGGCTGCTTGAGCTTTTGGTTCTCGCAGTCAAGTAGTGCAGTTGCACTCTATATAAAGGGAGGTAGCGCGCAGTTCGTTACTGCTGTGGGGGTCCAGGCGGGGACACCAAGAGCCCATCGGTGAGCCTGCTTGTTGGCCTAGGCGAAACCCCACACAAGACACGGCACAAACCTAGAAGAATTGCTGAGTTTTAATTGAGCTTTATACTTTTTATACAGATGGATACATTAAATGCAAACTCTCTGGCTCTGCCCTCGACACACTTGCTACCAGTTAATGGAAATGATTGAGCAGCTATTTGCGAACTACTCATTTACCACTTCCTGCGATACATGTTATCATATTAATATACACTCACTGAGGAATGCAGATCTCCTTCAGACAGACGAGAATAGCTGCATGACTTCTTGGTCCAAAACTAACTAACATTTGCAGGAACCATTGACAGAAATGAATTTGAATCATTTGCAGAATACGGTAGTCCTACATTTTTAGCAATTTAGTCTGTTTCTGTAGGTGCATTGTATAGTTGGTTGGCATCTGAAAAAAGTATACGCCACACATTGCGACAGCGTTTAAGACTTTTTTTTAATATTATTATTTTCATACAGAGGAGCCTCCGTGGCTTAGGCATCAGCACGCCGGCCTCTCACCGCTGGGTCCGTGGTTCAAATCCCGGTCACTCCATGTGAGATCTGTGCTGGACAAAACGGAGGCAGACAGGTTTTTCTCCGGGTACTCCGGTTTTCCCTGTCAAAATTTCATTCCAGCAACACTCTCCACCATCATTTCATTTCATCTGTCATTCATTTAATCATTGCCCCAGAGGAGTGCGTCAGGCCTCGGCAGCCGGCACAGTCCATATCCTCGCCGCTAGATGGGGGCTTCATTCATTCCATACCTGACCCGGTCGTAGACTGGAAGCAGGCTGTGGATTTTCATTTCATTATTTTCTTACAGCTTTAATAATTGTATTAATGCAGCCAATGTCCATGTACTTTCCTTTACAGGACGGGTCAGGGAATGGAATGAATGAATCCCCAATCTGGCGGCGAGGATATGAACCGTGCCGGCTGCCGAAGCCTGTCGCATTCCACTAGGGCAATGATTAAATGAATCACAGATGAGATGACATGATAGTGGAGAGTGTTGCTGGAAGGAAATTTGTGACAGGGAAAGCTGGAGTAGCCTACCCGGAGAAAAACCTGTCTGCCTTCGCTTTATTCAGGAAAGAGATATTGGAAGAAAATCGGCCTTGGACCTATTGAAAGGAACAGTCCCAGTATTTGCCTGGTGGCGAAAATGGGAAACCAAAAAATTCATTTTCAGAACGGCGGAAGTGAGATCCGAACGCACACTCTCCCTTTGCTTGCGAGGTACGAGGCAGCGCGTCAGTGCTCTCAGCCACCGCAGCCAGTCTCTTGCAGCTTTAGCAACATATTTGGGTGATTAACTACTGTTAGGTATATGTTGTTCTAAATTGCCTGCATTATATTCTTTTTTTAAGATATCCATTTTGTTACATTATTTTATATTTAATTATGATATTTAATATATATTTTTACTTATCTGACATAAGTTAGTAAACATAGCTATAATATTTTAATTATATACTAGCATTACCAGTCGTGGCTTCGCCCGCGAATATTCTAGTTGCAAAGAGTACACTTAGCAAAATCTCAATCATGAATGCTATGACTGATTTATCCTTGGTATGAATAATCAGACTTTATCAATTCAGCTACTGGTGCAGTGGTTAGGGGTTTCTCATTCCTTCATAGGTATATCAGAGCGAAGTTAGTTTTCTGGGAATAGGGAATATCACAGACACTGTTAATTAAGGGCCATTACATGTGGTTTTCGGATACCCTTTTTAGTAGGGTGAAAAAGACCTTTCGTACCACACTCACACGTGAAAATTGCGTGAAAAAGTTCTAGAGTGCCCCTTGACCCCCTTAAGCGCATTATACTGTATGTATTGATGAATTTTACAGCTTAATTTGCTTCAGTGATAACCTTATAACCGTCTGGAAACTTTCACAGTAATGTAATAATTGGAATTGCATTGCGTCTTACAGAAATAGATGGACCTGTGAGATTCTGATACCATGGTTATCGTGTTGCATTCTTTCATTATTTCATTGTAAATATACATGTTTTAAGGTATTTATTTAATTGTGAGGCATTTAAAGAGTAAGTGAGTGCGTTTCGCTTACGCATTGGGTTATGCTGAACCTGTAGGTAACCCATATGTGTAGGTTGGTGTTAATGGGACCTTATTTTCGGTACAAAACTGGAATGGGACCTTAGCAGAATAATATAGGCAGGGATTCATGGTGTTGGCTGAAGAAGACCTCATTGCTAGGCTGGAATAGGCCTATGTACCTTTGATACACGAATAGATAGGTTTTAGTTATATATTTATTGGCGTATATTTAACAATTTTTTTTTTAGATCTTCTTTGTAGAATGTGCCATATTTCTGGACCTGAACTGCCCATGCTCACTCTGGTATGAAGGATACACGATAATAGGGGAGCGCAACTACATTGCTACAGTTTAATAGTAACATGAACCTAATTTCCATATTGTGCCTATTGTACTGGAAAATGAACGTTGGAGCGTCAATTGGGTCGTACAATACCAACTAATAGCCAAGTGGAGCACAGCAGAGAGGATTGGATATAATAGCACAAATATAGGCTAAATATTGTATCCTCATCAGAGTAGATATCCGCAGTGTTCTCAGCAACGAATGTTGCAGTTTAAGGGGATACATTTAGCTTAAAGAGCAAAATCAATAACAATTTCAGTTTTATGATTGTGCCCGTTATAAATTCTTTTCAACATTTACACACACTTTCAAGTAAACACAGGTATTACATTAAAAAAAATATACATTTTAAGAATTGAGTTTTGGTGATGACATCGTCATCTTGGCCGACACGCTTGAGGATTTGAATGATTTTTGAATCGTATGGACTCTGTTTTGAGGAATGAATTCATGATGACAATTAATAAATGTAAAACAGAAATATTGGAATGCAGCCGAAATAAATCAGAAACCTCTATGGACGTCAAATGGCAGGTGAAAAGCTGAAGGAAGTAGGAGTCTTCTGTTACTTAAGAAGCAAAATAACCAGTGATGGACGACGCAAAGAGGATATAAAAAGTAGGTTGGTTCAGGCAAGGAAAGCATTTCTACAAAAAAAGGAATCTGTTTACATCGAATATAGATTTAGATATTAGGAAGTCATTTTTGAAAGCCTTTGTCTGGAGCGTGGCGCTCTATGGAAGTGAAACTTGGACTATTGGTGCAGCAGAAGTGAGGAGAATTGAAGCGTCTGAAATGTGGTGTTACAGGAGAATGATGAAGATGAGATGGGTAGATAGGGTTACAAACGAAGAGGAATTAAGACGAGTTTGAAAAGAGATATGTTTCTGACGACTGCTAATGGACAGAAGAGGTAGGTTGGTAGGACACATACTGAGACACCCAGGAATAGGAAGCTTAGTTATGGAAGGAAGGGTCGAGGATAAGAACTGTAGCGTTAGACCAGGGTTAACAAGATTGCCTCGGATGTAGTGTGTGTTATCTATGTAGAGATGAAACGATTAGCTCAGGACAGGGAAGCATGGAGAGTTGTATCAAACCAGTCAAAAGACTGAAGACTCAACCAACACAAAAATTGTTACATTGACTATTTTTATTAGGTTTTCAAACGTTGTTCTCGCTTTAAGGTGTCCTTCACCGTTTCCTTAATATATCCCAAGTTTATATGATTTCTTGGACTTTTCCATTTGTAACGTGAGTGTTAAACTTACAGCTACAAAAGGAATCTGACTCAAATCTCCGTGGCTTTAATTGTGATATCTATAAAACTTAAAAAGTTTTCTTGAGTTTGTCCTGAAAGAAGATAATACAGCATAATTTACTTTAACTAACATATGAGTAAATGATTGAGATTCGACTTGTAGCTGCAATTTAAAAGAAACATTAATAATAATAATAATAATAATAATAATAATAATAATAATATCGTATGGCCTCGGGTGCCTGGTGCAAGCTTTGTTAATTGCCACCTAGAGGGTAGCTTGCATGTCGAATTTCGTCGTTCCTTTGAATGCTATGAAAGTCAAGGCTGTTAGATATCTAAACTCCTTGACACTACTACAGCGCTTTCAAGTAGAGAATGGAGGAACTTTGTGTTGGCGGAAAATCCCGAGATTAATTTTGCCATTGAACACGGCCTACTGAATTCAAATGGGTTCTTTAACATGCCAACAACGTATGACATGAGTATCGTGATTTTTGTCGCCTTCAAAAATCACTTACCATGGCCAGGGGCGAACCTGCAATCTTGGGGTTGGTAGTCCGACACTATAACCACTCGCCCACCGTGGCAAGCAAAGAAACATTAAAAACTTCCTATAAGTATGGGAGATATGGGGGAAATCTATGAAAGGTAACGTAAAGTAAGGGCAAATTTTGCAACATGGATAAAAAATAGTTACGATTTGAATTATTTTAAAATGTAAAATTTTGCTTCTGTCTCAAAGATGTCTGTTTCCTTCAAAATGTGTATAATAGCCTACAGGGCGCCAGAGAATATTCTCCGCAGTGGGTACGTGCAACTGTGAGTGGCTGAGTCTTGAGTTTTAGTTGGCTGCACTGCACTGTGTCCTTCAAAGCGGGACTTCCCCGTGTGAGCTGTCAGTGTGTATCGCGATAAGCGCGCGAGCCTGCATGTCTTCAGCCTGTATTACAGGCAGCCAGCGTTCAGAAAGAGTATTATTGGAAGAGTGCAACATTATACAGGTGGTATTGTTTACTACTGAAGAGATAGTTTTTATGGTGGAATACGTTTATCGCGAAGGCGACCTGTTTACAAAAAATGTAAAATTAAGATTTCAGGCGCAGTTTCCTAATTCAAAGTGTCCAAACCGTGATACCGTTCGGGATTTGGTAAGTAAATTTCGTGTGACTGGCTCAGTTCACAATGTACCGGGAACAGGTAGGCCTACGCTTTTAACAGACGAAAAACTTGATGAAATCTCCGATATAATGCTGCGTAGTCCAAGTAAATCAACACGAAAATTAGCTCAACAAACAGGAATCTCTAAGTCGACAGCACATAAAGCTGTAGAGACAAGCTTCTGTTGTTCCCTTATAGTGGGCGATGTATGGAACATAGACATATGCTCTCCCGGACTTTTTTGTAGAACTTTTCATGCTGAACAATTCTTACACTCATAGTATTTAGATATTTTTAACGGTTTGCCCAGCGTAATTTTACAAAGCGCTCGGTCGCAGGTTTTCTTATCGACTTTTCCACTAAAATCGTTACTGCTCGGCTTCCTTTGATCATAAATCAATTATTTTCTAAAGAAATCATACTCGATATATCCTTTACAGAATGGTGAAAGCCGCATCTATATCTATCCAGTGGTTCTCGAGTTTACCCGTAACATCCAAGAATCGGGGACTTTACTAAGTCGAGATGATGCAAGCGGCAGCCGCGTTACCAACGTAACTGCTGTTAGTCCAGTCAAATTAGACACAAAAAGGGGGCTGACCTTGCAAAAGGTCATGTAGTTCTAATTTTTATATGTTGTTTGGACCTCTGCCAATAGTAAAAAAAAAAATTTGCAACTTCGAAAGACCTGTGCTAGTTGTGTAATACCCAAAAAACACCTAACTTTTTGCACAATTTTTGGTTTTTGCTCAATGACTTCTAAAATTTGCATCTGGCAGAAAACATCATACTTACCTTTTTAACCTAGATTAAATTTACTACAATTTGAAATCCAAGCGAATACTGTATGTTTAGTAGATCCCGAGATACAGTTCTTCAAAGTTTGAATAATTTTCATAGAAGTAAAAATTGTTGGTTTTGGTCTCCTAATTTGTCAAATATTATCAAAAATACTCATTCCATCCAGGCAATGAACTTGAAGTTTATTTATTTAGCTTTAATTTGAGCTCTGATTGGTACCGGTAGGCCTAGTGCTTCTCTCAAAAGTGGCATGTACTCGTAATTAAAAACCTTGAAGTATAGAAATCAGGAAAAATGAATGAAAACAAGTTTTGAGTGCATGAGACATCAAGTATAGGGCCGATAAGGATGATGTATAATTTACGTGTAATATTTACTCGTCCGAATGACTTGAAGACGAGTGAGGTTCATTGTGTGTGTGAGAGCAAGCGTCGGGACCTCAACAATGAAGGCGAAGCCCCTGAACAAAGAAAGAATCAACCATTCCCTCCTCCCTCCTACACATTCTCTTGTAAGTTTTGCCGCGTAAATCGAAGAGTGAGGACAATGAAGTGTTAGTGTACTCGGAAGCCAGGTGCAATGTATATTCCTCCAGGTGTTTGTTTTAAATGTCGTAAGCCCCTGAGTGAAGGCACAACCATTGTGTCGTAAAGCAAGTAGGTATTCATTCACATTAACGTCAGTGTGAAAAGGGACATTAATGGAAAGAAAATGTTCTCTCGCAAACTTCAAGAGGAAGTAGGAAGAGTTACACTGCTGCAAGCAATAATAAAGCATCTGTTTGACGTAAAGGAGATTCTGATCTCCAACCATCCAGACCCTCAAGATCGTCAAGTGAACTCGATAGGATATAACTGAAGAATTCATCAGGCTATAAAAGAACTGCCCAAATCACGAAGAAATGATGTCCACAAAGTTGATAAGTTGGGTTTCAGGATAACAGTCCTAGATGCAGCTGAACGCCGAGGTGGCCAATGGGGAATGAAAATTATACAGCGGCTCTTATGTGTAAATGACTGGGCAGTTGCTGATACAAGATACCACGACCTGTGTAATAAAACGTTATTCACTAAGCCATTAACAACTGGACAGAAGAAAGGACATCGACCGGCAATTGATGTAGATGAGTCATTGGAAGATTTAGGCTATACACTTACCTCTTGGAGAACTCTGAGGAACATCCGTTCTCAATAGATGATAATTATATTGAAACAGATCGAAGGAGATTATCCTGATGTAACAACTGTGAGATCTTAAAGTGTATGAAACCCAATGAATATGCTCCATCCGGTGATTTCTCAGGCAATGTTAATTCAGTCATCCCTGAATCCGTACAGTAGGTCTACTACTGTGTCATCCCTGAATCCGTACCGTACTACTGTTTTATGAAACCGTTGTTCCGAAACATAAACGAGCTGTTCTTAACACTTGGAGAACTGATGTGTAGCATTCTAACATGCCGTACTCTCAAATGTGCTGTACGACCACGGTCTTTCATCTCCTCACTCATGTGTGGCCTTGGGACCTACTTATACAGAAAACTTGGTTCCAAGCATTTAGTTAATATGTATTCAGCTCTGGGATTTACATCCACTTTAGCGATGCAGCGCAGCTTGAATGTTTTGCGAACAGGAGGTTTGAATCCTCACCACCTATTGATAAAGTAGCTCTCATCCAGTTTGTCTTTGAAAAAGAAAAATCCCCAACTTCTAGAACTGGCAGAACTTTTCCTGCTACTACACTCCGGTAACGAAACCATAGCAAAAGCTGGGGAGAAGTGCTTTGTGGCTTTGTATGGGGTGATTTCCTAACAAACACCCTGAATAGCCTTCCTTACAAACTATTTGTTACATTTGCAGCCAGCACCAAAACCAATCCTGCTTGCTTCCCCCAACAGAGGATGCAGTACGCCACCATGCTTACAGAACTTACAACCAAGTTCGAAAATAGTTTGGGGACAATCAAAATCCTACAGATTGGGGGTAGAAGCTTGATGATCAAGGTCCTATCCCTATCACTACAACTATGGATCCTGAACCTCACCTCCTACTGCGCATGATTTCCTGCAATTGCCGAAGAGGTTGCAGCGGCGGTTGGAGTTGCCGTAAGCTGAACTCAAATGTTCAGCCCTTTGTCGATTTTGTGGTGGCAAAATTATGTAAAAACCTGCAATCTCTTCAGCTAGAGGATTCTGACAACGAGGAAGAAATCCCCACCGCTAAATTGATAGAACGGAAAAACGAGCCTGTACATGCTGTTAGTTCGAGAACTCCTCCAATGAACGTGCACCAACATCCGAGGAAGATTTTTCGAGACCCAGGCCATCAAAACAAATGAAATTACGATGAGACCTGTTCCTTCATACATGTAAGAACTTATTTTAAAGGTTACGTTTTCCCTTGTAATAAAACAAAATAGTACCTATGCGAACTGATACTTTCAATTTTTTCAAATTCACTTTTGAGAGAAGCACTTGGCCTACAGGTACCCGTCAGAGCTCAAATTGAAGCTAAAGAAATATCCTTCAAGTTCATTTCCTATGAATTTTCTCATGGAATGCGTATTTTTGATAATATTTGTCAAATTAGAAGACCAAAACCAAGATTTTTTACTTTTATGAAAAAATATTCAACATTTGAAGAACTGTATTTCGGGATCTACCAAACATACAGTATTCGCCTAGGTATCACATTGAAGTACATTTAATCTAGTTTACAAAAGATAAGTATGTTGTTTTCTGTAAGATGTATATTTTAAAAAACATTGAGCAAAAACCGAAAATTGTGCAAAAAATTAGTTGTTTTTTGGGTATTACACAACTAGCACAGGTCTTTCGAAGTTGCAAATTTGGTTTTTTACTATTGGCCGAGGTCCAAACAACATATAAAACAAGATGTTCAGGAAAGAACATATAGCCTACTTTCTCCTAAATGCATGGGTATTGTTATAACTCTTTGTCCTTTTCAAGGAGTATGATTGAATGTCGGTTGTAGAAGCTTGTTGAAATACAACGTGCTATAGGGATATTAAACATGAATATGAGGTGCCCTTTGCTAGTGCTACCTCTGTACCAAATTTCGTTCAATTCTGTTTCACCGTGTTTGAATTGATAGGGGGAATCGATTTGCACACATACTTGGCCACCATCTGCAAACTATTGGGCTGATGTTCTTGCAGTTTGGTCAGAATATGTTTCCCACATAAAGATATGGTGTTGCAAAATTTGGTAGAGACTAGATTATTAGGTTGGTCGTAATTACATTTTAGCTTTTAACATTTGGGTGGCCGCGATTACGTTACCGTCAAGATGGCGGCGATATAAAACATGACACTGAGGTGCCCTTTGCTAGTGCTACCTCTGTACCAAATTTCGTTCTTTCGGTTCCACCGTGTTCGAATTGATAAGGAGAATCGATTTTCACACAAAGATGGCCGCCATCCGCAAAATATTAGGCTAATGACCTATTAGTTTGGTCAAAGGATGCGCCCTCCATAAAGGTATGTTGTTGCTAAATTTGCTAGAGATCGGATGATTAGGCTAATCGTAATTTGATTTAAGCTTTGAACATTTGTGTGGCCGCCATTACGTTTCCGTCACGATGGCGGCGATATAAAACATGACACTGAGGTGCCCTTTGCTAGTGCTATCTCTGTACCAAATTTCGTTCCATTCGGTTTCACCGTGTTTGAATTAATAGGGGGAATCGATTTTGACACAAAGATGGCCACCATCCGCAAACTATTAGGCTAATGACCTATTAGATTGGTCAAAGGATGCTCCCTCCATAAAGGTATGTAGTTGCAAAATTTGGTAGAGATCGGATGATTAGGTTAATCGTAATTTGATTTAAGCTTTGAACATTCGTGTGGCCGCCATTACGTTTTCGTCAAGATGGCGGCGATATAAAACATGACACTGAGGTGCCCTTTGCTAGTGCTACGTCTGTCCCAAATTTCGTTCCATTCGGTTCCACCGGGTTCGAATTAATAGGGGGAATCAATTTTGACATAAAGATGGCCGCCATCCGTAAACTATTAGGCTAATAACCTATTAGATTGGTCAAAGGATGCTCCCTCCATAAAGGTATGTTGTTGCAAAGTTTGGTAGAGATCGGATGGTTATGTTAGTCGTAATTTAACTTAAGCTTTGAACATTTGAGTGGCCGCCATTACGTTTCTGTCAATATGGCGGCGATATAAAACATGACACTGAGATGCCCTTTGCTAGTGCTACCCCTGTACCAAATTTCGTTCCATTCGGTTTCACCGTGTTTGAATTAATAGGGGGAATTGTTTTTCACACAAAGATGGCCGCCATCCGCAAACTATTAGGCTAATGACCTATTCATTTGGTCAAAGGATGCTTCCTCTATAAAGGTATGTTGTTGCAAAATTTGGTAGAGATCGGATGATTAGGTTAATCGTAATTTGATTTAAGCTTTGAACATTTGTGTGGCCGCCATTACGTTTCCGTCAAGATGGCGGCGATATAAAACATGACACTGAGGTGCCCTTTGTTAGTACTACCTCTGTACCAAATTTCGTTCCATTCGGTTGCACCGTGTTCGAATTAATAGGGGGAATCGATTTTCACACAAAGATGGCCGCCATCCGCAAACTATTACGCTGATGACCTATTAGTTTGGTCAAAGGATGCTCCTCCCATAAAGGTATGTTGTTGCAAAATTTGGTAGAGATCAGATGATTAGGTTAGTCTTAATTTGATTTAAGCTTTGAACATTTGTGTGGCCGCCATTACGTTTCCGTCAAGATGGCGGCGATACAAAACATGACACTGAGATGCCCTTTGCTAGTGCTACCCCTGTACCAAATTTCGTTCCATTCGGTTTCACCGTGTTTGAATTAATAGGAGGAATTGTTTTTCACACAAAGATGGCCGCCATCCGCAAACTATTAGGCTAATGACCTATTCATTTGGTCAAAGGATGCTTCCTCTATAAAGGTATGTTGTTGCAAAATTTGGTAGAGATCGGATGATTAGGTTAATCGTAATTTGATTTAAGCTTTGAACATTTGTGTGGCCGCCATTACGTTTCCGTCAAGATGGCGGCGATATAAAACATGACACTGAGGTGCCTTTTGTTAGTACTACCTCTGTACCAAATTTCGTTCCATTCGGTTGTACCGTGTTCGAATTAATAGGGGGAATCGATTTTCACACAAAGATGGCCGCCATCCGCAAACTATTACGCTGATGACCTATTAGTTTGGTCAAAGGATGCTCCTCCCATAAAGGTATGTTGTTGCAAAATTTGGTAGAGATCAGATGATTAGGTTAGTCTTAATTTGATTTAAGCTTTGAACATTTGTGTGGCCGCCATTACGTTTCCGTCAAGATGGCGGCGATATAAAACATGACACTGAGGTGTCCTTTGATAGTGCTACCTTTGTATCAAATTTCGTTCAATTCGTATTCACCGTGTAAGAATTGATAGGGGGGACAGACATTCAGAGTACACACACTCACACACACACACACACACACAGACAGACACACTTTTTTCGCCCTTTGTTGATCTCATAAGTCTACTTTCATTTTTTTGCAAAAATCGAAAGTAGGCTAAAAATTAGAACTACATGACCTTTTGCAAGGTCAGATGTCAAATTTGATGGACTATGTAGCTAGCTTTCGCAGACGCATTTAGGCGCTGCAGAGAACATTCCCGGACTCACTGTAGTTGTACAGGATTTATAACGGGCACAATTATTAAATTAAACTCGTTAATTTTTGGCTCTTGAAGCTGTAAGTGTCGCCTTAAATGAGAGAAGGGAGGAGGTCATTGGTGGATAACAATAGGCCTTATTTTGTAAAATTATTGAACTGGGTATCTAATATTGTTTTCGTTGTTATTAATTCAGGTTGGTAGGTTGGTTGGTTCCTCAGTTTTGGGGCTGCGACAACGCGGTCATATAGCCCTGTGTGTTTTGTGTGTGTGTGTAGAATCTGTCTGATAACCGGTGTTAATTGTGATGGCTGTATTAGAGTGTGTTTTCTGTTTTTAATTCAAGTAAGGGCCGCAGACGATAATTTCAATTAGTTCCTACTTACGCTACCAAATGCTACCGTCAACGATAGACTACCTAGTTGTGAACTTGGCTACTACTAGATGTCATCGCAACCAGCGCCTGGTGACGAACGTTGGACCTTGAGAGCATTAATCAAAAAACCTAACCTACTTTTTTAATTTTATTTTTAGCGTATGGCTTTTAGTGCCGGGAGTGTCCGAGGACATGTTCGGCTCGCCAGAGATTGTAGCTGCTTCTATGCGGACACCCGTTGGATGAGCTACAAGTACCGTCGCGTGTGGAGTGTTGTCTGGGGAGGAAAGTGTTATTGTAGGGACGAGTATTTGGGAATTGGAAGGTAGCGGCTGTGGCCTATAGTTATGGACCAACCCCGGCATTTTCCTGGAAGGAAGATGGGAAACCACAGAAGACCATCTTCAAGGTTGCCGGCAGAGGGATTCGAACCTCCTCGCCTCCCGGATGTGAGCAATTCCCTGCAACCACGCCGTAACGACCTCGGCTAACTCACAGGCGTCTCAGCGGTCCGTGGACAGCAATTATGGAGCGTATTTTCCTACAGCAACGATGTTTGCAAATCGCAGACTTCGTACTTTTTTTAAGTCAGTTTTTAAGAAAATTATAGAAAATTATAGATATTTATGAAATGATAGTGCAATAACTCACTGCTAATGTCTATTCTCTTCCATTTGAATGCTCATTTGTCACGATCTGTCGTTTGTGAGCGCCGCAGGAGGGATCTAAACTACTGAAATAATATAGGCCTATATGATATGTTCACCATATCATAGGGTCTAGTACACCATATCATGTTCAATATTATTGTTGCAAGATGGAGTGGAGTACCATTTTCTTCCACTGTCCCAAAAGAATCCATGGCCAGCACAGAGTTTGCTTATTATTATTATTATTATTATTATTATTATTAAAATTTTAGTATTACTAGGCTATACTTCTCCTGCACAAACGGCTGTTGTTGCAGAGGGCAAGAAACTTTCACCTACGTTTGTGATTTCATCTATGGGTAATAATAATAAGCTTCGTTATTTGACACACAAAGGGCAGCTTGCATGTCAATTTTTTTCGTCCCTTGGAACGGTATGGAAGTCAAGATGGTTAGATATCTAAGCTCCTTGACACTATAGCGCTTTCTAGTAGAGAAAGGCGGAACTTTGTGTTGGCGGAAAATTCGGAGATGAATTTTGCGATATTGAACACGGCGCACTGAATTAAAATGGGTTCTTTTAACATGCCAACAACGTATGACATGCGTGTCGTGATTTTTGTCGCCTTTCAAAAACCACTCACCACGGCCAGGGGCGAAACTGGGCGCTTGGGGTTGGTAGTCTGACATGATAGCCACTCACCCACCGTGGCAAGCATCTATGTTGTGTGAAGGTTTAAAAGAATTTGAACTGTTGAGTACATGCTAAGAATTACAGATTTTTGGTTTGATGTCACTAACAGCACAGCAAACTGATGAGAGTTTGGAAAAATACGAAGGAGAAAGTCGAGTCATCGTTTGGGTGTGTCAGATGGGAAGGTGGAAATTTTATCATCAATACTGTACCCAATCGTCATCATAAGGAACATGTGTTCGTATCCCAGCTAACTCACGGTCTTTCGAGGTATGGGGCGTTCAACCCACTATACGATCACATATTCAGGATTTGAGTCTGACAGGTGACTACTCTACTTGAAAGAAACAACATATTCCTAAGCATAACATTTAATGATAGTAATTCATGGCCATACAACATAAAACACAAAAAAAAATACTTTACATTTATTTCCCACAACAAAAATCAAAATTATCGGTGAGTCTCTTCTCCTCAAAATTAGTGCTTCACCGCACTCAAGTCTATCCAAAACATCCTATTATTGATACTCTTTGACATTTGCGAGTGTCCATAGTGTTCTTCACGTGGCACAATTTAACACAAACTGGAATATCACAACATAAAAAACACAAATTATATTTAAATGACATTAAATCTGCAATTATTAAACATTTATCCGTTTTACACGGGACATTTACTTTAAATAACATTAAATCATTAGCTTATGCCTTGATTAATAAGTGTTGTGTCGTGCGAATCGTATTCTTTTCCCATCAGTTTCAAACGCTGAAGTGGTACACTTTCCCCTCCAAAATACACATGGATATAGATATTTTTATAGCTTCACCATACAACGATTTTCTGGGTCTGGTCAAACATTATCGTTACAAACGTGTCATCTCATTCAAATTACGCTACCCGTATGAATAAATTAGTGTGAACTGGGCAAATACACTTTACAAAAATGCCTTTATTTATTTGGTGCAGTTAATTCCTCCTCAGAGAATAACTGGGCCAAATATTATCCGATTACAACATTCCAACATTGCATGTGTATGGAAATAGTGCATTTAATTCAATTGATATCATCACATCAAGCATATCTTAATTACTTTTCGAAATATCGAGATTCTTCAGTGTCCCACTACAATGTTAAAATAAAAGGATCAGGTCTATTGACTTCCTTTCCGTGCGAACAATGAATTAGTCATGGCTGGCCTCGGCAAGATGGCCGCCGGTTAGTGAGTTAAGTTTGTCGCTTAACAGTCTTCTTTAGTGATGCACTAAGAAGTTGTCGCTACTGCTAAGTCAGTAGGTCTCGTGGTTCTTACTTCTGATGAGTAGTATCTGCTTTCTATGAATGAGAACTCGTTGGTTAGTTTGTAGAAGTATTTATTAATCTTTGACAATCCAATATATACAAGTTAACACCAGACAGTCAACCTGTTTGGTCCCTGCTGTAACTGGAAGAGAATCTGTGCTCCTCAGCGCAGGGCTTTTATACTGTTCCCTTCACAAGGGAGAGGGCAATGTGCGTCATACAGGATATTGATTCATGGTTCCGATAACAGGAATTCCATGAAGTGAACGCTCATAGGCAGTGTGTCATTTCCTTGGTTCCGAGAATAAGAATTCTCTGAATTGGGGCTTTTATACGGTTTCCTTCACAAGGGAGAGGGCAATGTGCGTCATACAGGATATTGATTCATGGTTCCGATAACAGGAATTCCATGAAGTGAACACTCATAGGCAGTGTGTCATTTCCTTGGTTCCGAGAATAAGAATTCTCTGAATTGAATACAAGCGAACACTCATAGATAGTGGGGTAAACATATCGAGATATACAGAATAACAGATACACGCGGCATCTCTAATAATAATAATCATAAGTCTTAGTTTAGAATGGGGTCTGGAGTTCGACCCTAGACGGAATACATAACTCCTCCACCCTTTGTTGATCGTTATCGTCCTCGATAACAATTTTCTTAAATCTATTTTTTACAGATTTAATACATTGATTTATCCTTGTTCTATATATTAACAGGATAACACAGAAAGTAAGTATTATAATACTTGTGTTCACAGACACAAAAGTCTTCGTTTTAGTATTATATTCTTGAATGGGTTTTAAATCTAACTTCATTCCTTTCACATCGAGGTGGGATGAATGGAAATTTATTTCGGTCTTAACGTATGGATCACTAGGAGTTGTCAGGAGTGGAAACAGGTGCACATAATTTGTAGGTTGCTGTTGCAAAGTTATGCCCATACTTGTAATAGGGCAAGACTCATTTGAGTAGATAACATATGATCCTGCTAATTTTATATTTCTCTGAGATTCTGGGCAGGTTTGCAAGATTATTTGAGGAATTTTGCTAGAGAAAAGGCTATGCTTCTTATTTAGTGGTTGAAATAGTTGTACCTCGTTTTTTACAGTGGCAAATTGACATCTGGTAGTGTCCGTTAAATTACATGAAGTTATTCTAGTATTAAAGAGTATACATGCGTAATATTGAGTAATTTTTATACAAGGTGCGTTAGACCATCTTAAGGTAGGTCCTTGCAAGTAATATTTTTCCGGAGGGATTAATATTAGATTATTGCTAGGTACAGGAGAAATTTTATACAATGTATAAGTTTTAGCATCAGTGATTGGCATATATAATATTACAACCATTTCTTCGTTCATCATGAGAACTTGCGTTTTTGACTGTTTAAGGTTCTCAAATTGATGATACTGGTCAGTATGAATTATAGTTTTTGTTGGGTAGATTAGTTGTAAATGTTTTACAACATTTGTTAAATCCTTTTGGGAGAACATCTTGATATTTGTCATTTCAATAAATGACAAGTTAATAGTATCTTGCATCACTTGTATGATTTTATCTAATTTGTTCGTACACAAGAGCACATATTGTTGATGTTCCAGAAGGTTAATCTTGAAGTCGTCTTCTTGTAAAATACCTTTAATTACCTTCATATTATAGTTTATATGGTTCATATCATTATAGAACTTTTGAGCAAGGGAGTTACTGAATGATACTAATTTATTAATATGTTTAATTTCTTTGGCGTTACTTTGTTTTAATGCGTTTAATTGTTCCTGTAGATTGTCTAGATCATCTTGGTCTAGATTACCTGATATGAATTTAATTATACTACCTAAACCATTTATAAGACCTCTCTTACTTCTAGGTGTAGCAGGCAGCAACTTATTTAATTCCTTTTTTGTTTCTTTAATTGATTCTCTTAATTCTGATATTAGATAAGGAAAAGTATTATTGCTTCGTGATACGAGACTTGAGATAGTGTCTTGAATATTATTATAAGATTCTTTTAAACTCGTTAAATTGAAATGAAACATGAACCGGTGATAATCGTTAATTATTAAGGCTGGTCCTAATGAGTCGGCATAGAATCCTTATGTCTGGATGGGCTGTGTGATGATGGTGCCATATCCGGGGAGGAATCTAGAGTAAGAAATTTTCTTTTTGGTTTAATGTCCCGAAATTCCTTACATGTGTTTTACCGTTTCTCATTTTACAGTATACCCTGTTTTCTTCGATTTTGGTAATGATACCTTCGTTGTACAGGTTTTTTGATTTCTTGTTTCTGGTGAGGGGATCTAATACGTAGACAGTTTCATTAATTTGGTAATTATGATTGAAAGTGTCGGTGTTAGGTTTAGTGTGACTCTCTTTTACAATTTTCAACTGATTTCCTTGTCTTTCAATGTATTCATTGATTTTGGGACATGGCGAGAAGACGTGGTCTAAAGCCTTATAGTATGGTCCATATCGAACGTTGAAAGGAGGTTGTTTACTAGTGGAATGGATTGAGGAATTGTAATTCGTGATTATGGTGGTCACGAGCTCTGATAGTGGAGTGAACTTATCGTGATCTCTGGAGATACGAAGTTTCTCTAGAAGGGTCGAATTCAGTCTTTCTACTGGAGAATTAGATGAAGAATTCAAAGGGGTAGTAGCGTGATATTCGATGTTCGTGGCTTTACAATATTCTTTTATGACATTGTTTTCGAACTCTCCTCCTTGGTCATGTGTGATTTTCCTTGGGAATCCATGGTGGGAAAAGTAAACTTGTAATTGGCTTAGTGGGGCCAGACCTGTACCATTTGGTAAAATGTAGGCTTGTCCATACTTTGAGAAAATGTCAATTATAGTTAATAGGAAAGAGGAAATCTGACATTCTACGGATCGGAGCGTGGAATGTTAGAAGTCTGCTAGGAAGTGGAAAGTTAGAAAACTTAGAAAGGGAAATGGATAGGTTGAGGTTGGATTTGGTTGGGATTAGTGAAATGCGCTGGCAGGAAGAGCAGGACTTTTGGTCAGGAGACTATAGGGTCCTTAGCACCAAATCAAACAATGGCCAAGCAGGGGTTGGTCTCATATTGAGTAGGAAACTTGGACAGCGGGTAGAATATTATGAGCAATACAGTGAACGGATTATTGTAGCAAAAATCAATACTAAACCTACGTGCACCACAGTGGTACAAGTCTATATGCCTACCAGTCAAGCTGATGATGAGGTTGTTGAAAAGGATTACGAAGAAATAGATGACATTCTGAGGTATATCAAAGGTGATGAAAATGTTATAGTAATGGGAGATTGGAATGCTGTGGTAGGAAAAGGGAGAGAAGGGAAGATAGTAGGAGATTTCGGATTAGGTGAAAGGAATGATCGAGGAAGCAGGCTGATGGAATTCTGCACCGAACATGAGCTGGTCATAGCTAACACCTTATTCAATAACCACAATAGAAGAATATACACATGGATGAGACCAGGAGATACAGGGCGTTACCAAATCGACTTCATTATGGTTAAGCAGAGGTTTCGAAACCAGATTTTGGATTGTAAAACATATCCTGGTGCTGACATAAACTCTGACCACAATCTGGTTGTAATGAAATGCAGATTAAAGTTGAAGAAACTGAAGAAAAGTCAAAAGCCAAAAAGGTGGGCAATAGACAGACTGAAAGTAAAGGATGTAAACGAAAGATTCAAGAAGAGTATAAAGGAAGGACTAATCAAAACCCCTAAACAAACTTCAATTGCAGACGAATGGGCACTTTTGAAGAATGAAATAACAAAATCCGCAGAAGAAAACATTGGTAGGAAAGAAAGAATAGGTAGAAAACCATGGATCACTCAGGATATACTAGAATTGATGGATGAAAGGCGGAAACACAAGAATCTAAGAGATGAAAAGGAGAAAGCAGAATACAGACGTCTGAGAAATGAGGTTAACAAGAAGTGCAAGGAAGCGAAAGAAGAATGGTTGAAAGAGAAATGTGCAGGTATAGAAAATTGTCTGAAATTAGGAAGAGTAGACACAGCTTATCGAAGGATTAAGAATACTTTTGGAGAAAAGAAGACTAAGTGCTGTAATATTAGGGACACAAATGGAAAGCCTCTAACAAATAGGGAAGAAAAGCTTGAGAGATGGAAAGCTTACATAGAGTGCTTGTATAAGGGAAAGGAGATTGAGAATCATGTAATGGAAAGGGAGGAGGAAATTGATGAGGATGCAAAAGGAGATTTAATACTGAGATTAGAATTTGACAGAGCATTAGAGGACTTAGGCAGGAACAAAGCACCAGGCATAGATGATATACCGATTGAGTTGCCACGCTGCATAGGAGATGAAGGTCTGATCAGGTTATTTCACTTGGTGTGTAGGATTTATGAGACAGGTGAGGTACCCCCTGATTTCAAGAAGAATGTTATCATCCCTATACCAAAGAAAGTGGGAGCTGACAGATGTGAAGATTACCGTACAATCAGCTTGATTACTCATGCTTCAAAGATCCTGTCTAGAATAATTTACAAGAGGATTGAAAGCCAGATCGAAACGGAGTTGGGTGAAGACCAGTTTGGTTTCAGGAGAAATGTAGGAACAAGGGAAGCTGTACTAAGTCTAAGGCTGATTTTGGAAGGTAGAATAAGGAAAGATAAGAGAACGTTCATGGCATTTGTAGACTTAGAAAAGGCTTTTGATAACGTTGATTGGACTAAATTGTTTGACATTTTGAAATCTATTGGAATAAAGTACAGGGATAGGAGGGTGATATACAATCTATACAGAAACCAGACAGCAGTCATTCGAGCTGAAGGACATGAGAGAGAAGCTGGTATTCAGAAAGGTGTAAGGCAAGGCTGCAACTTACCACCCATACTTTTCAATCTTTACATTGAACAAGCAATGAAGGAAATTGGAGAAAAATTTAAAGTGGGAGTGAAGATTCAAGGAGAAATAATTTCTACTCTGAGATTTGCTGATGACATCGTCATCTTGGCCGACAAGCCTGAGGATTTGAATGAGTTTTTGAATGGTATGGATTCCGTCTTACGGAAGGAATTCATGATGAAAATTAATAAATGTAAAACAAAAATACTGGAATGCAGCCGAAATAAATCAGAAACCTCTATGGAGATCAAATTGGCCGGTGAAAAGCTGAAGGAAGTAGGAGACTTCTGTTACTTAGGAAGCAGAATAACCAGTGATGGACGAAGCAAAGAGGATATAAAAAGTAGGTTGGCTCATACAAGGAAAGCCTTTCTACAAAAAAGGAATCTGTTGACATCGAATATAGATTTAGGTATTAGGAAGTCATTTTTGAAAGCCTTTGTCTGGAGCGTGGCGCTATATGGAAGTGAAACTTGGACTATTGGTGCAGCAGAAAAGAGGAGAATTGAAGCATTTGAAATGTGGTGTTACAGGAGAATGATGAAGATCAGATGGGTATATAGGGTTACAAACGAAGAGGTATTAAGGCGAGTGGGAGAGGAGAGATGTTTCTGGCGACTGCTAATGAAGAGAAGAGATAGGTTGGTAGGACACATACTAAGACACCCAGGAATAGCAAGCTTAGTTATGGAAGGAAGGGTCGAGAATAAGAACTGTAGGGGTAGACCAAGGTTAGAATATGTTAAACAGATTGCCTCGGATGTAGGGTGTGGTAGCTATGTAGAAATGAAACGATTAGCTCAGGACAGGGAGGCATGGAGAGGTGCATCAAACCAGTCAAAAGACTGAAGACTCAAACAACAACATAGTTAATATGCGACTTTGCTCGAAGTGAAACGTGTCGATGTGAATTTGAGAGAAAGGGTGATCGGCGGTGAAGGGACCTTGGTTCGATACCTCGTTAGGGTGTCTCTCGTATTTGTTTCTCTGACAGAGGTTACATTGATTGATGATTGTCCTAATTTGTTCTCTTAAATGAGGCCAGTAGTGTTTGGTCTTAAGATGTTCGTAAGTTTCTACTATACCATTGTGGTTTTCAGAATGATAGTGTGAAATCAGCAGTCTCTGAGTTTCGGGGCTTTCAATGTCTTCCAAGAATTTGGATGACCTGATAATGATTAGTTCAGAAGTAAATAGCTTCTGGCATGCCCTGATGAATGGGATCTCGAGAGTGATATCGTCAAAATAAGTAGCGTACTTGTTTGAGGTTACTATTATTTTGAGGAGGTGATTTGCTAAATCTTCCTGAAGATTCTTCTTTGTGACAATCATTATGTGTCTGGTACATTTTTTAAACAGGTTTTGTTTAAGTACCTTGGGATAATTACCATATTTTACAATAATCTGATTGCGGTTTTGGTTTAAGATCCGTTCAGATATTTTCAATGTGAATATAGGGTCTGCTAGGTTTGAATGGACAGTTTCATTATCCATATCATTTTGGTAGGTGTCATCTCCGGGGATGGCAATGATTGAAGCTGCTTCATCAGCCATGTTAATCTCTACTCTAGAGAGTGCGTCTGCGACATAGTTAGTTTAGTCTTTGACGTAATCAGACTCTCCTGGTTTTGTGTGGGGATATTCTTGAATGTTACCGTATGTAATGGAATTTATTTCCATTGGCTCAACTAAAATTGGTTCCTTAAACTCGTGTTTTAGTTGTCTCTCTGTGGGCTGTATGGCTTGGTGAGTTTTGGCATCTAAGAGATACATTTCACCATATTTAAAATTCAGAACATACTCTTCTTCTTTTTCGATATTGACGGGAATCGCAGTGTTAGCTGTATCTACCGTGGGTTGAAAATGATTCACTTGATTATGTGAAGAATGAAAGTGAAACGGTATGTCTGTGCTGTTGAGAGTGACTAGGTTCGAGGCGTAGTCAATCTTTGCGTCTAATTGAGCGAAATCTGCGCTACCTAAATTATTTAATTCTTCGATTTTGATGGCTGGGCCAAGCGAAAATCCTGAGACTGTTCCTCTGTATCGTACTCATATTCATAGTACTGAGTGTCGTACTCTTTCGGGTAGTTTTGTATGTTGTACTCATCTACATACTCTAGTGATTGCTGTATGGGACCTAAAGCTTCCTGTTCGATGTCTTCTGAAGGTTCTAAGTGAGCATTCAGATTACCTCTAATGGTTGAAACACCGGACATCGGCTGTGGAAATCTTTGCTGGTTAGTGGGTGTGAAACGTCGGCCAATATTATTGGGAGTTGGGTAAGGACGATTCATAGAGTTTGGTGGCTTGAAAGGCTGAGTGTTCGGAGCTTGAGCATGTCCGAAAATTGGTTGTGGTTTATCTTTAAAGAAGGGTCTGTGGGTTTGATTTTGCATGAAAGGTTGGTTAAATGGGTTCCTTGGTGGAGCGGGGTTAGAATTCGAGAATGGATTGTGTGCTGAGTGGCCTAGTGGTCGAGCTGTTGGAAACTTGCTAGGAGGTAGTTTTCCTCTTAGTTGGTCCATGTAATCTTCATGGGCGCGATCGTTATCATAAGACCTGCATAACCTGAGACAATGATTCAGGTCCGTAATCTGTGCATATCTTAAGTATGAACGGTAGGGTTCCAATACTCCTGCTTTAAATGTATTTAGGCTTAACTCTTCAAGTTCTCTTAATTTCAATTCCAAAATTTGATTTTGATAATTGAGTTTGCATAAGCTTTTGCATTGCAAAGTCAATCCTTCTAATTTATCATGGAAGTCATTGTATGATTCGTTTCTTTTCTGGTAGCAATTAGAGATCTCCTGGATGAGAAGTCTCTCGTCTTTGACGTTACCGTATTTTCTTATGAGTTTATCTTTAAATTTTTCATAAGTACTGTTGGCTTCTAAGTCAGGAATGCTACATGCTTCACCTTTTAGTTTTGACTTTATGACGTTAAATAGGAAGTCATTTATTAATACTGAGTTTGTAGCTGACGCTATTCTCTTATGAGTGTTTAGAAACGATTCTGTTCTTGCTAAGAAATAGTCAAGACTGCAAGAATTGGTGCCGTTAAATTCAGGCTAAAGCTGTATCTGAGCATATTCGAATTTTGAAAGTAACTCGGTTTCAGGCATTTTGTTTGAATTTATAAAGACGGTTTTCAAAATTGTTTATAATAAATATTTAATTTGCAAGATTAAATTTTGTAACAGTGGTTACTTTTAAAAGTTAATTACTTACTTATAAGTGTTAATATTAATCAAAATATATGTGAAAGAGCCCCGGTTAGATTTTCACAATAAAGGAAATAACTTATTATTATTATTATTATTAATGATCAAAATATATGTGAAAGAGCCCCGGTTAGGTTTTCACAATAAAGGAAATAAGTTATTATTATTATTATTATTATTAATCTAAAATTAATGATATGTGGATATCTCGTATAGATTCTCCACAATATGAACTAGTAAAATGATAAAATTAATTATATGTCTTCTGAAATGAGGATGATGATTGATGATGATAATAAATATTTAATTATTTTATTAATTCCTTTAATAGTGACAAGCGAAAGACCAGTATGGGCTGCACTAACTCACGTTTGTTAGGAAATGATATTACTTAATTATTAATTTTTGTTTTAATTGTTTAGTTACAATATTAATTCAAAAGTAAATAAATAGTGTAAGGTCTGCTAATTAGAACCCACTAAATTATTTCCTCTTGAAAGTCATGAATATTTATTATTAAGTATTTATTGTTTGTTTTAAGTTTATTAAGTTTAATTCAAATCGAAATGACAAGGCAAACTCTACTAGTTAAAGTTTACTGTAATTTGTTTCCGTTTGAAAGGGAAAGAACGTATTATTTAGGTTTTATTATTATTATAGTTGCTCTCCCAATTTGTTACTTGAAATATTGAACCATGCTTTACTAATAATACTCTAGTTCACAAATAAGGTATTATTTGGAGTTTGACTTACAGACAAGAAAAGATGATCAGTGCTGGCTGCATTCTCTTGGAACTGCGGAGTCGGTTGGTTCTCTTGTGTCGTCGTGTGGTCGGAAAGCGCTTCTGGAGCGTTGTCGGCACGTACGGCGATGGCGGTCGGTTGTTTCGAAAGGCGTTTTCTTGGAGCGTGAGCTTCTTGGAACGTTTGTCGGCGAACTTCCTTCCTTCCGTTAAGTTAGCAAAGTTGGTTGTGGACGAAAGGCGTCTCTCTTGGTACGTTGTCAGTTCCACTTCTAACTTGCTTCCTTCAAGCTGGTGAAGTCGTTTGTGGACCAAAGGCCTCCCTGAGGTTGTCAGTACCACTCCTGGCTTGCTGGCTGATCCATAGAAACGATGACTGCATCTAGTACTGAAGATAGGTACCTTGGTGTCGCTAGTATAGTGACGAAAGGCCTCCTTGTGAGGTTTGTCAGAACACTGTACTAACTTACTCGTAGATTATCTGGCAAGGATAATCGTTACCTATCCCGGACTGGGCCCCCAGTTAAGTTTGTCGCTTAACAGTCTTCTTTAGTGATGCACTAAGAAGTTGTCGCTACTGCTACTGCTACTGCTACTGCTACTGCTAAGTCAGTAGGTCTCGTGGTTCTTACTTCTGATGAGTAGTATCTGCTTTCTATGAATGAGAACTCGTTGGTTAGTTTGTAGAAGTATTTATTAATCTTTGACAATCCAATATATACAAGTTAACACCAGACAGTCAACCTGTTTGGTCGCTGCTGTAACTGGAAGAGAATCTGTGCTCCTCAGCGCAGGGCTTTTATACATATTCATATTTATTCATATTCATTCATTTATTTGCAATGGGGGTGTGTCCCCCGGTGTCCCTTCACAAGGGAGAGGGCAATGTGCGTCATACAGGATATTGATTCATTGTTCCGATAACAGGAATTCCATGTAGTGAACACTCATAGGCAGTGTGTCATTTCCTTGGTTCCGAGAATAAGAATTCTCTGAATTGGGGCTTTTATACAGTTCCCTTCACAAGGGAGAGGGCAATGTGCGTCATACAGGATATTGATTCATGGTTCCGATAACAGGAATTCCATGAAGTGAACACTCATAGGTAGTGTGTCATTTCCTTGGTTCCGAGAATAAGAATTCTCTGAATTGAATACAAGCGAACACTCATAGATAGGGGGGTAAACATATCGAGATATACAGAATGACAGATACACGCGGCATCTCTAATAATAATAATCATAAGTCTTAGTTTAGAATGGGGTCTGGAGTTCGACCCTAGACGGAATACATAACTAGTGGACTACCTGCCACCCTGTCTGACTTCCCGCAGAGTCAAGTTCATTCACTGGTGCAGCTGTGCTGGAGGTACCCTGAGTGGGTCGTGTCCTTACGAATTGAGTCAATCTAATTATTTAATACCTACATTTAGAGTATAATGGGCTCAGCTCGGCTCCTAATTAATATTCATGGCAAGGGATGGATCCCGAAATAGCTTTGCCGCTCTGTAGTCGACATCAGTGGCTTTTGCTTGCGTCTCAAGTGAGTTTCACAGTTCTCTCACTGGATGACATGCATATAACAAGAGGAAATCGACGTTTCCTATACGAAGAACCATTAGTCTTACCTCTTAGGGCAGATCAATTAATATATGGGCTTACCTAGGGTCTCTAACAGTTATCCCTGGTGGCGAAAGCTCTGCGAACAGTGGATACAGACAGACTCTGTCCCAACTCTGTTGCGAATAACACATGTATGCTCTAAGGCAATACTATATCGTAGATTCGAAAATTAGCCGACTAGATTCACCAACGCGCAAGCTATTTTCGGATGATCCCCGCAACTTATTGACGTAAATCTCTTGATTCTACGTTACAGGCTCGCTGATCACGGCTCAAACAATATTTCTTACAGATGACTCAATTCTTAAAGCACTCACGTCCTCTAGGCAATTACTCACAAGCCAAAGTTCTACGTAGCTCCAAAACAAGTATAAGTTTACTGGCTTACATTTAACTAACTTAATGGCTCTCAAATACAACCCAGTAGAATATACCATAATAAACATTTATTCAACATTTCACTGACACTGAAAAGCTCTCTTTATCTCGATATTTATGTTGCTTTCTTATTATTTACAATAACACAGTATTCTTACGCTAGATATGACACACTTTGTACGTACTATAGGCCTGACATGCCCATTATTTATTCATTATTGTTACCGACCCCTGATTATTATTATTATTATTATTATTTAACGTTACCGATACTTTCATCAATGTCTTACGCCTAAATGGCAGTAAACAAATCATCCTCCAAGCCATATTTTACCAAAATACGAGGGATGTGATCTCGTACATAAATGACTGTTAATTCTTAATCTTAGAGTGATGCTTCGTTGTATGGTGAGCAATAAAATCATATCAACATATTAAATTTGTATTCACTTTCATTCTAGCTGGGTTGGTCCAGCAAGCCAGTCACTCGCCTACAATGATGCTTATTTTAAGCCATCATGATATTATTCACACGACACATTGTATAAACTTTACACATGGCAATTATATTTTTCACTATTGGCATTTTCACTTGGACACGATACACATTCTTTTACCATATGCATAAACACTTTTAAAAATCACTGTAATATAACTTTATACACAATTCTCGCACCATTTTCACACATGGATCCTTGATTGGATTCCCACTATCGCCTGACCTCAGAGATGCGATGCAGCTAACTCCTGACAACCGCTGTTCTCCTTGAAAGTCTATCTTGCGTGTGTGTGATCGACTCCCGTCACCTACAGTTTATGTCTCCTCTACTGCCAAATTGTTCAATCCTAGGTCGCGACTACTCGTGACGCCTCCCAGGCTCCCGTTACTGTAGTGATCATTACAATAATATGTTATTTTTTCCATGATAACACTTCCTGGTTATGTTCATTGTCTATAACATCATCCTCAATTATCTCTACGCTGTACTGAATCTATACTCGCGTATGCTGTTGCTTAAAGGTCTGCTGTAGACTAATTCTTATATGATGCATAATTACTGTTATTAAGCCGCATGATGTGCCTTTCATTGTTCACCGCTAGTATATTTGAGCGTCGATACTTTATAAATTCCGCGCACTTCCTTGCGTGATCCGGCAGCGTGTCAGCTAACGGGTTGAGTCAAGACGAACTGACTTCCCTGCTCCAGCTTCTCCTATATAAAACTTCCTTATGAAACGTAGTTCACTGGATTCCCAGGAACGACTCTCTTCTTGATATAATACATTTTCAGACAAAGTGAAGTATGATCCTTGTTTGTCTATGCGTGGAGGTCCCAAAATCAAACGCGTGCAGGCAATCGCTTCGGCCAATTAATTATAATTAATTGCTTTCTTCCACGGCATCATGACGATACTCCGGTAATTCCCCTCGGCTCCTTCACAAATCCTCTCTCTGTAGCTGATGATGTCTGTGCAGAGGTTCCTCTATAGATGCAGGCTTGCATTTAGGCGTGAGAACACTCCTAGATTATCTCTCCTAGAATACATGCATCTGGGTGTAAGTTTCATCTCAAATCATTGCTCCATTTGGCTGTAATCAATTAATTTCTGTGGGCGACCGCCCCCACTCCCATGTTTCGCCTTGTTAGACTGTGGTTCCCAAAGCCATTAATCTTTGGTCGCTCCCCCAATGCAGACGAGAATTAGTTCCTTGGCGTCACCTAGTAACGCCCGCTTGCTAACCACGATTTTTCAACTGTCAAGCTGGCTCACTTTCTTGCGTTCTAGCATCTAAAACGTACATAGGCTGGTATTTTCTGCAATAATCCACCTTAAAAGCTATAATATTCCCGTTCTGGCCGTGAAATCCTGCTATTATAATTATATGCAAATATAACTCATTGTTCTTCGGGTTCACTGTGGCTGTTCCCCCTCAGAGGTCAATGATTCGATTCTGTGCAGAATCATGGGCCTGGTCTTCTTGTTAAACACCCCAGTTCGATCCCAGTCAGACGTGTCTAATTGGGCACATCTTTCCCCTGCTAAGCTCGAAAAATTAATTTACAAGTGAATTTTTTATTCTCTAGACGGCATCGACTCTGTAGACAGTGTGTACTTAATCAATTTAAGGATAAATTTATAATATTAGTTGAGGGATCGAAAACGGAAAATAATTTTTTTATCATTTTCAATTCAAGGAAGTCTGAGGAATATTAGACTCTTCAGGCGGTCAGTGCTCCCGGGCAGTGGGTCGTCTCGTTCCCCCACTCCACTATGTCTACCGTCTCGTATTTCCTTGTTCTCCGCCCTTAGCCGTTCATTCATCGCTAGGAGCACCCTTGCTGCCTCCCGTAACTGGTTGTAAAATTCTTCCAACTGACAGCTGCACACTTCCCTCGTTCCCCCTGGGTCAACGAGCTGGCTGCCTTGTTTCCTTTCTCCCTGGTGTGGGCTTTTCTGAGGACTCTCTGCGTGCATATATATTGACTCCCCATCCATTTGTGTGTGCATGGCTTGCTCTCCTGTGGTTTCATATTCCTCCGGTGGACTATACAATTTTAGGTTGGCGGCGTTTACTACTACTTCTCTGCCTGTTTCTTCATCTTTAATTCTGTAGGCATTATTTTGCAATTCCCTTATAATCAGATAGGGTCTATGAACCTTACATTGACTTTCGGGTATCTCCTTTTCCCAGAGTCATAATTGACTGGTTTTTCTTATGGCTCCATTTCTTGTGGAGTTCTTCTGTCTGTCTTCGTGCTGTTGCATCTCCAGACTCTTGGCTCCGTCATCATCCTTATAGATGACGGGTGACCTTCTATTTTTAATCGCTTCATCCCAATGCTCTTGCGATTTTCTGTTATCATCTCCACGCTCCTCCATATATCTTAATGATGCGTGATAACGTTCTTCTGCTTCTTCGTCGAACCCGCGACTCTGTTCTTGGGATCTCCAGTCTCGATTATTCCCATCTTGGCCGTAATTTCTCCTGCTATCAGGCTGTTGATTTCTTGTATCGCGCTGATTGCAGGTTTTCCTTCCTCGGTGTCCGCAGTTCGATCTCCCTCTGTATGCTGGCCTCCAATTCTGGTTTTCCCTTTCTTCTCGTTGCCAGTCTGACTTCTCAGTTTCTGTGCTAGTAGATTTACTTTTGGTCTGCACCCTAGCCGGTTCGGCTGGTGCACTAGTCATGTGGACTTGTTCCGTGTTCCGACTCTGCCTCGTATGCTGCATTGTGGTGAGATCGAGCTGTCCAAGCACTTCCTCCATTTCAATCGCTGTCTTGGCGTTTGCCGAGATTAATAGTCGTTGCACTTCGTATGGTAATTGCTTGGCTATCGCTATACAAAGGTCTAGTTCTCTAGGGGCCTCGTCAAGCTCTTTAAAACGGCATAATTGTGCTAAGAAAAATTCAGCATATTTCGTTGGATTATTTGTACTATAGCGTCTGGAGTACAAGTCCAATCTGAGATTCTGTTGAATATTTGCATCCCAATATCTTCTTAAAAATGCCTGGCAGAATTCTTCTACGGTGTCGAACGTGTAACGAAAACTTCTAAACAATAAGGCGCATTCACCTTCAGTCAGTTTTTCGATAGCTCGTAATCTTCGCTCTGGCGGTACCTTTGCGTCATTTAAGTATTCGGAAACCTCTTTGAGCCAGTATTTGGGTATCATATTTGAGTTACTCCCAGAATACTTTCTCGGTTTCTCGTCACTAGCCCTTACAACAGTGACTATCTGATTTTGTACAGCATTTTCATGGTGTGTGGACGTAGCGATAGGTATACCAGGTGTTGTATACGGGCTGTCACTTGGCATGGCTGTATTTTTCGGAGTGGGCTCTATCTCTATATCTGCCCATCTATTTCTCCTATTTTCATCTATGCTTCCTTCATTAGATCTAGGATTTCGCAATATGGACTCCTCATGTGCGATCATTCTGGTTTCCATTTGGCTGTGCCAGTTTTCCGCTCTTTCTAAACGAGCTAATACTACTCGTTCTATTTTTTCCAGGCGATCGCAGTTTTTCTCTACCATAGAAAAGATTTTCTCCTTGTCATCATTAAGGCTCTCTTTTATATGAGAAATTTCCCCCGCTAAACCTTGCCTTACCTCGGCAAGCGTATTATCCCTGGCTTCATTTTTCAAGCCCTCTCGAAGTTCCAACTCTTCTCGTAAACCTGTAACCTCTTTCTGGATGTGACCGTGCATATTGGAGATTTCGGTCCTTATTTTTGGTAATTTCTCCCTGGTCCTCATCTTGCCTTTTATGAATGACTGCTAGATTGTTTTGAGTTTGTTCTAACTCTTTTTGAACATTTCCAACCTGCGTCTTCATATTTATGACTATTCCCTTATTTTCTTTAGCGGAAGTTTTTATTTCACTGATCTCCTTGCATTGGTCAAGGATATTCTGATCCTGCTTCCTTAATGCTTCGTCTACAGCTTTTGCGTAGCCCGCCATGCGCTTACTCCATTTTTCGTCGCTGTCTTCAAGCCTTTGATCCACGGCCTGAGTGAACGTATTAAATTGCACTTGCTGCCACTTAGTGTTCGCTTCGTTCTGATTCTGAATATCTTTAAGCTCTACGGACATATTGTTTAGTCTAACAATGACCTCGCGTTGCGATTTTCTGCACGCTTGCAGATTATTCTCGAGCTTTAACTCTATTGACTCAAAGCGTTTGTCATTATTTGCTTGCATCCCTGAAACCACGCTAACAATCTTTTTAGTTACCTCTTGTTTAATAGATTCTTTAATATCATCAATTTTTTTATTGACCTCTAATAAATTTGAATCTAACTGAGTATGTACCGTAGCCAACATCTGGCTCACCTCGGTTTGATTGGTCTCTAACTCAGTATTTACCGTAGCCAACATCTGGCTCACCTCGGTTTGATTAGTCTCTATCTTATTGTTCATTTCAGTTTGATTAGCATCCAATCTACCCGTTATTTCATCTTGAAATGCTTTAGCATCTTCCCTACTCTTGGCATGAGTAGCGTAGAAATGTTCCTTCAGTTCTGTGGCACATTTACGTACCCCCTCAGTGCCAGCCAATCTGTATTTCTTATTTCTGAGATATAGACAGGCCGTTGCTGAGCATGCTGGTGCGTTATATTGGGAAAAGAATTCCGATGTCGCGAGAACAACAACATTCATTTTAGAACAGTGCTGTGACCACCTATGGAATGGGTTTAGACCCTCGTACCCGTCCGTATACTCACTCGTCTGACAACAATGTCTAATGTCTGAGTATCACCTAGAAAGACTCACAATCGCTCAAACACAGTTTGAGGAAAAATATACTATTATGGTTTTCCCCCATGGAAACCATACTATTATTATGGGGTTTTCTGAATCCCATAACCCACGTTGGGCGCCATGATAAATAAATAAGAACATGCGCCTATGGTGACCCATATTTTCAACTGGCCCCACTCACGGGCGATATGATAAATAAAGAAGAACATGCTCAATGGCTGCTGCCCCATTGCAAGACATCGGCCATACTCTGATTTATCAGTAAAACCGTCCAGGGAGTGGTTTTTATTGCCGAATGCCCCACGCTGGGCCATGTCATGATAAATAAAAGCATGATAAATAAAGAGGAGGGTGCTCATGCGTTACATTCAAGCATGTCTTATGGAGGATTACCTACATTAATTTTAAGCGTGAAGGCTTACTAACTACTGGACGCGGCCTTTTCTTAATATACCCTAGCTTTGCTGCTATGCTTGTCTCTACCATTTAATATCCTGGCCGACTTTTAGTAGTACCTGTGACTCAATCCTAGTACAATAACATGTCCTCCATGTACCCAATCGTCATCATAAGGAACATGTGTTCGTATCCCAGCTAACTCACGGTCTTTCGAGGTATGGGGCGTTCATCCCACTATACGATCACATATTCAGGTTTTGAGTCTGTCAGGTGACTACTCTACTTGAAAGAAACAACATATTCCTAAGTATAACATTTAATGATAGTAATTCATGGTCATACAACATAAAACACAAAAAAATACTTTACATTTATTTCCCACAACAAAAATCAAAATTATCGGTGAGTCTCTTCTCCTCAAAATTAGTGCTTCACCGCACTCAAGTCTATCCAAAACATCCTATTATTGAAACTCTTTGACATTTACGAGTGTCCATAGTGTTCTTCACGTGGCACAATTTAACACAAACTGGAATATCACAACATAATAAACACAAATTATATTTAAATGACATTAAATCTGCAATTATTAAACATTTATCCGTTTTACATGGGACATTTTCTTTAAATAACATTAATTCATTAGCTTATGCCTTGTTTAATAAGTGTTGTGTCGTGCGAATCATATTCTTTTCCCATCAGTTTCAAACGCTGAAGTGGTACACTTTCCCCTCCAAAATACACATGGATATAGATATTTTTATAGCTTCACCATACAACGATTTACTGGGTCTGGTCAAACATTATCGTTACAAACGTGTCATCTCATTCAAATTACGCTACCCGTATGAATAAATTAGTGTGAATTGGGCAAATACACTTTACAAAAATGCCTTTATTTATTTGGTGCAGTTAATTCCTCCTCAGAGAATAACTGGGCCAAATATTATCCGATTACAACATTCCAACATTGCATGTGCATGGAAATAGTGCATTTAATTCAATTGATATCATCACATCAAGCATATCTTAATTACTTTTCGAACTATCGAGATTCTTCAGTGTCCCACTACAATGTTAAAATAAAAGGATCAGGTCTATTGACTTCCTTTCCGTGCGAACAATGAATTAGTCATGGCTGGCCTCGGCAAGATGGCCGCCGGTTAGTGGACTACCTGCCACCCCGTCTGACTTTGCGCAGAGTCAAGTTCATTCACTGGTGCAGCTGTGCTGGAGGTACCCTGAGAGGGTCGTGTCTTTACGAATTGAGTCAATCTAATTATTTAAATACCTACATTTAGAGTACAATGGGCTCATCTCGGCTCCTAATTAATATTCATGGCAAGGGATGGATCACGAAATAGCTTTGCCGCTTTGTAGTCGACATCAGTGGCTTTTGCTTGCGTATCAAGTGAGTTTCACAGTTCTCTCACTGGACGACATGCATATAACAAGAGGAAATCTACGTTTGCTATACGAAGAACCATTAGTCTTACCTCTAAGGGCAGATCAATTAATATATGGGCTTACCTAGTGTCTCTAACAGTTATCCCTGGTGGCGAAAGCTCTGCGAACAGTGGATACAGACAGACTCTGTCCCAACTCTGTTGCGAATAACACATGTATGCTCTAAGGCAATACTATATCGTAGATTCGAAGATTAGCCGACTAGATTCGCCAACGCGCAAGCTATTTTCTGATTATCCCCGCAACTTATTGACGTAAATCTCTTGATTCTACGTTACAGGCTCGCTGATCGCGGCTCAAACAATATTTCTTACAGATGACTCAATTCTTAAAGCACTCACGTCCTCTAGGCAATTACTCATAAGCCAAAGTTCTACGTAGCTCCAAAACAAGTATAAGTTTACTGGCTTACATTTAACTAACTTAATGGCTCTCAAATACAACCCAGTAGAATATACCATAATAAACATTTATTCAACATTTCACTGACACTGAAAAGCTCTCTTTATCTCGATATTTATGTTGCTTTCTTATTATTTACAATAACACAGTATTCTTACGCTAGATATGACACACTTTGTACGTACTATAGGCCTGACATGCCCATTATTTTTTCATTATTGTTACCGACCCCAGATTATTATTATTATTATTATTATTATTATTATTATTATTATTATTATTTAACGTTACCGTTACTTTCATCAATGTCTTACGCCTAAATGGCAGTAAACGAATCATCCTCCAAGCCATATTTTACCAAAATACGAGGGATGTGACCTCGTACATAAATGACTGTTAATTCTTAATCTTAGAGTGATGCTTCTTTGTTTGGTGAGCTATTAAATCATATCAACATATTAAATTTGTACTCGCTTTCATTCTAGCTGGGTTGGTCCAGCATGCCAGCCACTCGCCTACCATGATGCTTATTTTAAGCCATCATGATATTATTCTCACGACACATTGTATAAACTTTACACATGGTAATTATATTTTTCACTATTGGCATTTTCACTTTGACACGATACACATTCTTTTACCATATACATAAACACTTTTAAAACACTTTTAAAAATCACTTTAATATAACTTTATACACAATTCTCGCACCATTTTCACACATGGATCCTTGATTGGATTCCCACTATCGCCTGACCTTAGAGATGCGATGCAGCTAACTCCTGACAACCGCTGTTCTCCTTGAAAGTCTATCTTGCGTGTGTGTGTTCGACTCCCGTCACCTACAGTTTATGTCTCCTCTACTGTCAAGTTGTTCAATCCTAGGTCGCGACTACTCGTGACGCCTCCCAGGCTCCCGTAAATGTAGTGATCATTACAATAATATGTTATTTTTCCCATGATAACACTTCCTGGTTATGTTCATTGTCTATAACATCATCCTCAATTATCTCTACGCTGTAGTGAATCTATACTCGCGTATGCTGTTGCTTAAACGTCTGCTGTAGACTAATTCTTATATGATGCATAATTACTGTTATTAAGCCGCATGATATGCCTTTCATTGTTCACCGCTAGTATATTTGAGCGTCGATACTTTATAAATTCCGCGCACTTCCATGCGTGATCCGGCAGCGTGTCAGCTCAAGGGTTGAGTCAAGACGAACTGACTTTCCTGCTCCAGCTTCTCCTATATAAAGCTTGCTTATGAAAAGTAGTTCACTGGATTCCCAGGAACGACTCTCTTCTTGATATAATACATTTTCAGACAAAGTGAAGTATGATCCTTGTTTGTCTATGCGTGGAGGTCCCAAAATCAATCGCGTGCAGGCAATCGCTTCGGCCAATTAATTATAATTAATTGCTTTCTTCCACGGCGTCATGACGCTACTCCGGTAATTCCCCTCGGCTCCTTCACAAATCCTTACTCTGTAGCGGATGATGTCTGTTCAGAGGTTCCTCTATAGATGCAGGCTTTAATTTAGACGTGAGAACACTCCTAAATTATCTTTCCTAGAATACATGCATCTGGCTGTAAGTTTCATCTCAATTCATTGCTCCATTCGGCTGTAATCAATTAATTTCTGTGGGCGACCACCCCCACTCCCATGTTTCGCCTTGTTACACTGTAGTTCCCCAAGCCATTAATCTTTGGTCGCTCCCCCAGTGCAGACGAGAATTAGTTCCTTGGTGTCACCTAGTAACGCCCCCTTGCTAACCTCGATTTTTCAACTGTCAAGCTGGCTCGCTTTCTTGCGTTCTAGCATCTAAAACGTTCATAGGCTGGTATTTTCTGCAATAATCCATCTTAAAAGCTATAATATTCCCGTTCTGGCCGTGAAATCCTGCTATTATAATTATATGCAGATACAACTCATTGTTCTTCGGGTTCACTGTGGCTGTTCCCCCTCAGAGATCAATGATTCGATTCTGTACAGAATCATGGACCTGGTCTTCTTTTTAAAGACCCTAGTTCGATGACAGTCAGTCGTGTCTAATTGGGCACAATACACAGTACGAGGATGTATAAATTATTTGAATCAGTGCCATTTTCCCTACTTGTTAAAGGCTGTCTGCGTGGCTCAGCGGCAACGTTCTCGCTTGTTGTTCCCAAAGCTGCAGGATCGAATCCTGGCGCAACCAATTGGCATTTGAGGGTGCTCAAATGCGAGGGAGTAGTGACAGTAGATTTATTGGCATGTTAAAGATCACCTACGGGGCAAAATTCCGGCACGCCGGCTTCTCCAAAAGCCGTAGTCGTTAAAAAGGACGTATAAGCCAATAACATTATTATGTTATATTTCTTACGCCTTACTCTTAGGCATGAAATGTGTTTTCATTTTTTCGTTAAAAGTTCAACCAAGACTTCCCCGAAAAAAATGTGACTTGAAACCTATTATTATTATTATTATTGTTATTATTATTATTATTATTATGATTATTATTGTTATTATTATTATTGTTATTATTATTATTATCCATATATATAATACACTATGGCGTATGTTTCACAAAACTCAAGCTCCTAAACCAGAGGGGGTTAGAATGAGTGGTTCGTACCAAAATCTTCCAAATCGTCTCAATAGTAGAGGAAAAATCTTGCATTTCTTGATAAGTCAACGGAAATATATTTAATTGTTAATTACTAATTATTAATTATTAATTATTAATCATTAATTATTAATTCTTCTTCTTGTTTCGAATAGGCCATCTATGGACCACGACGTTCAACTGTTACATTTGGAGTGGGCTTTGATGTTTGCCCAGTAGTTACGCATCCTCTGGCTGTGTTGTTCCCTCCTCTCCTGGGTCCAGAGGGCACCTGTTTTCTTTCTTGGCGGTTTGTCCTGGAACCTCAATTACTGAAGCATCTTCCTGAGAGATGTCCGGTCTTTTAAGACTCTTTCCGTCCCTCCAAGTTCTTGCAGATCTTTGCTCACTTCCCACAACCATGGTGACTTGGTCTTCCGCTTTTGCCAGTAACCGAGGAGCTGATTGTTCGACCTGGTAGGATGCATCCTGTAGACGTGTCCATAAAATTCTAGACGTCGTTTTCTAATAACATCCGTGATTCTTTCACAGTACGTGTAGAGCTCTTGATTAGGACTCCTTATGTATTCATTACCTAACTTAACAGGTCCCAATATCTTCCTCATTATCTTTCTCTCCTGTACTTCGAGTTTGTCCGTGAGTCCCTTCCGGTTGAATACTAGACATTCTGATGCATATAAGGCTTCAGGACGTATAACTGTCTGGTAGTGTCTCATTTTAGTCTTTCGAGAGAGACACTTCTTATTATATGTGTTCTTGGTTATTTGATAAGCCATTTCTAACTTGTTAACTCGAGTTGATAATGCCCTTACTTCCGAGAGATTCGGTTCAAGCCATTCTCCTAGGTACTTATATCTGTCAGTTTTCTTGATCTCTCCCTGGTCCAAATGCTGTGTACAAGGAGATTCACTGATGTTTGTGATGTACTGTGTTTTTTCAAGTGACACATATAGTCCTACCTTAGCTGCTTGTTGCATGAGAACATTAAGTTGTTTCACAGACGTTTTTATTGAATGAGATAGAAGTGCCAGGTCGTCGGCAAATGCCAGGCAATCAACACTGAGCCCATTGCACTTGTGTCCCAAAGTGATACCACTTGGTACCCCCTGACTAGTTAGCTCCTTTCGCCACTCCCTTATCACCTTTTCCAGGGCACAGTTAAAGAGGAGAGGTGAGAGACCGTCTCCCTGTCTTACTCCTGACTTAATTTCAAAACTTTCAGAGAGGGTTCCTCTGAACTTCACTCGTGACATGGTGTTCTTTAAAGTCTGTTGGATAAGGTTATGTGTCTTCTCGTCTAGTCCTAGTTCTTGCAGGATCTTCATGAGAGTAGGTCTGTCAACCGAATCATACGCCTTCTTAAAATCAACAAAAATGATGACATATTTCTTACTAGCCATTTTTGCTTGCCGTAGGACTGATTTCAAGTTCAGTATCTGTTCCGTACAAGAGCGTCCTTTTCTAAATCCTGCCTGGTATTCTCCTAGTCGAGGGTCTAGCTGGGGTTCAGCTCTGTTTAATAAGGCCTTAGAAAAGATCTTGTATGTCACAGGTACTAACGAGATTCCTCGACAGTTGTTGATGTCGGTCAAGTCTCCTTTTTTATGTAGGGGATGAATCAAAGCAGAGGTCCAGTCACTAGGCAATGTTTCAGTCTCCCAAATGTCATGGAAGATTTCTGTCAACTTGCCTATAGTCCTATTCCCAGCTTGTTTCCATAGTTCCGCTACAATTGAGTCTTCACCTGATGCTTTGTTGTTTTTCAAGGACTTGATGATGTCTATCACTTCTTCTTTGGTTGGTGGTTGAGAGTTTGGTTGCCTGATGGTGTCTTGATAAGTGAAGAATGTGTCAGGTGATTCACAGTTAAGGAGATTCTCGAAGTACTTGGCCAGAACGTGGCAATTGTCCATATCATTATAGGCTATCTGTCCATACGGTCCTCTGAAGTGGAGGCTGGGAGGATTATAACGGCTGAGGTTCCGTTTAAAGCCTCTGTAGAAATTTCTGGTGTTGTTCTTCTTGAAATCGTCATCCAACTGAGTCAGTTGGTCCTTTGTGAACTGCCGTTTTACTTGTCGGATGATCCTGGCAGTTAACTTTCGTTGCTCTATGAACTTATCCCTGTTGTTTTGTGCCTTCTGTGAGTTCCACTTAAGCCAGGCTGCTTGTCTCTGTGTCACCGCTTCATCACAGGTAGTCGTCCACCAGGCATGCTTCTTCTGCTTCAGTAATGGAGCAATCTCCGTGGCAACTTTCACTAGGTTCTCCCTCACTTCATCCCAGGTTTTACATTCCAGGGTTTCCATTTTCTCCGCGAATTGGTTGAAATTTGCAAGTTTTTCTAAATCAAACTTAGTAAGTTTGTGTGACTTTGTTTTTTTAGTATTCCGAGGTAGAAATCTTAGCTTGAACTTGGAGAGGTAGTGGTCGGAGTCCAAATTTGCTCCTCTTAACACTCGAACATTCTGGATCTCTCTATGGGACTTCTTTGAGATGGCAACATGGTCTATTTGGAATTCTCCCAAGAGACAGTTAGGTGATGTCCAGGTCTTTTGCTTCCTTGGCAGTCTCTTGAAAGCCGTTGATTTCATTACCAAGTTGAAGGCCTTACAAAGTCCTACTAGGCGCTCTCCATTCCTATTTGTCCTTGTGTGGGCCGGGAAATCTCCCACAATGTCTCTGTACTTGCGTTCTTTCCCTAGCTGGGCGTTGAAGTCACCGAGTAAGATGATTGTATGACGCTCTGGGACCTTGCATATGATGTCCTCTAGTTCTTCCCAAAACTTGTCAGTATTTTCAGGGTTACGCTTATTGTCCTCATTGAGGGGTGCATGGACATTTACTACAGTGTAGACCTTGTTTGTGCACCGGAAGGTTATTAAAGACACTCGACTATTGAGAGAGCAGAAGTCAATAACTGAATCCAGTTTCTTATGGCTTACAATAAAACCAGTCCCCAGGTGTGGTACGTTCTTCATTCCCCTACGTCCTACCTTTCCTTTGAAGATACGGTAGCCTTGGGAGTCAAAAGCATGTTCATCAGTATATCTGGTTTCCTGTATTGCTGTGAGCAGTATCTTGTGATTAGTCAAAGTGTCTGTCAAATGCTTCAGTTTGCCTATCTTAAGTAGCGAGTTGATGTTCAGTGTGGCGAAGTAGTTCTGTTGTTTATGTCTGATCTTGTTGTTAGTGGTTCCAGGACGCTCCGACCCGTCCTTAAAGCATGTTGGTGTGGGCTCCCCAGACTCCAAAGGCCCACTAACACCGCCGACAGCGGAGGTGGATTTGATACCACCTGGGGTAGTTAATTCCGTGTGTTTACTTTCCATGCTTTAGTTGAAGATTAGTTAGGGGTATCAGAGGTTTAACCCCCTGATCAAGTTACTACTGAGGTTGTGAGCTCCAGTAGGTTTGAATTAGGTTTGTCTCCCGTAGATTGGTTGCCTTCCAAGGCTGAGGAGACTAATCATCCCCATATTGGTTCTTCCGCCTTCCTTACCGTTGAGATGATGCCAACCATCTCCATCCGCCTCAGAAGCCGTTGTCCAGTTTTCACCTGTACCCTAGGCAGGGGCCCTTACAGGGTGCTATCAGCCGGGCCAGCTGAACCCCGGTTTTTTAACGAGGTTGTTACTCCTCCCGCTCCTCCTTCCTCGACTCTTGCAAGAAGAGGCCCCGGGCTTGCGACCGGTATAGCGGAGATTAATTATTAATTATTAATTATTAATTATTAATTATTAATTATTAATTATTAATTATTAATTATTAATTATTAATTATTAATTATTAATTATTGTATGTATGTATGTATGTCTACCCCTTATTATTCCCGTGTTCCAACGGGGTCGGGGATGAGATGCTATGGAAGTCTTTGTGGCGATGGTTTCTACGGCCGGATGCCCTTCCTGACGCCAACCTCATGAGAGGAGTTAATGAGAGATGAAATGAATGATGGTGAATGAAACTGGGCAAGGATGTGGAAGGAAGCGGCCGTGGCCTGTCAGAAGGTACCGTCCCAGCATTTGGCTGGTGTTGAAAATGGGAAACCACGGAAAACCATTTCAAGGACGGCCGACGGTGGGGCTCGAACCCACGCGTCTACCGAGTCAGCAGAGAGCTTGGCCCCATGACCTAATGCTGCGCGTTAGCCAGCGTAGCCACTACTGTCGGTAATTATTAATTATTAATTATTAATTATTAATTATTAATTATTAATTATTAATTATTAATTATTAATTATTAATTATTAATTATTAATTATTAATTATTAATTATTAATTATTAATTATTAATTATTAATTATTAATTATTAATTATTAATTATTATTAATTATTAATTATTAATTATTAATTATTAATTCCTGTGATGACCGTAGTAGTGTCTGTAGCTGTAGTGGGGACAGGGATTGGGTAGGCGTCCAGGGAATTGAATTTTTGAGCACCGTGAATTTTGAGACGTAACCCAATCTACGTCTCTAAAAATGAACTGGAATTCATAGGCCTAGACAAGACCGGCTACAATATCTCAGACCGCAACATCAAAACAAAGATGGTAGCAAACGTAGGGGAAAAGTTGTTGAGACTGACGGGCATGGCGCCATCGAAATAGCGGCAAATTCGAAGACAAGCATTCGCATAATTGATTAAATTCCACCAGAAATTACAGGATTTTATGATTGTAATAAGGCACAAACTCAATATGAAACCCTGACGTACTTCCTTACAAGCAACGCGAACCCACAGTAGCTAAAAATACAGATACAAATGAAGCAAAGATAAGGCAAATACAGTATTTAACAAGAATTTCCGTGACGAACTAAAGAGCCTACGTTTCTTAAAATTTAAGATTCTTGCCAATGATTAATCTATATGGATATTTCTAGAATAATGACGAAATTAAGTTGGTAATATCGATATTTCTAATTAGTTCGAAATACTGTATACCTGGCATAATGTAGCCTAATAGAGAACTACAGTTGGCAGCCCTGGTGACTGAATATATTCTTAGTTCCATCTCTTAAGGTACAGAATACAAAATATGGTTGAAGTCCAATGGATAGCATGGACGTCACATGCAGTCAAACATTGGATCTGACAGAGCGCGTAAAATCATGTTGGCAACAATGACATACATATATTGGTCAGAAATAATCTGAAATAATATGATCTATTGTTGTGTCAATTTTGAATGAAATCCATTAGTTAGTATAGAAGTTACATGCATTTTAAAATTGGACCTATCAGCAGGCTTAGAATCATGTTGGCAGCACTGGCGTAGGCCTATATTAGTTACTCCAAATTAATCTAGAATGCCAGGTACTATACGTGTGCGAAGTTTAGAGCTATTGGCTTGCATACTTTCTCATATTTTGATAGTAGGGGAACAAACATAGAGACAGTATTTATTGACAGTTGGCAGCTCTGGTTACTCTTAAGAATCGGCACAGTCATATCTGTTATGGAACACATAGCACACACGAAATTTGGTTGAAATCCAAATGATAGTATAGAAGTTACATGTATTTAAAGTTGAACCTCTCAGCAGGCTTAGAACCAAGTTGGTAGCACTGACGTATCTAAGTTACTCCAAATTAATATAGAATGTCAGGTACTATACGTATGCATAGTTTAAAGCTGTCGGCTTGCATACTTTCGGATATATGGGTATTTGGATGGAAAAAAATTGAGAGCATTTATTAACAGTTGGCAGCCCTGATGGCTTCTAAGAATACGTTCAGTCATATCTGTTTATGTAACCATAGCACACACGAAATTCGGTTGAAATCTAATTGAAAGTGTGGATGTTATATGCATTTTAAAATTTGGACCTATCAGCAGGCTTATAATCATTTTGGCTACACTGCCATGTATGGCCTCCTGGAATTTAAACTACAATATTATTATCTATACGTGTGCCAATTTTAGCATAGCTCCCATTCATACATTCCAAGATATCCAACATGGAACTCAAATTTCAATTGCGATTTTTCAGCAGTTGGTAGCACTGACATCATTTTCAAATATGGCCGTGAGATATTCTGGTATAGATCTTTACACCTACCAAATTTTGTTTCGATTGCTGCAGCCGTTTAGGAGTTGATAGGGGGGACACACACATAGCCAGACAGACAGACAGAAGGACAGACAGACAGACACACATTTGCCCGATCTCATAAGTCTACTTTTTCCTCATTTTTGCAAAATGTGAAAAGTAGGCTAAAAAGAGCAAATACTGGTAAATGGAGCTACAAGAATGCAAATAGAAATTCTTGTTGTTGTTGCTTATATTAGGGGCTACGACATCGTGGTCTTATAACTTAACCCTATGTATTTGTGTGTGGAATTTGTGTGATATCCTGTGTTATTGTTATGGCTGACCTAGTGTGCTTGAACAGTGAGGATTGGATTGGGAAGGAGAAGGCCATGGCCTTCAGTTAGGAACCATCCTGGCATTTGACTGGAGTAGAAGTGGGGAAACCACGGAAAAACACCCTCAGGATTTTATAGGAAGCAGCCGTATTCTCACATTAGGTACTGTGCCCAAGTGGACACGGCTGACTGGCATCGAACCGGGGTCTTTATAAAGGAAAGACCAGGTCTATGATTCTTCTAAGAATCGAACCATTGATCTCTAAGGGGGAACAGCCACAGTGAACCCGAGGAACAATGAGATAATGACGGTATATAATAATAATAATAGCTGAATTCCACGTCCAGAACGGGAATTTTAAGCAATATAAGTTGGATTATTGTATAAAAACGCAAGGCAGTATATGCATATGTTAGCAAGAGCCACAGGAAAGAGCCAACTTGACAGTTTGACAAAGCGGAGTTGAGAGGAGGCGTGGTAGACGTGACGCCAGCGTACTATTTTCTGGCGACAGTAAGGGAGAAGGCCGTGATTAACGACGAAGAAAATCCCCACCGAACAACACAGAATAGTAGAGAGGGGAGAGTCATCAAGACAAATTGATTAATTCCTGCCAAATGAAGCATTCAAATGAAATGAGACTTACACCCAGAGACTTCTGTTCAAAGAGCGGTAATTTAGGAGTCTTTGCACACCTGAATTAAAGCCTGTATGTGTTTTTGAGTTTATTCGCACACGTACTGCGCGGGAGCACGGATAAGTCTCGTAGCCGAAGGGGATTCCCTCGGGTAGCGTCCTAACGCCATGGAAGAAAGTAATTAATTTTAATTAATTGGACGAAGGAATTACCAGCACACAGGTGAATTTGGAACCTCCATGAGTAGACGAGTAAGAACCACACTTCACCGTGTCAGAAAACGCATTATTTAAGAAGAGAGTCGCTGCTGGAATTCCAGTGGACTACATTTCGTCAGAAAGCTTTATAAGAGAGATGAAGGAGGAGGGAGTCAGTTCTTCTTGACTCAACTCGTGGGACGACATGCTCTTAAACCACGCGGGAAAGTGCGCGAAATTTACAAGTAGTGACGTTCAGTATCTTTGTGTTGAACAATGAAAGGCGCATCATGCAGCATAATAAAAGTAATTCTGCATTAATATTATAAATAGTCTACAGCAGACGTATAAGCGGACAGTATACGCGACTAAATAATCAGTACAGCGTAGAGATATTTCAGGATGATGTTTATAGACAATGAACATATCCACAGGGAGTGTTATAATATTTAAAATAACACATATAATTGTAATGAACACTACAGTTTTACGGGAACCTGGAAGGCATCACAAGTACTTGTGATTTATGATTGAGCAACTTTGCAGGATAGAATATAGGAGCTGTAGGAGACGGGAGATTAGCGCACAGACGCGAGATAGACTTTCGAAGGAGACAGGCGGTTGTCAGGATTTAACTGCGTCGCATCTATGAAGTCAGGCAATAGTTGAAATCCAAGCAAGGATCCGTGTGTAAAATTGTGTGTAAAGTTATGTTACAGTGATCATTAAAAGTGTTTATGTTTATATGTTAAAATAATGTGTGTTGTTTCAAAAGTGTAAAATGCCAGTAGTGCAAGATATAATTACATGTGCAAATCCTATGCAATGTGTCGTATGAAAAGTGTAATGATGCTTAAAGCAAGCAAGATGGTGGGCAAATTGCTGTCATGTTGGACTAACCCAGCAAGAATGAAAGTGAGTACCATTCCAATATGTTGATATGATTTAATAGCTCACCTTACAACAAATCATTTCCTCAAATATTAAGAATTAACAGTCATTTGTGTACGATCTCACATCTCTCGTAATTTTATGAATATATGGCTTCGAGGATGATACGCTTACGACCATTTAGGCGTAAGACGTTGATGAAAGTAACGGTAACGCTAACTAATTATAATAATAATAATATTAATCTGAGGTCGGTATCAATAATAAATATATAAATCGGCATGTCCATGCCTATAGAACGTGCAAAGTGTCTCATATCTATAGTAAGAATACTGTGTTATTGTGAAAAGTGAGAATGAGAGATAAATAGCGAGATAAAGAGAGTTTTTCAGTGTCATTGAAATGTTAGATAAATGTTTTACAATGATATATTCTACATGGTTGTATTTGAGAGCCATTAAGGTAGTCAATGTAAGTGCCAGTAAATTAATACTTGTTTTGGAGCTACGTTAAATCTTGGCTTATAAGTAAATGTATGGAGGACATGAGTGTTTTAGGAATTGAGTCATCTGAAAGAAATATTGTTTTAGCCGCGACCAGCGAGCATGTAACGTAGAATCAAGAGATTTGCGTCAATAAATTGCAGGGACCATCCATGAATAGTTCGCGCTTTGACGAATCTAGTAGGCCAATCTTCGAAGCTAAGATATGGTATCGCCTTAGAGCACAAATGTGTATTCGCAACAGAGTTGGGTCAGAGTCTGTCTGTATCCCACTGTTAGCAGAGTCTTCGCTGCCAGGGAAAACCATTAGACACCCAAGGTACGCCAGTATAGTAAATGATCTGCCCATAGAGGTAAGACAAAGGTTCTTCGAGTAGGAAACGTTGATTTCCTCTGGTTATATTCGTGCCCGTCCAGTGAGATAACAGTTTGAAACTCAGCTGGGACGCGCACAGATCCACTGATTACGTCCATAGAACGGCGAAGCTATTTTGTGGGCCATCCCTCGCTATGAATACTAATTAGGAGCCGATATGAGCCCCTTTAAATACTCTAAGTGTAGGTATTAAATAATTAGATCGACTCAATTCATAATGACACAATCCATTCAGGTACCTCTAGCAGATCTGCACCATTGAGTGAGCACATGGCCATTGCAGGAAGTCGGTCAGGGTGACAGGCAGAGGCCACAGACCCGGCAGCCATCTTGCATAGGGCGGTCCGTGACGAATCTCTTGTTCACACTAAGGGGAGTCAATTCGACAGGAGCCCTTTCTCTTTTCTTTTAAGATTGTAGTGGGACACTGAAGAATCTCGATATTTCGAAAAGTAATTAACATATGCTTGATATTATGGTATCCAATGAATTCTATGTACTGTTTCCATACATATGGAATATTGGAATGAAGTAATTGGATAAGATTTGGCCAAGTTATTATCTGAGGACAAATTAACTGCACCAAATAAATAGATGCATTTTTGTAAAGAGTAATTACCCAGTTCATGCTAATTTATTCAGACGGGTAGCGTAATTTAACGATATGACACGCTTGTAATGATAATAATAATATGACCAGACTCAGAAGATTGTTGTATGGTGAAGCTATAAAATGTCTATAACTATGTGTATTTTGGAGGGAAAGGTACATTGCACTTAACTGTTATTTAAATGTAATTTGTGTTTGTTGTGTTGTGATACGCAAATTTGTGTTAAATTGTGCCACGTGAAGAACACTATGGACACTCGCAAATGTCAAAGAGTATCAACGATAGGATATCTAGGATAGATCTGAGTGCGGTGGAGCACCAAACATTATGAGAAGAGACTCACATATAATTTTGATTTTTGTTGTGGGAAGTAATTGTATAATATTTTTGTGTTTTGTGTTGTATTTTGCCATGAATTAATACCATTAAATGTTATATCTAGGAATTTGTTGTTTCTTTCAAGTAGAGTAGTTACCTGACAGACTCAAATCCTGAACATGTGGTCGTATAGTGCGTTGAACGCCCCATGCCTCGAGTGACCGTGAACTAGCTGGGATACGAACACATGTTCCATATGATGACGCAAGGGTACAGTACTGCACCCGAAATTGGATGATTTATGATGAAAATGGTGTTATTATCCGAGCCCATGATACAGTTTAACATTGGAGTATAAATCTTGGAAGTTGGCTCAAGGCGAGATTTGTTAGAGAACGCAAGCTATGGGAGAAACCCATCACGTGATCAGAGATGCCCAGAATATTCTAGATAATTGGAAAGTGCACAGTAGCAAGGAAATAGTGCGAAATATTACCAGTTAATTGTTATAAAATATATCATTGCATATACGCTTTCAGCCAATGAGAGTAGGGTTAATGGAAGCAGACATGGATTTTTACCTAGTTAATGTTTTTTTAATGTGATTAACTATGTCATTTAAGCCCTATGTAACAATTTTATTCCCTTAAAACACGAAGAAAATTAAAAGAAGTTATTACTACTACTAGGAATGACGTTAAACGGAAGAATTTCACTGTAATAAGGATTATTACAAGTACGCACCACTAACTGCGCGGGACTAACAATGGCGCGAACTTCAGACGAGTTGAAGGCGGGACGACAGCCAAGAGTGTTCTTCTCTCGACTGACTTCATAGCGACAAGACGTATAGTCCGGAGGTAGTTCATTCCCATAGACGTGATACAGCGTCAGGTCCTACGTGACACAAGGGGCAGCGGTGTTACCGGCCAATAGTTTCGTGAGTCCCGCATCAAACTAGGTGAAGTTGAGCGGTGGCTATTTTGCTTAATTGCGGACAAGTGTTCGACTTTGTCGAGATATGAGAGTTTTCATTTTACTTATCCAGGAATAAGGCTTCACCACAAGATGATTCATTAAAATCAATCGAGTATTTTCAGAGATATTTGAGACTTTGTGTTGTCTGACAAAGTTACTCAACTCCGAGCGGAGAATATCATTTTAGTGCAGTGCGACGTCAACCCAAGCAAGTCCACGTTGCAGCACGAAGTAAGTACAGTGATATTGTATGAACTTTATGATGGCTACATACAATTATGAAGTGGAATTGGTTTATGACTTTTTAAGTATGTGCGTGATGATGAATGAAACTATTACGCGTTAGGGATGTATCAAGACAAGGTTATGACAGCAACGATGGAACAAAGTTAAGAAACAATGAGAAGATCTATAACATCTAGATAGATAGAATGCCGAGACAACATGGTGCATTATGTACACTTACATCCAGTACATTTAATGTATTTTCATGTACATTCATTGTCGGCTATGAGCAGATATAATCTTTCATTGACCAACCAAATGAACTTTAACATCTACGATAGTGAATCGACATTCAACTTACGAATTTAGTTTGTAACGATGATGCTATCCAGAATATATTGCTCCATAATGATGGAGGAACTTCTATAGATGTCGGCGATCGAAGAGTTATCAAAGTAAGACAGAAGATATCAGCCCGATGATTGTTCGAGATGGAATTCATGTCCGAGGTACGAAGTTCGATACCAGGAGGAGACGAATATTCCGAGAAGGAATCCTTTCCATTCTCTAGGTCGCAGCTCGTAACCGATGGAGGGGACTGGGTTTGATTTCAACAAATCATGCCTGGATGACGAACCAGTTGGGTATTTTCTGATACCCGACAATGAACTTCAATTTTCTACAAGACCAAGGTAGAGATGTTTTCCATTATTATATTGTTTGAGTGTGTTTGATGGCATTTGGAAACAACAATTCTCCATATTTGTATTATGTATTTTCACTTCGATGTTTAGTACATTTTATTCTTCAAGACTGTATAAGATGAAAGTCATTTATCATCGATCCTTGTTAAGTATTTTATGATTCAGTTTCTGAACTGAAGACAGCTGTTTGAGAAATGTATTTTCCATTGGGAAAATCATTAAGGAAGTTATTATTCAACGAAATCGATTTTTATTCGATACTTCAGACATTTAGTCTAGGACGTTCATTAAATTCATTTTGTTTAAAAATGAACTTGGGTGTTCTTTCTGTAAGAAGAAATTTATAATTAGGAGAAGAAATCTACGAGTGATATAATGTAATATAATGTGAAATATCACCTATTATTATAAACAATTCGGCGATCTAGCAAGCTACTTTCGTTATGAATACAACGTGGAAGTTATGAACATTCTTTGTGTAAAATGAAGATATATTCAGTTAATGACAAACCAATATTCCATGAAAGGAAGGCTTTGTTCTTCATTAAATGTAAATGATTTAAGACATATCTTTTGAAAGATTCTTTATCCGACCCTAGGAAAGTTTAGTTAAAAACCTTTTCTGGTTGTGATTGATCCTTATTGGGCGATAAGATAACACGAGATGTTATCAAGGCACACGTGTAACACTACGTGATGTGTCAACATAGTATTGCAACCATGCACCTTTTAGAAATGACCAGTAAGAGAAAACATGTATATTTTTATTAAATATTTGGAGACATGGTGTCTTATGTCTGAGTAATTTTGTTTAGTAAACCATGAAAGATCTATTAACACCATCGTTTGAGAACGAGCAATGTAATTGTAGAACAGATATCACTGTTTATTGATAAGTTGTGGAGTTGTAACAACAATAAGATCTAAGCTAGGAGAAAGCTATACCAGTACAGTGGAACCATTGTTGAGAACAAGTGAGTTAATGATATGTGAGTTTTATAGTGGAGAGTTATGGAGGTTTTTGCCATAAATAGTTGTTTGTAATACGAAAAGGATTACCGTATTCATTGTCATGAAGTACTGAAGATTGTATAAAAGCAGCATTGTTGTATTTTAAAGAGAGTCAGTGAAGACTTCTCATGTGATCAGATCTGCGACACGAAAGTCGTTTATTGGCGGAACTTAATTGGTAAAAGATATAATGTCCCTGTTCTCTAAATTATTATTAACCATATTAAACTGGAGTTGTAACAACAATGAACTCACCTTGAATGATCGGTCATTGGTATACTGATAATGTCTATTAACTTGATATAACAGAAAGTGGTCAAGCATTGTGTAAATAGAAGGCTATAGTAATTGATACTATGAGAAAGGAGCGTTGATAATTAAACTAACGCAGTTGTATCGCTTAAGAATGGGTCTTAGAAGCGATAGACACGTGTAGATAGTATATAAACATTTCATTTAGTGAATATCAAGGGTTTTTAATTTTTGCTAATAATAATTATTTTTAAATGTTTTGACTTATGTTATAGCTAGAGAGCGTGAATGTTTTTCGAATGAGTGTTTGAATGACCTTTGGTCATGAACAACGATAGCAAATGTAAGAATGATTGTTTTAAGTATGAGTGAATTTAAAGTAGAATTAGCTGAGATAGAACAGTTTTTGTAAACTTTTTTTTATGAAACGCGAGAACTGCGTTCAGCGTGTTCATTGCTAGCATTGTCTGTCTAGAGCCGACCATGCCAGTTGAGAAACGAGCAGATCCCATTTCTGACAGGGTCAGGCAAAACAAATGAATGAAGCTCTCACACCAGAGGTGTGAAGGACGGACAAGAAGGCTATGACATAACCAGTCCAGTTTTGTGTGACTGGAATATGCCAGTAATTTAAATGGAATGCTCGCTTTGAAGGAGCGGCAGTAAAATGTAGAGATTTCTTTTAAACATTTGCAGACAACAGAATGCTTTTAGTTTTCAACAGTTTACGCTTGGATGAATGTGAGGGGATTTTATTTTAGTGTCAGTGGCGTAAATGAATGTTTAATTTTAGGGTTGTTACGTACATTATTGATTGTTATTTAGTTATATTAATAAATTTATATTTTTCTACACGTTTGTTCGGTGTTCCTTTATTACTCTATAAATGGAGACATGTCATGGAACAGCCTAACATAGATAGGATGTCTTTTTCCATTCCGACAAAGCCCCGAGAAAAGCAGGTAAGTTTTCACACTGACGTATAAAAGCTAGTTTGTTATATCCATAGCATGTTTCAAGCTTGCTGTGTATAATCTTGGGGAGTTCACTTGCGGGACTGTGATATGATCTTTAGCCGGGACTTTCACTTTTCAAAAATCCAGCTTCGCTTTGGATGACCAACGAGTACCTCCTTGATTTTTACGGGTACAGTAGCATTTGCCTGCAGTAGAGGTGGGAAGCCACAGAAAACCACTTCCAAGATGGCTGAGGTGCGCATCGAAACCTCCTCTACTCAGTTGCCTCATGAGACTGAGTACACCCCGTTCCAGCCCTCACCTTAGAATTAAATTTCTTCGCAATGTGTGTCAGTCCAATCTACGGCTCAAATGACACAAATCTTCCATTTCTGGAGATTATTAGGAGTTTCATTGATAACTGTCATACGTCATAGATTGTTGCAAGGATGTTGATTCATTTATGGCCTTTTCGACATCGTGGTCATGTTGTCCCCTTGTACGTAGGTGTGTGTGTGGACTCTGTCTGATAACCTGTGTCATTGTAATGGCTGTAGCAGTGCGTATATTTGTAAATGAAGCTAGGACTTTGAAGAAGGTGGCCGTAGTTTTAAGCTACGAACCATCTCGACATTTGTTAGTTAGTTATTGTTTTAAGTGTCGAAACAGTGAGGTCATCTACCCCTCATGGCATATGCCTGGAGTAGAAGTGGGAAAACACGGAAACCCACTTCAATGACAGCTGTGGTGGGACTCGAACCGTCTCTTCTCAGTTTAGCCTCACGAGACTGGGCATACCCCGTTCCAATCCTCAGACCAGAATTAAATTCCTTGGCAGAGCCAGAAATCCATCCCAAGACCTTTGGATCCGCAGTCTCAATGCGATCCCCGAGACTACATATTGAGGACGCTGTTACAATATAATAACCCCTGGCACTACAGCCCATTAAGGGCCTAGGCCTACCAAGCGACCGCTGCCCAGCCAATTGTTTTGCAGATATTGGAGTGATACGTGATCAGCGCATCGGGTTCCTTCGGCCATTAATCTTGGTTTTCGTGATCGGGGCACTGCCTCACTGCCAGACAGCTACTGAATTGTCCTCACGAGGCTGAGTGTACCCCGTTCTAGCCCTCACGTCAGTTTCTAAAATCACTGACAAAGCCGGGAATCAAACCCGGGGTCCCCAACACCACGGGGACAGCTAGGAGGCTGTTACAACCTTATCATAATGGCAGAGTTTACATTTTGCCATTAAGAATGAAATTTGAGAAAACCCTATACCATGCTGTTAGAAACACATGGGTAATATGTTCATCACATTTCTTTGCTTTGACTGATAGGCTCTTGAGAAAATCCAATATTAAAAGTTCTAGCGAAGACTGGATTTGATTTACACGGAAACTTAGTTTTCATTATACCATTGTCACAATAGACACAACGCTTTCCTATTAGCATCATCTCAAAAGTACCGGTAGGTATAGGTTATAGTAGTTTGAAATATGACTCACCAAATCGTCTTGCTTGGTCCATGTCACTGCAGTATCCATTTAAACTTCTCACGTGCACATAGAGATTCCTATAGAATGCACTTATGTCGAAAGAAATAGACACTTGGAGAAATATCTTCCCTAACCATAAATGTATGTTCAAACTACCAAAACACACACACGACTTTGGCGCCTAATATTCAATTGGTACCTTTACCGGTATTTAATATTTATTCGCAATGTACTACACTATTTACGGTACACTATTAACATTATAAACAGTACGAGATCACTCGAGACATAATATTTATACGAATTTTTGCTAGGACACGCACTCGCAACAAACGTAAACAAACGGCCGTTAATTCAAAACCTTCCCCTATGATGACCACCATTTTTCTTGAATCGATTATCGTATTACGGTCTGCTATATTGTAGTTGGTCTTTTTTCAACCTATTGCTCTAATCGTAATTTTTATAGCGATTACAGTTAATATTACTACTTTTATTGCAGCCAAATAGCCATCGAATATAAATGAGCCTAGCCACGGAGTCGGACGCTGTAGGGTCATGGCAAGATTTGTTAATAAAATGAGGTGGTGAAAACCATGGATCGCCAGACGTGTAAACACATGCCTCAACCCAAAGTTGGCAGTTGTCCACGTCCGGCCGATCACGTCTCCGGTTTCATAAAATTCTTGAGGTGTGTCTTCCGTTTTCTTTCTACAATGATGCTAGTAGCTTTTTTGAGGCTCTGGTGTAGATGAAATAGGACACCATATCAATCAAAACGAACAGGATAAGCCAATAATTATTGCTGGAGATCTACTGTAAATTGATTAAATTGATAAATTAATAAATTGATTACATTTAATAAATTCATAGAAAATAACTTCCAATAAAGGAGCTGTCCTGGTATTGTAGAATATTTTTGGTGGTTCTATTTCATTTGAGGATTTCGGATCTCGTGGTCATTTAGCCCCGTGCGCTTCGCTGCACGTAGATCTGCCTGATGACCTGTGCTATAGTGTGTCTTTAATAGTGTGTGTATTTGCAATTCAGATGAGGTTTGGGAAGGATGCGACTGTGGCCTTAATTTAGTCCGGGCGGGGACACCAAGAGCCCGCTGATGAGCCAGCTTGGTGTCCTAAGCAAAACCCCACACAAGACACGGCACAAACCTAGAAACATTGCTGAGTTTTATTCCAACAGTTGCCTGGAGTAAAAATGGGAAACCACGGGTAAACACTTACAAGATAGCTGAGTTGAGAATCGAACCCATGTCTCTCAGTTTTCCCACACAAGGCTGAATGTACCCCGTTCCAGATCTCAGACCTGAATTCATATTTTTTGGTACATCCGGAAATCGAACCCGGACTACGAAAAGTGACAGCCAAGAATGCTACCCGCTTCACTACAAGGTGGTCTTATGTAGAATGTCCACTAGTTGTATCTATTGGTCTATTCTGGCTCTTGTGAGCCATTGTCTCATGAGAACAGAACTTACATTTCATTGTATTGAAGGACTGCTCTTGGAGTGTGGGTTGAAGACGTCTGATCTAGAGGACGCGCCACTAAGTTACTGGAGGGAGAGTAAATATACTGAGCTCAGATATCCCGCGGGATCTCTAATTCTAGAAATTATCAGCAGCCAAAATTTGTGGGAAAAGTTATTATAACCTCCTCAGAACCCAGAGGAGACTGGATATTAATTTTAGTGAATTGTAATGGTTTTTGAGGCAGAAAGACTTAAATTCCATGACAAAGAAAATAAAAACTGAGTCGGAGTACCGGACGGTAGGAAATTTTTATGTAACCTATAAGTTACATTGGATCTCAATTTTGGAAATTAAAAACATGGTAATATGACATAGTATTAAAAGAAACTGCAATGGAAATGATGATTCACAATTAATTCAAAATGGAGTTGTTAGACAAATAACAGAGAAAATATAAAAAAATTATACGAGCCTTACAGTAGTCGCATATGACGTGTAACATGTGACATGTTATCCTACTATGTGTGTCCCGGGAGTGCAAATCCTTGTTGACAGTGAACTCTGTTGGTCATTGAAATAACTAGGCAACTTGTATAACTCCAGTGCCAAATCCTGACCGTAATGAATCGTAATTGTTATTTGCTGTGGCGGAAGCAATCCACTGCCTACTTGATGCGAGCTGCGCTCTATACCGGCCAGTTAGTGAACCCATGCCAGCGATGTTATTGAAAATGGCCTCGTATAGCCGATAGAGCGCAATGCCAAGTATAGGCGCGATTAAAAATTAGGTGTGCGGAAAGTATATTAAATGTGTTTCTCCCAGTGATATGTTTAGAGCAACGATGTTTCAATTATTGTTAGTAGTCGGCGTTAATATACTGAATTCCTACGTTGTTTGGAGCGTTTGTTGTTGCGATATAGAATCCACATAGCCACATGGCCGACAGTACATCGAGTGCTTACATTAAATAAGAATACAGCAAAAGTATGAAGATTTAATAAATCGTAATTGTTTTCAGCAAATATGATAAAATGAATATTTCCACACCAAAGAACGACAACTTGAAGATGATTTATTGTGGGAATATCTTAAATGGGGTCTCCAAACCTTGAACTAAACTGTATGCGATATACATTCCCCATAGCCACACGACCTACAGTACGTCGTTGTACCGATCTCTGCCACCACGCGCGCTTATTGTTTCCGTCCCATGCACTTCCGTCCCATCCATTTCCGTCCCTTTTCCAAAATCACATCCACAAACATGTCCAGCTACCGAGTGGAAAGATGTTACACATCAATAATCCAAGTTGGGGCTAATTTAGTTTTTAATCCCTGGGTCAATAGAAGGAGTTGATTGTTGTTTCGTCATCATCATGGTCAATTAGCCCCGTGTACAAGGTTGTGTGTGTAGAATTGGTGTGATAACCTGTGTTATTGTGATGTCTCTAATAGTGTGTGTGTGTGTGTGTGTGTGTGTGTGTGTGTGTGTGTGTATGTATGTGTGTAATTCAGGTGGCGATTGGGAAGCAGGTGGCCGTGGCCTTCAGTTAGGAACCATTCCGGCATTTTCTGGAATAGAAATGAGAAACCAGTGAAGAATCACTTCTAGGATGGTTGAGGTGAGAACTGAACCTACCTCTTCTCAGTTTTGTATCACAAGGCTGAGAGTACCCAGTTCCTGCCATCAGTCCAGAATGATATTTGACAGAGATGGGAATCGAATCCGGGCTTTAGGGGTGACAGCCAAGAATGCTAGCCACGGTGCCACAAGACGGACTAAGGAGGTTATATGGAAGCTTGAAATTCTCTTTTCGAGTCTGGTGTTTGTTGTATTAAGGGGACCGGTACAGTAAATCACATTCAAAATTTCGATTTTTCAATGTATTTTAAATGTATAGCCCCACTCATCTAGTTCATTTTGGTGAAAGAATTATTTAAATATCTGCCTTAGTTTAGGAGTTATGATTTAAAATGGTAGACATTACATAGGCTATTTAAAGAACTCTGCGGTACTTTACGATTCATTTTCTCAAAACTATATTTTTTTAATCTGTTTCACTTGTAACTCCTAAATTACGCATTGTATTACAATGGTACTTTCCTCCAATATGCTAAGTGTTAGAGACTACAATCAATCAATCATTAACCATTTTAGGTTATGTAGCTGGTGATTCCTACCTTTGTATTATCTTTTGTATTGATATAACATTTTATATGAAGCTTTTTTTAATATATATCCTATATTATTATGTGCCACCGAGTGACTCCCGGAATAAGGAGTCCCCTTCTACCAAGTGCCAACGGTCTCCGCAGAGAGCGGATGAGCGGGTAGAGGTCCAGGGCTCTCTCAAGCCCTTGGGGCAGGAAACTTCCCCTAAAGGCGGATGAGCCACTAGTTGGCCAACGGCATAGGATGAAGAAGGCAAAGGGAAACCACTTCATTAAAGATCTATTAGGATATACCAAGTATCAGCAGCTCAAGATGATGTTAGCTTCTACAGTAAATTTTTCCGGAGGTAAAATAATCCCCCACTCGGATCTCCGGAGGGGGACAGATAAAGAAGCCAATTTAAGAAATAAGCAGAGAAGAATCGGTACCTGGAATGTACGGACCTTACTCCAAACTGGAAAGTTAAAGAACTCGATCATGGAGATGGAAAGGATGGATTTACATGTATTGGGTATAGCAGAAATGAGATGGCCACATGCAGGAGACTTTTGGAGTGGAAATTATAGGATAATTCATTCTGGTACAGCAAATAATAAACCAGGATATGGTGGAGTAGGCATTATATTGCATAAAGAACTAGGAAACAGAGTAAAGGGATTCGTGCAATATAATGAACGATTAATTTTAGTACGGATCGAAACTAAACCAATGGATACTGTGATAGTCCAAGTTTATATGCCAACAACACTAGAGGTTGATGAAGAGGTAGAGAAATGTTATGAAGATCTAAGTGAACTTATAGCTGAAATAAAGGGGGAAGAAAACCTTATTTTACTTGGTGATTGGAATGCAATTGTCGGAGAAGGAACTGAAGGAAATGTTGTTGGTAAATACGGATTGGGGAGAAGAAATGAGAGAGGCGAGAGACTTCTAGAGTTTTGTATACAGCATAAATTAGTTCTAACGAATACTATATTCCAACACCATCCAAGAAGGAGATACACTTGGAAAGCTCCGGGAGACCTAAGAAGGGCCCAAATAGACTACATATTAGTAAAGGAAAGATTTAAGAACCAGGTGAAAGATAGTAGAAGTTACCCTGGAGCTGATGTCGACAGCGACCATAACCCAGTCGTCATACGCTGTGAATTAAAGTTCAAAAGATTAAAGAAGAAAGAAAATAAACATTGGGATATTTCTAAGCTTAAAGATGAGTCCACTCAAATACTCTATATGGATGAAACAAACAATAACATAAGAGACATTGAAGAACACTTGGCAGTAGAAGAGAAGTGGATCAAAATAAAGAAGAGCATTTTAGACTCAACAGAAACTGTTTTAGGAAAAAAAGAAAAAGAAAATAGGAAAGAGTGGATAAGTCAAGAAGTTGTGGATATGATAAAGGAAAGAAGACAGTATAAAAACTCGAATGATGATGATGAAAAGCAAAAATACAAGACCTTAAGGAACAAGATAAACAAGACAAGGAACAGCATTTAATGGGAATCTGTGCAGGCATAAATAACAACATGAATTCTGGACAAATAGATATGGCCTATAAAGATATTAAGAGGTTCTTTGATACAAGGAAGCCAAAAACAATGAGCATTGAGGACAAAGATGGGAAGTTAATATATGATGACGAAATGATTGTGAAAAGATGGAAAGAATATTTGGAACAACAAAACAGTGAAAACTGTGTTAACTTGCCCATTGAGAAAGAAGATGAAATAACAGAGGAAGACTTGGGGGCACCTATTATGGAGGAAGAGTTTGAGAAGGCATTGCAGGACCTCAAAGGAAAGAAAGCTCTTGGAGTTGATAACATACCAGGAGAACTATTGAAACAATCAGGTGACAAGTTAAACAAGATGTTCAGTAAAGAACATATAGCCTACTTTCTCCTAAATGCATGGGTATTGTTATAACTCTTTGTCCTTTTCAAGGAGTATAATTGAATGTTGGTTGTAGTAGCTTGTTGAAATACAACGTGCTATAGGGATATTAAACATGAATATGAGGTGCCCTTTGCTAGTGCTACCTCTGTAACAAAAATCATTCAATTCGGTTTCACCGTGTTTGAATTGATCCGGGGAATGGATTTGCACACATACATGGCCGCTATTTGCAAACTATTGGGCTGATGTCCTTGTAGTCAGTCATAAGATGCTTTCCACAAAAAGGCATGTTGTTGCAAAATTTGGTAGAGATCGGATGATTAGGTTAGTCGTAATTTGATTTAAGCTTTGAACATTTGTGTGGCCGCCATTACGTTTCCGTCAAGATGGCGGTGATATAAAACATGACACTGAGGTTCGCTTTGCTAGTGCTACCTCTGTACCAAATTTAATTCCATTCCGTTTCACCGTGTTCGAATTAATAGGGCTAATCGATTTTGACACAAAGATGACCGCCATCCGCAAACTATTAGGCTAATGACCTATTACATTTGTCAAAGGATGCTCCCTTCATAAAGGTATGTTGTTGCAAAATTTGGTAGAGATCGGATGATTAGGTTAGTCGTAATTTGATTTAAGCTTTGAACATTTGTGTGGCCGCCATTAGGTTTCCGTCAAGATGGCGGCGATATAAAACATGACACTGGGGTGCCCTTTGCTAGTACTACCTCTGTACCAAATTTCATTCCATTCGGTTTCACAGTGTTCGAATTAATAGGGGTAATCGATTTTGACACAAAGATGGCCGCCATCGGCAAACTATTAGGCTAATGACCTATTTGATTTGTCAAAGGATGCTCCCTCCATAAAGGTATGTTCTTGCAAAATTTGGTAGAGATCGGATGATTAGGTTAGTCGTAATTTGATTTAAGCTTTGAACATTTGTGTGGCCGCCATTAGGTTTCCGTGAAGATGGCGGCGATATAAAACATGACACTGGGGTGCCCTTTGCTAGTACTACCTCTGTACCAAATTTCGTTCCATTTGGTTTCACCGCGTTCGAATTAATAAGGGCAATCGATTTTCACACAAAGATGGCCGCCATCCGCAAACTATTAGGCTGATGACCTATTAGTTTGGTCAAAGGATGCTGCCCCCATAAAGGTATGTTGTTGCAAAATTTGGTAGAGATCGGATGATTAGGTTAGTCGTAAATGGCCGCTATTTGCAAACTATTGGGCTGATGTCCTTGTAGTCAGTCATAAGATGCTTTCTACAAAAAGGCATGTTGTTGCAAAATCCGGTAGAGATCAAATTATTAGGATGGTCGAAAATTGATTTAAGCTTTTAACATTTGGGTGGCCGTCATTCCGTTTCCGTCAAGATGGCGGCGATATAAAACATGACACGGAGGTGCCTTTTGCTAGTGCTAACTCTGTACCAAATTTCGTTCAATTCGGTTTCACCGTGTTTGAATGGATAGGGGGAATCGATTTGCACACATACTTGGTCACCATCTGCAAACTATTGGGCTGATGATCTAGTAGTTTGGTCAGAATATGCTTCCCACATAAAGATTTGTTTTTGCAAAATTTGGTAGAGACTAGATTTTTAGGTTGGTCGTAATTACATTTTAGCCTTTAACATTTGGGTGGCCGCGATTACGTTTCCGTCAAGATGGCGATGATATAAACATGACACTGAGGTGGCCTTTTCTAGTGCTACCTCTGTACCAAATTTCGTTCCATTCGGTTTCACCGTGTTCGAATTAATAGGGGGAATCGATTTTCACACAAAGATGGCCGCCATCCGCAAACTATTAGGCTAATTACCTATTAGATTTGTCAAAGGTATAAAGGTATGTTGTTGCAAAATTTGGTAGAGATCGGATGATTAGGTTAGTCGTAATTTGATTTAAGCTTTGAACATTTGTGTGGCCGCCATTACGTTTCCATCAAGATGGCGGCGATATAAAACATGACACTGAGGTGTCCTTTGCTAGTGCTACCTTTGTACCAAATTTCGTTCAATTTGCGCTCACCGTGTTCGAATTGATAGGGGGGGACAGACATTCAGAGTACACACACTCACACACACACATACACACACACAGACAGACACACTTTTTTTTCGCCCTGTAGTGATCTCTTAAGTCTACTTTCATTTTTTGCAAAAATCGAAAGTAGGCTAAAAATCAAATGCAAAGTCATGTAAACAATACAGAACATTGAGTCTGCTGTGTCATGCATCAAAAATAGTCACCAGAATTATTATGAAGAGAATAGAAGAACAAATCGATGAAAACCTATCTGATGATCAATTTGGTTTTAGGAAAGGAGTAGGAACAAGAGAAGCAATCTTAGCATTGAGGCAAGTGATAGAGAAGCAGATGAAGAAAGGCAAACCTAACTTCTTAGCGTTCGTCGACCTTGAAAAGGCGTTTGACAATGTGAACTGGAATGTTCTATTCAGCATTCTTCATCAACTTTAGAGACAGAAGACTCATCAACAATATCTATAAGCAAGAAGTTGGAATAGTTTGTTGTGGTAGCGAGGAAGAAACAGCACACATCAGAAAGGGTGTACGGCAGGGTTGTTCCCTTTCCCCATACCTATCCAATATATATGTACAAAAGGCGATCGACCAAGTAAGAGAAACATTTGCCACAGGAGTGAATATTCATGGAGAAAAAGTTGACATGATAGGGTTTGCTGATGACATACCGCTAATTGCAGAAAGTGAAGAAGACTTACAAAAGATCCTGAGCAAGATGGACAAAATAATGGAATTTAATATGAGAATAAATACAAACAAAACAAAAATTTTGGTCTGCAGTAGACATGGCGAAAACCTGACATCAATAGAGTTAAGAAATGAAAAGATACAAGAAGTTAATGAGTTTAATTATCTGGGAAGTAAAATAACGAATGATGGAAGAAGCAGCAGAGAGATATTAAGTAGGATTGCCCAAGCCAAGAACGCTTTCTATAAAAAGAAGAACCTATTTACTGCAAGGAACACAAGTCTTGATGTGAGGAAACAAATGTTGAAGACCTATGTATGGAGCGTCGCGCTATATGGCAGCAAATCTTGAACAATAGGAGAGAGAGAGGAAAAGACTACTAGCATTTGAAACCTGGTGCTATAGAAGGATTATAAAAATCAGTTGGAAAGAAATGGTCACAAATGAGGAAGTCTTTAGAAGAGTGGGAGAGAGAAGATGCTTCCTTAAATATTTAAAAAGAAGAAGGAATCACCTCGTGGGCCACATACTGCGACACAATGGACTGATTAAGCTTATAATCGAGGGAACAGTAGACGGCAAGAATTGTAGAGGAAGACCCAGACTGGAGTACATGAGTCAAATACTGCAAGATATGGGTTGTGGCTCATACTGTGAACTGAAGAGGAAGACTGAGAGACGGGAAGAATGGCGAGCTGCTGCCAACCAGCCTCACGGCTGTTAACCACAGAGAGAGAGAGAGAGACTAGAAAATTGTCCAAATTCAAGTTCCTAGGGTTGTTAATTATTGGGATAAAAATATTTACATCCCAACCAAAATATGCAATTTTTAAGTAACACAAAATTAACAAGAAGTTCCGTGAAGAACTATACAGCCTACTTTTCATGCCAATGATTATTCTACAGTATATGAACCTATCTAGAATAATGACGAAATTAAGTTGGTAATATCGAAATATCTAATTATTTCAAAATATACCTGGTATAATGCAGCCTAATAGAGCACTACAGTTGGCAGCCCTGGTGACTGAATATATTTTTAGTTCCATCTCTTAAGGTACAGAATACAAAATTTGGTTGAAGTCCAATGGACGTTACATGCAGTTAGACACTGGATCTATCAGCACGCGTAAAAGCATGTTGCCAACAATGTCATGCGTGTGCTGGTCAGAAATAATCTGAAATATTATGATATCTTGTTGTGCCAATTTTGGATGAAATCCATTTGTTAGTATAGAAGTTACATATATTTAAAAATTGGTACTATCAGCAGGCTTATAATCATGTTGGTAGAACTGACGTATATAAGTTACTCCAAATTAATCTAAAATGTCAGAATATACGTGTGCATAGTTTAAAGCTGTTGGCTTGCATACTTTCTGATATATTGGTATTTGGATAAAAAAATAGAGAGAGCAATTATTAACAGTTGGCAGCCCTGGTGGCTCTTAAGAATACGCTCAGTCATATCTGTTTATGTACAGATATTACATACAAAATTTGGTTGAAATCCAATTGATAGTGTAGAAGTTATATGCATTTAAACATTGGACTTATCAGAAGGCTTAAAATTATTTTGGCAACACTGTTATGGTTGGCCTCCTGGAAATTAAACTGAAGTAGTATTATCTACATGTGTGCCAATTTTGGAATAGCTCCCATGCATACCTTGCAAGATATCCAACATGGAGCTCAAATTTCTAGTGCGTTTTTTCAGCAGTTGGTAGCACTGACATAATTTTCAAATATGGACGTGAGCTATTCCGGTGCACATCTTTACTCATACTAAATTTGGTTTTGATTGCTGCAGCCGTTTAGGAGTTGATAGGGGGACACACACACACAGCCAGACAGACAGAAGGACAGACAGACAGACAGACAGACAGACACACATTTTCCCGGATCGATCTCATAAGTCTACTTTTTCCTCATTTTTGCAAAATGTGAAAAGTAGGCTAAAAATACTAATTTTGAACAAATAATTCTGGAAGTGGTCAGATTTGTAGCTGTAACCTTTAACAGTATATTTAAAAAAGCAGAACACTAATAAATTGATAAATGGTCCGGCTATGAATATAACGCTGAGCACCGACACGCAAACAGCCGCCATTTTGAATAATTAATTAGCGAGTTTGATAATGCTAAAATCAAATCTGAAATATGTGCTTACTGGTAAATATATAGGATGCTTTATTTAGAAAGTTTTATTGCTGTACGGTACATATATTAGGAGCTGAGAAAAAAAATATTTAAAGTGTCAAAATTTGAAGGTGGTTTACTGTACCGGTACCCTTAAGAAGGCTGCGCAGCCCAATCAGAAGAGTGCGGGTGGAATCTGCGCGCGCCGCCGTAGGGGCAAGGTGCACGATAGACCGTCTCACTTCAATGTGTATCACGAAAATTTTGGCTCGACCCACAGCCCAAAATCCATCTTTAAAAAATCTATCACTTTTGGAAACGCTGATGTTCCTTGGGTTCACTCCTCCTACAAGAGAATTGAGTAACAAGATAATTCCTAGGAGCAAATATGGCCAGGCATGGAGCTGTCAATTCCATCCCATCTATATTCTACTAGGGGCATTATCATGATGGGGGCTTTGACACATCCCGAATGCGAAGTGGAGCTTTGCTCTTTTCAGAGACTCCCTTCAGTGTACTGTAAATATAGTGTAAGGCACTGATTAATAAATATGAAATGAAATGAAATGAAATGAAATAAAATTAGCCCCCGGATGTTGATGCCGTCAAAAAGTTTTAAAAATTCACTTAAAATTTTCAAAAATGACTGTAATAAATGTCCTAAAAATTTGAAAAATGCACTTTAAAATGGAGAAAATGATCTTATAATAATAAACCATCAATATTTCAAAAATGACGTCTTAAGGCTAGTCCACACCAAAGTTAATGAACAATGTTAATGAACAATGTTAATGAAAACATTTCTCAACATGTTTACTAAACATTTGTTAACAAACTTCTTCAACATTATGTCCACACCAAATAAACTTTTGTTAACAAACATCTTAATAAACTGTTTGTGAGGTTATAATGGATAGGGTCAGGAAGAAGAAAGTACTTAGAGCTGCATATTTCATTATTTTAGTGAGTACAAAATTAGAGAAAAGCGCAGACGCAAGGTGTGGAAAAGAAAAATATTGGAAAGGCGTTTAGAATTAAGTTAATTAATATTCTCATGTGCTTCCTGGTATTTCATAATTCCGCGCAATATACGAGTCGCTTGCGATTCGATAGTCGATTTTAGAGAAGTAAAAGAGCATCGTATTCCGCGCTACGAATTTACAACCTTAATTGCATCTTGGCGCATGCGCGAACCAAAATGTTAACGAAAACACAAAATGTTAATGAAAAGTTTCATTCACAAAAGTTAAAGAGATTTTGTTCATGAACATGCTCGAAAAGTTAACGAACACGCAATTTTGTTTATGAACAGTCAAAAATGTTCATGAACATTGTTCATGAACAGTGTTCATTAACAAAGTTAACGAAAACATCTTGGTGTGGACGTACCTTTAAGCTCAAACTAAAAAGTCAATCATAATATATTTCTAACACTTAACAAAAGGTTTATGTTCCCTTTAGTCTGAGTTGCACTGCACTACGAATGTCATTCTGATGTCAAATAATGTAAATGATCTGCGATTATCAGCCAACAAGTCTTTATATCTCGAAAAGCTGCGCTCAACATCAACTGTTATGATCGGAGCGTACTTGAAGTGAGGAAGGTGGTTTGCTGCTAAATCCTCCTCTATGCCATCCAAGGAGTAGTTTTCACCAGAAAGAAAGTCTGAGATTTTGCAGAATATTTTATACCCGGTGTTTTGTCCATCAAATTTTTCAGTTTTGATGCAATACCCGCAGCAATTTCGCTACGATTGTTCCTAAGACTAGTTTCCACCCGGTTGATTTAGGAAATTGAATCAATATTTCATATTAACTTGTATCAGCTACTAACTTATTCTTAATTCTGGGAGACATAACTCCCTCACATAAAGCTGTGACATGACCAAATTGGAAAAAAAAATGACCTCAAACGGCCGATTTCTCTAAAATAAGACCGAAAAAATCTCCCTAACTTAAAAAATTCTCCTAAAATGGAAAAATAGCAAAAAAAAATGACATATTTGAAGACGGGATGGCCCGTCCGGTGTTTCTATGTACTTCAGCATTGTTTTAGACAGCTCAGTATAAAGATGACAAGTCATCAACATCCGGGCCCTAATCATAATATAACAGGTGAATCAGCTGCCTTTAATAATAATATTTTATGCAGCCCAAAAACGCATGTTGTCCACAAGGTCGATATTTCTCTGCTTGCATCCCGTGTGGAACTAATGCACTGCAAGCATATCCTGCAAACGATACTAAACTCTACCATTTTTCCCTCGATGGGACTACAGACTAATACGAGGGGAAAAAGATAGAGTTCAGTAGTATTTTCAGGATATGCTTGCAATGCATTAATACCACACGGGATGCAAGCAGAGAAACATCGACCTTCCTGATAACAACGTTAGTTGGGCTGCATAAATCAATACTTTTAGGGGCAGCTGATTCCCCGGGTATATAAAATGCTAAGTTATATGTTTCATGAAACTCAAACTCAAGGGAACATGGACGTGTGGTAGGCTCAAAAATGTCAATTTTTATTTTTCAGCTTAAAGAAATCTCCCTTCTTTCCTGAAGAATTTGGTGTATCAATTGTGCTGGAGCGATATTTGATGCAATAAAATTAGGTTTGAACATAATGTTTCAAGGCTATACTGTAGCTACTAGCCAAACATTCTTTTTATGTTTACCGTAAGTCATATTTTTGGAAACTTCATGTACCATTTTCTCAGAACCTATGTGACCAATGTACTTGGAACTTGGTAGTCTCTAAGAAACTATATAAGTCTACTAGTGGAACTAAATTTATTCAGGTATCTTGATTAGTTCACAGAGCCCAGCTTGAAAAGCACTGAAAATTTTACAGAAAATATCAGTTTTCAAAAGGATGTAAACAAAAAAACAAGATGTTCAGATAGCCTACTTTCTCCTAAATGTATGGGTATAGTTATAACTCTTTGTCTTTATCATCTCCTAATTTCTTCCTATTCGAAGTGCAAATTGGCACACTGGATTTGAGGAGTGGCGTTCAAATAATTTACCCCAGCATTTTTCAATTTCATCAGTAAACACTCCAAACTACGTAGGTATTCAGTTTATTAACACCGACTACTTACAATAATTTAAACTTCGTTGCACTAAACGTATCACTGGGAGAAACATATTTAATATAACTATTACACAGCTAATTTGTAATCGCGCACGGCTAACGTGAAAGACAGGCCATGGCGCGTAAACCAAACCCTTCTGTGACGTAGGCAATGTACCGGTACTGCTTGATGATGCTTGTACGTTTAAGTCGAGAGCAATTCATAAGCAGCAGAAATGCAATATTTTATATCAATCTTCATAAAATGGATGCAGTTTAGATGTTCCTTGTGTTTTCAAACACGATAAATTATACTGTATAGGTTTGCAAAACTACGCCTATTGAAGTTACTCCTTACAAAAATCCACGCGAACTAGGATTCAAGGGTTCGTTGTGTCTTTAATAGCTGCAACGAACAGACTACAGTAAGTCGAGTTGTAGATTCTGTGACCTTCGTTGTGAGTTAAATTATGTGCACATTAGTATAATTAGATCAAAGAATCTTGCAGCACAGTATAGATATCATTAACTTATTGTTGTTTCAAGGGGCGGAACATAAATTAATTCGTTTATAGAAGAGATCTGCGGAATACACTATCCACCGACTAACGACTTGTATCAATACCTTCTATGAAGACAAGTGATAAATGAATACCAACGTTTATACAGGTTCAATGATGTAGACAAGTTGACTAGGTACCACACCGGCAGTAAAACGAAGACCAGGCAGTGGTGCAACAGAACTACATTGCTGACGTCACGAAAACTCACCAGAGCCAGTCATTCTCGTTGGCCGTGATAATCGCGCCTTATATTGGGGATGTGTACCCTCTATCGGAAAAAATAATAACCTTCGCAATTATACTGTAGACATGGGTTCACTAACTGGCCGGTAGAGAGCATAGCTCTCATCTAGAAGGCTGTGGTTACCAATAACATAGTTCAAGGAATTACTCTTAGATGTCACTCCGGTGGTGAATGTTGTTTTAATTAAATATATATTTTCCATTTCAAAATGCACCATATAATGCTGTAATTTATAACGCCTCAGTACTCAAGAAATAATAAATATAAAAAATATCAAGAAAAAAAGTCCAACTCTGATAGGAGTTGAACCACGGCCAGCCAGATGAAAGACTAACGCGCTGACCACTCAGCCAATCGTGCACACTCTAGTAGATCGTTAGGAACCAATACATATACCACGTTATAGCAAATCATTACTTGGACTAAACGTTTTCTTTACTGGAGTATATTTTAAACCGAGTTCATTTCATAGATAGTTCATATATTTGTTACCACTGGCCTATATTGCATGCAACATACTGAAATTAATAAAATATAGGTCAGAACGAGAGATCAGCTGCCATCTTGTCAAATATCCGAGACGACTCAGCTTTTTAAAATCACTTCTAGACTATAATATTAAAATATAAACTTTTAATTTCAAAAGGGCCACGTCGTTTCAAACAGATTAAACGAATCTTGGTTCGATAGGCGGAACTGGTGGGTCCCATGTTATGGATTATAAAGTTTGCATAATTCACGCGGCCGCCATTCTGAAATGGTACGGTTGATGACCTCGTAGTTTGGGCACAAGACGCGCCTCATATGAAGGAACGTTTTTACCAAATTTGGTAAAGATCCGATGATTAGTTTGGTTGTAATGCATTATTACGTTTTGACCATTTGAGTGGCCGCCATTAAGTTTTGGTAAAGATGGCGGCAATATAAAACATGACACTGAGATGCCCTTTGCCAGTGCTACCTCTGTACCAAATTTCGTTCAATTCGGTTTAACCGTGTTCGAATTGATAGGGGGGGACAGACATTCAGAATACACACACACAGACTCACACACATACACACACACAGACAGACACACAATTTTTGGCCCTGTAGTGATCTCATAAGTCTACTTTCATTTTTTGCAAAAATCGAAAGTAGGCTAATATAACCCAGCTCCTGTAAAGGATAGGGCAATACTTTTACTTCAGTACCTCAAAAATGGTTGAACTATTATGCATGCAAAGTTTGATGGGTCTGGTTTGAGTATTTGCTCATGAAAAGCGACATGAGTAAGGGGAATTTTTAACAATATATTGTTTTAATATTGTTTTTGTGATGCTCTCTCTGACACAAATTATTCAACTCAGAAGCTTCAAATTCTACCCACATAATGATGAATGTGCTCTGAATATACCTAAAGAACATTCAAGGAGATATCTATTGTAGTTCCTGAGATATGTAACTAAACATCGGAAGCTACTTTTTTCTATCGATTCCCACGTCCCATTTCCCTGAAACCATTGGCAGTTAGAAAGCGCAGTTTGTGTCATAATCATCTCAGTAGTACAGGAAAAATGTAACATTTTTCGAAAAGTCACCGGAAATGTATTTGTTTAAAATGTATATATAAAGAAATAGACAAAGTGATGGCCATTGGCAGAATTGTGTCGCGTCTAGCCCGACTAATACCAACGCTGGGCGGGTGGTCTATACTCTTAGGGCACTCATGGGCAGGGCTGGCATGCGAAACGAAATGTATTATCAATTTAATTTAGCGTCGCGAAATTAAATTGTTCAATGGAATAACATTTCGCTCCAGGTGCAAAATGAAATTCCTTACCGACTTTTAATTTCGCTCCTGGCGCGAAATTAAATTCATTACTGACTTTTAATTTAGCTCCCGGCGCGAAATTAAATTCTACGCGCTCCTGGCGCGAAATTAAATTCGTTACAGACTTTTAATTTCGCTCCTGGCGCGAAATAAAACTCGTTACCGACTTTTTAATTTTGCTCCTGGCGCGAAATTAAATTTTTTAACGACTATCAATTTCTTTCCCGGCATTTAGTCCCTCTCCGACCTGAAAATAAAATGCATGTACTATTTCAATTCGTGTCTGAAATGAAATCTGTCTCTTTTCTTCCCCAAAAGCCTTATTTGCTTCGTCTATTTCTCCTGCCGCGTCCTACACCTAGCCACCATCTACATTCGTCCCTACCACCCCATCCCCAAAGACTTCCTGGCCCACGTGGCTGAAGTCTTCCTCCATTTCATTCTAATGGGCCACCTCAACCTTCAATCCCGTTTGGCCCTAGAACTTCGAAGCCTAGACATCTACCTACGTCACTTAGACGCCACCCTCGTCCCTCTCCCAAAACCTACCCGTCCTTCCTCCAATACCACCCCCGACGCAGTTATTGCTCATAACTCCCTCCTCCATCTGTTTGACGTGTCTGTCCTGTCCCTCATAGGAGGTGATCACGCTCCCGTTTTACTCACCTTCCCTCTTCCCTCTCGCAATACTCCACTATCACCTCCCAGGATGGTCCAGAATTTCTGCACAGCAAACTGGCGGGAATACCGCTCCCACATCAACGATCTCACCCATACGGACCATCTCCCACTGGATGACCAGACGTCGGTCGATGCATATACTGCACACATAGAAACTGCTCTAAAGCAAGCCTCCCAGCCCACAAGCGCCTTTCGTGGCACACCATCTACTCCCGACTAAACCAAGTGTTTTCTTCTGTCTCTACCTACTGGCGACACCTAAACCGGTTAACCGGCAAGACCTCCACACCACACTACTCCATTCTACCTACAGGGCAATTCATAATTCCTATTACAAACTTCTGGGGGTTGTAGAGGGTACTAAGTAGATCACAGTTTGAATAGGAACCCTTGTCCGGACATTTATCGTTTCGATACCAAATCGGTTTGAAGATCACTTTCATTTTACATCGCCCGCATCACGGAACGCAAATAACATTGGCTGAGAGCAACCTCTGCAGTCCCCTTATGTCGTACAGTAGGCTACGTATGTCTTCTGTTTACAAACCGTAGTTACAGTGAGTCCGATTTGACAGCAGTTGTGGTCCAGTCAGGGCGCAGTACAAGACGAGACCGCAGGCCAATGATATCGTGTCGTCTGTTCGTTTACAAACGGTAGTGACAGTGAGTCCGCTTTGACAGCAGTTGTGATCCAGTCATTCGGCGGTACAGGATGACGGCATACACTTTTGACGAGTACACCGAGTGTTACTAATGTACGGTGAAGCTGGACGTAATGGTCGAGCTGCACAATACATGTATCATGAACGTTTTCCGTATCGCCCCACCTCATCACATACATTTTTGTGAAACTACAATAAAGGCTGCGAGAAACCTGTACATTCCAACCGAGGAGGGTGGATTGTGGTGCTCCACAGACCGATCGCACTGTCGACTGTGAAGAGGACGTCCTTCATCACGTAGAAGAGGACCCGTCGACGAGTACGCGAAACATTGCTGATGCCGTGAATGGGTCCCAATCGAGCGTCTGGCGTGTTTTGCGCGACCAGCAACTGCACCTTTCCACCCACAGAAAATTCAAGCAATGGGCCCGGCAGATTTCGTGCCACGTGCCAACTTCTGTGCTTGGTTTCTACACCAGTATATTAACGCACCCCACTTTCCGCGTCACGTTCTCTTCACCGATAAAGCTCAATTCACCAGGGAAGCTGTTTTTAACTGTCGAAACTGTCACATTTGGGCTGAAGGAAATCCGCATGCCCACAGCCACGTGGATTTCAGCAACGGTTCGGCATCAATGTATGGGCCATCTGATTGGGTCGTACCTGCTTCCGTACTGCCTAACGGGTCCTCTTCCTGCAAGAGGTACCGGTTAAATTCTGTGAAGATTTGCCACTGGCACTGCGTCAGCAAATGTGGTACCAACATGATGGCGCACCAGCGCACTTTGCACGTACAGTCCGAGAACATCTCGACCAAACATTCGAGGAAAGATAGATAGTTCAAGGTGGTCCAATTTCGTGGCCACCACGATTGCCAGATTTAACTCCCCTCGACATTTTCCTGTGGGGCCACATGAAGAACCTTTCGAGTCGGAAGAAGATCTTCCGGCAGCGCACATTATTGAACACACACCAGGCCTCGTGGGAAGTTTGTATGACAACATGCTGCGCAGGTACACGTTGTGTAATGAACAGCAGGGTCGCCACGTGGAACAACACTTGTAGTGCATACGTGTCTGTAGTGAAGTGGGATATGTGCAATCGAGACAAACTGATTTGGTATCAAAACGATACATGTCCGGACATGGGTTCCTAATCAAAATGTGATCTACTTAGTCCCCTCTACAACCCCAAGAAATTTGTAATAGGAATTATGACTTACCTGTATAATGGGACGGCACCCCCAGACGACGCAGTCAAATGGGAGTTGTTCACTTACTTTCAATGTCTGACCGCACGGCACATTAGTTCTCTTGTCCACTATGGAAAAGGTAGAGGTACTTGTTGCCTCATTGCACAACAAAGTACTGCGTTATGAACGTCAGGGAGGGCTGCCCCGAGTCCGAGGTTCAGTCAACGACGATGGTGATGTTGATGCCACAGCACTGATTTTCTCCTACACTGGAGTGATGACCATTGAATGACTCACATTGCTGTTGCGGCCCAGCATTTTATGCAGGTGGTCTACGCTAATACTGTTGCCAACGTCGGGACTTTGAACATCGTACACAACATAATTTAATTCTCGAAACGAATATATTTTAATTTCAACAACGAAATGAAATGTTTCATGCATTTCAAATTCACGCCGGGGATAGAAACTAAATACCGTTTGGAAATTTCATTTCGCCTCGGGAACGAAATGAAATGTCTGTAACGATTTTTATTTCGCGCCGGGAGCGAAATTAAACGTCAGGAACGTAATTAATTTCGCGCCGGGAGCGAAATTAAAAGTCTGGAACGAAATTAATTTCGCGCCGGGAGCGAAATTATAAGTCTGGAACGAAATTCATTTCACACCGGGAGCGAAATTAAAAGTCAGGAACGAAATTAATTTCGCGCTGGGAGCGAAATTAAAAGTCTGAAACGAAATTAATTTCGTGTCGGGAGCGAAATTAAAAGTCTGAAACGAAATTAATTTCACGCCGGGAGCGAAATTAAAAGTCTGGAACGAAATTAATTTCGCTTCGAATTAAGTTTCGCTTTGATTTAATTACGCGCCGAAAATCATTATAATTTCGCTCCCGAATATCGCGCTCACGACGAAATTAAATTATTTTCGCCCCCACAGCCATGAATTTAATTTCGCATGCCAGTCCTGCTCATGGGTAACCAATTTTACATTCAAAGAAACAAAAATTCTCGCAACATTGGCAAAATGTTCTCTGATTTCATAAATATCGAAAAAAGAAAGTGTGTTTAACCCCCTTTATGGGATAGTTGTCTCTGTATTAACCACCATTCATAAGGACGGTTTATGCTTTCAAAGATGCTGATGGTTGAATGTCTGGGCCAAATTTCGGAAAATATTCATGCCAAGAAATCAAAAAAGAATCAAAAATTATATACGTATCTACTTGAGGTAATGTGCTGGATAAAATTTTAATAAATTAAAAATTAAAAACATTAACAATTAAAGTGTAAAAATAGAATATAAATATTGAAATAAAAATCATAAAAATAAAAATAAATAATAAAAGAAATGTAAAAATTAAAATAATAATAATAACTATTTTAAAAAATGTTATAATTGTAAGAATCAATTCAAAAAAGACACGGATAGTCAGTCTGAATGACTGGACTTTATATAATTTTAAATGCTAGCAGCTGAGTACCAAGAAGGCAGTGCAAGAACAGAGTTTCAAGATTCTATTATGTTTCTTCACTGCCCACTTGATTGTTCTCGCACTGCCTTCTTGAAACTCTGTTCTCGCACTGCCTTCTTGGTACTCAGCTGCTACATCGTACTATGACGTCACACACCTCGGTGCATTCAAGGTACATTTACGTCCCGTCACCGTAACGTAACGCCAGACCTCGGCGTAACGACGAAGTCGACAAGATCATTTAAAATGATAATAATCAATTCAATAAAAGGATTTCAACATTAAATCTGTAGGAACATAAATTAAAAATAAATATATAAACATTAAAATTAGAGAAACAAAAGTAACATTAATAATAATAAAAATAAATTAAAATACAAAAGTCATAAAAATTAAAAATTGTTTTGTCCTATAAAGGGTTAAACAATAACAAGAAGCCCGCATAACAGTAGTTTATGCACACGCGAGATTTATCGCACAGGTCCCCTAGTTATTATTATTATTATTATTATTACCGACAGTAATGGCTACGCTGGCTAAAGCACAGCATTAGGTCATGGGGCCAAGCTCTCTGCTGACTCGGTAGACGCGTGGGTTCGAGCCCCACCGTCGGCTGTCATTGAAATGGTTTTCCGTGGTTTCCCATTTTCAACACCAGGCAAATGCAGGGACGGTACCTTCTGACAGGCCACGGCCGCTTCCTCCCACATCCTTGCCCAGTTTCATTCACCATCATTCATTTCATCTCTCATTAACTCCTCTCATGAGGTTGGCGTCAGGAAGGGCATCCGGCCGTAAAAACCATCGCCACAAAGATTTCCATCGCATCTCATCCCCGATCCCGTTGGAAAAACGGGAATAATAAGGGGTAGACATACATTATTATTATTATTATTATTATAACTTGCCACGGTGGGTGAGTGGTTATAGTGTCGGACTACCAACCCCAAGATTGCAGGTTCGCCCCTGACCGTGGTAAGTGATTTTTGAAGGCGACAAAAATCACGACACTCATGTCATACGTTGTTGGCATGTTAAAGAACCCATTTGAATTCAGTAGGCCGTGTTCAATGGCAAAATTAAACGCGGGATTTTCCGCCAACATAAAGTTCCTCCATTCTCTACATGACAGCGCTATAGTCTCAAGGAGTTTAGATATCTAACCTCCTTGACTTTCATAGCGGTCAAAGGAACGACGAAATTCGGCATGCAAGCTACCCTGGGGGTCAATTAACAAAGCTTGCACCAGGCATCCGAGGCCATACGATATTATTATTATTATTATTATTATTATTATTATTATTATTATGTACGCCACTCAAGGTTATGTCAGAAAGTGGCAGTGAAGTGTGACTGTCGAGCTTATTAACAAGAGCAGTGTTGATTGGATTGAGTTTTTGTGGAGGTATGTGCGAACGCGCGTTCGATTGGTCCGGGGGCTGAGTGCGCTGGCTGGTTGGCTGGGCAGGCAGGCTGGCGCTAGACCCGGCAGCGTCAGTAGCAGCTCGGCTTGCGTCCTGACAGGCAGGCAGGCAGCAGCAAGTGGCGAGCGCTGTAAGGCCGGCCGAGGACCGCTGCAGCGCGGCGAATTATGTAAATATCAAGAGACTTTTTTTCTGACAAAAAAAAACATATTTATTTAAAATGAAATTGATGTTTGTATTTTTAATTGATGATTAAAGTAAACAATAACTTATCTGAAAATTGATCCTGAAGAAACTTAGAAAACTACTGAACATACAAACTGTTTTAGAGCACTTCTCTGTGGCTAAAACTGACTCCTCTAGTCTTGGATTAAAGAGAAATCCATTTTCGGGACCTGCAAGACAATCATCTCTTGTTAGCTTGTTAAATTGTTCTCAGTGTTACTAAACGGAGATTATCTAGTAAAACTTATCTGGTACTGACAATAAATCAGTAGAATACTCAGACATTATTAATCGGTTGGTGTTTTGATGTAAAAACTCAGTGTTTTTCTCTTCGCATCTGCAACTGACTGTGTTAATTGTCAAGAAATAATTAGTGAACCTTATCTCGCGTGTGATTATTTTGTGAAGTGTTAGTCGGCAATTGGTCTAATCAGCGTATTTTCAGGAACCACTCACAACAATAGCTTATCGATGTTTTACATAGTTACCGTGTGTATATTCAGCGTGTGTTAAATTAGATCAATCTACCCCATAATATAATGTTTCCCGCGTCATTAGCTAAATGTGTGTTGAAATTCGCCAATAATAATACTAATAATTTACTTGCTTCAATAGAATTCAATGTTACTGTGCCATCGCTGTTGACTCCAGAAAATTCGTAAATCACTAATAATATTAATATATTTCCTGAGTGTTTAAGTGCGATTGTTTAAACTAAAATATATAGTTTGGTGTTTTCACTAGTAATATCAGTGTTTAGAGAACCAAACAGTGTGTAATTAGGAACCTGTGAGTACACTGACTTCAAGAAAAAAAAATCTTGAGAAGTGAAGAAGATATCGAGGCAAGAGGATGAACGGTGGTCGACGCAATTAAAAAGGTAAGTTCCAAGTGAATTATTCTTTAATTAATTAAAATGCACCGCCAGTCATTACAAATTCTATTGAAATTAGTAGCCTGGATGTTTCAATCCAACAATGGGACTTTCTTGAGCAAAATTTGACTCAAACCTTAAAGAAACTAATCTAATAAAACTAAGTGTTGAGAACGTTAGTTAGTTAGTTATTGTTGTTTTAAGGGGCATAACTACGAGGTCATCTGCCCCTCCTAAGGGGATACGGAACGGTTAAAATTGTCGAAATCAACATTTTTAATTTTTATTTTATTTTATAAATCTCTGAGGTCTCACCTTTAAAATGATGTGTAATACATTATATTTTAACCATTGGAAATTGCCATCATTTTAATTTAGACTTTCGCTAACAATGAGATAATCATCATGTGTGGAAAGTTTTACCTGCAGTTTTCTCAGTTCCATTTTTCTTTTTAATGTAGGCCTATGCTCCTTTTTCTAGGCGACCATTTACCACAGATCTGTGAAATTTTGACCATAAATTCGTCTCATAGTGGTTAATGTTTTAATGGAGAAGTATCCTCGTTTAAAGTAAAACTGTTCGAGTTTTGGCTGTTTCTTTTTAAGAAAAAGTAACTATTTTCTTTGACAGTTTAAAAACAAAAAAATTTCCGACTCCCATGAAGTACAATATACAAAGCGCTCCATTAATATGCCAAGTAACGTTTGAATGAAATGTGACATAAATTTCATCATGATTCCTTTATTAGATTCTGAGGAGAAGGAACATGAATTAAACAAATTTAACGTTGGTAAGATAGGCGATTCCGTATCCTCTTAACGCAGATTGAAATTAAAATCCACAGCCTGCTTCCAGTCTCCGACCGGGTCAGGAATGGAATGAATGAAGCCCCCATCTAGCGGCGAGGATATGAACTGTGCCGGCTGCAGAGGCCTGACGCACTCCTCTGGGGCAATGATTAAATGAATGACAGATGAAATGAAATGATAGTGGAGAGTGTTGCTGGAATGAAATTTTTGACAGGGAAAACCGGAGTACACGGAGAAAAACCTGTCTGCCTCCGTTTTGTCCAGCACAGATCTCACATGGAGTGACCGGGATTTGAACCACGGACCCAGCGGTAAGAGGCCGGCGTGCTGCCGCCTAAGCCACGGAGGCGAGGTCTTAACGCAGATTAAAGTATACAAATTTGGAATCGAATTTAAAATTTAGAGGTGGACACCTACATTTGAAAAGGCCGAAATTAATAAAACAAAATATTAAATAAAAGTAATAATTATAATATAAACAAAAAGTGTTGAGAAACGAAATTAACTAAATTATATAACTTACAGGTGGAAATGAAGAAACTGGATAACAATAAATAACAACGATGAAAATATAAACTAAAACAATTAACAACAATAAGTATTTAAAATATAATGGCTAAATATCGGCGTAAGATGAAAAAATAATAAATTCAATTTGAAATAAAATAAAATGGATATCCTTGCAAATAATTTGATACAGTATTTACAACCTTTATTTCATTAATTATCAATTAATCTATACGGCGTATTTATTACATATTCCGTCATCCGCTTTATAAGTGAGAGTGGGTTAGAGCCAGCAATCTAAATTTTTCAGTGTACATTGACTCAATGACTTGTTCGTTTTTGAATGCTGAATTTTTGTTTTTCCGTATTTTTTGTTTATATTAGTCTATAGTTATTAGTTGAATTAAATTTTTGTTATATTAATTTTTGGTCTTTTCAAATTTAGATGACGACCTCTAAATTTTAAATTCCATTCCAAATGTGTACACTTTAATCTGTGGTAAGAGGGGCAGATGACCTCGTAGTTCCGTCACTAAAAACAACAATAACTAACTAACTCTTACATATTCCTATTATAGTCTATTACATGTTTTTGCTTTTTACGAATTATTCTTTCTCCACACGGATGTGTGGTCAAGGTCATGTCAATCAAATATCATCAGATAAGAATGTTTATGGTGCTGCCTCAACCGCCCGCGCGTTGCTCTATTGTGTGAGTGAATGCACGATAGTTCCTGTCATAAACTTAAGAGAGAGAGTTTATTACTCTCTTGGACTTCTGCCTATCATCGAGTGTATTCCTCTCTTGCAGGTTGTTGTATAGGTTTTTAATAGGTTTGACAGGATATGAACATGGAATGTGTCACTCATTCACAGAAACACATGATTATGTCATTCGGTTAGAAATTAAGCGTAAAGAGGATGTTATTTTACTAGTGCTTGCAACTACGAAATCATAATTTCGTGTAGGAACTATATTTAAGGTTAGGAAACAATCAGAGTCGTGCAAAACACTCACTAAAAGTACTCTATATATTATAGGACTAACCCTTATATCCCGCGATATATCGGCCTGGGAGTTTCTGCTAAAAATGCCAAGGACCATTCTATCGGCCCCGTTCTTATTATTAAAAATCTTTTTACTCCAGCCACGCAGTGCTATCATTGTTTAAGCCAAGATTACCCGATAATCATTTTGTCTCTCTGGATAGGCTATATCAATGTGTTTTAAGTTCCGTGAATAACTAGATTCATGATAAGTGTTCTATGAAGAGGTAGGTAGCTTACCTCCCACTCATGTGATCTTTGAAGGCGTATTTATTTGTAAAATTGATCCTTCACGAAATATGGAGGGGGAAGCCTAAATAGTAAAAAAGACCTAATAATAATAATAAAAACTAATATTTATAATAATAAACAAAAATGTACGGAAAACAAAAAATTCAATTAAAAAAAAACAAGCAATGTCATTCAGTAAATATTTACTTGTAAATTTAGATTGCTGGCCCTAACCCATTCTCTCTTATAAAGCGGATAACGCGATCAGCAGCCCCCATATCATCGGCTAATATAAACTTGAGTGTCATCTGCAAACCAAGGTTTCTTCAAGTCAGCAAGATAGACTACACAATCGGTTGAAATATGGGTCACGGTGAATAAGGCACCACAGGTACAAAGTGGGGGGTCTTCTCTTCTCATTAGGTACGAGTGGGTGGATCTTGCATGACCTATCCTTAGCCTACACAAAATGACGGACTCCCTCCGTGACCGGAAAGAGCTCCACTACCCTCAGCTAGCCACTGACTCGCCCAGAATGCCAGTACTTGTCGGCGTAACTAAGAGCGAATATCTCTAGTGGGTACCTCCATTGGTCGAGGTATTAGTGATACCGCCTCCTTTGCAGCTTGATCCGCTAACTCGTTCCCCGCAATACCCATGTGGCTTGGAAGATAATTTGTCCCTGAATCCAGATCTAATCTCAGAACTTGTGTATCGGCCTCAGTGTCTATGTTATAATGGATTTTGAAAATGCTTGCGTCAGTCTTTATATTACATGTATCTGGCAAAAGGGAACAAAAAGTCTGTATTAGAACACAAATTAATCAAAGAAATGAGCTACATTAGAGTAACGAAAAGTGAATAAACATACCTAAAATAAAACTCAGCAATCTGGCTCATCAGCGGGCTCTTGGTATCCCCGCCCGGGGACAGTCAGCTTGGTGTCCTAGGTGAAACTCCACACAAGACACGGCACAAACCTAGAAGAATTGCTGAGATTTAATTTAGTGTCCGTGAAAGCCAATATACCATAGCCTACTTAAAATAGCGTTTCCCTGATTTCCGACGATAATTCGTATCCTGGCGGTGGATTTCGGAACTGACGATAATGAACGGACGTGCTTGTATATATATATATCAATTGTTTTCCAATAATTACATTCGCAAAAGAAACCTGAGAGCAAATTAATTAAGCAATACCAACGAAACCAAAAAATCAGCACTTTTGAGGTGTTTAAAGATAGAGGGTACCATATTACCATATTACGAAACTGAGCCCTATAGTCGGAAACGGATTTCATTTCGAATTCAGCACCCACGACTTAGCTATGAACACCATTCACCTTCTTTGTAACAAAAAATGCTGTTGACCAGTGTTATTTAGTGTCTCTTCTTCTCTAGTGGTCAAGCCAAGTATTGGCTTGCAGCAAAACTCCACTCTTCGCATCTTTCCGCTTTGCTTTTCATTTCTCCGTAGGTCTTACATCCCATATCTTCCTAAATTTGATCTATATACCTCAGGCGTGGTCTTCCTCTAGGTCTTTTTCCATCAACATTCCCCTCTATGATTGTCTTCAGAATTCCTTCATGTGTCTTTAAGTTGTATTCTTCTATTAGCAAGTGATTTCCGCATTCTTACCTTCTCACCCACTCTTTTCAAGGCCTCTTCATTTGTAACCTTGTCAATCCACTTTATATTGAGCATGCGCCTGTAGCACCACATCTCAAAAGAATGTAGCTTATTTTCTTCCACTGACCCCAGAGTCCAGGATTTCCCAAGGTCGCGGGTTCGAACCAGGCCGAAGTCGTCGGATTTTTTAAGAGCGTTAAAAATCCCTCAGTATGCTTTCCTTCGGAGGGGAAGTAAAGCCGGTGGTCCCATGTCATAGATTTATGGCATGTTTAAGGACCTTCCTCTAATTACACCTGTGTGAAGCTAAATTAGGTTAGATTAAACATTTGACAAACGCTCTTAGGTTCCGCGTTCGTCGGCGGGAGCCGTGGCATCTGGTAATCACGTTCTGAACTAGTAGTCGCTGACGATGGCGTTTGTCGGCAAAAGTAGGAACTACTTGAAAAAAATAAAATGCCTGCAGTCCTTACCTGAATTGAAAACTGATACACGCACTATTACAGCTTTTTTTTTGCGTATGGCTTTTAGTGCCGGGAGTGTCCGAGGACATGTTCGGCTCGCCAGAGTTTGTAGCTGCTTCTAAGCAGACACCCATGGGGTGAGCTACAAGTACCGTCGCGTGTGGAGTGTTGCCTGGGGAGGAAAGTTCGAATGTAAGGACAAGGAGATGGAAGGTAGCGGCTGTGGCCTATAGTTTGGGACCAACCCCGGTATTTGCCTGGAAGGAAGATGGAAAACCACAGAAGACCATCTTCAAGCTTGCCGGAGGGGGGATTCGAACCCCCTCGCCTCCCGGATGTGAGCGGCAGCCCACAGCCATGCCGTAACGACCACGGCAAACTCACCCGGTACTAATACAGTCATCACAACTAACACCGGTTATCAGACAGATTCTAAACCCACCCAAAGTACACGGAGCTACATGACCGCGTTATCGCAGCCCCTAAACTGAGGAACCAACCAACCAACCAGTCCAGGTTTCACTCCAGACTTATGATTTCAGAAACCTTTTCCGGACTCCTCCATTCTATCGCTATGCATTCTCCTCCTTTCTTCAGTCCATGGTGCCTGGATCCGTGATGAATCTTAAAACCCGTGAAATTCTTAATTTTGACTTTGTATGCTCCCTTGTTGCTGATTTCGGCTTCAGAAGTTGCCGTATCTTCTAGGTCCACCTTAACCTCCTGATACCAGCGAGCTGTGGTTTTCCTGGTCGCAAAGAATTTCATTACCTGGTTGGTTAATCTACCTGGGTACATCTCTATATATATTAGAATGAAAGTTTGTCTGTTTTTTCTGAATTTCTATGGAAATTTGCGTTATTTACGCGTTTCAGACTTTTTTTTGACGGATGCGCGCAAAAATAAATTTTTTGTCTGTCTGTCTGTCTGTCTGTCTGTCTGTGGACAATTATGTTCCCTTATAACTCGAGAACGGCTGGGTGGATCAACGTAAAATTTGGTACAGATATCCTTCAGAGGCACGACACTAATCATTGATGTAACTCTTCTCTGTAGCTCTCATAAAAGGGGGCCTACCCCTTAAAACACTTGCTGAAATAGGCGTAGAAGGGCAAGACCAAGCTCATTTTCAGCCCCTCAATGTGAGAAACGAAACTCGGGGGCCCTAAGGGCCCCCAAAAACCACCTTTTTAGGCCCTAAAACCAACCGTTTTTGAGATATTCCCAGAAAACTATTTTCATTTAATACAATAATGAAAGAATGCAATCCGGTAACCATGGCAACCGAACCTCAGAGGTCCGTCTATTGCTGTAAGACGCAATACAATTCCATTTATTACATTACTGACATTGTTTGCAAACGGCTATAAGTTTATAACAGAACCAAATCAAGCTGTAAAATTCATTAATACATATAATGCGCTTAAGGGGGTTAAGGGGTACTCAAGAATTTTTTCACGCGATTTACACGAGCGGGTGTAGTACGGAAGGTCTAATAAGTCCCTATTTCTATATTGTTATATAATTATTATAATTATTGTTATTATTATTATTATTATTATAATAATTATTATTATTATTATTATACTACGGCCTACAACGACGAGACAAAGCTTATTTTCTGACCTTTAGTGTCAGAAACAAAACTCGGGGACCCTAAATAGCCGTAAAGGGTCCCCGAAAACTACATTTTAAGGCTCTAATACCAACATTTTCTGATATTCCCAGAAAACTAATTTCATTTAATAAACTAATGAAGGAATGCACGCCAGTAGCCATGACTAAAGCATCTCAAAAGGTGACATCCAACTGTCCATCTATTTCTGCAAGAAGTAATACCACTCCATTTATTAAATTTCTGTCTGTACAATTCATCAATGCGCTAAAGGGGGTCAGGGGTTACCATAGATTTTTTTCACACGACTTAAACGTGCGATATGTCGTACAGAAGATCTATATCATCAAACACAACATTATTTTCAAAAATTTCTGAATTGAAACAGTATTTTATTTATTGCTTTTAGGAATGTGGGCCATTGGAGGCAAAAAAAAACCCTGAATTTTCACGCACCACAAGCCATTATAATTTATTAAAGGGGTCTTCCTCTGGATGGGGACTTGACACAACAGTGAGGGTCAGATTTTATGTGACGTCTATTGCGTTTCGTCTACGAGGTTTTCAATTTTATTTTCACGTCAGGAAGTACACGTTAGGTAAATTTAGTTTCAGAGCATATTTTAACTAATCATACTTCTTTGTTGACAAACAGGTTCCAAGCCTCTAACCATTGCAACAGTAGCTCAATGGATTACGTCTGGCTATTAATACCAAAGACCGTTCGAAGAATGGGTACTTCTGCTAGTTCTGTATATATGTCCAAAGAACATGGCCCTTGTTTTCCGGAGGGTGTCTGAGATTTTCTAATACCTTTAAAATATATTGCCCTGTTATGAAACAAATTATCAATATTATATCCTCCCTATATTATTCTGCTGAGGTCCCATTGCGGCTTCGGTGGCGTAGTCGGTAGCATTTTGAGCTTCTATGCCCAAGATAGCGGGTTCAAACCCGGCCGAAGCCGTCGGATTTTTTAAGAGCGTTAAAAATCCGTCAGTATGCCTTCCTTTGGAGGGGAAGTAAAGCCGGCGGTCCCATGTCATAGATGTATGGCATGTTAAAGAACCTTCCACTAATTGCACCTGTGTGAAGCTAAATTGGATAGGTTAAGAATGTAAACAACGCTCTTAGGTTTCTACGTTCGTTGCCAAGAGTCGACTGTGGTGGCGTCTAGTAGCTAAGTTCTGAACTTGGTCTAGTAGTCGTTGACGGTGGCGCTTGGCGGCAAAAGTAGGAACTATTTGAAAAAATTCTAAGTTGCAGTTCTTACATTAAAAAACAGATAACACAATCTAATACAGTCATCACAATTAACACCGGTTATCAGACAGATTCTACAGACACCCAAAGTACACGGGGCTATATGACCGCGTTGTCGCAGGCCCTAAACTTAAGAACCAACCAACCAAGGTCCCATTCCGGTTTTGTACCGAAAATAAGGTCCTGTTAACACCAACCTACACACATGTGGTACCCACAGGTTCCGTATAACTCCATGTGTGCCCGAAACGCACTTACTTCTTCTTTAAATGCCTCACAATTAAATAAATACCTTAAAAATGTACATTTACAATGGGAGCACCGTAACCTGGTGAGCCTGCCGTTAGAGCGCAGGGCAGCGTGGCGGCGGGAGCGTAGCGTACTGCTAGGCGAGCCTGCCGCTCGAGCGCAGGGCAGCGCGGCGGCGGCAGCCATCTGGCGGGAGCGCGGCGTACTGCTAGCTGAGGAGTCTCTCAGCAGATGGCTCCGGTGTGGTCTCGCCAAGACTTTCTCTAGGGTTCAATCCTTTGCAAATGTAAAACTTGCTGTAGAAGAAACTCCCGAGCAAACAATAACCGATGAATTCGTTGCAACATCGAATATTGTCTACAAAGAGGTGCTGTGACAAGTAGTCTACAATCACTGTTCTAAATAAATATTTGTGTTCTTCTCATGTACGTATGCCGTTTAATAACAATAAATACATTTCTTCAATATTTATAACTTCGTTCTCCCACATTCTTCCCTACTACACCATAGACCTACATTCACGTTGCGAAAGCTCGCACGGGCCCACTAGTTTTTAAAATATAGGTAGGAGAGAGTTTTTATCACAAACTTGTTACTTCGCTCAAATTTGTTGACATTTTTAACATAGGCTAACTACTCATAACAACTTTACATACGGTAAGGGTTAAAATGCAATTGAAATTACTAAATACTTGCGGTAAAATATGCTTCCATTCCACTGAGGTTGCTCAATTCATTACACCGGCCAACATGAGTTTTGTGACTTAGTTCTTCTTCTGTACGACTATTCTCTTTTGCCCAAAAAGGAAGGAAGATCAGTAGTATAATGGTCATGATTCGCCTTATCGATCAGGACATTGACGGTTTGAATCTTTTATGTTAAAATGTCATACACTCCAATGGGTATTATGCCGAGTCGGTGAGGAATTTCGCTCAGACGAGCCCCATACGGACATGACATAATACTTACAAGAACTTGCTGTAACTAATTATTCTGGTCGTGAAAGCCAAAACATTGCATGCTTACGTGATGTTTTTATTTCCTATTTCTAGCGAAAGTTTGCTCTGCACGAAGCCGTTATAATAATAGACTAATAATAGTTAACGATACATTTTGTACGAAATGTAAATTGAAATCACTGTATAATTTGCAAGTGTTTTCTTTAATTTGTAAATTAAAAGCATACCACACATTCAATCAATGTTTGCGTTAGATATTTAGCACCACAATAATGTACATGTCATTATTCAAATCTGTGTGCTTTCGTGTGGAATATAAATATAATTAAGTTAGGCCTACTTAACGAAAACAGGAATTGAAATACAGAGGTGCTCTTTTCATCGTCCAATCCGAGTTGTTATTTTTAAATTTATTATTTTTAATGATAGCACGGAATGTATTTCAGTCCATATAATGTAGGTGTAGTAAAGAGTTTACCAGACTGGGCGGGGTCAGAGCTGTCTGTTTTGCAATAACCATGGAGCTATCGTGATCAAAGCCATTTCCAGTGATGCCTTATTGACAAGTAATCTTAATCACATGTTATTTTTAGCGTATTTTCATTTATGAAAAAATAGGATTTTGAGATCATCCTTTGTCCGTGTGTGTGTGTGTGTATGTGTGTGTTTGCGTCCGTGTGTGTGTATGTGCCCCCCTCCCTAATAACTTATAAACGACTGGAGAGATTTCAATAAAACTCGATAAGGTCAGAGTACTATTTTGGCCAACCCCGACCGTGCCCTTGAAATTTTATTACGTCTCACCAATCCAACATGGTGGCTGTGCGAAATATTTCACCGGCATTCTATATCTCCGAAATTATTACTCATATCACCCTGAAATTTTGTATGGTGATAAAGGGCACTAGTAGAAGTTCGCGTATGTAACTTTCAAAAACCTGTTAACTACTAAACGAACATGGTGGCTAAGCGAATTTGAAACATTTAGATAGACGTTTCTCCCGATTTAACCATCCGAACGCAGTGATACTTGGTACAGCAAATGACTCTACAAATTGCAATGCACTGTCATCTAAGTTAGTTTAATTGTTTACATAACCTCAACATGGCGGATGTACGAAATTTTAAAATTAAGTTTATATTTCTTGTGTACGAATCATGCGATTGAAGTTTGAATAAAACACCTACACAATAATCGTCATGTAATGGTAGATAACTCTAAGGCCTATATATAAGAATCCATCATGGCGACAATCCGAAATATTTAGACGGTTCTCAATATTTACGAATCTATCACAGCAATCAAACTGAAATTTTGTATGTTGATAGAGGCATGTAATATGAAAATAGACTGTTTATTTCTTCACGGAACTACTTGTTTAGGTTATTTTTCGCATATTCCAGTAATTGGAATTATATTGTGTAGACCAATGTCCACTATTCAGATCAGTCGCTTGCACGCGGACAGCCGGCAATGCGGCTGACTAAACTAAACTACAACCAAAGCTTCCAGGTTCGAGGCCAGATGTTGCTAATTCATTTTAGCAATCTGATAAACACCTGCACTATGATTGTGGCCTCTACTTCCTGTACACAATATAATACACACATCAAGAAACGTTTTGCATATTGCCATGGAGCACAGTTGGGATGAAAGTGAGGGTGCTGGGTGCATGTCGAATTGTGTTGTTCCTTGGAACGTTATGGAAGTCAAGGAGGTTAGATATCTAAGCTCCATGACACTATAGCGCTTTCTAGTAGAGAAAGGAGAAGCTATTTGTGTTGGCGGAAAATCCCAAGATTAATTTTGCCATTATGAACACGGCCTAATGAATTCAAATGGGTTCTTTAACATGCCAACAACGCATAATATGCGTACCATAATTTTTGTCGCCTTTCAAAAATCACTTACCACAGCCAGGAGCGAACCTGCAAGTTTGGGATTGGTAGTCCGACACGATAACCACTCACCCACCGTGGCACCTAAAGTGAGGATGGACTTGTTTATTAAGCAGTGTCCACATCTGCTGTACACAATTAAGATCACGAGCATAGGCATTCCATTCTGTGAATACTATTCTCCTGAAGAAAGGCGGGCGAGCGTTATCGTCCACAAAACGTAACTTTGGGCCAAAATTGTCAGCCAGGATAATATCCCTGTAGCGTATGTCTGTCATATGCCCTGGGATGTACACAAGAGGGCCACCCCAAAACACTGCACCACCACCTCCTAGTTGGTATCGGTATCGGATGTATTGGTCGTTCATAAGTTCACTGGGTCGTCTCCACACTCGCCCAGATCTATCCACATTGACACAGGCGATATACACGCACGCAAGAACGACTAATAGGTTTGAGACATTACGACTCTTGGCCAGCAGTACGTAAAACGTTTTATTGCTGTTTGTATAATGCAGTTGAAAAGTCTCATTTGCGGTCGTATTATTATTCTCTTATCAGAAACATACATATTATACACAGTTATACTATAAGGTGCGTTCAAAAAGTAACGAGCCGGTGACTGTAATGCGCAAACCGGTGACGACATCGCCTAATCGTGGCATGTGTAACGAGGTGTGGTTCCGACCGGAGCGTGAAATGTCTCAGCCCGTCGCTAGAGGGCACGCGTGCACGTCACGTGACGATATAAAGCGAGCAGCAGCATGCATCAATCGTCCAACGCTGCCAGTCGCATTGCAAACAGTGACACATGGAGGCGTCAACCGAAGAGCAAAGAGGTGTTGTTCGGTTTCTGAGAGCAGAAGGAGTAGGGGGAACGGTCATTCATCGCCGAATGTCACAAGTGTACGGCGAACACTGCATGTCCCTTGCAAGGGTCAAGGCGTGGCACAAGCGCTTCAGGGAAGGACGGGTGTCGTTAGCCGATGATGCCCGGTCTGGGGCAACCCCCCTGCATTACCGATGACAACGTCCAGCTGGTCGATGCACTCATTACCCAGGACCGCCGAGTGACAGTGAACGCCATAGCCGCCGTGGTCGCTCCACGACAATGTACAACTTCATACGGCCAACACAGTCGCGGCACTCCTGCAGACATTCAAATGGGAGTTTCTCGGCCACCCTCCATACAGTCCAGACCTCTCTCCCTGTGATTACGCCATGTATGGTCCCCTGAAAAGGACTTTGCGGGGCCAACGATTCACCTCGGACGCCGACGTCCAGCTGTACGTGCGGAAATGTTTCACATCGCAGCCCAGTGAATTGTATGAGACAGCCATTCACCGCCTCGTGGCACAGTGGGACAAGTGCCTCAACAGACAGGGCCCATACTTCTAACATACAAGTACTGGTTTCTGTAATTATGACTCCGGCTCGTTACTTTTTGAACGCATCTTTCTGCCCAAACCTTGGCCACTTCCAATGCTTTTTCTGTTCCTTGGTGTAGATGATCGTCTGTACAGGAGACTGGACATAGTCGATATTGAAGCATATTATGTTTCTCCACTGTCACATTGAATATTATCTTGATCCGTTTAGCCCCATCTTTCCAAAATTTGTGGTCTTGAAAAATGTATTATCGTACTTTGACATTTTCCAGCTATAATTCCATCTTTGAAGACCACATTTTTTCAATAAGTTCTGTTATCACTAGAAGGAGCTTTCATCCATCTTCGTTCACTTCACCTCTCCGTAATTCGTTTCATGAGATTGGTGTCAGGATGGGCATCCGGCTTTAAAACATTTGCCAACTGCAGATTCACCTCATGTCAATCCATAACGCGAATTTTATTGCTTATGAATATATTACCGTGTAATTATTATTACTATAATTAATATTAATATTATTATTATTATTTAGTTCTTGACTGGACATGGGTACTTCTGTTCTTACATAGATGGATAGAAAGATAGATAGATATATAGATAGATAGCCAAAATAGGTAAATATATATTTCCATATGTATTTATTATAATTATCACTGCACGAACAGTAATAAACGTTTGCATGTTTTTCCTTCGCTACAGGTAACATTCACAAAGCATTGGTGTGCTTGACTGCGAATGATAACAAAAATCATATCTAAATAGATTTATACACACACAAAATACATACATAACATTTTAATAGTGCACATTTTAATAATTTTATACAGGAATACGATATAAAAATATTAAATTGTGAGCTACACCGTTAAACATTTAGCATACTGTGCAACGGTTGGTAAAAATACCTAATCTTCCATATACATAGATATTTCCATTTTGATTCAATTAAATTTCATACAGATACCGTGGTAAATACTGATTTAAGATATTAAAATTCAAATATTTGTACATTTGCTATAAAATACGAACCTGGCGTAAAACAAAAATATCACAGTTAATACTGATTTCAAATATTAAATTTTCAAATTATAGTACAAAGAATTATACAAATGTTTGACCTGCAATATCGATAATTAAATTTAGATAGACAGATAGATATGTTTGTACCCGTGTAGGTTTGTGCATCTGGACGAGATTCCAATGATATGGCGAAAGCAGACCAGACTCTGCGGTTCCTTTGGATATCATTAAAGCTATCCCCCTTCTGACATCGGTATATATCACACGAGAGAAACAAAACCATAAAGACTGTTATCTGAGATTTTGCAAATCATGCTAGATCTAGTGCAATATGATTCAATCCATTTTTTGAGAGTTCAGGTAGCTGCAGTGGTGTTGAACAGAAAGTGGCATGGATATTACTGAACACTTCACACACCCACACGTCATATGCAGCCCACACAAGGGTTATGAATATGTAGGATCACCAGTATTCATTAACTCCCTGTTGATATATCCTCATGAATATTACCTTAATGGACACCAATAGAGTTACTAACATTATTTAGCGAATTAATTCCATATTTGAAATATTCGTAAGAACTTCCAGGTAACAGCAAAAAAAACATATATCAATGTTTTCATTTAGCTGTGCAGTGCAGTGGTAACGCTCTCGCCTGCTGTGCACAAAGTTACCGGATCGAATCCTTGCGCAGTCAGTTGGAATTTGAGGGTGCGCAAATGCGAAGGAGCCGTGTTGGATGCCTTATCAATGTGTTACGAACTTTGATTTATTTTGCTGTAAATGACTTTTCTGCCACTTTTGCTGCGGTTATTTATTACCGAGTATCGTCGATTGGAACAAACTACGCAGTTAACGAAAGTAATTGCTCGGTAATGTAGTGAAAGGGATAAAATGGAATTATGGCTCGCAATATTTACAAATTATCGGCTGGTTGGTTGGTTCCTCAATTTAGGGGCTGCGACAACGACGAGGTCATGTAGCCCCGTGTACTTTGGGAGTGTGTAGAATCTGTCTGATAACCGGTGATAATTGTGATGGCTGTATTAGTGTGTGTTATCTGCAATTCAGGTAAGGACTGCAGACGATCAATTTCAAGTAGTTCCTACTTTTGCTACCAAATGTTACAGTCAAAGACACCTAGCTGTGAACTTGGCTACTAGATGCCACCGTAAACAGCACCTGACGACGAACGTTGGAACTTAATAGAGCGTTAATCAAATCTAACCTACAAATTTAGCTTCACACAATTAGTTAGTGGAAGGTTCTTTTACATGCCATAAATCGACATGGGCCCGCCGGCTTTACTTCCCCTCCAAAGGAAGGCATACTGAGGAATTTTAATGCTCTTAAAAATATCCGATGACTGCGGTCGGGTTTGAAACAAATTGTCACAGAGTGAATTGTTGATTTACATTTACGATATTCTGCAAGAAAGAAGTCAATGTCGCAACGAGACTTCCCATACATTGCTTAGTATGGGAGTGACAGTTGGGTGGATACAGGGTGTCTCATATTGTACGTGAGCAGGAGATAACAGATATGAGAGTAAAACGAATGATTTGTTGGACAAGTAGATGAAGAGGTGTTCTGCGGCGTATCTGTGTTCGTTAAATCGTGCACCACGGCTACGCAGGCAGGCGCAGCAAGACCATAGATCAGAGGTTCATAATCCGGCGCTAAAAGTGGCCATTCTGAGTGTGAATTTCCCCGTTTTCTGCTGAACTCCCTTCAAGCAAATACCGGGATAGTACCTTACTTCAGGTCCCGGGGTGGCTAGGTCATCCCTGTCTCTAATTTAGCCAGTAGCGGATCTCCATTGAAGCGTTTGAATCGCCGCGTCACCTGCTTTCTTACAAAATAAGTAATGATTTAAAAAAAATGACATTCATTTGGTTTTTTAAACATGTTTTTCACTGCATTAGATGTTACCAATTATGGTATGAACGTCGACCTTCAAACGGCACGATACGGAAGGGTGGTGTGGTAGCGAACTTACTGCCGGTTGCACAACTAGTCTGATGCGACAGGAATCTGCTGACAAGAACGTCCCTGCCTTGGTGATAGAGTGAGGCCGGAGGGGGGAACGGAAATCAGCGGTAACCAAGGCAACAGAAGTTCCGTGATGTGAATTCAGCCAGCAAGTGAGTCGATCTAGCTTTCATCCATACCGCGATGTAGCTTACATCCCTACCACGATGTTGCTTTCATCCATACCACGATGTTGCTTTCATCCATACCACGATGTAGTTTGCATCATGTCGCAATGTATCTTATATCCATTACGCAATATAGCTTACATCCATACCACGATGTTGCTTTCATCCATACCACGATGTAGCTTACATCATACTTCATTCATACCGCAATGTAAATTACATTCATACCGTGATGTAGTTCACACCCACGCCTCCACGCCGGACATTACACGCATCTAACACTAACATACCAGACATAATAATTTCTAAGAATATGGGAGACACACTAAACCCACAGCACAAACGCGCATGCTCAGTGAACTCGCTTATAAAGTTCGTCTCACATGTCCTCACCTTCTCACTTCACCGTCACGGTCTCACTCTGCAGTAATAACCTGACATTTGAAACTCCGTACAAACAGCCAGGAGAGACAGCGAGGCGATCGGAAAGTTCCTCCGAGTTACCAACTATAATACACGCCCGTGGGCTGAGTGTCGCTAGGCAACCTTTCTTACAGCTTCCAACATCAACTTATTTATGGCAGCCTACGTTGTATATTTACTGACAGTCGTACCCGGCGCTGCCCAATTGAACAGCAATCATGGGTCCCTACACGAATAAACAAAAAGTTACCCGCATCCGCATGGCTGTTATCCGCATCTGCCCCACACCGCACGACTTTTATCCGCATCCGCAACACATTCAGATTTGAGGAGAGAGTCGTTTCCTTAAGCTATGTATATCAAGTTCTATGTTTAAAATGAATGTTATACAGCCAAAATTGCAGCCCTTTTCAGTTCGGAGTGTTAATTGTGCTTAATGACATAATTTGAATGAGAATAGCGTAAATCTTCATCTTACATTATTTGTCATGAAAAAAACAACATAATGGAAAAATATGATATATCATAAACATCCGGGTCCTGGTTTGGATTGTATTCTAAAAACTATCCGCAAATTTACCTCAAACGTTATCCGCAGCTTATCCACTATTCGCACAGCCATGCAAACGGCGAAGAACTTTGCGGATATCCACAGGTTTTTCATGGGCTTTAATCATGGGCTCTAAATCCGCTAAAGAACCTCTTCAAGTACCACAGCAATAACATAAATTGTATTTACTGAATTATTCTGCTTGACACTTCTTAATGAAATTGTTGTGCCTTACTCCTAGCCCCACCCCTGCTTCCAGTTTTAAGATTATTTTTGGGGAATCTATTATTACCCTTATTATTATTATTACTAGGCCTATTAGTAATATTTATTACTTTCGAATTGTCCCACTATGGATTACGAGTTAACAATCAATATCATTATATTTTCTTGTTCGTCTGCCAGCTTTGATGTCGTGCCAGTATCTCTTGAGCCCATCACTCAGTGTCTTCTTCCGATCTTCTGAAAGAGGTTCCCTCCGTTTGTGGGTTCTGTCCCTACCTTAAATCCCCGGCATATTTTCATAATTTGTCTAAATTTATTCTTGTTCAGGATGTTGTCCTCGGGAATGCTGATTTCTGTAATATCTTTATTATATTTTTGGATTTTTTTGCCTTTGGTTTCATGAAATTCCAAACTTTTTCGTGTCAGTCGATCATCGGACATTCTGAGGATGTGCCAACAGAATAACAACTTTTCCTTTTTCATTATTGACGTGACTGCTTCTATCTTTCTGTACAACTCTTCGTTTGATTTCAAATGTAATTCTTCTTCTTCTCCTTCTTATATCTTATAGACCATCTAAGGACCACGACATTCAACTGTTACATTTGGAGTGGGCTTCGATGTTTGCTCAGTAGTTACGCATCCTCTGGCTGTGTTGTACCCTCCTCTCCTGTGTCCAGAGGGCACCTGTTTTCTTTCTTGGCGGTTTGTCCTGGAACCTTATTTGCTGAAGCATCTTCCTGAGAGATGTCCGGTCTTATAAGTCCCTTTCCGTTCCGGCAAGTTCTTGCAGATCTTTGCTCACTTCCCACAACCATGGTGACTTGGACTTCCGCTTTTGCCAGTAACCGAGGAGCTGGTTGGTCAACCTGGTAGGATGCATCCTGTAGACGTGTCCATAAAATGCTAGACGTCGTTTCCTAGCAACATCCGTGATTCTTTCACAGTACGTGCATGACGAATAGAAATAAACAGTGTCATCACTCCGCTACTTAAGCATTGTAGTTCGTGGTCCAGCCAGTGTGTGGCGCGGAAGTCGCGCCGAGCCATCAGCACGTGTGACAGTAACCCGCGAGGTTAGTACTGTAATATCCTGTGCGCGAGAAGTCATATTATTCGAGGGAATTTGTTTCTTTGTAATAGTTTACGAATGTCTGTGCAGTGCTTTGTGTGTGCAAACAACTAAGTTTTCTGTTGTTTCGGGAAAATGTCGTAATGTTTTGTTCCTGGAAGTAAATCGGATTACGAAGAAAATCTGATGGTAGACATTTTTCACACCGCCAAAAGAAACAAATCTGTTTGCGAAATGGGCGAGAGTTATTCCGTGGAAAGATCAGCAATTGTCGATCAAAAATAGAATCTGTGACGAGCGTTTTTCGGAAGATTTAATTATTATAAAGGCGGACTGTTTCGTAGTAAACTATGAGAACGTGGAAATTCCTCGCGTGAAGTGGAAATTAAAACCAGGATCAGTTCCTCACATTTTTCAAAATTTACCGAAATATCCATCCACTGATGTAAAATCACGAAAGGCGCCCAGTAGGATACGGAATGAAGGCAGCATTCCATGGTTACTTGTTCGATTTCGTGCCATCCTTACCTAAAACGGAAAAAAATCCGTCTTAATAATAATAGGCCTAAAATAATAATAGTTGTTGATTCTTTGTTGCCACTTTGTTGACATCGTGGTCACGTAGCACCGTGTGTTTGGGTTTGTTTAAAATTCGTCTGATAACCTGTGTCATTATGATGTCTGTAGTAGTGTGTGTATTTGGAATTGAGGTAGGATTTGGGTAGGAAGAGGCCGTGTCCTTCAGTTAGGTATCATCCCGGCATCTGCCTGGAGTAGAAGTGGGAAACCACGGAAATCCACTTCCAGGATAGCTGAGGTAGGAATCGAACGCGCCTCTTAACATTTTTGCCTCACGAGGCTGAGTGAACACCGTTCCAGCCTTCAGACCAGTATTAAATTTATTGGCAGAGCTGGGAATCGAACTCGGACTTCCGTGGTGATAGCCAAGTGGCCAAGAATGAGTCGGACATATAATAATAATAATGGCCAACCTGCCAATAAAATAAAAGGTCATCCAATTCTTCGCTTCCGTTACCGTCCTCCTGAATTTCGGATCTTGTTTCAACTTTGTCTTCAGTATCAGAGTCACAAATTCCTCTGAAATTACTGAATCATGAACTAGCTATTCGTTATCTTTCAGCAGAAGGTGACACGCTTCATCTGCAACCTTAGGTTTTCGTAAGGCGCAATCTCCTTACAGATATTAACTAAGGCAACATACTAAGCCAAATAATCGGTATAACAGCACACCTGCCACTCACTGACATAATGTAACATCATTGGGAGCGCTGGTACTATCAATCTCACGCTGACAAAATGTTACACGTGTTAAAGTTATTTTTAGGCACGCTATTTCACAACTCTAGAAAAATGCTTACTAAGGTTTGGTGTAAGATGTCACGAGACGATAAGATCATAACTTGAACTGTTGGCTTGATATTAAAACTAATATAACGAACCATGGAGCTGTCAGACCAATGCGCGACTAACGGAGGGTTTTAAACGATAGTTCTACATGGGGACAGAAAATATTAATACTAACTTATTGACAGTATTATTCTTAAGTCTAAACACACAATTTGTTGTAATCAGCGTAACCGCAGTCTTCGTAAAGAGATTTACGTAGCCCAGCGCATATCCCACTATTGAACAGCTGACTGTGTAGCGTTGGGGATCAGCGCCGCTAGCGCTAGCCGAGCGGGGCGCGGTTGAACTCGGTGAGTGATAACACTATTTATTTCTATTCGTCATGGTACGTGTATAGCTCTTGATTAGGTCACCTTCTGTATTCATTCCCTTCCTTAACAAGCCCCAATAACTTCCTCATTATCTTTCTCTGCTGTACTTCTAGTTTGTCCGTGAGTCCCTTGCGGTTGAATACTAGACATTCTGAAGCATATAAGGCTTCAGGACATATAACTGTCTGGTAGTGTCTAATTTCAGTCTCTCTGGAGAGACACTTCTCTTCTTATTATAAGTGTTTTTGGTTAGTTAATAAGCCATTTTAACTTATTATTATTATTATTATCATTATTTTTATTATTAGACTATTAACTTCTTTATTTCCTCAAGGAGGAGCGAGCCTCCGTGCCTTAGGCGGCAGCACGCCGGCCTCTCACCGCTAAGTCCGTGGTTCAAATCCCGGTCACTCCATGTGAGATCTGTGCTGGACAGAACGGAGGCAGACAGGTTTCTCTCCGGGTACTCTGGTTTTCCCTGTCAAAATTTCATTCCAGCAACACTCTCCACTATCATTTCATTTCATCTGTCATTCATTTAATCATTGTCCCAGAGGAGTGCGTCAGGCCTCGGCAGCCGCCACAGTTCATATCCTCGCCGCTAGATAGGGGCTTCATTCATTCCATTCCTGACCCGGTCGGAGACTGGAAGCAGGCTGTGGATTTTCATTTTTCATTTCCTCAAGGAGGTGGTGAATCTCAATATACAAGATACGGACTCTGCAATCACATACCTTAGAATTTTTATTGGGATAACAAGATGTTCAGTAAAGAACATATAGCCTACTTTCTCCTAAATGTATGGGTATAGCTAGACAAGAACAGCCACCAATGATGTGGTCAATAGTTTCCAGCACCAAGGTGCATCTATGGCATCGTTCATCGGCCACGTTCTGTTTCAGAGTGGTATTATTATTATTATTATTATTATTATTATTATTATTATGTTAAAATATGAGGATCATATTTGGTGTAACCAGGGCGTCCTCACTGAATCCAGCATATTGTTGCCACTTCTTATGGTAGGCTCATCTATGCCACCTTTCCTGACGATCGTCTATGGACAACTCTTGTTCTCTTCCGAACCCGTCAGTATTAGGGTACAGTATCCAACGTATAGGATGTCTTTTATTTTCAGCATGCTACCGACTACGCCATCGAAAACGTACCTCATCCTTTTCTCTACTACAATTACAGTACACACCCTACTACATTCACCAGAGAAACACGGTTTATGAGACTTTTTTTAACTCACCCAACTACAAGGGGCTGATGACCAAGATGTCCCAAGCCACCGAAATGAATTAACAACAACATATTTCTATCTTTCTTTCTTTCTTTCTTTCTTTCTTTCTTTCCTTCTTTCTTCATACCATCTTGTAACATGTGGTTACAGTGGTCAATTGTCATGGTTCAATCTCTTAGATTATAGGTTAAGGTTATACCATGGCTACCTTTTTAATGATCTAGTAGTGAGTTGGGAGGGGGCCATGAACCATACAGTGACACATCTGTATTTTTATTTCTATTTTGATGCTTTTTTGTTTTTATATATCTTTGATTATTTGTTATTCCATGCTGTAACAAGATGTTCAGTAAAGACCATATAGCCTACTTTCTCCTAAATGCATGGGTATTGTTATAACTCTTTGTCCATTTCAAGGAGTATGATTGAATGTTGGTTGTAGTAGCTTGTTGAAATACAACGTGCTATAGGGATATTAAACATGAATATAAGGTGCCCTTTGCTAGTGCTACCTCTGTACCAAATTTCGTTCAATTCGGTTTCACCGTGTTTGAATTGATAGGGGGAATCTATTTGCACACATACTTGGCCACCATCTGCAAACTATTGGGCTGATGTTCTTGCAGTTTGGTCTGAATATGTTTCCCACATGAAGATATGGTGTTGAAAAATTTGGTAGAGACTAGATTATTAGGTTGGTCGTAATTACATTTTAGCTTTTAACATTTGGGTGGCCGCGATTACGTTTCCATCAAGATAGCGGTGATATAAAACATGACACTGAGGTGCCCTTTGCTAGTGCTACCTCTGTACCAAATTTCGTTCCATTCGGTTTCACCGTGTTCGAATTGATAAGGTGAATCGATTTTCACACAAAGATGGCCGCCATCCGCTAAATATTAGGCTGATGACCTATTAGTTTGGTCGAAGGATGCTCCCTCCATAAAGGTATGTTGTTGTTAAATTTGCTAGAGATCGGATGATTAGGCTAATCGTAATTTGATTTAAGCTTTGAACATCTGTGTGGCCGCCATTACGTTTCCGTCAAGATGGTGGCGATACAAAACATGACACTGAGGTGCCCTTTGCTAGTGCTACCTCTGTACCAAATTTCGTTCATTCAGTTCCACCGTGTTCGAATTAATAGGGGGAATCAATTTTGACATAAAGATGGCCGCCATCCGCAAACTATTAGGCTAATGGCCTATTAGATTGGTCAAAGGATGCTCCCTCCATAAAGGTATGTTGTTGCAAAGTTTGATAGAGATCGGATGGTTATGTTAGTCGTAATTTGATTTAAGCTTTAAACATTTGTGTGGCCGCCATTACGTTTCTGTCAATATGGCGGCGATATAAATCATGACACTGAGATGCCCTTTGCTAGTGCTATCTCTGTACCAAATTTCGTTCCATTGGGTTTCACCGTGTTTGAATTAATAGGGGGAATCGATTTTGACACAAAGATGGCCGCCATCCGCAAACTATTAGGCGAATGACCTATTAGATTGGTCAAAGGATGCTCCCTCCATAAAGGTATGTAGTTGCAAAATTTGGTAGAGATCGGATGATTAGGTTATCGTAATTTGATTTAAGCTTTGAACATTCGTGTGGCCGCCATTACGTTTCAGTCAATATGGCGGCGATATAAAACATGACACTGAGGTGCCTTTTGCTAGTGCTACCTCTGTACCAAATTTCGTTCATTCGGTTCCACCGTGTTCGAATTAATAGGGGGAATCAATTTTGACATAAAGATGGCCGCCACCCGGAAACTATTAGGCTAATAACCTATTAGATTGGTCAAAGGATGCCCCCTCCATAATGGAATGTTGTTGCACAGTTTGGTAGAGATCGGATGGTTATGTTAGTCGTAATTTAACTTAAGCTTTGAACATTTGTGTGGCCGCCATTACGTTTCTGTCAAGATGGCGGCGATATAAAATATGACACTGAGGTGCCCTTTGCTAGTGCTACCTCTGTACAAAATTTCGTTCATTCGGTTCCACCGTGTTCGAATTAATAGGGGGAATCAATTTTGACATAAAGATGGCCGCCACCCGGAAACTATTAGGCTAATAAACTATTAGATTGGTCAAAGGATGTCCCCTCCCTAATGGAATGTTGTTGCACAGTTTGGTAGGGATCGGATAGTTATGTTAGTCGTAATTTAACTTAAGCTTTGAACATTTGTGTGGCCGCCATTACGTTTCTGTCAAGATGGCGGCGATATAAAACATGACACTGAGGTGCCCTTTGCTAGTGCTACCTCTGTGCAAAATTTCGTTCATTCGGTTCCACCGTGTTCGAATTAATAGGGGGAATCAATTTTGACAAAGATGGCCGCCATCCGCAAACTATTAGGCTAATAACCTATTAGATTGGTCAAAGGATGCTCCCTCCATAAAGGAATGTTGTTGCAAAGTTTGGTAGAGATCGGATGGTTATGTTAGTCGTAATTTAACGTAAGCTTTGAACATTTGTGTGGCCACCATTACGTTTCTGTCAATATGGCGGCGATATAAAACATGACACTGAGATGCCCTTTGCTAGTGCTACCTCTGTACCAAATTTCGTTCCATTCGGTTTCACCGTGTTTGAATTAATAGGGGGAATTGATTTTCACACAAAGATGGCCGCCATCCGCAAACTATTAGGCTAATGACCTAGTCATTTGGTCAATGGATGCTTCCTCTATAAAGGTATGTTGTTGCAAAATTTGGTAGAGATCTGATGATTAGGTTAATCGTAATTTGATTTAAGCTTTGAACATTTGTGTGGCCGCCATTACGTTTCCGTCAAGATGGCGGCGATATAAAACATGACACTGAGGTGCCTTTTGTTAGTACTACCTCTGTACCAAATTTCGTTCCATTAGGTTGCACCGTGTTCGAATTAATAGGGGGAATCAATTTTCACACAAAGATGGCCGCCATCCGCAAACTATTACGCTGATGACCTATTAGTTTGGTCAAAGGGAGCTCCCCCCATAAAGGTATGTTGTTGCAACATTTGGTAGAGATCGGATGATTAGGTTAGTCGTAATTTGATTTAAGCTTTGAACATTTGTGTGGCCGCCATTACGTTTCCGTCAAGATGGCGGCGATATAAAACATGACACTGAGGTGTCCTTTGCTAGTGCTACCTTTGTACCAAATTTCGTTCAATTCGCATTCACCGTGTTCGAATTGATAGGGGGGGACAGACATTCAGAGTCCACACACTCACACACACACATACACACACACACACAGACTCACACACACACACACACACACACACAGACTCACACACACACATACACACACACACAGACAGACACACTTTTTTCGCCCTGTGTTGATCTCATAAGTCTACTTTCATTTTTTGCAAAAATCGAAAGTAGGCTAAAAATATTTGTTGGAGTATCTGTTTAGAAATTCTATGGAGATTGTAGGAAGCCATGCTGGACGATTGCTTATAAATTATGTGTTAGAGATGTGATTATTGGGTGTGAAATAAATAATATGTTATGTTTTAAAGAGGTAAGAGATTGATTATAAGAAGAGAAGTGTTTTAGGAAATGTGTCCCTTATGGTGATAATTGCCACTACCCCTATCTAAGATACATATTAAAATCACTTCTTGTGTGATTCATGGTATTTCGTCTACATAGAAAGAGGCCCTAAAGGAGACAGGCTGCGTGGAGCCCTACCTCGTGGTGTAACAGCGAGCATTCTTGGCTGTCGTCCCGTACGTCCGGGTTTGATTCCCGACTCTGCCGAGAAATGTAATTCCGGCCTGAGAGCTGCAACTGAGCCTCGTGAGGTAAACCTAACCATCTTGGAAGTGTTTTCCAGTGATTTCCTACTTCTGGGGTGGCTCCTAACTTAAGACTGACTGGCTCAGCGGTAACGTTCCTGCTTGCTGTGCTCAAGGTTGCTAGACCTAACCAGGGTGCAGGCAGTTGGCATTTGAGGACGCTTAAACACGAGGGAGCCGTGTCAGGAGATTTACTGGCACATTAAAAATTCTCTTCCGGGTAAATGGATTTAAAACCCACGCCCACTTCCTTCCCAATCGTAGATTCTCTTTCAAACACATTCTACTTCAGATGCCTCAATAACTCAAGTTATCAGGTAAATTCTATACTCACCCAAGTGCACGGGACTTAGATGACCTCAATGTTCAAACACATGTCACATGAAAAAAATGGACTCTATGATGACCGCAGAGTTGTACTCTAGAAGGGAAATTTTTGGGAATTGAAAGGAGGTGCTATCACGTCATTTGCCTGGAGCAAGTGTGGAAAAAAGACGGAGAGAAACCACGCTCTGAATAACCACGATTTAATGAGCACCACTACGCCACGGGGTAAAAGAAATTAAATCCGGGACAAATTAAGGTGGAAAATAAAAGACATCCCAGACGTCGCATGAAATGAAAATCCACCGCCTGCTTCCAGTCTCCGACCGGGTCAGGAATGGAATGAATGCAGCCCTCAGCTAGCGGCGAGGATATGGACTGTGCCGGCTGCCGAGGCCTGACGCACTCCTCTGGGGCAATGATTAAATGAATGACAGATGAAATGAAATGATGTGGAGAGTGTTGCTGGAATGAAATTTTGACAGGGAAAACCGGAGTACCCGGAGAAAAACCTGTCTGCCTCCGTTTTGTCCAGCACAGAACTCACATGGAGTGACCGGGATTCGAACCTCGGACCCAGCGGTGAGAGGCCGGCGTGCTGCCGCCTAAGCCACGGAGGCTCCCAGACGTCGCATAATGTACCTTAATACTGACGGGTTCGGAAGAGAACAATAGTTGACCAAAGGCGACTGACAGGAAAGGTGTAAGAGATGAGCCTACAATAAGAAGTGGCAACATTATGCTGGATTCAGTGAGGACCCCGTGGTTCCCAACGCATATCCTATTAGTTACGAGCCACTAGGGGTAACATACAGGATATCAGGCAAATTACTTACGCTCACACAAGTACACGGGACAGATGTCTACAAATGTCCCTTACCCCTAATTGAAACAACTCCCGTAAATTATTTGCCAGTTTACAGTTACTCCACGTCTCATCGCTCGTTAAATAAGAGTAGTAAGGAGTGCACCATCTTCGATGTATTAAAGTATCGTTAAATGCGAATCAAGTGGCATTACACTCGTGGCTTCCTAAATAGATTTTAATTCTGTTTTACTTTTGGCAACGACGCGACAGTCGCTACCTTGGCATTTCAGGACACACGGGTGTTGAAACACTCGGAGCTAGAGCATCTCTCTTTTGATTCCAAAGTGCGCAGTCACCCACTGTACACCTGTTACAAACATATAGCCTACGATTTCCAGTTCTGAACAGGGTGACCACACGTCTCGTTTTCACCCAAACAGTTCCATTTCATATCTTCGTCCCTCCCGTCCGGTCAGTTTCAAGCAAAATAATAGCGGTGGACATACAGAGGTGTGCAAATTATTAGACTCGATGGCAGATTACCAACATTTACTTTGTACATTTAGTGACTTAGTACAGTAGATATGTCTTGCAAGGCGCTGAAATTGAATCAAATGTTTAGTCGATAGTCTTAATAACATTTCTTCAATCAATCTGACACTAAACTAATATTTTACAGTTTCCACTGTAAGAGGAGCCTTGTTATTGCAGAATACCACACGTTTTGTTTGGATTACCTTATGCTAGTCTTCGTGTAAATTTAGACCAGAGAGATTGGAAGTCTTTTATTACTGTTTGCCCACCCTTGAACTATTCAAAGTTTCCTGGACAATGGATTGAAATATCTGATTTATAGGATTCATTCAAAAGTTAATGAAAAAAACACTGATAGTCAGTCTGAAAGACTAGACTTTATATCAGTTTAAATGCTACAAATGCTGCGTGAACTCGAAGTCCGTTAGCAAAAAAAACAAGAAGTTCCGTGAAGAACTATACAGCCTACTTTTCATGCCAATGATTATTCTACAGAATATGAACCTATCTAGAATAATGACGAAATTAAGTTGGTAATATCAAAATATCTAATTAGTTCAAAATATACCTGGTATAATGTAGCCTAATAGAGCACTACAGTTGGCAGCCCTGGTGACTGAATATATTCTTAGTTCCATCTCTTAAGGTACAGAATACAAAATTTGGTTGAAGTCCAATGGACGTTACATGCAGTTAGACATTGGATCTATCAGCACGCGTAAAAGCATGTTGGCAACAATGTCATGCGTGTGCTGGTCAGAAATAATCTGAAATATTATGATATATTTTTGTGCCAATTTTGGATGAAATACATTTGTTAGTATAGAAGTTACATGTATTTTAAAATTGGACATATCAGCAGGCATAGAATCATGTTGGCAGCACTGTCTTGTATTAATTACTCCAAATTAATCTAGAATGTCAGGTGCTATACGTGTGCAAAGTATAGAGCTGTTGGCTTGCATACTTTTTGATATATTGATATTAGGGTAAAAAAATATAGACAGCATTTATTAACAGTTGGCAGCCCTGATTGCTCTTAACAATACTAATAGTAATATCTGTTATGGTACACATAGCACATACGAAATTTGGTTGAAATCCAACTGATAGTATAGAAGTTACATGTATTTAAAAATTGGTACTATCAGCAGGTTTATAATCATGTTGGTAGAACTGACGTATATAAGTTACTCCAAATTAATCTAAAATGTCAGAATATACGTGTGCATAGTTTAAAGCTGTTGGCTTGCATACTTTCTGATATATAGGTATTTGGATGAAAAAAATAGAGAGAGCAATTATTAACAGTTGTCAGCCCTGGTGGCCTTAAGAATACGCTCAGTCATATCTGTTTATGTACAGATATTACATACAAAATATGGTTGAAATCCAATTGATAGTGTAGAAGTTATATGCATTTAAACATTGAACCTATCAGAAGGCTTAACATTATTTTGGCACAACACTGTCATAGTTGGCCTCCTGGGAATTAAACTGAAATAGTTTTATCTACATGTGCGCCAATTTTGGAATAGCTCCCATGCATACCTTGCAAGATATCCAACATGGAGCTCTAATTTCTAGTGCGTATTTTCAGCAGTTGGTAGCACTGACATCATTTTCAAATATGGACGTGAGCTATTCCGGTGCACATCTTTACTCATACTAAATTTGGTTTTGATTGCTGCAGCCGTTTAGGAGTTGATAGGGGGGGGGACACACACACAGCCAGACAGACAGACAGAAGGACAGACAGACAGACGGACAGACAGACAGACAGACAGACAGACACACATTTTCCCGGATCGATCTCATAAGTCTACTTTTTCCTCATTTTTGCAAAATGTGAAAAGTAGGCTAATAATTAAAAAATTAAAAAAGAGAGAAAAAAAGCAAGTGCAAACCATGGTCAAAGGAGGTAGCTGGCTGGATGACTTCACGCTCACCGGAGCGCGCGGGGACAAGAAGAAGCTCAAGCAGTACTATGACGTCACACACCTCAGTGCATTCTCGGTAAATTTCGTCCCGTCACCGTAGCGTAACGCCAGACCCCAGCGAAGTCGACATTATCATTTAAAATGATTAAAAAAAACGGACCCAGCACAGATGTCCTCAGGATCTCCAATTTGGAAAATTTCCAGATGTAACGTTGTAAGTCCACAGGGGAGAAAACGTTACTAAATAGGGTAACCAAAATAAAATAAAATGATTTTGAATACAAAATTGTGACTGATTTGAATTCTTTATTAGAGTCTAATAATGTATTCCAAAATCGAATTATTCCAATTGCTCGGATAATTTCGAGAACGAATACATGATTCGAATATCCGAATAGTTCGACTATTCGAATCACTCACACATTCTAATTACAGTTGAAACTCTCGTCCGCCCTCGGCTGGTCCGCCGCTCCGGTTGATGCGACCGTGCTCGAGCCGAACTTGCCCGACTCATAGCGATGACTCACTACCCGTCGCGTCATTGTTGTTTGCAAGTACAGTACTTGTTATTATCGCTTGTCCGTTTTAGTGCTCCGTCATCTCTCGTATCGCTTGGTCGGTTGCACACACAACGGATTTTTCCGAGCGGTTAAATAAACGTCACTGCCGTTCCAACAGTAGCCCATTGAAGTACATTAGAGCTTACACATTAGACGGAAAACAAGAAGTTCCGTGAAGCACTAAAGAGCCTACTTTTCTTAAAATTTAAGATTCATGCCAATGATTAATCTATCTATATGGATCTATCTAGAATAATGACGAAATTAAGTTGGTAATATCGACATTTCTAATTAGCTCGAAATACTGTTTACCTGGCATAATGTAGCCTAATAGAGAACTACAGTTGGCAGCCCTGGTGACTGAATATATTCTTAGTTCCATCTCTTAAGGTAGAGTATACAAAATTTGGTTGAAGTCCAATGGATAGCATGGACGTTGGATCTAACAGTGCACGTAAAATCATGTTGGCAACAATGACATAAATGTATTGGTCAGAAATAATCTGAAATAATATGATCTATTGTTGTGTCAATTTTGAATGAAATCCGTTAGTTAGTATTGAAGTTACATGCATTTTAAAATTGGATCTATCAGCAGGCTTAGAATCATGTTGGCAGCACTGGCGTAGGCCTATATTAATTAGTTACTCCAAATTAATCTAGAATGCCAGGTACTATACGTGTGCACAGTTAAGAGCTATTGGCTTGTATACTTTCTAATATATCGAAATTAGGGTAACAAAAGTAGAGAGAGTATTTATTTACAGTTGGCAGCCTTGGTTACTCTTAAGAATCGGCATAGTCATATCTGTTATTGTACACATAGCACACACGAAATATGGTTGAAATCCAAATGATAGTATAGAAGTTACAGGTATTTAAAGTTGGACCTCTCAGCAGCCTTAGAATCATGTTGGTTGCACTGACGTATATAAGTTACTCCAAATTAATATAGAATGTCAGGAACTATACCTGTGCATAGTTTAAAGCTGTCGGCTTGCATACTTTCTGATATATGGGTATTTGGATTTTAAAAAATTGAGAGCATTTATTAACAGTTGGTAGCCCTGATGGCTCTTAAGAATACGCTCAGTCATATTTGTTTATGTACACATAGCACATACAAAATTTCGGTTGAAATCCAATTGATAGTGTAGAAGTTATATGCATTTATAATTTGGACCTATCAGCAGGCTTATAATCAGCTTGGCAACACTGCCATGTGTGGCCTCCTGGAAATTAAACAGCAATATTAGTATCTATATGTGTGCCAATTTTTAAATAGCTCGCATTCATACCTTCCAAGATATCCAACATGGAGGTCAAATTTCAATTGCGATTTTTTAGCAGTTGGTAGCACTGACATCATTTTCAAATATGGCCGTGAGATATTCAGGTGTAGATCTTTACTCCTACCAAATTTTGTTTCGATTGCTGCAGCCGTTTAGGAGTTGATAGGGGGGGGGGGACACACACACAGCAAGACAGACAGACAGACAGACAGACACACATTTGCCCGATCTTATAAGACTACTTTTTCCTCATTTTTGCAAAATGTGAAAAGTAGGCTAAAAATCCGATCGCGCCAGTTTGCCGTTGGCGGTAGCTGTGCAGCCGTCGGGTGCTACTGGCGCAGACGGAAGTTTTACCGCCGTCTTGATCTAGTGGCCTACGTAACCAAATGCGCGTTTACACACACAGCGGATTGTCTACCGCTCCAGCTGCTAGCAAACCGATTGGAACTTCACATTGGCAGAGAAGTATATAGCGTGAACATCGTTCATATATCGTCGCTTATATATCGTGAATAGCGTATCATTTCGTAAACATGAGTGACGTGATTATCCCTGCTTCTTATATTATCCTACATTATTTTCAACTTTTCAACTTTATAAGTTATTTTCACTTACCTCAGTGTTATTGCCAACATTTTTACTGGTTGAATACAGTTCCTCATTTTGGTATTTTTGCGCTGAATGATATCTTTCAACCAGCCATGCAATACGTCAAAGGAAGTCATCGACATTCTGAAATAATTGAAGAATTTCGTGTCATCCTGCCTCAACTCTTCAAATAACGTGTAGAAAGTGCCAATCTCATCTCCACTTTCATTAATTGGATGAACCCAAATCAGTCGATTTTTAGCCTACTTTTCACATTTTACAAAAATGAGGAAAAAGGAGACTTATGAGATCGATCCGGGAAAATGTGTGTCTGTCTGTCTGTCCTTCTGTCTGTCTGTCTGGCTGGCTGTGTGTGTGTCCTTCCCCTCTATTAACTCCTAAACGGCTGCAGCAATCAAAACCAAATTTAGTATGAGTAAAGATGTGTACCGGAATATCTCACGTCCATATTTGAAAATGATGTCAGTGCTACCAACTGCTGAAAAAACGCACTAGAAATTTGAGCTCCATGTTGGATATCTTGCAAGGTATGCATGGGAGCTATTCCAAAATTGGCACACATGTAGATAAGACTATTTCAGTTTAATTTCCAGGAGGCCAACCATGACAGTGTTGCCAAAATAATTTTAAGCCTTCTGATAGGTCCAATGTTTAAATGCATATAACTTCTACACTATCAATTGGAATTGGATTTCAACCAAATTTTGTGTTTAATATATGTACATAAACAGATATGACTGAGCGTATTCTTAAGAGCCACCAGGGCTGCCACCTGTTAATAATTGCTCTCTCTATTTTTTTTAACCAAATACCAATATATCAGAAAGTATGCAAGCCAATAGCTTTAAACTATGCACACGTATATTCTGACATTTTAGATTAATTTGGAGTAACTTATATACGTCAGTTCTACCAACATGATTATAAGCCTGCTGATAGTACCAATTTTTAAATACATGTAACTTCTATACTATCAGTTGGATTTCAACCAAATTTCGTATGTGCAATGTGTACCATAACAGATATGACTATAGGTATTGTTAGGAGCAATCAGGGCTGCCAACTGTTAATAAATGCTGTCTATATTTTTTTACCCTAATATCAATATATCAGAAAGTATGCAAGCCAACAGCTCTATACTTTACACACGTATAGCACCCGACATTGTAGATTAATTTGGAGTAATTAATACAAGGCAGTGCTGCCAACATGATTCTATGCCTGCTGATATGTCCAATTTTAAAATACATGTATCTTCTATACTAACAAATGGATTTCATCCAAAATTGGCACAACAAGATATCATAATATTTCAGATTATTTCTGACCAGCACACGCATGACATTGTTGGCAACATGCTTTTACGCGTGCTGATAGATCCAGTGTCCAACTGCATGTAACGTCCATTGGACTTCAACCAAATTTTGTATTCTGTACCTTAAGAGATGGAACTAAGAATATATTCAGTCACCAGGGCTGCCAACTGTAGTGCTCTATTAGGCTACATTATACCAGGTATAGTTTGAACTAATTAGATATTTCGATATTACCATCTTAATTTCGTCATTATTCTAGATAGGTTCGAATTCTGTAGAATAATCATTGGCATGAAAAGTAGGCTGTATAGTTTTTAACGGGACTTCTTGTTTCATCTCCTTTTCATTCTACGACGGAATAACAATAACGCTAGAAGCGCTCTCTGTTCATTTCAAACTACACAAGCAATCAATAATTTGAACATCTGAGGAAGTGAGTTGGTTTCAGAAACTACACTCAACTACTCGTACGACGGCGACGGAAAATTTTCCGCCGTAATGAGTACCCGGCTGGCGACAGTTAAATCTCCGACCGAAAAAATCCGCCCTGTGTGCAACAGGCCTTTCTGTCATCCGTGGTTTGTACAGTACTTACTGCACTGTGAAGTTCTTAGTGCTTACTGTTAGTTGGTTTTACGGCATTGATCTTCTGTGTTCGTTACAGTACTGTACAGTAATTTATTTGCTGTACATTGTGTGTACTGTACAACATGTAAGGAGTGAAACGTTAACACATTTCTCTTTCATTAAATGAAAAATTAGCAGTGCTACGAAGACTGGGCAAAGGGGAATCAGTCAAAAAAATTGCCAACGAACAATGTAGGCGTTAAGACAGTAAAAGTTTGGAGAAGAAATCAGAAAGGCATTGAATCATGTACAGTGACTATAAATGGTGAAAACGCTCTTAAGAATCGAAAAACATTGAAAAAGCCTAAACTTGAACTACTTGACAGCGCATTGTGGATGTGGTTCTACCAAGAAAGAAGGAAACGAACCCTGTTATCTTGAGTTCAGAGACGTTTATTTTAATCTAAATCCTTATTCTTCTGTACTTTCTAATAATCCGATCGCTTTGCGTTCCGACCATACCCTCAGTCGCAGAGGTGACAGATTACAGGGGAATTATTGTTTTCGAATTTCCAAACTAGGCCTATTCGAATTTTGAACTGTTCGCATTAGTGCTATGACTCTACGAACAAGTCGAATCATTCTAATGGTCGAATATTATAATAAACATAGAAACAAGGAAAAGAAAGAAAGGATAGAGGGAAAACGAAGGAAAGAAAGGACAAATAGAAAGAAACAGATAACAAGTGATGATTGTTTTTCATCTTATTTACCGTATTTATAAGGATCTATCAGGTTCAGCGGGGAAGGGATTCGAAACAAGTCGTCCACAGGACATATTTCTCTACACAAATTCCTGTAATTTACGTGTACTTATCTGTAAGTACAGTGGAACTTGGATAATTCGAACCTCAAGGGACCAGTAAAAATAATCGAATTATCCAAAAATTCGAATTAAGAAAGTTCTTTGAAAAGGGTAGAGAACATATTGAAATCTTAAGTTTTCATCCAAGAACCTTTATTAAACACAAGCTGTACCCGGCATGCGTTGCAATGCCAATCAAAGAAAGTGTTGGCGTTGAAATTCTGTTTCTTGAAGTGCATTTGGATACACAACATGTTTTTCAATTTCCGTTAACTGCCTCTAAGCTATCGTAAAATGGATTTTCTAATTTAGAACCATTCGTGGGAGCGTGCACAACAACTTGCAAAAGTTTCATCGCAATCGGATGAATGGCATATGAACGTATACGGGATTTTGTTTGAACGATTCGTGCGCTGTCACTCATTTGTTGAATCTACTCGTACGCTACCTATTGAGAAATGGATTTACTAAGTCGAAACCCTACCCTGGCGTGTACACAATAACTCATAAAGGTTTCATCACAATCGAAGAAGGTTATTTGAACGCATAGGGGATTTTGTTAAAACGCTTCGCGCGTCGTCACCCATTTGTTGCATATACTCGTGCGCTACCTATTGTGAAATGGATTTACTAAGTCGAAACCCTTCCCTGGCGTGTACACAATAACTCATCAATGATTCATCGCAATCGGATGAATGGTATATGCACGTATACGGGGTTTTGTTTAAACGATACGTGCGCTGTCACTCATTTGTTGAATCTATTCGTGCGCTACCTATTGAGAAATGTATTACTAAGTCGAAGCCCTTCCCTGGCGTGTACACAATAAATCATCAAGGTTTCATCGCAATCGAGGAATGTTATATGAACGCAATAGGGGATTTTGTTGAAACGCTTCGCGCGTCGTCACCCATTTGTTGCATCTACTCTTGCGCTACTTATTGTGAAATGGATTTACTAAGTCCCCTTCCCTGGCGGGTACACAATAACTGATCAATGCTTCATCGCAATCGGATGAATAGTATATGAACGCATACCTGATTTTGTTTAAACGATTCGCGCTCCGTCACTCATTTGTTGAATCTACTCGTGCGCTACCTACTGTAAAATGTATTTACTAAGTTAGAAACCGTCACGTAAGTGTCCACAACATCTCACCCAAGTTTCATCGCTATCGGACTAATGGGATATGAAGACATAGGGGACTGTATTGAAACGCTCCGCGTGTCGTCGTTCATTTGTCGAATCTACTCGTGTGCTACCTACTGAGAAATGTATTTACTAAGCCAGAAACCTTCCTTGGAATGTCCACCATATTTCACCCAAGTTTCACCGCTAACGGCAGAATGGTATATGACCTTACACGGGACTTTGTTGAAACGCTTCGCGCGTCGTCCCTCATTTGTTGAATCAACTTGTGCGCTGCATATTGTATAGTGGATTTACTAAGCCAGAAATTTTCCATGACGTGTACACAACATCTCACCCAAGTTTCATAGCTACGGACGAATGGTACATGAATGCATACGGGACCTGGTTGAAACGCTTCGCGTGTCGTCGCTCATTTGTTGATTCTACTCTTGCGCTACATATTTTAATATGGATGTACTCAGCCAGAAACCTTCCCTGGAGTGTACACAACATCTCACCCAAGTTTCATCGCAATCGGATGAATGGTATGTGAACGTATACGGGACGTTGTCGAAACGCTTCGCGCGTAGTCACTCATTTGTTGAATATAAACGTGCGCTTCGTATTGTAAAATTGATTTACTTAGCCAGAAACCTTTCCTGGAGTGTACACAACATTTCACCAAACATTTGTCACTATCAGACGAATGGTATATGACTTTATACGGGACTTTGTTGAAACGCTTCGCGTGTCATCGCTCATTTGTTGAATCTACTGGTGCGCTACCTATTGTAAAATATATGTACTAAGACAGAAACCTTCCCTGGAGTGTACACAACATCTCACCCAAGTTTCATCGCTATCGGATGAATGGTATATGAAATTATATGGGACTTTGTTGAAACGCTTCGCGCGTCGTCGCTCAATTGTTGATTCTACTCGTGCTCTACCTATTTTTAAAGGGATTTACTAAGCTAGAAACCTTGCCTGGAGTGCATACAAAATCTCAGCCTAGTTTCATCGCTATCGGACGAATGGTATATGAACGCAAACGTGACTTTGTTGAAATGCTTCGCGTGTCGTAGCTCATTTGTTGAATCTACTCGTGCGCTGCCTATTGTAAAGTGGATGTACTAAGCCAGAAAATTTCCCTGCAGTGTACACAACATTTTACGCAAGTTTCATAGCTATCGGACGAATGGTATATGAATGCATACGGGACTTTGTTGAAACGCTTTGCGTGTCGTCGCTCATTTGTTGAATCTACTCGTGCGCTATCTACTGTGAAATGCATTCACTAATTCTGAAACCTTCACGTAAGTGTACACAACATCTCACCCAAGTTTCATCGCTATCGGACGAATGGTATATGAACACATAAGGGACTTTGTTGAAATGCTTCGGGCATCGTCGCTCATTTGTTGAATTTACGCGTGCGCTACCTATTGTAAAATGGATTTACTAAGTCAGAAACCTTCCTTGGAGTGTACTCAACATCTCACCCAAGTTTCATCGCAATCGGGCGAATGGTATATGAACGCATAGGAGACATACCCACAGACATACAGACATACGTAACATTGATTTTTATATAGATAGATAGATAATATTACATAGGATTTTAACAAGTAAAGTGCTTATATACTATCTATTACGATTACATAATGATTTACGTTCAACAAAGCAGATTAACAGACAACGGTACTGTATAATGACTGAATCGTGAATAACCTTAAAAGTTTCAAATGATAAAATAAAACCAAAATGTACTATTCACCTCTATGGCAGTAGTAATCGAGCAATCTATTTAAGTCTACTGTTTTTCAAAAAGGTTTGAGATTTTTACCTGTTACCTACAATTAAGTCTCTCGGCCATCACAAAAGAATCTAACAAATTTAAGGTTTGTTGCTTGGGCTGCATAAGGAACAGTTATTTCGAGAACTTCCTCCACGAGTTCATCGCCAGATGCGTCGTCACCATCTTGTTTTTCGGAGTTCAATCCATCAGCGATGATTTCTGCGTCGGTCAGCTCACCACAAACTGCGATATTTTCGTCCACGTCGACAAAGTCCTCGTACGAGATGACAGAATCGGCTCTTTACACGTAAAAACTTCGAATAATCCAAAATGTAATTCGAATTAACCACGACTTTTTAGCCTTGATTGTATATAAAATGCTAGGGACCAAGAGAAAAATTCGAATTAAAGAAGATTTCGAATTATAGAAGTTCAAATTAGCCACGTTCCACTGTAATACACATATCTGAACTGTTCGATTTATTGTAAAACTCGACAATTCGAAATACTCGAATATTTCGAATCTTCAAGTAATTCCAACAACTGAAGTATTCTGACAGCAGCATTATACAAAGATTCGTGTTTTTTTTTTTAATTTCGAATTGTCGAAGATTCCAATGATATGTACAGCCCTACAAAAGAATTAATAGTCTTGTTTTTAAAGGATTATTATTATTATTAATATTATTATTATTATTACTCCTTCGAATGAGCCAACTATGGACTACGTAGGTTAACCAAAATGGTTTTCGGCTTGATGAGTTGGGATTGGTTTCACCTTCTTAAGAGTCTTCTTCCTAGCCATATCTCCTTCATTTTCTGACTTTGTAGTTGTTTAGCTGTTTCTGACCTCTTTGGTCTCTGCCCTATCTTAAGTGTAATCTGTGGGTCTTCTTTTAACATTTTCCTGAAAGCTTGTCTGTCTTGTATAACGGATTAAGAAATGTTAAAGCTTTGCAGATCTTGTTTAACTTGCTGATACCACAGTGATGTTGTTTTCTTGCAGGAGCTGGCTCTGTGGATTACACTGGTCAATCTTCACTCGTTCATTCTCTCAAAGTGTCCATAGAATTGGCGGCGTCTGTCGATGATCGTGTCCATTAGAGGTTCTTGCTCTAGGTATACTGTAGATCATCGTTGTTCGGAGGGGAAGTAAAGCCGGCGGTCCCATGTCATAGATGTATCGCATGTAAAAGACCTTCCGCTAATTACACTTGTGTGAAGCTAAATTATCGGTTAGATTTGACTAACGCTCTTAGGTTCCAACGTTCGTCACCAGGAGCCGACTTCAGTAGTAACCAAGTTCAAGACTAGTTGTCGTTGACGGTGGCGTTTGGTAGCAAAGGTAGGAACAACAACAACTTGAAAATTGAATGTCTGCTGTCCCTACTTGAATTAAAAACAGGTAACACACACTAATACTGCCATCACAATTAACTCCAGTTATCAGACAAATCCTACACACACCCAAAGTGCAGACCGCAGCCCCAAAATTGAGGAACCAACTAACCATTCTCCTGTAACACCACATTTCAAACATTCCAAGTTTCACTTCCATGGAGTGCCACGCTCCAGACAAAAACTTTCAAAAATGGCTTCCTATACCTAAATCTACATTCAATACTTTGATAGATTTCATGTGGTTTCTTTTTCATCCGAACCCCGTTTTCATATTTTATTATTATGATGCAGCCCTCCATATCTCCCTCTCCTGAGCTAATCGTTTCATCTCTACATAGCTATCACATCTTACAACCAAGGCAATCTGTTTAACATGTTCAAACCTTGGTTACAGGTTGGCTGAGGTTCAACGTCACCGAAAGCCATATTATTATAATCCTCGTATTCCAGTCTACATGTCATCTCTGCGTTTCTGGCGCTACGATCTGTGGTTACGGTTGTAATAATAATAATAATAATAATAATAATAATAATAATAATATCGTATGGCCTCGGTTGCCGGGTGCAAGCTTTGTAACTTGACATCCAGAGGGTGGCTTGCATGTCGAATTTCGTTGTTCCTTGAATCACTATGAAAGTCAAGGAGGTTAGCTCCTTGAACACTATAGGGCTTTCTAGTAGAGAAATGAGGAACTTTGTGTTGGCGGAAGCTCCCGAGATTAATTTTGCCATTATGAGCACGGCCTACTGAATTCAAATGGGTTCTTTGACATGCCAACATCGTATGACATGCGTATTTTTGCCGCCTTTCAAAAATCACTTACCACGGCCAGGGGCGAACCTGCAATCTTGGGGTTAGTAGACTGACATGCTATCCACTCACCCGCCGTGGCAAGCTACGGCTGTAATAAGTTAGCAAAGTGTTCCATGGCCGTGTATTTGCGGTAGAACGATATAAATCTCTTTATTTTACGACATCCTTGCTTACTATATTCACCGAGACCAAGATACGTGTTCTGAATGATAAGATTGGGGATGAAAATAATGTGTGGTAGAGAGAACTTATCTGGAATTATAAGATGTTAGGGTAGGGATGAAGTGGCACTTATCTGGAATGAGCTCAAGACAGCTGAGGTTCAACTTGGACCGCAGCCCACAGACTTGGCAAGGTCGGGATAGGAGGAGGAGATGGCGTAATGGCTGTTTGAGACGCTTCCCCTCCAGGCGCTCCGCGTCGCGACGCGACGTCAAGTCTCTCCCAGAGCCCTACTTTATCAACTGTCACCCAAATGTCTAGCTCGGTAACAAAGTTGACTTTCTTGTGCCTTCGTATCTTATTTATTCCTCAGAATATTAAGGTACAGTCCGTAACTGTATATAGTTAAAACAGGGTGTTACTCATTGCGTCGTGGCTAGCATTCTCGGTTCTCACCGTGGTGGTCCGGGGTCGATTCCCGTCTATGCGTAGGCATTTAATTCTGGTTTGAGGGCATATCTGAGAATAGGCATGTTCGATTCCTACCTCAGCCGTCCTGGAAGTAGTTTTCCATGGATTCCCACTTCCACTCCATGTAAATTTCCTTGTCAAACAATTTTAAGGCTTCTAAACAACATGTTATCTGAGAGATATTTTCAAGTGGTTCTTGGCAATCAATTAAGCAGACAGAAAAAAATTAACAATGGTCTTCCTCAGGGATCAGTTTTGGCCCCAGTTCTATTCAACTTATATACATCTGACCTACCTGCAACAGAGTCAAGGAAATTCATATATGCATAAGATCTGGCTTTATTAACACAACATAGAAGCCTTGAAGCAGGTGAAGAGATACTTACTGCAGATCTAAATATTATGCATGATTACTTCAAGAAATGGAGATTGACACCAAATCCAACGAAGACCGAAGTTAGCTGTTTTCATCTTAGCAATAGACTGGCTAATGCAAAGCTCAGCGTAACCTTCAACGGTCAAGTCTTTCACCATCAAGTCTACCCAATATATTTAGGTGTTACTCTTGATAGAACTTTGTCCCACAAGAAACACATAGAAAACATCGCTGCAAAGTTGAGCTCACGTAATAACATCATACAGAAGTTGAGTGGAAGTTCATTGCGTGCAACAGCTACAACTTTAAGATGCTCTTCCTTAGGTCTTGTCTACTCTGCTGCTGAATATTGCGCCGCAGTATGGCTTAATAGCCCTCATGTGAGGAAAATTGATGTTCAACTACATACAGCAATGAGGACAATAACAGGATGCATTAGATCTACTCCTCTACAATGGCTACCACCTTTAAGTCATATTGCTCCACCAGATTTGTGGAGACCGAACGCCCTTCTCAAGGAATAAGAAAAATTGATTGAAAATCCACAGCTCCCAATTCACTCTGACGTTCCTATGCTTAAAAGGAGTAGATTAAAATCTAGGCGGCCATCCATAATATTGGCAGAATCGTTACAAGAAATGGGCTTTAACATGAACAAGAAGTGGTCGGAAATGTGGAGTAGAACTAATAACGTCGAACATCAGACTCTAATAAGAACCACCACAAAGCCACCAGGCGTGGAACTCCCGCGACATGCATGGAAGACAATTAACAGGATTCGAACAGGCCATGGCATCTGCGCCGAGAGTCTTCACCGCTGGGGAGAAGTCCCGTCTCCCCAATGTGATTGTGGCAGTGAACATCAGACCATCCAACACATTATATCAAGTTGCAGCCGTCGAGCGTACCCTGGAAATATTAACGATTTCTATGAAGTGACAGAGGATAGAGAATTTAGATATTAAATTATAAATTTAATGACTTAGTTAAATTAATTTTGTATATTTATTATGTTGTAATTCAGTTTTGTTATTGCCATACGCTAAATAAATAATAAATCCGGGATGGTTTCTAACTTAAAGCCACGACTGCCTTCTCCACAATACAGTACTCATGCGAATTACAACTATACACACTAATACAACCAACACAATAACACAGGTTATCAGAAAACATATACACACACCCAAGTACACGGGGCTACATGGCCACGATGTCTCAAAGGCCCTCAATGAATAAACTACAACATAAATTGAGGTACTTATTGATATTGAGGATCCAGAAGTCTTGGGTTTGATGCCTGGCGCTACGATGATATATGTTATAAATTATGGTAAGGAGACGGCCGTGGCAGTATGTTAGGGGCCATCCCGGCATTTGCCTGCAGTTGAAGTGGCAAACCACTTGTAGAACATCTAAGGTGGGAATCGATCTCATTTCTTCGCAGTCCTGTCTCACGAGGCAGCCGTTCCAGCCATTAGAGTAGAATTAAAATTTCCTGGCAGGGCCGGGAATCGATCCCATTCCTCTGGTGCGACAGCCAAGAACTCTAGCCGTGACACCACGAGGTGGTCCAAAATGAATGGAATTCAGCACTAAGATACCGTAATGTCATCGAAACCTTGCAAACCTACTGGCGAATTCGCGAGGTCTACTCGTCCGGGTAAGGGCGCAGGGATGACTGCGTCATACATATCTTAAGCTAATGTATGTCTGTTAGGTAGTCAGCCCGTACGCTGGTTGGATCCTCAAAAAGTACCGTCGTCAGGTTATGTGGGTAGATACCCACATAAAACCCAACGCAGCGCTATATTGAGGCGTACTAGGCAAGATAAGGAGTGAGGTAGTTTGCCATTGCTTTTCTCACTGAGTCAGAACAGCAGTACTAACCATATGAGTAGAACCTTTCACAGCATCCACAGGCACTGACTCTGCCCCGAATGTCATTACTAAGCACCACCCATACCTCAGTAGCATTCATATAATCACAGCCATGAGTGAGACTGAGACACCGGTGAAAAGCCACATTTTACTCTAGCCTGTGCCAACTTCTTCTTCTTAAGACGCCGTCTCCAAACGACGGTTGGCGATCCACGTAGCCAGCTATGAGCTTGACATTACAGTATGAAATGCGTCCTCCGATGTACACCGATGCCACCTTCTAATGTCCTTCAACCATGAATTTGTGTGCCAACAGACAAAGGCAAATGTGCTACATTCATCAAGAGATGGCAAACAAAGCTAATGCACCATCTTCAAATGTATCACCCTATACGTGGTCAATAGGCACGTGTGCTTGTGATAGTTTGGAATGAACTGGTAGAATTAGAGTAGATGTTCCAGGCTGAGGTCATCGAGTGTGGTAAGCCACACAATCCAATAAATTATTTAAGAACCATTATTATAAAGACAAGCACCTTGTACGACTAAGAGGGCGCTACTGTCGTAAGTGGCCCTGTAGGCTGTATACAATTGGTAAGGGCTAGGCCTGGGTGCAGCTACCAAGTATTATCATGACGCTACAATCGAATTGGATTATTTATGCCCATGAATTACAGCACACCTCTTTTTATTTTAATCTGTGTCTCCATTTTTAAAAAAATATTCCGGTCACCTTCGGCTTGTGATTGCTAGCTGTTTTAGGTGTGAGCTGGTAATAAAAGGGAAAATTGGAAATGAATATAAGAACGTAATTAGACTCACTGATTTATTTATTTATCGTATGACTTTTAATGCCGGCAGTGTCCGAGGACATATTCGGCTTGACAGAGGCTGTAGCTCCTTCAATCAGACACCTATAAGGTCAGCTTCAAGTTCCGTTCAATTTCAAGCAGTTCCAGCTTTCGCTACCAGATGTCATTGATACCTAGTGGCGAACGTTGGAACATTGTTGGAGCGTTCCAATGAAATCTAACCTAGAAAGTTAGCTTCACACGAGTTTAGTCAGTGGAAGGATCTTTTACATGTCATAAATCTATAACATGGCACCGCCGGCTTTAATTCCCCTCCGAAGGAAGGCATATTGAAGGATTTTAACGCTCTTAAAAATCCGAGGACTCGGCCGGGTTTGAACCCGCTATCTTGGACACAGCAGTTCTGCATGCTACCAACTACGCCACCGAAGCCACTACCGATGGAATAACAGACGTCATATCAGAATTACAAGATTCAATATAATTATTTAACTAACTGTACCTACCGCGGTAGCTACGCATGCTAAGGCGCATGTGGGTTCGAATCCCACCGACAGCCGTCTAAAAATGGCTTACTGAATTTTCCCATTTCTAACTCCACGTAAATACCAGGGTGAATCCTTCCCATACAGTAGGTCCCGATCGTTTCCTTCCAAACCTTGAACTAGCGTTCTCAGAGCCTCACCCGTGTCCCAGCCTGAACCTGAGTCTAAGTCCCAGTCTGAGTCTGAGTCTAAGTCCCAGCCTCAGCCTGAGACTGAGTCCGAGGATGAGCCTTAGTCTAAGTCCCAGCCTCAGCCCGAGTCTATGTCCCAGGCTGAGCCTGAGTCTAAGTCCCAGCCTGAGCCTGAGTCTAAGTCCCAGCCTGAGCTTGAGTCTAAGTCCCAGCCTGAGCCTGAGTCTAAGTCCCAGCCTGAGCCTAAGTCCCAGCCTGAGTCTGAGTCTAATTCCCAGGCTGAGCCTGAGTCTAAGTCCCAGCCTGAGCCTGAGTCTGTCCCAGCCTGAGCTTGAGTCTAAGTCCCAGCCTGAGCCTGAGTCTAAGTCCCAGCCTGAGCTTGAGTCTAAGTCCCAGCCTGAGCCTGAGTCTAAGTCCCAGCCTGAGCCTAAGTCCCAGCCTGAGTCTGAGTCTAATTCCCAGGCTGAGCCTGAGTCTAATTCCCAGCCTGAGCCTGAGTCTAAGTCCCAGCCTGAGCTTGAGTCTAAGACCCAGCCTGAGCCTGAGTCTAAGTCCCAGCCTGAGCCTGAGTCTAAGTCCCAGCCTGAGCTTGAGTCTAAGTCCCAGCCTGAGCCTGAGTCTAAGTCCCAGCCTGAGCCTAAGTCCCAGCCTGAGTCTGAGTCTAATTCCCAGGCTGAGCCTGAGTCTAAGTCCCAGCCTGAGCCTGAGTCTAAGTCCCAGCCTGAGCTTGAGTCTAAGTCCCAGCCTGAGCCTGAGTCTAAGTCCCAGCCTGAGCTTGAGTCTAAGTCCCAGGCTGAGCCTGAGTCTAAGTCCCAGTCTGAGCTTGAGTCTAATTCCCAGGCTGAGCCTGAGTCTAAGTCCCAGCCTGAGCCTGAGTCTAAGTCCCAGCCTGAGCTTGAGTCTAAGTCCCAGCCTGAGCCTGAGTCTAAGTCCCAGCCTGAGCCTAAGTCCCAGCCTGAGTCTGAGTCTAATTCCCAGCCTGAGCCCGAGTCTAAGTCCCAGCCTGGGCCTGAGTCTGAGTCTAATTCCCAGCCTGAGCCCGAGACTAAGTCCCAGCCTGAGCCTGAGTCTAACTCCCAGCCTAAGCCTGACTCTAACTCCCAGCCTGAGCCTGAGTCTAAGTCCCAGCCTGAGCTTGAGTCTAAGTCCCAGCCTGAGCCTGAGTCTAAGTCCCAGCCTGAGCTTGAGTCTACGTCCCAGGCTGAGCCTGAGTCTAAGTCCCAGCCTGAGCTTGAGTCTAATTCCCAGGCTGAGCCTGAGTCTAAGTCCCAGCCTGAGCCTGAGTCTAAGTCCCAGCCTGAGCTTGAGTCTAAGTCCCAGCCTGAGCCTGAGTCTAAGTCCCAGCCTGAGCCTAAGTCCCAGCCTGAGTCTGAGTCTAATTCCCAGCCTGAGCCCGAGTCTAAGTCCCAGCCTGGGCCTGAGTCTGAGTCTAATTCCCAGCCTGAGCCCGAGTCTTAGTCCCAGCCTGAGCCTGAGTCTAACTCCCAGCCTAAGCCTGACTCTAACTCCCAGGCTAGCCTGAGTCTAAGTCCCAGGCTGAGCCTGAGTCTAAGTCCCAGCCTGAGCCTGAGTCTAAGTCCCAGCCTGAGCTTGAGTCTAAGTCCCAGGCTGAGCCTGAGTCTAAGTCCCAGCCTGAGCTTGAGTCTAATTCCCAGGCTGAGCCTGAGTCTAAGTCCCAGCCTGAGCCTGAGTCTAAGTCCCAGCCTGAGCTTGAGTCTAAGTCTCAGCCTGAGCCTGACTCTAACTCCCAGGCTAAGCCTGAGTCTAAGTCCCAGGCTGAGCCTGAGCCTAAGTCCCAGCCTGAGTCTGAGTCTAATTCCCAGCCTGAGCCCGGGTCTAAGTCCCAGCCTGAGCCTGAGCCTAAGTCCCAGCCTGAGTCTGAGTCTAATTCCCAGCCTGAGCCCGAGTCTAAGTCCCAGCCTGAGCCTGAGTCTAACTCCCAGCCTAAGCCTGACTCTAACTCCCAGGCTAAGCCTGAGTCTAAGTCTAAGGCCCAGCCTGAGCCTGAGTCTAAGTCCCAGCCTGAGCCTAAGTCCCAGCCTGAGTCTAAGTCTAATTCCCAGGCTGAGCCTGAGTCTAAGTCCCAGCCTGAACCTGAGTCGACGTCTGGTTCTACCAAGAAATTTAAAACTTGTTTAAAGTGCTGGTAAGGTGTTGTCGACATCCCCCCAACTAGAGTTAATTTACAACTTGCACCAGGCCAATGTGTTATACGAGTTTACTTATACAGGATCATTGTCTATGTGCGCAGGAGTAAACACGACGAGCTAAACCGGCTGTGACTGGCAAAGATCGCAGCCGCGCGCACCCGGTTCATCCGGTGGAGGCGCGCACGTTCACACATTTACCAAACATGTTCAATAATGTGTAGCCTACATACAGTGCTCATAGGCGATGCTAAACATGTCCTCCCTCTCTTGTAACACACACCTGACATCCTCTGATGAAAGAATGTCTGTCAACTCTTTTATTATTTACGGAGCATGTTTCCTTGAATCGTTTAGCGAGCCTCCTAATTGTACTGGCATTAGGCACAGGTCTTCCTGGAAACTTGATTCGAAATTTTTGTCTCGTTTCAGAACAAGATTTTCTGCTTTTCATATACGAATTATGGATATACACACGTTCGTGCAATGTGAATTGGTGTCTAGGCATGACCAATAATCACATTGATCGCAATACTCATGAGATATGCAACACTAACGTCTAAGCTTTGCAGATACACGTCCATATGAATGACAAAACACGTGTGAACTAACGATATGAGTCAGGGGAGCGCGCTAACCATCGGCTGAACCAGGTATGCGAGGCCGCGATCTGCGCCAGTCATAGCTACTTTGTATTTAATCTCTCATAAACTCCCCTGATGAGGGTGTCAGGAAGGGAATTTGATCGTAAAAACTTTCCATCACTCATCTAACTCATCCCCGATTGACGACAAGAATTATATTAAAAATGCCTTAGCACATTTGAACCCTGCGGAGTAACTGTGCGCGTTAAATTGCTCTTCACGACTGCGGTGGGGACCTGCAGCAATTTTGGAGATGGGAGGTTCGAGTTCCGGCACGGACACTTCTATTCTGAGTGTATTCTTTCCCAGGTTTTTCACACTCCCTCCGGGCAAATGTCGGGATCGTACCTTATTTCACGTCCCGGGCATCTTCCCCACAGGTTATCATATTGAACATCGCAGCCCCTAAACTAACGAACCAACCAATCATATTGAACACATTTATTTATTTATTTATTTATTTATTTATTTATTTATTTATTTATTTATTTATTTATTTATTTATTTATTTATTTATTTAGCGTATGGCATTTATGGCCGGGAGTGTTCGAGGACAAGTTCGACTCGCCAGATGCTGTAGCTGCTTCAAGCAGACACCCATGGGGTGAGCTACAAGTCCCGTTCAATTTCAAGTAGTTCCAACGTTGGAAATTTGATAGAGCGTTTCAACGAAATCTAAACCAGAACACAAACCCAAGTATACGGGGCATTGTATGTCTAACCCCTTATTATCCCGTATTCCAACGAGGTCGGGGATGAGATTCGATGACATTCTATGTGGCGGATAGTTTTTACGGGCAGATTCCCTTCCTGCCGCCAACCTCATGAGAGATGAAATGAATGAAGATGATTGAAACTGGGTAAGGATGCGGCCGTGGCCTATCAGAGGTACCGTCCCATCATTTGCCTGGAGTTGAAAATGGGAAACCACGCAAAAATATTTCAAGGACGGCTGACGGTGGGACTCGAAGACATGTCTACCTAGTCCGCAGGTAGCTTGGCCCCATGGCCTAGCGAACGTAGCTACCGCTGTCGATTCTTAAAGGAATTAACAGTAACAACAAAGAATGCTTCCACGATTGAGTCTGCCAGTTCGAACCTTTAACACTTCACTATTATGTAAAACTGTTTGTAGTTGTTGTTTAATCATTGTAGGGGACTGTGACGTCTTGGTTGTCAGCCCCGCGTTGTTGGCTGTGTCCCGAACTTGTCTGATAACCTGTATTGCTGTGATGACTGTAGTAACTGTATCAGGGACAGGGATAGCGTAGGTGCTTCGGGAGTGTGAAAAAACGACGGAGAAAGAATACACTCAGGTGAGCGCCAAGATTCGAACCTGTGACCTCCAGACTTGATGAAACTGCCCTTACGATAATGTTGCACGAATTAACGAGCACTGCTACGCCGGGGGACATGTATAAACTGTGGCAGTTTCAGTATACTTTTACACTTTCAATTCCTTCCACCGTGCCCCATTAAATGATTGTTGTTGTTGTTTGAGTCTTCAGTCTTTTGATGGTTTGATACAGCTCACCATGTCTCCCTGTCTTGAGCTAATCGTTTCATCTTTACATAGCTACCACACCCTACGTCCGAGGCAATCTGTTTAACATATTCTAACCTTGGTCTACCCTACAGTTCTTGTCCTCGACCCTTCCTTCCATAACTAAACTTGCTATTCCTGGGTGTCTTAGTAGACTATGTGTCCAACCAACCTATATCTTCTCTTCATTAGCAGTCGCCAGAAACGTCTCTCCTCTCCCACTAGCCGTAACACCTCTTCGTTTGCAACCCTATCTACCCATCTGATCATCATTCTCCTGTAACACCACATTTCAAACTTAAGTGAAAGCTTGTCTCACAGCATCTTTCAGTACATCCGTGGTTTTGTGAAACGACACCCTTTATGAACCCACATAGTGCATTATCACATGTGGTAAGGTCTGGGCTTCGTGGTGGCCAGGTAAGTGGAGCCGGCAGCACGCTTGTTTGGGCCGTTCTTTTCGAAGGTGCTGTGAATCAGCACAGTTACCTCAACATGTTACAGGACTGGTTTGTTCCTCTTTTGGAGGAGCACGGAATTAAAGAGACATGTTGGTTCCAGCATGATTTGGCACCTGCGCATTTTGCTATCGCAGTGGGCAAATATCTTAATGAAGTTCTTCCAGGGCGATGGATAGATCGTGGTTCTCCTGTGCTGCCGTCTCCACTTGCCTGGCCACCACGAAGCCCAGACCTTACCACGTGTAATAATGCGCTATAGGGGTTCATAAATGGTATCGTTTCACAAAACGAATACAATACCTTGGATGAACTGAAAGATGCTGTGAGACAAGCTTTCACTCAATTCACACCAGCAGTGCTCCGAAGATTGACGCACAGAACTTGACGCCGTATTATCCTTTGCCATGAAAATGATGGTGCACAGTCTGATGTTTTGGACTCGTAATGCCGTGTATTCCCAAGGAAATCTCTCTTAGAAATGGTGTAAAACTTATTTAACTAGGCTTAGGGGTTTCTATTGGTTATAAGAGGGGGGTAACGGGACTTTGTGTCCACCCTGTAGTACAGTTTTCTGACATATAATATTTACATTTCGCCATGGTCGAACATAAAATATTTAATACCATCTTCATAATGGTTAATGTCTATGCATTTTAACAGATAATAATAATATTGTATGGCCTCGGGTTCAGGCTTTATTATTTGACGCCCAGAGGGCAGCTTGCATGTCGAATTTCGTTGTTCCTTGAAGCACTATGAAAGCCAAAGAGGTTAGATATCTAAGCTCCTTGAACACTATAGCGCTTTCTAGTAGAGAAATGAGGAACTTTGTGTTGACGGAAACTCCCGAGATTAATTTTGCCATTATGAACACGGCCTACTGAATTCAAATGGGTTCTTTGACATGCCATCATCGTATGACATGCGTGTCGTAATTTTTGCCGCCTTTCAAAAATCACTTACCACGGTCAGGAGCAAACCTGCAAGCTTGGGGCTAGTAGACCGACACGTTAACCACTCACCCACCGTGGCTAGCTATTTTAACGGATAATAAGGCCCGCATACTTTCAGTCTACCTGCAAAGTAAAACTTCCCTGGAACATTCTCCAGCACCTTGTCTGTGTCGGTAGCCGCGAGGAAGACTCCATCATTACAGACTCCACGAAGCTCTTTGAAAACGTCTTAGACTGTAATAACTAGCATAGCTCTCCTGGGGTTCTCACATTCTCATGCGCACAATCTTGCTTTTCTCTTCGTTTTTCAATAGAGGCAAGAAACCTGCTCTACGTATCCCAGGGGAATAAATGAGTTTACGTATGGAACATCAATAAATCCACCATCCAGAATCTCTGAGGAATGTTATTGATAAATCACCAGGTTTTTGAGGTACAGATTGGTTGGTTGGTTCCTCAGTTTAGGGGCTAAGACAACGCGGTCATGTAGCCCCGTGTACTTTGGGTGAGTGTAGAATATGTCTGATAACCGGTGTTAATTGTGATGGCTGTATTAGTCTGTAATTCAGGTATGGACTGCAGACGGTCAATTTCAAGTAGTAGTTCCTAATTTTGCTACCAAATACTACCGTCAACGACATCCAGACGCGAACTTGGCAACTAGATCCCACCGAAACCGGCACCTGGTGGCGAACGTTGGAACTTAATATAGCGTTAATCAAATCTAACCTGCAAATTTAACTTCACACAATTGCAGTTAGTGGAAGGTTCTTTTATACGCCATAAATCTATCACATGGGCCCGCCGTCTTAAGGCTACTTCCCCTCCAAAGGAAGGCATACTGAGGGACTTTAAATGCTCTTAAAAATCGGAACTTCGGCCGGGTTCGAACCCGCGATCTTGGGTATAGAAGCTCAGCATACTACCAACTATGCCACCGATGCCGTCTGAGGTACAGATTAGTGTACAACGTAGATTAGAAACAATCCCACAACATAAATACCTCCACAGTCCAAATACATCAGTGACGTAGCATAGATGTAGTGGCCTAATCTCTTTGATTTAGCCATTGGCTTTGCGTGCCCGGGTACCGGTGCATCAATGCGCTCCGTACTCAGGGTTAGAAGATCTTGAGGAGTATTAACTCTTTTAGTAGTTATCCGCTAAGAGTGTGCTTTTTTATTTTAAATTGATTTGGAAATATTCCGCCGGAGGTGGTGGCTTCGTTTTATCAATTGGCGTTAAGAGTGGGATATAATGTGTATTTTTCTCTTTTGGGGGGGTGGGGGGGGGTATTTTGTTTGATTTAATGATTAAGTAATTTTGGTTCGAGGTGTGTCGATAGGATCATCTGACGTACATTTGCTGACTTATGGCTTGGGTGTTGAATAGCCTTCTGCAATCGTGAGCCACTCCCATTGACAGCAGCAGCATCGGTTCTTAATAATAATAATAATAATAATAGTAATAATAAAAACAAGATGTTCAGTAAAGAACATATAGCCTAAATGCATGGGTATTGTTATAACTCCTTGTCCTTTTCAAGGAGTATAATTGAATGTTGGTTGTAGTTGCTTGTTGAAATACAACGTGCTATACGGATATTAAACATAAATACGAGGTGCCCTTGGCTAGTGCTACCTCTGTAAAAAATTTCATTCAATTCGATTTCACCGTGTTTGAATTGATATGGCGAATCGATTTGCACACATACATGGCCGCTATATGCAAACTATTGGGCTTATGACCTTCTAGTTCAGTCAAAAGGTGCTTCCCACACAAAAGTATGTTGTTGCAAAATTTGGTAGAGATCAAATGATTAGGTTGGTCGTAATTTGATCTAAGCTTTGAATATTTGGGTGGCCGCCATTACGTATTCGTCAAGATGGCAGCGATATAAAACATGACACTGAGGTGCCCTTTGCTAGTTTTACCTCTGTACCAAATTTCGTTCAATTCGGTTTCACCGTGTTCGAATTGATAGAGGGGGGCAGACATTCAGAGTACATATACACACACACACACACTCACACACACTCTCTCTCTCTCTCTCTCTCTCTCACACACACACACTCACACACACAGACAGACACACAATATTTGGTCCTGTGTAGATCTCATAAGTCTACTTTCATTTTTTTGCAAAAATCGAAAGTAGACTAAAAATAATAATAATATGATAATAGCAACAAAATAATAATAACCCCTGGCACTACAGTCCATGAAGGGCCTATGACTACCAAGCGACCGCTGCCCTGCTATTTGGCCTGCAGATATTGGGGCGACGCGTGGTTAGCGCATCAGGTCCCCTCGGCCGTTAATCTTGGTTTTCGTGACCGATGCGCTGCCTCACTGTCTGACAGCTAATCAATCGACCTCACGAGGCAGAATGCACCCAGTTCCAGCCCTCACGTCAGTTTCTAAAATCCCTGACGGGGTCGGGAATCGAACCCGGGGCCTCCGGGCCATAGGCAGGCGCGCTACCCCAACACCACGGGGTCGGCTATAATAACAAGATGCAATTTATTAAAAAGTTTACAATGTTAGATGTGGTTTAAGGATGGTAGAAATAGACCCCTAGTGGGATTTTGGAAGTATTAAAGGAGGTTTTTTTTCGTGTGGCTTCGTAGGTCTCTCTAGTTGACGCCCGTGGGTGACCAGTACGCCTTAATGAGGATGAAGGGATGATGAAGACGTTACATACACACAGTCCCCGAGCCACGGGAATTAACCCCAGGAGATTAAAATCCCTTATGACTCGGCCGGGAATTGAACCCGGGACACTTCGGATCAAGCCTAGCACACTAACCAATTAGCGATGGAGCCAGACATGAAGGGAGTTAAAGACATATAGTAGGTTTTTGTTGTAAAATAATACTTAATAATAATGAATAAGCCTCAGTTTGGTGATTAATGTGTGAGTATATAATAATAAAGCTGGCAGCAAGCCTAATGAGCTTTGCTCTGCTTTCGCTGCCAGCGTTGTGCATGTGGGAGGGGTTTGGTGTATGCTGGGCTGTGATTGGCTGTTGATTTATAGTCAATGAATATTTTTGGAGGTTTTATGGTAAATTCGTTAAGTTTATGCGTGTTTGGTGGTGTTAGTGATGGTTTTGGTCTATTTTCATGAAATTTCTAAAATACAGGGTGTGACTAAATACGTGGGAAAGCTCCGAGAATTCAATAGAGGACCTGACGACAAGCTAAACATGTCCTGTAAACATATGGTGTATGTGCGTTCGTTTCCGTGTTACAAGCATTGTTTGTGGTGTGTGTAACACAGACGGCGGCACGATGATAGTTGGTCATTTGTGGAGGGTACACAGCCTGCTAGAGCAAATTTACATCAGCGATTCCCAATCAAATGGATAGGGCGTCAGGGACCAACACCGTGGCCCGCTCGTTCTCCCGATCTCAACCCATTAGATTTCTACCTATGGGGTAATCTAAAGGCCATTGTGTATGCCACAACTATTCATAACGTGGACATGCTGCGTCAGCGAATAGAGCAAGGATATCAGCAGATACGACAGACGCCGGGAATACTGGAGCGTGTGAGACAGTCAATGATGCGGCGCATAGACGCCTGCATTACAGCTCGTGGTAGCCATTTTGAGCACCTTCTGTAGAGAACTATAAGTAGTAGCGTACACTTTATCAACACCAATGACCAACCTGCAGAGTGAATCATTGTGAGAACCGATATTTATTTGTTTATTCAAATGGCTAGCATGAATGGCAAGCTAAAATATTTATGTCAGGGAGCACCATGATATGGCGACGGTAGTGGTGCCATCTACTGCCATTTTTGGTTCTCAAGTTCAACATTTAAACTTTCTTCGTGTTCACAACTTATTTGCGTACATGGTTCAGTCCTGAGGGTCCGTATGGAATTTATTCTAGAATAGTGATGTCAGTGGCGAATGTTTATCTATCAGGAAGCCTATATTTGTAGTTGTGGTAGTAGAAGTTGTTGTTGTTGCTGTTTGAGCCCTGGATAGTTTGACTGGATTGAGGCAGCTATCCATGCCTCGCTGTCCTAAGCTAATAGTATCGTATTTACATAGCTACCACATTCTACATCCAAGGCAGTCTAACCTTGATCTACCCCTACAGTACTGATCCTTGACTCTTCCTTCCATAACTAAGTTTGCTATTTTGGGTGTCTTAGTATGTGTCCTACCAACCTGTATCTTCTCATCATGAGCAGTCACCAGAAACATCTCTTCTTGCCCACTTTTCTTAATAATTACCTCTTTATTAGTACTCCCTGTACTCATCTGATGATCATCATTCTTCGGTAACACCACATTTCTAATGCGGTGGTAGTAGTAAGTATGTAAAGCAATGCATTTTGTTAGTAGACATATATTGGGTAAGAGCATTCGACCTGATTGTGTGACAGCTAGCGGTGTATTTATGGATATTCTTCCTCCAACACTCTTCCTCTCCTAAAACTTGACTCCTCTTAATGGAACATACTCTACAGCCAACCGTGTCCACGGTCTTTCAGAAAGTCTGGTCGGTGTCCACCTACTTACAAAACATGTTATCCATTCTACACTTCGGTCTTGACGAACTGTATGAAATATAAATTTCTTCACGATAGTCACATACTAAGTCATCCAGGAATAGCAAACTTGGTTATAGAAGGAAGGGTCAAGGATTAGAACTGTTGAGGTAGACCAAGGTTAGAATATGTTAAACAGATTGCCTCGGATGTAGGGTTATGTAGAGATAAAACGATTGGCTCAGGACAGGCAAGCATGGAGAGCTGCATCAAACCGGTCGAAGGACTGAAGGCTCAAACAACAACAACAACAACAACAAAGTCAAGAACTGTAACTATGCACTAGAAGACACAATTTCTATCGAGGCTAAGTAAAAATGTAGACTTTCACGACCGGCGTTGAAATAGGAATCTCCGTTTCGCGGGCTTATAGGTCGTGTTCCAAGGACATTTTGTCGTCCTGACGTTTCGCTGAATACTGCGTTCAGCATGTTCACAGGGTAAGCTGTCAGGACGACAAAATGTCCTTGGAACACGACCTATAAGCCCGCGAAGCGGAGATTCCTATTTCTATCGCGGCTATTTAAAATATATGCTTTACTGAATATAAACAAAAAATCACCAAACTTATGGTAAACCAGTTACACTTGCCGGTGGAAAATCCCCTCCAGCAGGGAAATTTTAGGATGTCAGCAATTATATGTCACTTGTGGTCATGCCGCTTTAGGTCATCCTGTAAGCACGTAATGTGCTCAGGTTGGTAAAGTATTTGGTTGGCTGCGAGAGCTGCAATGGTGAGCATGGGTTCTTTTTTATTTCTTCTTTTTTTTTGAGTGCACTAGGGTCATGCATTGAATAGGAACGGAGCTCCATGATTGGCTAGTAGAAAAGTAAGATGACTGAGTACTCTTTTGTTACCATTGATGGTGTCTCTAGATTGTGGGAGGATAAAGTTTTGACAAGCATTTAATCATGAAAATTAAAGAGGTACGCAGACAAAATTATAAGATTCCATATGGAATAATCGGCCTATTGTCCTCCGGAACAATCTTCTCATTAAGGACTTGAGGAATTAAATATAGCTACGAACAACTTCTGATCACTTGTTCAGCAATTCAAATATAGGATTTTTTTTTTTACAAATGGTTCCTGGCTCCTCAGTTTAGGGGCTGCGACAACGCGGTCATGTAGCTCCGTGTACTTTGGGTGTGTGTAGAATCTATCTGATAACCGGTGTTAAATGTGATGGCTGTATTAGTGTGTGTTATCTGTTTTTAATTCAAGTAAGACCTGCAGACATTCAATTTTCAAGTAGTTCCTACTTTTGCCACCAAACACCACCATCAACGACAACTAGTTGTGAACTTTGTTACTACATGCCACCACAGTCGGCTCCCGGTGACGAACGTTGGTACCAAAGAGCGTTAGTCAAATCTAACCAAAGTTATAATTTAGCTTCACACAAGTGTAATTAGTGGAACGTTCTTCTACAATTTTACAGGTGCATCGCCTTTTCTGATCTGGACTGTCTGCGTGGAGCAATGATAACGTTCTCGCCTGCTGCGCCCAGTGTTTCAGAATCTAATCCTGGCGCAGTCATTTTGCATTTGAGGGTGCGCAAATGCGAAGGAGCCGTGTCAGTAGATTTACGTTAAAGATCACCTTCGGGTTAAAATTCCGGCACTCCGGAGTCTCTTAAATGCTCGGTAGTTAAAAAAGTGACAGTCAGTCTGAAAGACTAGACTTTGTATCATTTTAAATGCTACAAATGCTGAAAAATGCTTCGCTCGAAGCCAAAGACTCTTGACATGTTAGAAAATTATCTGCATAATACTTACCTTGCTTCATAATACTTTACCTTGTTTCAAATTACTCGCGAACGGCAAGTGCAAACCAAGGGCAAAGCAAGATCAAGCGCGGAGGGAGATGGCTGGATGACGTGCCCCTTCCATCCAGTCTAAAAACACTTATAGTGGGCGATGTATTGAAGATAGAGATATGCTATCCCGGACTTTTTTGTAGAACATTTCATGCTGACCAATTCTTACGCTCTTAGTATATTGATATTTTTAACGGTTTACCCAGCATAAGCTTAAGAAGCACTGACGCGAAATTTGTTTTCAACTTTTTCACTAAAATCGTTACTGCTTGGCTTCCTTTGATCATACATAAATTATTTTTACAGAATCTTTCCTCGAGATATCCTTTACAGAATGGTGAAAACGGCATCAAAATCCATGCAGTGGTTCTCGAGATAACCAGTGACATCCAAATCGGGGATAGAGATTGTCGGGGTTCACATGCACCAAGCGATACTATGACGTCACACACCTCAGTGCATCTGGGTAAATTTCGTCCCGTCACCGTAACGTAACGCCAGACCCCAGCGTAACGACGAAGTCGAAAAGATCATTAAAAATGATAAAAGGGCGTAAAACCAATAAATATCTGATCTGTGTGTACCTAGAGAGAGCACTGTACGTGTTTTCCCCTTCGCCTCTAGCAGGAGCTGTAACGACTGTCTGTGACATCGCTCAAGCTCTCCCGTCTTTTAATGCAGATAATGAATGAGTTGCGAACACTAATTTCATTATCTCTGCACTTTCCTTCGTTAGCGTCATCAGTCCGCTTCCATTTAAATTGTAAATCGAAGTCGAGACGTAGCTAAATTAAAAATATGACGCTACATAAAATGTGTTTCCAGGGTGTTTTAATGCAAATAAAGTACGACTTGAAGGATGAAAACATCATCGGATGTGCTGTATCATTATTCAGTGTTTTATAAACTCAACTCGTACTGAAGAACTGAATGACATATTCTAGAAGTGAAAACCAGTTTGGTATCATTCCAACTTAACATGCTGGCAAGGAATTGCTTAATCTAGCACTGACTAATTACGAACAATACATAAACGACCATCAGTACGAAGTTCGGATCTAAGCTTTAACAATGACCATACTGATGGTACCATCGTTTCGTTTTCAATTCCTCCCTTCCAATCTTCTTTATTTCTTCCATTATTCAGTTCTTTATTAATTCATTATACCGGCCCCGTGGCGTTGTGGTAGCGCACCTGCCTCACACGCGGAGGCCCCGGGTTCGATTCACGGCTCCGTCAGGGATTTTATAAACTGACCTAAGGGCTGGAACGGGGTGTACTCAGCCTCGTGAGGACAATTGAGTAGCTGTCTGACAGTGAGGCAGCGCCCCGGTCACGGACACCAAGATTAATGGCCGAGGGGACCCGATACGCTGACCACGCGTCACCCCATAATCGGTAGGCCAAATGGTTGGGCAGCGGTCGCTTGGTAGGCCTAGGCCCTTCATGGGCTGTAGCAACAAGTGGTTTGTTTTATTAATTAATTATTTTATTATTTCTTTTTTTTCCCTTATGCCAATTTTGGCCTACTGTGGACCACGGTAAACAATCTCTTTTTAAGCTTCCCGAATTTCTTCATCCGGTCGCTAAGTCTCCTCCTTCTGTCTTCAGACCAAATGGACTTGGTTTTTTGAGCTATATTTTCCAGAAACCCTTTGAATTGATCAACCTTATTTATTCATTTGCTTATTTAATTATGTGTTTATTTATTTATGTTATCATTTATTTACTTACTTATTTCTATCTTTCTTTCTTTCTCTCTTTCTTTCTTCCTTAACTTCTTTCTTCCATTCTTTCTTTCTTTCTTTCTTTCTTTCTTTCTTTCTTTCTTCAATTCTTCCTTTCTTTCCTTCCATCTTTCTTTCTTTCTTTCTTTCTTTCTTTCTTTCTTTCTTTCTTTCTTTCTTCCTTTATTTCCTTCTATCATTCTTTCTTCCATTCTTCCTTTCTTTCCTTCTATCTTTCTTTCTTTCTTTCTTTCTTTCTTTCTTCCATTCTTCCTTTCTTTCTTTCTTTCTTTCTTTCTTTCTTTCTTTCTTTCTTCCATTCTTCCTTTCTTTCCTTCTATCTTTCTTTCTTTCTTTCTTTCTTTCTTCCATTCTTCCTTTCTTTCCTTCTATCTTTCTTTCTTTCTTTCTTGTTTTCTTTCTTCCTTTCTCTCTATCTTTATTTCTCTCTTTTTTCTTTCTTTCTTTATTAATTAGTTATTTTTACTTATTTGTTTATTTATTTACTTCTTTCTTTCTTTCTTTCTTTCTTTCTTTCCTTCTCCGTGATTCTTTATTTATTTTTCCATAGTTTCCCAGCCCAGAGCCATAACTGAAAGGTATGAGCAGAAAAGCTCTTAGAGACTACTTACAATCTCAGTCACTGCTATAAAGGGTCTCGTGTAATCCCACCGTTCGGACTTGCTCTAAAATGTTCCCAAGAGTGATTTCGTTCCTTGATTGAGCGACTGTACCTGGAGGTGCTTACCAAGAGGTATCTTGCCCGTGAATGGCCTTATGAAACGGTGATAGCAACATCAACAAAAATAACAACAACAAAAATAACAAGATTGAATAACGACACTCATGTGGGACTATTTTCCCTGCCAGTATTTTCCGTAATATCGACCACGCCCACAGCCACATGTGGATATGCAACCCCGCATAACAAGTTCCAAAATTCATTTTCCTATGCATTACGTGAATATTATCGTTGCGTTGGACTGAGTGGCATGTCTTTCTTCCGGAGCACAACATTCTAACAATGTGGATATTATTACTTAGTTATTGTTAATGGGCGGAACAGCGAGGTCACATGCCCCATAGTGGATTTTGCAGACGCAGCAACGAACAAGCTTCTTTAATGATTGCTTCTGCATCCGCTCCTGGATTCTTATGACAGGATTCAACTTGGAGGTTACTGCGAAAGTGAACTCCTTCATTCCCACATCTTGAGGTTACTGGGCGGGTAATTTGGGTCTGAATTCCCGAGCGAACTACCATTACAAGTGTACAGCACATAGCATTATCTTCATACAGCAACAAACACATACTTTTATTTCGCATTGAGAAGGACTCTCATGGGAGTAGATTGCTGAGAACAATTTTTAGATTCCATGAATATGTACCAAGGAAATCTCCTCTTGGCTTCGGATACCATTTTGAAAAAAATACGAGCCTTACAGTAGTCGCATATGATGTGTAACATCTGACATGTTATTCGAATAATTCCATATTACTTACTCGCATTTTTTAAAGAATGAACTCACAGTGCCATCTTGTGCCAGCAAACATGAAAGGATCCTCCAATGCATCTGCAGTAGTGACATATACCTGCAACTGTATGCGGGAGCAATCCACTGCCTAATTGATGCGATCTGCGTTTTATACCGGCCAGTTAGTGAACCCATGCCAGCGGTGGCATTGAAAATGGCCTCTTATTGCCGATATAGCGCACTGCCAAGTATAGGCGCGATTAAAAATTAGGTGTGCAGTAGGTATATTAAAGGCGTTTCTCCCAGTGATACGTTTAGACCAACCAAATAGCTTAATATGATAATAGTGGAAACTCCCACGAGAAACTGGCGACACCGACTATGCGTGCCATCTAGCGGTTCGCGCAGACAACTACGAACTCGATTTCAATCAGCTGCCAAGTTTATCTGCACATGTTAGAAGTGTAACTTTTGGGCTATGTATGAAAATGAAAATCCACAGCCTGCTTCCAGTCTCCGACCGGGTCAGGAATGGAATGAATGAAGCCCCCATCTAGCGGCGAGGATATGAACTGTGCCGGCTGCCGAGGCCTGACGCAATCCTCTGGGGCAATGATTAAATGAATGACAGATGAAATGAAATGATAGTGGAGAGAGTTGCTGGAATGAAATATTGACAGGGAAAACTGGAGTACCCGGAGAAAAACCTGTCTGCCTCCGTTTTGTCCTGCACAGATCTCACATGGTGTGACCGGGATTTGAACCACGGACCCAGCGGTGAGAGGCCGGCATGCTGCCGCCTAAGCCACGGAGGCTCTGGGCTATGTATGGGTGTTTTCATTTCAAAATACAAAGTGATTAAGTGATTAAGCTATTTGGACCAACGAAGTTTCAATTATTGTTAGTAGTCGGTGTTAATATACTGAATTCCTACGTTCCTTGGAGTGTTGGTTGATGCGATATAGCACTCGAGGTATCTAGTGCTTACATTAAATAAGAATACAGCAAAAGTATGAAGATTTAATAAATCGTAATTGTTTTCAGCAAATATGATATAATGAATATTTTCACACCAAAGAACGACAACTTGAAGATGATTTATTGTAGGAATTTATTTTATGGGGCCTCCACACCTTGAGGTAAATCGTATGCGATTTACATTCCACATAGTCACATGGCTTACGGTACGTCGTTGTACCGATCTCCGCCACCGCGCGCGCTCATTGTTTCCGTCCCATGCACTTCCGTCCCATCCACTTCCGTCTCTTTTCCAAAATCACTCCCACAAAAATATCCAGATACCGAGTGGAAAGTTGTTACACATCAAAAATAAAGAAAGCTTTCCAGTAGGTCAACAGAAATTTTTTGCCCAATTACATTAGACAGGAAAACAAGTAATTATTATATGCCCTAATATGAAAAACATCACATAAGATATTCATACCGAATGCTATAGGCCAATGGGTACCATATTTAATAATTTTATTACACCTTAGTCAATAAAATTGAATTAATATACATGAATTGCCTATAGGCTACTAGTTTCGGCCACATTATGGCCTTATTTAGTAATTGCTTTTGACCCGCGTGGACTGGCGCATGGGCATCTTTGACCCGAGACTTAAATATTTTTGTTTTGGTCAGCCCTTATTTCCTGTCACTTACTGTACCAACCTTCCTAGCCTTGTACTTCACCCTACAAAAGAAACATGTCCATAGCTTCTTGAACACTCAAGTTATATCTATATTATATAAATAATTCATATTTTTTGGGCTAATGCCGTGTGAAATTAAATTAGAACCATACGTTTCGGAGAAAACTTGCCTCATTTTTCAATGGAATCAAACAATGTGGCCAAAGAAAGTATATCAATGAGATTACGAAAAATTACAAAAAATATAGAAAAATTCCTCTGTTTGTCACCAGAGAGCAGCTGACAGAAATTACTGTATGGACCAAGGTAGATAGGCGGAAAGAGTAGTGAGTAAGGCGAAGGTAAAGGGGGCGGGGTGAAAATATAGAGACTCCTCGAAGAATGCGGATGTCCTAAAGAAAGAGGGGGGGGGGGGAGGTGGGAGGGTTAGATGGATATAATGAAACATAAACAAAAGGGAAGTGTATCTGAACGATACCTAACGTCATGCAGGCAACGGCGAAAAAACAGATGGAAACTCCTCCAGTGACTAACAAAGGAGATCAAATCCAGGCTCTGTAGCCATAGAGGAAAAAAGTACAAATTGAAATAGGTGAAGAACAGAGCATATACATATTTCTATATTATTTACGGTTGAGTCAGATTTACCCAGGGCGCCAGTCTTCGCGTGACAATTTTTGGCTTACGTTAGTGGGAACAATCTGAAAATAATAAGGGAGAAAATCCATCTTTTTTGGTGCAGCACAATCATATAGCTCACGTTCTTGTTGATCCAAGTTTAGGGACACCTTGGTCATCAGCCGCCACCATCAAGGCCAATTATACTGTTACGAAAATTATTGCCAATTTTCTGCATGTTAAATCTGAACAAGAAGTTCCGTGACGAACTAAAGAGCCTACTTTTCTTAAAATGTATGATTCATGCCAATGATTAATCTATATGGATCTATCTAGAATAATGACGAAATTAAGTTGGTAATATTGAAATTTCTAATTAGTTCGAAATACTGTATACCTGGCATAATGTAGCCTAATACAGAACTACATTTGGCAGCCCTGGTGACTGAATATATTTTTAGTTCCATCTCTTAAGGTACAGAATACAAAATTTGGTTCAAGTCCAATGGATAGCATGGACGGTACATGCAGTTAAACATTGGATCTAACAGCGCGCGTAAAATCATGTTGGCAACAATGACATACATGTATTGGTCAGAAATAATCTGAAATAATATGATCTATTGTTGTGTCAATTTTGAATGAAATCCATTAGTTAGTATAGAAGTTACATGCATTTTAAAATTGGACCTATCAGCAGGCTTAGAATCATGTTGGCAGCACTGGCGTAGGCCTATTTTAGTTACTCCAAATTAATCTAGAATGCCATGTACTATACGTGTGCAAAGTTTAGAGCTATTGGCTTGCATACTTTCTGATATATTGATATTAGGGTAACATAAATGGAAGCAGTATTTATTAACAGTTGGCAGCCCTGGTTACTCTTATGAATCGGCATAGTCATATCTCTTATGGTACACATAGCACACACGAAATTTGGTTGAAATCCAAATGATAGTATATAAGTTACATGTATTTAAATTTGGACCTCTCAGCAGGCTTAGAATCATGTTGGTAGCAGTGACGTATATAAGTTACTCCAAATTAATATAGAATGTCAGGTACTATACGTGTGCATAGTTTAAAGCTGTCGGCTTGCATACTTTCTGATATATGGGTATTTGGATAAAAACAATTGAGAGCATTTATTAACAGTTGGCATCCCTGGTGGCTCTTAAGAATAGGCTCAGTCATATCTGTTTATGTACACATAGCACATACGAAATTTGGTTGAAATCCAATTGATAGTGTAGAAGTTATATGCATTTAAAATTTGGACTTATCAGCAGGCTTATAATCATTTTGGCAACACTGCCTTGTATGGCCTCCTGGAAATTAAACCGCACTATTATTATCTATATGTGTGCCAATTTTGAAATAGCTCCCATTCATACCTTCCAAGATATCCAACATGGAGCTCAAATTTCAATTGCGATTTTTCAGCAGTTGGTAGCACTGATATTATTTTCAAATATGGCCGTGAGATATTCATGTATAAATCTTTACTCCTACCAAATTTTGTTTCGATTGCTGCGGCCGTTTAGGAGGTGATAGGGGGGGGGGGGGGGACACACACACAGCCAGACAGACAGACAGAAGGACAGACAGACAGACAGACACACATTTGCTCGATCTCATAAGTCTACTTTTTCCTCATTTTTGCAAAATGTGAAAAGTAGGCTAAAAATATAAATAAACCTCATTTGATATTGGGAATAGTTCATAGGAAGACACCAGCTGTAAAATTACTTCATTAAAATCCGTACAACTACGACAAAAGGGGAGTGACACACTATGGGTCAAAATGACTCGGCGCCAATCCTCTTGTCATATTTTTAGCCTACTTTTCTCATTTTTCAAAAATGAGGAAAAAGTAGACTTATGATATCGATCCGGGAAAATGTCTGTCTCTCTGTCTGTCCGTCTGTCTAGCTGTGCCCCCCCCCCCCTATCAACTCCTAAACGGCTGCAGCTATGGAAACCAAATTTGGTATGAGTAAAGATCTATGTCGGAATATCTCAAGGCCATATTATAAAATGATGTCAGTGCTAGCAACTGCTGAAAAATCGCATTTGAAATTTGAGCTCAATGTTGGATATCTTGGAAGGTATGAATGGGAGCTATTTCAAAATTGGCACACGTATAGATAATATTTTAGTTTAATTTCCAGGATGCCATACATGACAGTGTTACCAACATGATTCTAAGCCAGCTGATACGTCTAATTTTTAAATGCATGTAACTTCTACACTATCAATTGGAATTCAGCCAAATTTCGTATGTGCTATGTGTACAATAACAAATATGACTGTGTATTCTTAAGAGCGACCAAGGCTGCCAACTGTTAATAAATGCTCTCAATTTATGTTATCCAAATACCAATATATCAGAAAGTATGCAAACGAAGAGCTCGAAATTTTGCACACGTATAGTACATGATATTCTACATTAATTTGGAGTACCTGGTATATGTCAGTACTGCCAACATGATTCTAAGCTTGTTGATAGTCCAAATTTCAAATGCATGTAACTACTACACTAACAAATGGATTTCAACCAAATTTCGTATGAGACCTTTGTACCATAACTCATAAGAATATGCGTATTCTTAAGAGCCAGCAGGGCTGCCAACTGTAAGTAAATGCTCTCTCTCTCTATCTTTTTACTCTAATATCAATAAATCAGAATATATACAAGCCAACAGCTCTAAACTTTGCATACGTATAGTACCTAACATTCTAAATTAATTTGGGGTAACTAATGTACGTCAGTGATGCCAACATTATTTAATCCTTCTGATAAGTCCAATTTTTAAATGCATGTAACTTCTATACTAACAAATGGATCTCATCCAAAATAGGCACAATAATAGATCATAACATTTTAGATTAATTTATAAATTCTAAGAAAAGTAGGCTCTTTAGTTCGTCACGGAACCACTTGTTTTACGCCAGTTCTCGAGGGTTAAACGAAACTATCGTAATTGCGAGCAAAGTTTTCAAATAACAATATACTTGGATCTTTTCTGTGGAAAATTAACAAAAAATACATCAAAATAATTAAAAAACAAATCTGTAAAAAATATGGGCTTTTGATGACAATATGAAATAATTTTGTGAAAATGACATATAGCCAAATAGTTGGTGATTGTATATTCCTATAAAATAGACTAAGAAATTGTCTTTAAATAAGAAGGAAGCTCTTAAAAATTATTAAGGTAGTTATGACAAACTAACACGCTTTTCTGTACAAAAATTGGGAAGAGGTACTTAATTTTATATGTATCCACGTTCACCTCCTGGTGTAGCAGCTAGCGTTCTTTGCCAGACGTCCACGTTCGATCCCTGGCTCTGCCAAGAAATATAATTCTGGTCTGTGGGCTGGGAGTACACTCAGCCTCGTGAGGAAAACTAAGAAGAGGTCAATTTTTTTCCCAGATCAGCCATCCTGGAAGTGGTTTTCCGTGGTTTCCCGGGATGATTCCCAACGTAAGGCCAAGGCCGCCTCCTTCAGATTCCTTATCTGAAGTACAAACAGACACACTGATAGAGCCATCACAATGATACAGGTTATCAGATAAACATCCACACACACCCAAGTACTCGTCCGTATATCAAAAAGCCTTCATTCGTAAGGAATTCATTAAACGTACAATCGAATTCTTGTTTCCCTGAATTGAACACTTCGTAGTGTTGTGGCTAGCAATCTTGGCTGTCACACCAGAGATCCGGTTTAATTCCAGGTTCTCCCTAGAAATTTAATTCTGATCTCAGTTCTGGAACGGGGTTCACTCAGCCTCATGAGGCAGAATTGAATAGAGGTGGGTTCGATTCCCGTTTTTACTGCAGGCAAATGGCGGGTTCGATGTTAGCTTAAGCCAAGGCAACGGCAGTCACCTTCCCAAAACAAGCCTCCAATCACATTTATACACACTACTACAGCCATCACAAAACCACAGGTTATCATACAGAATCCACACACATGAACCCGAGACCACGATGTCGCAAGGCCCTAAATGACTCAACATCAACAATCTAACCTCATATTTCTTTCATGACGTCTGTCTGATTATTATTTATTATTATATTCGTTCAGCCCCCTAAGGAACACGTGGAACCATTAAATAGCACTGGAATTCATCTTTTTGAACTTCTTATTCGCCCAAAATGTTTTCATTCTTTCTCTCTGGGCCTGCCGTCTTTCTTGTGTCCATGAGTTTTGGAGTTTCAAGTTTTTCTCGGATGGATTCTCATTTTTTCTCCAATACAAATCTTTCCAAATCGATTCTCAAAAATATCGACCATAATGTCACGACCAATCCACTTCTCAATACTCTTTTCAGCCAACGTCAAGTTTAATTTCGACTTTCTTTTTCCAAGAGCAATTTCATTCCCAATTTATCATCCTTCTTCCCACACATCTCGGCCATTTCTTACCTTAAATGGCTCCAACCCATTTCCGAGAGATTCATTGGAGCAGTGTTTTCAGTACCGGGCCCAGGATTACTCTCGCAATGCTCATTGTCTTGTGTGGAAGTGGCATCATTTTCCTTGGGATAACCCTTTATGGGATAGTAGTCTCTATGCTAACCACCTCTCATAAGGAGAGTGTATGCTTTCAAAGATGCTGATGGTTGAATATTTCAGCCAAATTTATGAAAATGTTCATGCTGAAGTGCTGTTATTTCTAAAAATCAAATATTATATACGTATCTACTTGACGTAATGTGGTGGATAAAATGAAAACAAAACTAAAATCATTAACAATTAAAGTGTAAAAATAAATTATAAATATAGAAATAAAAATCATAAAAATAGAATTACAATAATAAAAGAAATAAAAAAATAAAATAATTAATGTAAAATAATTATGAAAACAGTTGTAAAATCTATTCAAAATGAATTAAAGGATTAATTAAATAAAAAGTGAAATATAAAAATGAAATCTATAAGAACATAAACTAAAAATTAAAAATAAATATTTAACACTAAAATTATAGAAACAGAAAATAATATTATTAATAGTCTAATAATAATAATAATAATAATATTAATAATAGCATTTAAAATGAATTAAAATATAAAAACACATAAAAGTAAAAATAAATAGTTTTACCCTAAAAAGGATTATCAAAGAATGATAATGAACTAAATTAAGTGTGAGATGTGAAGGTTCTGCAATGGCAATGTGTATAGATGAGCCGGTCATTCGTGACCGATCGTAGGTATGTGAGAATTGTCCTTAAAGCCCGAGTAGAACACTGCATATGCACATGCGCACTTTATTTGCATTGATCACAAAGGTATGAAGCCTCACTGTGCGTGGAGACACCACTGCGCAAGTAATATGTACCGGTCAAGAAGGAACGGCCCACTTACACCTTAATAGTGGCTTAACCCGCCAGTGGTCAGTATATGAGCAAATTGCTCACGGTTGTTGAAAATAAGCTTGCGTTTTAAGGAGCATGTGGTATTAACCTTGAGAGTTGGTATACCTTCCCACAGTAGCGTTGAGGATAGGATGGATGCCTTGTTACGTGCCTCCATGATCATGTGAAGATACAGTGAGGGAGAAATTATGACCATCCCTCAGCAGTGAGCATTTGCTCCACGCGTGACAAGTCACGGTGGCACGCATTTCTCTGTGTTATAGTTTCACCATACACGGTACTCAGTGGCGCAGTAATAAGGTTGCAGTGTTGCCCAATGACCTGATTTTATCAATAAGAAATAATAATACCGTAATGATACTGTAGACTTTTAGTTCAAAATCTATGCATTTTCTCTTACATGCATAAGAATTCATCATTTAGGTCTTTAGTAATCCAGGAAAGCTTCTAATTGTGTGAAGTGTTTGAGAAATCGAAGCGCGCCAATATATAGAAGCGCACGACGTGTGGCCGTTGACAGGCTCGAACACCGACCATATCTCTATAGTGGAGGGTATCTCCGAGTAAGTCCTATCCCAATAGTTAACTTGGCTGGTCGTTACCAGGCTCGAACACCGACCAGATCTCAATAGTGAAGGGTATGGCAGAGTAGGTCCTATCCCAACATTTAAGGGGCACTAGGGCTGTTTTTCAACTTCCACATTTATTATCAGAATGAGTTGAAATTTAAACTGCATACATAGAATAGTAACGCTAAGTCACATACCAAATTTGAAAACAATTGAATGAAGTGTAACTGATTTTTTACTAATTATATTATTAAAATATACCGTGTGATCAAAATGCTCCATGCGCATTAGGAATTGTGTAAAACGCTTGATATCTTTATTACATATATATAAAATTATTCTAAATATTATAACATTGAGACATTTCAGGAAAGTGACACATGTATGCTGTCAGATTAATTTTTTCTTCATGTGCCATCATGTCTTATGAATTTTGATAATTTTTCATAGTTTTTAATTTTTTGGTCTGTCATTTACAAAAAGGCTGGAGATATTGCAATGTTATTTTGCAACACATGTGTTTCTGAATATCCAGTGATTTTTTTAGTAAAATTGGTGAATACCTCATGCACATGGAGCATTTTGATTACCTAAAAACGATGTTTGGGGATAAAAGCATTTTTATAAAATCGCATATTATATTAACCAGTTTGGCTCACCCAATGAAACTTTAGTGGGAAAATGTGAAAAATACAATGTTTTGTTGAAGATATAAAGAGCATGGAGACCTTTCGTTTGAGTTAACCTACGACTTTCTAGGATTTCTAGTTTTAAAAGTATAGCCTACTTTCTATGATTTGCCTTCCTTCTTCTTTTTAGGCAGAGGAGATTTAAAAATGTCGCTGAGCGTTTAAAAATGGCGGTGCATGAAAATTGTTTTACTGAAATGATCCACAGGGGTCCATAAGATATATATATGGAAAAAACAAAAAACAGTTATTTTGCAATTTTTGCCTAAAAACTCAGCCCTAGTGTCCCTTAACTCGTCTGGTCGTTGCCCGCTGATTGCAACAAGGGGGCAGAGGGGAGGACGAAGACATCCGAGATGCTGCGTCTACTTCCGATTGTTCCCCATATAATTTGCGCGTGAGTGCGACATGCGGTTCATTCTCGCCCTCGTGTATAACATACGTCGTTTTGTTCTCGTGAAGTTTCCCAAATAACTTATAATCAATTTAATCCCGATTGAATATTATTTTCTCTGAACAGTGGCATTCGTGATGAATGAGGTACATCTGTTTTACAGCCCACTCTTCTATACCGTCTTCTCTGATATCGAGCAGTCTATTACCACCCCCTCCCCTTTCTTGAAATTAGTGCAATACCCAGGATAAATATACGCTAGCCGCCATTGGTATTACTATCCTATTGTTCCGTGGTTGTAACAGTGTTCTTCGAAACGTATTATATCAAAGTTGGTGCAATTATTGTGTGACAATGAACTAGTCATGAGATTTTAGTTTGGTATAATCTTACGCGGTTTAATCGCAGGTGAAAATAGGGTTACTGACTGTAAGTGAATACAATAATCATAAATATCCAAGCGTTATGGTGCTATGACGGAACAGTTCCAGATTATTCCCGGTTAGTAATAAAGGGTTCGAATGTTAAGGAAAAGTCATATTTTTTCCCGAGCTCATTTTACCCGAAATCTGAATAATAAATTTGAATGAATGTTGCCTATAAATTCATATTTCGGCCATTTTTAATGTTTTGGTCATATTTGGTCATATTTTAGTGATATAAGGTCATATTTGGTCATATTTTAGTGATATAAGGTCATATTTGGTCATATTTTAGTGATATAAGGTCATATTTGGTTATAATTTCGGCATTTTTGTTTAAATTGAGGAGTCGTTAACAAGGTATGTGTTATCTGTGTCGAGTTTCAAACACAGGATTTCCGAATAGTGTAGCGGATATATTTTTCTTTCTTTTCCCGGAACGGGCAGATATCAGGTTTAGAAGATCTGATTCCAAGAAGGCGCTCCTCTACGGACGTCTTTTAGCACATCTTTCTGGACAAGTTAGATTGCGACGCTGTACGCATGAAGTCACGGAACATGACAATAGTGAGCTTCCGCCTTTCAATAGGATGTCACTCCAGTAGATATATTTCGCTCAGAAGCAATTAGCAAACAAGGAAATGCCATGTTATATCTCGCCCAGTTCTTCCTTGCAGGGCCGAGTGAAAGCTCCCTTGCTCCTTCACAACCAACGGATCAACAGATTGGTCACACGTGTAGTACTGCAGTGAACACCATTATGCCGAAAGTGAAGTGTAGTAAAGCTGTAAAGTTCAGAAAGTATGTGAAAGAGTTCAGTGAAGACACTTCAGTACTAACGGAACAATTCTTTTAAATGTGTCTGGTGTATTATCGCTGATCATGTTTTGGCACTTAAGGCGTTTACTGTATTTTAGAGATACTCTACCTATCCCAAAATTTAATGTCATATTTCATAGATTTTAAGTCATATTTTTTAGTTTTTATGTCATATTTAGCTAGTTTTAGGGCATATTTGCTTGCATATTTTGAACTTCTTTAGGTTTTAAACTTCCGAACCCTAATAATCATAAATATCCAAGAGTTATGGAGCTATGACGGAACAGATCCAGATTATTCCCGGTTAGTAATAACAATGCGACTGTTCAAAGTGTACTTCATTAATTAAAAGAACATATAATAGTGTAATCTGCCTTGTCAATAGTATGAAATGAAGTTCAAAATATTTGTCAACAGATATTGGCCCAGTGGAAAAAGTAAAGAAACTCAAATATCTGGGAGAAATAATTCAAGAAAATGGTTTAGAAAAATCTTCGGTAGAAGAAAGGGTACACAAGATGGAAAGAGCATATGGTATCACTAAGAATTTTTATAACAAAAAGTGCTTATCTAAAAATTTTAAAATAAGGCACTACACTACAGTGGTGAAACCGGAATGCCTATACGCAAGTGAATGTCTGGTACTAAACTATAGATTAGATAAACTTGAAGTACTAGAAAGAAGAATCCTGAGGAAAATTTTAGGCCCAGTGAAAACAGCAGAAGTATGGAAATTAAGATCTAATGATGAAATATACTGGAACATAGAAAATATAACAGAAACGATAAGAAAAAGTAGATTGCAATTTTTTGGACATATTTACAGAATGGATGATTCCAGATTAACAAAAAGGATATTCAAGTACCTTTGGGAGAAAAGGGCAACAACTATCTGGATTCAAGAAGTAAAGAAAGAGTTAGAAAGAAATAATATAAGTGAAGAAGAAACGGTGAACAGAGAGATCTTTAGAAAAAGGGTATTAAGTATGAAAGGATTCCAAGGAAGATTGCCAAAGAAACCTGGTGCGAAGTGGTCCGAGGACAGAAAGAAGCAGCATAGTGAACGGATGAAGGAGTACTGGAGGGAACGGAAGAGAAAACAACAAAGTGTGAAGAATTGAAATTGGCACGTGGTCCCTAGCAGGCCTCATCGGACAGAGGAAGAAGAAGAAGAAATGAAGTTTAATAAAATATTTTAAACGTACATGTTTCGAAATGACAATGATATCTTCATCAGCATAGTTTAACACAATAAATTAAAAAGGATATCCTTACAAAATTTTGATTTGAAATAAAATGAAAGTCGCCTCCGTAGCGTATCGGTCAGCGTGGTTAGCTGCCGCCCCGGAGGTCCTGGGTTCGATTCCCGGCTCTGCCACGAAATTTTAAAAGTGGTATGAGGAATGGAACGGGGTCTACTCAACCTCGGGTGGTCCAAATGAGTAGAGGGGGTTCGATTCGACCCCTCAGCCATCCTCGAAGTTGTTTTCCGTGGTTTCCCACATCGTCTTCGGGCAAATGCCGGGATGGTACTGTCCCCGTTTACCTGGATAGTAGGCTGTCAGATATCCGCCCCCTCAATCGGATTGCCAATTATCAATCGCACCGGCACAGTTACATCAATGAAAATGGCACTGACAGATACTATCGAGATAAGAGCACAGAAATTCACAGGAAATCATTGTGGAACACACCAAAATAGACGGGGGTGCATACTTACCGTTGCTTACCTCTTAATTATCTCGGGGTTTGAGTTGACAACAGGATCACTAAAAGTCTGTTCACACAATAATCTCCGCCATGACATTTAAAAATGAACCAGAAACGAAGACGAGAACTTTGAACTGTACAAAAGCTTTATTTCTAATAAAGGGTCTGATTTTCCTAACACAACAAAATATACGTGGCTATCAGTAGCCCAAGTCAATCTGACTACGTCCTCCAGTAGGACTTGCAAAATTATTATACAACATGATATAAAACATTTTAGCTCCCAAGAGCTCCAAATAACGTAATATTCATAACACTATTGGATTGGAAAAGGACGTCAGGGTGTGACATATATAGAGCATTTGTTTCCTTTTAATAAACAAGAGAATGGTATTTATAGTCGCAAGGCCGGAGTGTACGACCTCACTCTCTGAAAACCATATGTTGACACAGCTGCGGGCTACCTTCCAGCCTGACGCATACTGGTCAAATGCACTCCCTTCTCACACGCTATGTTACGTAGGAATCCAGCCTGCACTCTCAAGCTTTTAAATGTCTTACAAGACAACTCACATTACATTTACGCAAATCTTTCAAGTACTTTGATCACATCCTAATGGATCATTACATAATTTCTTAAACTTGTTAACTTCAATCCAAATGTTTAAGTAGCTCTTAAATGTTTATAACAAAATCACATAAATTATTTATAACAATTAGAAATTGTTTATAATATTTGTCAAAGACAATAAAAATATTATAAGCACGCCTTTAACATCACTCTCGTTTCACATTAGTTTCAAAAATATTTACAACAATTATTTACAATATTAACATTTAAATTGTTTAAATTATTAATTTAATAAATACATTAGCCACATGTTCATTCGGTTGGTAATTTTATAATCCTGTTTAATATAATCGACCAATGAAGGTTAGTTATACATATTAATGTCACAATCCGGTTTAATAAAGTTTTTAATAATGATTTGTGACGGCAACCTTCATTCATAATCTTGTCTCAAATTCTTTCAAAACTCGTGTTAATAATAACAGTAAATCACTTGATTAATTTTCAACGAACCATAACAATCTTACTCCAGCGGAAAATCCTTCGCTAACAAGTTAATGCACAATCTGCATTAAAAATATGCCCAAAATCATCATATATCAATCTACATGGCATTTAAAACTTTCACATCACTTACAAAACTTCCACAAATAATTCTTTAACATTAATTCCTGTGGGAACTTCCTTCATATTCAAGGGCATTATATTTCAGCGACTTTCAACACGCGCTGCACTAGCGATTATACATTCATAGTTCCACTTAAAAATTTTATAATCATAATTTGTTTCAAAACTGTTTTTCTATTTAACCTTCGTAGATTTCATTCATGAACTGAAATGAAGTCAAAACTTGCCAATCACAAACAAATTTAATAGTGAATACGCTTATATACGCCTATCTGGTCTATCAAAATTTAAGATTAACATCTTAAAAGAAAATTGTAGTATGAAAATACTATCTTCAAATAAAGTGCGACTAAAATGCAAAGTAGTCGAATAGAATCCAATTAGACTGGGGAATGCAAACATCGTTATATAATTCTCTAATTGAGAAAAACTCCTAACAAAAGTACTTGACTTTAATGCATTCAATAATTCATTATTAACATTACTCTTTCACAAAAGTGTCTATGATGCAATGTTCATTCATAACTGACGATAAATGTCTGTGTTGCAATCAATACAAATAACGACTAGTATTTCCAAGATCGTCGATAACGTAAGATTTTAACGCTCTAAAATCATTTAAATGTTCTTCCTTCTTGATGATGACAGAAAATTGTTCAAAGTAATTAAACTGGGGTAGAATTACTTTAATAAAGTGACACGCTGTCTGAATTTTAAATCTGCCATAAAAATCATTAACATACAGTCAAATCGTGACTACAAAAAAAAATTAATTACTGAAAAATCTAAATATCAGTCTCAACTGATTCAAAATCGTTAACTATGCCCATGACATAACAATGTCTTAATAAAACGTCGAAAAATGCAAAACTCCTCAAGGTGTACTGAGAATAAGAATCTCAACAAGAAAATAAGGCAAAATACATGAGGATAAAAATATGGGAAAATGGTTGCTCAAACATTACTAGGTTACTCAAATACAATAAACGTTCACGACTACCTTATCTGCCGATTGACGTTCCAGAGGAAAATTCCCCAAAGAAGACTGCTGATGGATCCATTTCACCACGTTAAAGCTGAGCTCCATCCTCGAAATAGGAAATAGCACCCTCGGAGAATCGAACTGCTTCCTTCTCCGTGAATCGCTCTGCTCCTCGAAAACGAATAGACATCCTTCCGGCAATAATCTTCTTTGTGAGTCGGGACTACCCTGACCTCTCTTGAAAAATTCCCTGAAGTTCCAGTAGACAATCATCATGACGTTTTGTAGAAATTTCCGAAGAAATTATTCATATTCAGAGTATGAAATTGTTTCTATGGCTGTTCGATGGTATTCAGCCTTTACTTACGAAACATGGGTGTAGATGGTATTCACCGCATGTTCGCTTGTGTGGAATAGCAATTAGCGAAGTTCCATGTCGCTATCTTACTCCATTGAAGTATGTCCCAATTGCAATAAGCCTTCTTAGCCTTCCATTTGCACTTCAGTTGTAGTGTCAGAAGAACAAACTGCCGTATTCAAATGCTCCATTATACTGTATCGTTCTGTAAGCAAGCAATCTGAAGTCTTTCTACTCCACTCGCAGCGTTAGCCTTGCGTTAATTCTGGCTTGTACAAAAGTGTTTCTCTAGTGGTGAGATAATCACTTTTGTCAGTCGTATAAAACAGCTAATATCTTTTGAAGTACTCGGTCGAAATTGTTCAGCTTTTCTCTATAATTGCATGTAGTACTGCACAATACAATTATGTTATCGTAGACCGCTAACTGTTTGAAGCTAAACTTATATAAGCTTTCTAAGGTCCGTTTCAACTTCACCTAGTTTGACCTGGATCTCGTTACTATAGTGGCCTCGCCACGCGTTATAAAAACGATTCTTTTCACTTGCTGTTCACTTTGACGTCTCACTATATTGAATGTATAAGAAAATGACTTTCACAAATACTTCGATGATCTGAGCATTAGATCTCAGAATGGTCAGCGAACGAAAGAGAAGAGAAGAGACTCCTCTCTTCTGCGCAAGCCCTTTTATTACCTTCTCGAGGGGCGTTACCATCCCTTCCAAAGCGTGATACTACGTCATCGCTAGAACTTCCAACTTCGTTAATTCATGACGGATTTTCAAAATTCAAAAACTGAAAATAAATTTCATCAAAATTCCAAATCAATGCTTTTACTGCAAATGTATTTCCACAATTCTGCATTCAAAAAGTCATAAAAATACCATAGTTTCAGCAATCTCCGTCTTCCTTTAAACTATCGTTCATTGGTTCATGCCTCTCCTCCAATAGCATAGTTTCTTCCTCAGCAGAATTCCTCGTTTCCTGCGACTGCGTCGTACATCTTGGAACATTCTGGACTAAAATGCTGACGTCACTGAGAATCTCAGCTCAAGTAGCTTGCTGGCATAACATTTACGTCATCCGTGCTTACGTCATGACTACCCACGTCATAACTATGACAGCCATAACTCTAATCATAATTTCAAATATAGCCACCGTGGTCTCTACATAATTCAATTACGGGGGCAGTACCTACTGTAAGGCCACGGCCGCATCCTTCCCTCTTCCTTACCTATCCAGCCTAGCCTTCCATTCACATCCCTCATGCGGCCCTTGCTCGCCTTGCAGGTGAGGCCGTCTGGGCGAGGTGCTAATCCCATCTCACCAGTTGTATCCTCTCTGATTAGATGTTCCCAGCTCTAGGACACTGTCTGAAAAATGGCGGGAGGGGTGCGTGCCCTCGCTGAGTCCGAGGGAGCCACCAGCCTGGAGGGTAAACTCGATTTAAAAACAATTAGTTCCGTGAAGAACTATACAGCCTATTTTCATATATCCTACTTATGTTAATTGCCACTATCAGCATACACAATTTCAGTTTGATTGCTGTAATAGATTCGTAGATATTGAGAACCGACTAAATATTTCGGATGGTCGCCATGTTGGATTTTATATATGTAGGTTCTAGAGTTATGTACTGTTACATGCAGATTATTGTGAACGTGTAGTATTCAAACTTCAATCGCATAATTAGGACACAAGAAAAAACGAGGAGATTTAAAAAATTTTCACAGCTGCCATCTTGAGGTTATGGAAACAATTGAAATAAATTAGATGCCAGTGGATTAACATTCGGATAAAGATTTACTGTACCAAGTTTCACTGCACGCGGATGGTTAAATTGCGAGAAACGTCCATGTGAATATTTATATTTCGCATCACCGCCATGTTGGATTTGTGATCACCAGGTTATTTAAAGTCCTATAGGTGAACTTAAGTTCATAGCCCCTATGAACATTAAAAAATGCAGTTTGATTGCTAAAATAGATTCGTAGATATCCAGTATCGTCTAAATATTTCGGATGGTCGCCATGTTGGATTGTTAAATGTATAGGCCATAGAGTCATGTACCATTAAAGGATAATTATTGCGTACGTTCATTATTCAAACTTTCACTTCGATCGCATGCCTACATCACAAGAAATAAAAACTTAATTTTAAAATTCGCACTGCCGCCATCTTGAGATTATGTAAACAATTGAACTAAATTAGATACTAGTGGATTACAATGTGTATAAATATTTCGTGTACCAGGTTTCAGTGCGCTTGGAACATTAAATCGCGAGAAAGGTCTATTTAAAATGTTCAAATTCGCTTGGCCGCCATGTTCGTTTTGTAGTTAACCGGTTTTTGAAAATCTTATAGATGGACTTCGAGTATTGCCCTTTATCTCCGTGCAAAATTTTAGGAAGATACCGCTAATAGTTTCACAGATATAGAATGCCGGTGAAATATTTCGCACATCCGCCATTTTGTGATTATGTAAACAATTGAACGAAGTTAGATGTCGGTGCATTACAATGTATATAAACATATACTGTACCAAGTTTCATTGCGTTTGGTTGGTCAAATCGCGAGAAACGTCTATTTAAAAGTCACAAATTCGCTTGGCCGCCATGTTGGTTTTGAAGTTACCAGGTTTTCAAAAGTCACATAAGTGAACTTATAGTAGTTCCCTCTATCACCATAGGAAATGTCAGGGTAATATCGGTAATAGTTTCGGAGATATTGAATGCTGGTGAAATATTTCGCACAGCCGCCATGTTGGATTGGTGAGTCGTAACAAAATTTGAAGGGCACGGTTGAGGTCGCCGGAAATAGTGCTATGAACTTTCCAAGTTTCATTGAAATCGCTCCTACCGTTTAGATTTTATTAGGGGGACACACACACACGAATCACACACACACACACGCACACACACACGGACAAAAGGTGATCTCATAAGCCTATTTTTAGCCTACTTTCGATTTTTGCAAAAAATGAAAGTAGACTTATGAGATCAACACAGGGCGAAAAAAGTGTGTCTGTCTGTGTGTGTGTATGTGTGTGTGTGAGTCTGTGTGTGTGTGTGTGTCTGTGTGTGTGTGTGTGTGTGTGAGTGTGTGTACTCTGAATGTCTGTCCCCCCCTATCAATTCGAACACGGTGAATGCGAATTGAACGAAATTTGGTACAAAGGTAGCACTAGCAAAGGACACCTCAGTGTCATGTTTTATATCGCCGCCATCTTGACGGAAACGTAATGGCGGCCACACAAATGTTCAAAGCTTAAATCAAATTACGACTAACCTAATCATCCGATCTCTACCAAATTTTGCAACAACATACCTTTATGGGGGGAGCATCCTTTGACCAAACTAATAAGTCATCAGCGTAATAGTTTGCGGATGGCGGCCATCTTTGTGTGAAAATCGATTCCCCCTATTAATTCGAACACGGTGCAACCGAATGGAACGAAATTTGGTACAGAGGTAGTACTAACAAAAGGCACCTCAGTGTTATGTTTTATATCGCCGCCATCTTGACGGAAACGTAATGGCGGCCACACAAATGTTCAAAGCTTAAATCAAATTACGATTAACCTAATCATCCGATCTCTAGCAAATTTTGCAACAACATACCTTTATAGAGGAAGCATCCTTTGACCAAATAACTAGGTCATTAGCCTAATAGTTTGCGGATGGCGGCCATCTTTGTGTGAAAATCAATTCCCCCTATTAATTCAAACACGGTGAAACCAAATGGAACGAAATTTGGTACAGAGGTAGCACTAGCAAAGGGCACCTCAGTGTCATGTTTTATATCACCGCCATCTTGACAGAAACGTAATGGCGGCCACACGATTGTTCAAAGCTTAAATCAAATTACGATTAACCTAATCATCCGATCTCTACCAAATTTTGCAACTACATACCTTTATGGAGGGAGCATCCTTTGACCAATCTAATAGGTTATTAGCCTAATAGTTTGCGGGTGGCGGCCATCTTTATGTCAAAATTGATTCCCCCTATTAATTCGAACACGGTGGAACCGAATGGAACGAAATTTGGTACAGAGGTAGCACTAGCAATGGGCACCTCAGTGTCATGTTTTATATCGCCACCATCTTGACTGAAACGTAATGGCGGCCACACGAATGTTCAAAGCTTAAATCAAATTACGATTAACCTAATCATTCGATCTCTACCAAATTTTGCAACTACATACCTTTATGGAGGGAGCATCCTTTGACCAATCTAATAGGTCATTCGCCTAATAGTTTGCGGATGGTGGCCATCTTTGTGTCAAAATCGATTCTCCCTATTAATTCAAACACGGTGAAACCGAATGGAACGAAATTTGGTACAGAGATAGCACTAGCAAAGGGCATCTCAGTGTCATGATTTATATCGCCGCCATATTGACAGAAACGTAATGGCGGCCACACAAATGTTCAAAGCTTAAATCAAATTACGATTAGCCTAATCATCCGATCTCTAGCAAATTTAGCAACAACATACCTTTATGGAGGGAGCATCCTTTGACCAAACTAATAGGTCATCAGCCTAATATTTTGCGGATGGCGGCCATCTTTGTGTGAAAATCGATTCCCCTTATCAATTCGAACACGGTGAAACCGAATGGAACGAAATTTGGTACAGAGGTAGCACTAGCAAAGGGCACCTCAGTGTCATGTTTTATATCACCGCTATCTTGACGGAAACGTAATCGCGTCCACCCAAATGTTAAAAGCTAAAATGTAATTACGACCAACCTAATAATCTAGTCTCTACCAAATTTTGCAACACCATATCTTTATGTGGGAAACATATTCAGACCAAACTGCAAGAACATCAGCCCAATAGTTTTCAGATGGTGGCCACGTATGTGTGCAAATCGATTCCCCCTATCAATTGAAACACGGTGAAACCGAATTGAACGAAATTTGGTACAGAGGTAGCACTAGCAAAGGGCACCTCATATTCATGTTTAATTTCCCTATAGCACGTTGTATTTCAACAAGCTACTACAACCAACATTCAATCATACTCCTTGAAAAGGACAAAGAGTTATAACAATACCCATGCATTTAGGAGAAAGTAGGCTATATGTTCTTTACTGAACATCTTGTTTCAAAATTGAAAATAGGCTGATAAAAGAATTTTAAATCAAAATTTTGTAAGGATATTAAAAAAATAATGTCCTAGGCGAAAGCTCACACAAGACTTGCCATAAACCTAGAAGAATTGCTGAGTTTTAATTCACCGGCCGTGAAAGCCAATATATCAAAATAAAACTAGTCTTTGTTTCGTAACGCTCGGTATTCTTGTAATAATAGTCTATTGGCGGAACTCTGGTGTAGTTGGTAGCATGCGAACTACTGTGCCCATGATCGCGGATTTAAACCCGGCTGAAGTTCTCCGATTTTGTTATGACCATTAAAATCCTTCAGTATGCCACTTTCGGAGGGGAAGTAAAGCCGGCGATCCAATGTCATAGATTTATGTCATGTGAAAGTTCCTTCCACTAACTAAACATGTGTGAAGCTAAATTTATGGGTTAGATTTCGTTGTAACTCTATAAACGTTCCAACGTTCACCACTAGGCGTCAGTGACATATGGTATCGAAACATGGAACTACTTAAAATTGAACGGAACTTGTAGCTCACCCTATGGGTATCCGTTTGAAGCAGCTACAGCCTCTGGCGAGCCGAACATGTCCTCGGACACTCCCGGCACTAAAAGCCATACACTAAATAATAAATAAATAGTACGTTTTAAGGCCATGAAATGTTTTGGTCCCTAAAACGTGTAAAGCTGCAAAGAAATGTAGAAGAATTAAATTAGTGTATTTCTATAGGGGTTGGGCATGTGATCCTTTGGAATCGGAATTGCTAGGCTGTGATCTAATAAGATTGAGAAGTACTCCAAACGTAATGTGTTACCAGTACCCAGACCCAACCTCACAACATAAACACGCATTTGCATAATTCACCTTCCATTGGCGTGCCTTATGATCACTTAGACTGATGTAGGTGAAGCGGAACAGACCTTGGCCCATATATTGCTACTGACAGCCCAATATACCTCTCCCTCGCCTCGTGCAGATGAAATCAGACAGCGCACTAACCGATTAAAGGTAAGCCTGGACCAGTACGTCATTGGAGTGTACTTAGTTTCACATACATGGTGCCTCAATGGGATTGCCACAACATCGAAGCAGATATAATGCAGTCAAGTCCTTTGCTGTTGTTTCTGCGTGATTCGTTTAAGACATGGCAGTCCTCTCTCCTCATAGTGACTCTGGTAAGAGGTGTGAGAAAATTCAAGTCAACTGTCTATATTCATCTCCAGAGCGGCTTTTAGGGTTAATGAGCCATGTTGTATGCTCCATAACACCTGCGTCAATCCAACAAGTGTTGCAGATGTTTTCAAAGCTTTCTCCTGGATGCTTTGAAGCCACACACTTTTGAGGTCTCCCCCAGGGGCTCACATCTAGTGGGACGTGGGTTGGCGACCACGGTACCACAGCTGAGTCCGGCATTGCTTCCAGTTACTTGTGCCGGGCTCCTCTCCGTCTTCTTTCTTGTCGACCTCTCTTGGTCAACTCTTGTTCACTTGCGACCTCGATGGTATTAGGGAGTCTCTTCCAATCGCGCCTTAATTGACCCTTGTCTCATCTTTCCAGATACCCACCTTTCGCGAAGGGTCAGCCTTCTTTTTCTTTTCATGTTATCTCCTGCCTTCTGCTCAATGCCCTCAAGGAGGCAGAGTGTATGTAGCCCCACCACTTCTGGTGCACCCTGGATAGTGCTACACCCTCAAGGGCTCACGGCTGGTGAGGTCCGAAGTTGGCGATCCCGAGGGATTCTTGAGGTAAGTCCTCTTTTCCCCCCTTTTCCACTGACTTTAGGGCGAACCCTCTACTCTTTCCCTTTCCTATCTGCCTTTCATGGCTCTCCTTCCTTCCAAGTCCCTCAATCCTCATTCTTCGAGGATTGAGGGCATTTCTTTTCTTCCTGCGCTGTATTTGCCTTATCCTTTATTTGTTTACCATTTCTTCTTCTAGTATGTAAGTCTGTAGTTAGTATTAGTTATAGTTTTCCTTCTCATCTCATCTTTCACTATCACCCAAACAATTAGAGGCCGATAATCTAGATATTAGGCCCCTTAAAACAAGAATTAGCATCATCATCACTGTTGAGGTTCATGCAGGGTGGGTAGAATGTTGCCAGGCAGTCGGAACATAATATAATTCTCCATATCAGGAAGCGCGGAAAGCAATGATAAACGTGTAGTGGTGGGAACATTGGACATAACGTACGTCGCATTCGGCAACACCACTTGCAAGCCTATTACTGTGCAAGAACCAGACTGTGCTGTAACAAAGTAGCGACCACTGGCTTCGTCTCACCATGGCTTCAGAAGAGTTTCGGTCAACTTTTCAATTAAATTGTACAACTAAAAGTAATTTACGAACATTCGTATGTCACCATCACACCTCGCACTTGAACACATGTGACTACATCGGCATGGAAACCTCATACAGATGACCAATATGGCGGTAATTCAAGCCACAACAGCAAACAAACGAACATCAATGTCCTCACGGCATCCATGACGTCATCGACTACACTATAATTTACCCTAGACGCGTAGGCTACGTATCGCAGTATATACTTGAACCGAATTAACAGCAAACATTATTGAAATGTATGAATCGGTCGGAGCTGAAAAGCATTAAATCAGTTTTCAGTACTTTTCAGGAGACAGATAAAATGTCATTGATAAAACAGAACTCAGCACGCACACTATATTATTAGTCATCTATGTTGTGAAGCAACTATTCAGGTTATATTTGTGTTCGCGGAATATCAATTTTAATATAATAAACATATTTTTCTAACCAATTTTGCAGACGTGACTTAATGCGTTTCAGCTCCGTGATCAATTTAGTGCGGCATAAAGCCATCCAGAATGAAAATTTCTCATGATATTTTACTTTAAAACGGATTAGTAACATAAAAACTACCTAAACCCTGTGTAAATGTAATTTACAATAGCACTGTAACACGCGGGAATCTTGCAGTGCGGCCAACATTAAGCACGGAATACGGCGCTGAAAGTCAGCAAGTCGTCGGCTTAATGCTTTTCTCCTCTGATCGCACTACATGTTGCAGTGGTTTATGGCTTAAATACACAGAACAAATTGCTTTGTGATGGATTTTACCTTGCCAGTGAACTTCCGTAAATTTTCTTCTGTTGAAAATTATTAGTTACAAAAATGATTTATGGTTTAAAACGCATCATCATAACAACACATTCAACGGTCTAAATTGGATGATATAATAATATAAGCATCAATTAAACATTATCACAATAATCACAACCGCTACAGTTGGATTTTGTTCGTTGAGTTCATGGTCTGGTAAAATTGAAAGATAAATCAAAAACGTTTGCAGCAAAAAGACAATACATGAGTTTTTCCGTGATATTATTTATGTGTTGGTCTACTTCCTAAAGTGATAAACCACCTAAGATTTAAATAGCGACATAGCTTGTTTGTGCGACACTATACCTCCAGTCACCTCGAGACCTAAGCGGTCACTTTGATGTTCTGGTCTGTGAAGAGGCTTACGCACCAGGAAATAGTTCCCACTTTTCCTACTTGATTTTGGCGTACAAGATTTTCCAACACAAATTGCTATGTTTCCATCAGCTGGCTAGATTACTCTTCAGAATTTCCAGTGTAAAAATCAATTTCACGTTAATTGGGACCGTTGCCAACTTTGCTTTTCATGTGATGAATTGTGTGTGTGAATAGACTACAGTTTGTAGTGGTATTTGGGACGATAGGCGGAGTAATTCAGTTCTAATTTGATATTATATTACATTTTGTTTTGTAGAAACCTTGTTTGGTCGGCAAAAAGCACCCAAGTTATTCGATTTTATGGCGAATCGGACTCAAAGGTTGGCAACTCGGTTACGATTGCACAAAGTTCCACAAGTAGACAGTGTTCAATCTTCAGCTGTAAAGCTTGAGTCACCAATAAAATACTTCAAAAGTAATAAAAGTGGAGAGAAGTTGAGTGAAAGGTGCAAACAAATGATTTTGAATGTATATATAATAGTATAAGCCTCCGTGGCTTAGGCGGCAGCATGCCGGCCTCTCACCGCTGAGTCCGTGGTTCAAATCCCGGTCACTCCATGTGAGATCTGTGCTGGACAGAACGGAGGCAGACAGGTTTTTCTCCGGGTACTCCGGTTTTCCCTGTCAAAATTTCATTCCAGCAACACTCTCCATACCATTTCATTTCATCTGTCATTCATTTAATCATTGCCCCAGAGGAGTGCGTCAGGCCTCGGCAGCCGGCACAGTTCATATCCTCGCCGCTAGATAGGGGCTTCATTCATTCCATTCCTGACCCGGTCGGAGACTGGAAGCAGGCTGTGGATTTTCATTTCATATAATAGTATAATCAAATGTTCTCGAAAGAGAATCAAAATGAATATTGTCCATTGAGCCATTATAATTAACACATCAAGTGATAAAAAATGTCCTGCATAACTCAACAAATTGCTAGCGTTTCGCCCCAGTGTGCCAATTGTGCTCTTCAGTTGGTAAAGGCACACCTACCAAGACGCGTAGTAGGCACACACTGAGTAGGCCATGCAAGACGCTTTGCTACATATGTAGCCACGTCACGAGCATGCCAGTGTACCACGGCAGTCAAAAACTCCACTCCAAAACACTAAACCGTGCTTTGGCATTGACTATAATCAAATGTTATCGAAAGAGAATCAAAATGAATATTGTCCGTTGAGCCATTATAATTAACACATAGCGATTTGTTGTGTTATGCAGGACATTTTTATCACTTTATGTGTTAATTATAATGGCTCAACGGACAATATTCATTTTGATTCTCTTTCGAGAACATTTTATTATAATCAATGCCAAAGCAAGGTTTATTGTTTTGGAGTGGAGTTTTTGACTCCCGTGGTACACTGGCATGCTCGTGACGTGGCTACATAATTATGTAGCAAAACGTCTTGCATGGCCTACTCAGTGTGTGCCTGCTACGCGTCTTGGTAGGTGTGCCTTTACCAACTGAAGAGCACAATTGGCACACTGGGGCGAAACGCTAGCATATTGTTGAGTTATGCAGGACATTTTTATCACTTTATGTGTTTATATAATAGTAGGTTGAGAGATATGCTAATATGGAGTTTCCATGTCGGAAAAATAGAAGGAACAGAAAAATACGCGGAGGACTTGACCTGACGTTTGGTATAGTGAAGAAACTTCTGCTTTCTTTTCTTGAGAAAACAACTATAAGGGTCTGGTCACCGCCGATCGCTAATGCTTAAAATAAGTACTCAGAGATGATGTATGACTACGAAGTTTTCAATTTCTAAAACAAAGTAAAACTAAAAAGATGGCAGGTAGAGGGTTCTATATAAGATGAGTTAGAAGTTAGAACCAACCTCTGCGAACACTGAGCCCACCATTAAATTGCCTCTTACCAGTCGCTTCATCCTGTAATCGCCGCCAGTCCACAGAGGCCCTTTTGTGTGGGTATTAATCAGTAAATAATAGAGAAGCTCTCGTATGGAGATCGCCTCGAGCACTGTATATTGTTAGCCGATCATAGGCAGCTAATTAGGGGCAGGGATGACTACAATAGGCGCTCCGACATTTGCAGCCTCCTACGTGATCTGACATTTTGCACAACAAAATACATTTCTTGTGGTCTATATATTAACCACCAATCATATGAAGATGATTTAATCTCTCAGCCTAATTACAACAAATTTTCTTCTAGAAGTGTTAATATATCTGAAAAGCAAATAATATTTCTGTGTGTCCTGGAATTATGGCAATAGATAAAATTTTAACCAAGAAATATATTGAAAAATATTCAAAAATAAACAATAAAATAAAAGAGGAATGACAGTCCAACATGACCATTCATTTCCATGATCACTAACATTAAATTTCAATGCAAAATAAAGAATTAAAAAATCATAAAATTAGGATTATAAAATAATAAAAAATACAAAGTTAAAAATTATAAAATTAATTAAAATATTGAAAAATAATATATTAATAATATTGAAGAATAATTAAAATTATAATAACTCAACTCAAAATTGGTGTAAGAATGAAAATTTAAATAAATAGATTTTTTTAAATAATAGTCTGCCCTATAAAGGGCTAAGGGGGAACATACAGCATAACCCGCGAGGACTGGCGCATGGGTATTTTTGACCCGAGTCCTAAATAATGCTCTATATTTTCGTTTTGGTCAGCCCTCATTTCCTGTCGCGTACAGTACTCCGTCCTGAGGAAAGAATTCATGATGAAGATTAATAAATGTAAAACAAAAATATTGGAATGCAGCCGAAATAAATCAGAAACCTCAATGGATATCAAATTGGCAGGTGAAAAACTAAAGGAAGTAGGAGACTTCTGTTACTTAGGAAACAAAATAACCAGTGATGGACGAAGCAAAGAGGATATAAAAAGTAGATTAGCTCAGGCAAGGAAAGCATTTCTAGAGAAAAGGAATCTGTTGACATCGAATATAGATTTAGGTATTAGGAAGTCATTTTTGAAAGCCTTTGTCTGGAGCGTGGCGCTCTATGGAAGTGAAACTTGGACTATTGGTGCAGCAGAAAAGAGGAGAATTGAAGCGTTTGAAATGTGGTGTTACAGGAGAATGATGAAGATCAGATGGGTAGATAGGGTTACAAACTAAGAGGTATAAAGACGAGTGGGAGAGGAGAGATGTTTCTGGCGACTGCTAATGAAGAGAAGAGATTTTTTTGTTGTCGTGTGGCCTCCTGAGAGGCCGAGTGCAGGTCTTTCTAAGCGACGCCCGTGGGCGACCTGCGCGTCGGGATGAGAGATGGAATGGATGAAGATGAATGAAACTGGGCAAGGATGTGGAAGGAAGTGGCCGTGGCCTGTCAGAAGGTACGGTCCCAGCATTTGCCTGGTGTTGAAAATGGGAAACCACGGAAAACCATTTCAAAGACAGCCGACGGTGGGGCTCGAACCCACGCGTCTACCGAGTCAGCAGAGAGCTTGGCCCCATGGCCTAACGCAGCGCTTTAGCCAGCGTAGCCACTACTGTCGGTAAGAGAAGAGATAGGTTACTAAGACACCCAGGAATAGCAAGCTTAGTTATGGAAGGAAGGGTCGAGGACAAGAACTGTAGGGTTAGACCAAGGTTAGAATATGTTAAACAGATTGCCTCGGATGTAGGGTGTGGTAGCTATTTAGAGATGAAACGATTAGCTCAGGACAGGAAGGCATGGATAGCTGCATCAAACCAGTCAAAAGACTGAAGACTCAAACAACAAGAACAGTACCTTCCTTCCTAGCCTTGAACTTCACCCTGCAAAAGTAGCATGTCCATTACTTCTGAACACGATCAGGTCAGATTTACCGATGGTGCCAGTCGTCGCGTGACAATATAATAGAAAATCCACCTATTTTTGGAGCAGCACAATCACATAGCTCACGTTCTTGTTCATCCATGTTTGGGGTTTAGGGACACCTTGGTCATCAGCTCCTTTGTTCAAAAACATTAAGATGACTGCTTTGACGCCACTATCAAGGTCCATTATATTGTTAAGAAATTTATTGTCTTTTTTCTGCATGTTAAGTTTGAATAATGGAAATAAACCTCATTTCATATTGGGAATAGTTCATAGGAAGACACCAGGTGTAAAATTACTTTATTATACGTACGACTACGACAAAAAGGGAGTGATACACTGGGTCAAAATGACCCGGCACCAGTCCTCAGTCCTCACGCCAGTTCTCAAGGATTAAGGAATCAAAACAATACCGATTTTTAGCCTACGTTTCACATTTTGCAAAAATGAGGATAAAGTAGACTTATGAGAACGATCCGGGAAATTGTGTGTCTGTCTGTCTGTCCTTCCGTCTGTCTGGCTGTGTGTGTGTCCCCCTATCAACTCCTAAACGGTTGCAGCTACCAAATTTGGTAACAATAAAGATCTATATCTGAATATCTCACGACCATATTTGAAAATAATGTCAGTGCTACCAACTGCTGAAAAGTCACAATTGAAATTTGAGCTCTATGTTGGATATCTTAGAAGTTATGCATGCGAACTATTCCAATATTGGCACACATAACATTCCAGATTAATTTTCTGAAGTCCATATATGCCAGTGTTGCCAACATGATTCTAAGCCAGCCGTTAGGTCCAATTTCTAAATGCATGTTACCTCTACATTATCGATTGAATTTTAACCAAATTTCGTATGCAATATGTATACTACAACACATATGACTGTGCGTATTCTAAAGAGCCACCAGGGCTGCCAACTGTTAATAAATGCTCTCACTATGTTTTAACCCTAATTTCAATATATCAGAAAGTATGCATGCAAACAGCTCTAAACTTTGCACACGTATAGTACCTAACATTCTACCATAGTTCGGTGTAACTTATATACATCAGTGCTGCCAACATGATTCTAAGCCTGCTGATAGGTCAAGCTTTTAAATGAATATAACTTCTATACTATCAAATGGATCTCAACCAAATGTCGTATGTGCTTTATGTACCATAACAATTATGACTATGCTTATTCGTAAGAACCAGCAGGGCTGCCAACTGTTAATAAATGCTCTCTTTATTTGTTTAATACTAATATCAATATATCAGAAATGTATGCAAGCCATCATCTCTAAATTTTGCACACGTATAGTACCTGACTTTCTAGATTAATTTGGAGTATCTAATATACATCAGTGCTGCCAACATGATTCGAGGCTATCGGATAGTTTCAATTATTAATTACATGTAACTTCTATACTAATAAATAGATTTTATCCAAAATTGGCACCATAATAGATCGTAATATTTCACATTAATTCTGAGCATCACAAACATGACATTGTTCCCAACATGATTTTACGCGCACTGATAAATCCAATATCAAACAGCATGTAACGTTGATACTATCCATTAGACTTCATCCAAATGTTGTATGTGCATTCAATGCCTTAAGAGATGAAACTAAGAATACATTCAGAGTCATCAGGGCTGCCTACTGTAGTAAGTTACTGTATTAGGCTACACTATTTTAGGTGTATTTCAAACTGCAGTACCTGGAAATGTTGGTATTACCAACTTTATATCGTCATTATTGTAGATAGGTCTGTATAGATTGTCATAAATGTTCAATTTTAAGAAAAGTAGGCTCTTTAGTTCGTCACGGAACTACTTGTTATATTATAACTGTGCCTGGCATAATTCTTGCACAACAATTATATACATTTCCAAAGAAAAAAAATCCTCTCGGCACGCCGGAAGGCGGAGGTAGATTTCACCGGGCAGACTAGAGGATAGGCTAAAATAGGCGAAATATGCAGGTTTTCGTAGGTGGATCAGACCTCATTTATTGCGAGAATGTATTTTACAATTGGAGGTTAATTAACCTTTTTTTCGTCTTTCTATGCATATTTTTAACATTTTATTGTCTTATGGGGATGGTAACTTTCTTGTCATATTTGGTGTTCATTTTAATAATTTTGATCACAATGTCCTTATGCAAGGTTTGGAACTGATGTGTAACTATCTAACAGTCTGTTACTTCTTCGCGCAAAATTTTATCTCCCGCAGAGATGTTGGTTGGTTCCTCAGTTTAGGGGCTGCGACAACGTGGTCATGTAACCCCGTGTACATTGGGTGTGTGTATAGTCTGACTGATAAACGGTGTTAATTGTGATGACTGTATTAGTCTCTAATACAGTTAAGGTCTGCAGAAGGTCAATTTTAAGTAGTAGTACCTAATTTTGTACCAAATACTACCGTCAACGACACCTACTGTGAACTTGGCTGCTAGATTCCACCGCAACCAGCAACTTGCAATGAACGTTGGAACTTCCCCTCCGAAGGAAAGCATGCTGAGGGATTTTTAGCGCTCTTAGAAAATTCGACGACTTTGGCCGGTTTTGAACCAGTGACCTTGGGCATAGAAGTTCAGCATGCTAACAGTTAGCCGCTTCCCACATAGTCAGATGGAACAAGAAGTTCCGTGCGGAACTAAAGAGCCTACTTTTCTTAAAATTAAGATTCATGCCAATGATTAATCTACAGTATATGAACCTATCTAGAATAATGACGAAATTAAGTTGGTAATATCGGAATGTCTTAATTAGTTCGAAATACTGTATACTAGGCATAATGTAGCCTAATACAGCAATACAGTTGGCAGCCCTGGTGACTGAATATATTCTTAATTCCATCTCTTAAGGTACAGAATACAAAATGTGGTTGAAGTCCAAAGGATGTTACATGGAGTTATACATTGGAACTATCAGCACACGTAAGAGCACGTTGGCAACAATGTCATGCGTATGCTGGTCAGAAATAATCGGAAATATTATGATATATTTTTGTGCCAATTTTGGATGAAATCCATTTTTAGCATAGAAGTTATATATATTTTAAAATTTGTGTGGCCGCCATTACGTTTCCGTCATGATGGCGGTGATATAAAACATGACACTGAGGTGCCCTTTGCTAGTGCTACCTCTGTACCAAATTTCATTCCATTCCGTTTCACCGTGTTCGAATTAATAGGGGTAATCGATTTTGACACAAAGATGGCCGCCATCCGCAAACTATTAGGCAGATGACCTATTAGATTTGTCAAAGGATGCTCCCTTCTTAAAGGTATGTTGTTGCAAAATTTGGTAGAGATCGGATGATTAGGTTAGTCGTAATTTGATTTAAGCTTTGAACATTTGTGTGGCCGCCATTACGTTTCCGTCAAGATGGCGGCGATATAAAACATGACACAGAGGTGTCCTTTGCTAGTGCTACCTTTTGTACCAAATTTCGTTCAATTTGCGCTCACCGTGTTCGAATTGATAGGGGGGACAGACATTCAGAGTACACACACTCACACACACACACACACACACAGACACACACACATACACATACACAGACAGACACACTTTTTTTCGCCCTGTAGTGATCTCATAAGTCTACTTTCATTTTTTGCAAAAATCGAAAGTAGGCTAATGAATGTGATCTCGTCAATGGCGTTGTCTTGGCAACCTCTGATAGCTCATCCCTGATCAATTTAGAAGCGTTGTCATGGTAACCTCTGATGGCACTTGGCATTTTCTTTAATTCCGAAATCGTTTTTCTCATCCCTTGGCGTAATGGTGGGTCATATCAAAATTTCTTTCAGACAAAAGTTTTAGGTAATTATTAGGGGAATATTTTCCATTTTGTACGGTTTTGATATTGTGCCTATTAAGAGAGATATGATTAATGTTTCCCGAAAAACCCACTTTTTTCCACCCCTTTGGTCAATGGTTGGTGCTATCAAAAAACTTATTTGACATAAATTTTTGGCACTTATCCGACACATATTATGAACTTTGAATGGATTCGATATTTCATGTATTAAGAGAGTTATATTGATATTTCACTTTTTCGAAGAAAAAAAAAGCCCCCCATTTTCACCCCCTTTGACCGATTTTGCCCATTAACGAACTCGACCGAGAATTTAATGGGATACTTATTATGTAAACAATTCAAAGTGATTGGGGCAAAATTACCGCAGTTATCGTGTCCACAAGAAACTGATATACATATATATATACACTCACACACTCACGCACACACACAGACTCACACACACACATACACATACACAGACAGACACACATACATACATAAATTATATATAAACTTTTGAACTGACGGTGGTTTTGGGGTCTGGGGGATGTGAAACGCGAAGATATGTCGAAATTTTCCGGAAGTCGAAACATGGGACCCATTGCAATAGTTAGCTTTCTAATGAATTCTACCTAAAAACTCCCCGCTATTAGGAGCAAAGTTCTACATTTTCGAAAATTCAAATCGTATTTTTTATACATTTTTGAAAATTTGTTTCTTGCTTTACCGTTTCTTTCATACCTCTCAAACATTCGGCTACAAATTGAACCTCAATCAAAGTTCATGGCTTTAATTCGTCATTTTATGAAGCGTTAATAGTACATTATGCAACGAGCCTATAATGGCAATAATTAAGACACTCCATACCATTATAGGCGAGTTGTTTACGACTGTTTATGTTCGAAGATAATTATAACTTTATTATATGTTTTAACATAAATATTCATAAATATCTGTGGGATTAAGTAATTTCAGTTAGTGAACAGAGCGCGCTGGGTGGTTTGCTGACTGAACCGAGTACATGCGTGGGTCAAAGAATTTCGAAAGCAGAGACCATTTACTTTGCTTGGCAGTGCTATTGTTTACAGCCTGCATGATGTCTAGTGCCGATCGGAACTAACATTCCCTAATATTGTCACCGAAGTCGTTTGAAAGCAATGCGCTGTGTAGAAAATGGTGTTGGGGATATTAAGGCACAGTGCTATTTCTTGTCTCATATTCGCCAGTTTATTTACGCGAATATATGGGACGTTGCACTTTCCATGTCGATAATTTCTGTAGAAGGATGCTGTGTTGCTAACTTCTCGACGTAGATCCTTAAATTTCTTGCATATGTCATAGTATTTCCTTGTTACCGTAAAGGTTCGTGCTGATTTTGTATTTGTGTTTGGGATTGTTAACTACAATGGTTGAATGTCCGACATATTGGATTTTGATCGCATACGCGAAGCTATCCTTACCTAATTGGTCAATGAATGAGCTCTGATTGGCTGGAGAATCTGTTTCATAATGAAGAATAATACTATAATGACCCTCAGTATGATACAGTTTTCTGACATATAATATTTACATTTCGACATCATCGAACATTATATATTTCTTCAGTTTACTCAAAATAAAAATCAAGTAATAACGCTCAATTATTAAATAATATGGAAATGTGTGAGATTCATTTTATATGAAAAGATACAGTCAGTCTGAGAGACTAGACTTTATATCATTTCAAACGACGCATCCTACAAATGCTACACATGTTAGAAAGGCTCAGGAGGGCTTCTCCCTTCGCTCGAAGCTCCAGGACTCTTTGCACTCTGCTGCATGACGTCACGCACTCGCCGTCTCCGTTCGCATAACACCAGACCCCAGGAGTAAACTCAGACTCAACAGACTCCATTACCCTTTAACTTAGGCTTCCCGCGCGGGGGCTGCATGACGTCACGCACTCGCCGTCTCCGTTCGCATAACGCCAGACCCCAGGAGTAAACTCAGACTCGGTTCATATGCATTGAACAACATGATGACGTCATACACGCCGTAACCGTGACGCATAACGGTAGACCTAAGCATAACGATGAAGTCGACAAGATAATTTCAAATGATTAATATATTAAGTAATTATTTTGTTAACAACTTTTGATAAGGAAATTGTTGTATGTAAGTGTTGCTTCTTTTCGTATTTTATAATATAGCGCTGAAGTAGGTCACAATGTGATTAAGGAACAACTGGTTATTGACTTAAGGTTACAATCTACTGAATATTTATTCTTTTTATAGCTCAAGGTTTAACACCCAATTTAAAAGAAGAAACGTCAAACCATTCCTAATCACTTGGGAGATATGCGGGGAATGGTGGAGAACAGCACAAAGCAAGGCCAAATTTCGAAAAATTTGTATTTAAAAAATTTAAACCTTTCCTTTTAATAGCAACATGTGTGTGCTTCCTTGGACAAATGGACATGTATATAATTGTAGTGCAATCTCCTTGAGAGGCACAGTCATAATATTGAAATCGTTATTGTTTTGCCTTCTTAAGCTGTTTGTTCCCCCCTTAAAGTCTTTTCTGAGCCGTAAGATGCTGCGAACCCTGATATTTTGATAGAGATTTAAGGAAAAGAATCATATCACTACGTTTTCGAACAAAAAGTTTCAAAACTAATTTGAATAAGAACACAAATCAGTCCCCAATTTATGTAAGAAGTGTATAAGTAACTTAATTGAATTAGTGTGCTGGAAAGGGATGTAGCCAACAAAAACCGTATTTCGAGATAATTTTAATAAACGTAGGTAAAATAATTTCACTGAAGTATTAGAAGCCTTTTTTTTAGTGTTGCCTATTTGTAATATAGAAAATCTTTTTCAATCAGTCAATACAAATTGCACCCAATTATATTAGGCGGGAAAATAGGTATTTAGACACCCTAATCTGAAAGAGCTAAAATCAGCACAACCTCTCACGAATTTGGTCACCATATTAATGTTAATAATATACAACTAGTGGGCCCGCGCGAGCTTTCGCAACGTGAATGTAGGTTTATGGGGTAGTAGGGAATTTTGTGGGAGAACGAGGTTTTAAATATTGAAGAAATGCATTTATTGTTGTTAAACGGCATACGTACATGAGAAGAACACAAAGAATTATGTAGAACAGTGTTTTGTACCTGTCACAGCACCTCTTTGTAGACAATATTCGATGTTACAACGAATTCATCGGTTATTGTTTGCTCGGGAGTTTCTTCTACAGCAATTTTTACATTTGCAAAGGATTGATCCCTAGAGAAAGTCTTGGGGTGACCAAACCGGAGCCATCTGCTGAGAGACTCCTCAGATAGCAGTACGCCGCGCTCCCGCCAGATGGCTGCCGCCACCACGCTGCCCTGCGCTCTAGTGGCAGGCTCGCCAGGTTACGGTGCTCACATTGTAAATGTACATTTTTAAGGTATATATTTAATTCCCATTTAAAGAGGAATTGAGTGCGTTTCGGGCACACATGGGATTATGCGGAACCTGTAGGTACCCCATATGTGTAGTTTGATGTTAACATGACCTTATTTTCGGTACAAAACCGGAATGGGACCTTGGCAGAATAATATAGGGGGATATAATATGGTTTTTAGTCGTCAAAATCACGATCAGGCTACTCTGAGCATCAGAGGTCTCCCAGTCGAGTGGGTTCGCCATTTTAAATATCTAGGGAGTATCATCACTGATGGTTTAGATCCCAGCGTTGAAATCATAATTGGCATAGGAAATGTCATATTGCTTCAATGACAGCTTAAATCTGAAGCTCCGCCAAAGAATGGCTAGAACTTATGTCTGGTCGATACTCTTATATGGCATGGAGGTTTGGTCTTTGAAGGCTAGCACCATAAAAAAAACTAGATGTATTCGAAATGTGCATCCATCGAAGAATACTAAGAATACCCTGGACCGATAAAGTCACGAACAAAGATGTCCTCAGAAGAGCAAACAGTGATCGTCAACTTTTATCTGCAATTAAATGTCACAAGACTGCCTATTTAGGTCATGTAATTAGAACCCAAAAATACCAACTAATTGAATTAATATTGCAAGGCAAGATAGCTCGACGACGAGGATGTGGCAGAAGATACATGCCCTGGCTTCAGAACATCAAGGAGTGATCAGGGATTCGATCTGCAGGAGAATAATTTTATTGTTCCAGCTTGCGGAAGATAGAAACGCCTTTTCCATGGTGATCGCCAGCGTTCGGGGGAACAAACATGGCACTTGTAGGAGGAGGGGGAGAAGCAGAAGAAGAAGAAGAACCTTAGAGAAATATTACATGAGATATTTATCACAAAATAACACGCTTTTGTGTACACAAATAGGGAGGGAAAAGTATTTCTTTCTTTTGTCAGAAAAATTATCCTGCAGCACAATTTGCGAGAAAGAAGTTAGCTAGATTAAAATTTTCTTTGATCATTCTTTTAATAATAGCTGTCAAGAACCCTTGCTGAATGTTCACTTTTTACGATCAAAATGAAGGCTGCTTTCATCGTACAGCTGGCCCGAGAGTGAACTGTGGGTTTAATCGAAGAACGTTTTCAGTAATTTGACTGATCATCCAGATAGGTTTAATCGCGCTCCTTAGACGGACATAAAGATGTAAAACAGAATAATAATAATAATAATAATGTTTCCAAGAGAAACCGAAGCTGAAAACGGGAAAGATAAGGACCGAGGAAACGAAGGAAAACCACCGAGAAGGAAAACGGGCGTACTGGGCAAACATCAGCATGAAGGTTGAGAGAGTTGGAATGACGCGGACAGCAGATGGCTCATACGAAATGAATGCATGAAGGAATAATACATGCATATGAATGGTCGAATTGATGAAATGATAGAATACTGTAATCTGACCACGCTGGAGCTAGATCTGCACCCATAACTGTTGGGCTATTGCTGCTAATCTGTGGTCAATTGCTTTAGGATCCAGCTTAAGCTCCTACCAGATAACATTAATTAATAATCCCAACTGGATAATTGATAACATAATCCAGTCAATCCAGTGTATCGGTCTGCTCAGGATTATTTATTTTGTAAGGCACTGCATGTATTATTATTATAGTTCCGCGGGATGGCCGTGCTCGTTAAATCATGCACCACGATCGTGCGGGCAGCTGAAGCAAGTCCAGAAATCGTAGTTTGGAATTCCGGTGCTGGTTGCGGTTATCCTGAGTGTGGTTTTCTCTCAGCGTTTTCCACACTCCCTCAAAGAAGATACCGGGGTAGTAGCATACCTTAAATCACGTCCCGGGGTGCCAACCCCATCCCTGTCCCTAAAACAGTTACACAAACAATTAAATAAATACAGATTATTTGACAAATTCAACACACATCCAACTACACGGGGCTGATGGCCAAGTTGTCCTAAGACTCTCAAATGAACAACCAACATTATTATTATTATTATTATTATTATTATTATTATTATTTCTACATTCATTTCACCACATAAGTGGGACATATCAACATATCGTCGGCTTGTTTGCAAGACGGTATGGCTAATTCTCTTAAGGTGGCACATTGAGAAACGAGCGAACAATGGAACAGGTCTCCAAGATGACGGCCTTCTGCATGGTGATATGTAGACCAGGATGTATTCCCAATATTTGTAAATTACGAGCCAATAATTTGGGGATGATGCCGGTAGAAGAAATTACTATGGGCAGAACCACTACACCTTCCTGTCTCCACATATGCCGTATTTCTTCAGCCAAAGGCAGATATTTGGTGTTTTTATCACAGCAGGTTTGTTGCAGATTATGGGAATTGGGCACTGCAATATCAATTAGGAAGGTTCTCTTCTGCACCTTGTCCACAAGAACGATATCTGGTCGGTTTGCTAGTATGGTTTTATCAGTAATAACTGATCGGTCCCATAACAACTTGTGACTGGGATTTTCCAAAACGGCGTCAGGAACATACTGATAGTAAGGCAAAATATTATCAGATAATAAATGCTTTTGAGCAAGGTGTTGGTGCATTATTTTGGCCACTTGGTTGTGCCTTTTCATGTAATCAGTACAGGAGATTGCTTGGCAGCCTCCTGTGATATGTTGAATTGTTTCCGGTTCTAGTTGGCATCTTCTGCATTTATCATCCTGAATATTTGCCTTAACTATATATTTCAGGTAGTTTTTGGTAGCCACAACTTGATCCTGGATTGCAACCATGAATCCTTCAGTCTCAGTGAATAGGTCCGCATGAGTCAACCAGCTGTTCGACGCATCAATGTCGACATGTTTCTGGTTGAGATCATACGGATGACGACCGTGCAGAGCTTTCTGCGTCCACTGCTGAAGCTGGATGGCTGAACATTCCTCATCAGTGGCTAAATGTATATCCCTTACATGAAGAAGATAATAATTATTATTATTATAAATTATTATTATTATTATTATTATTATTATTATTATTATTATTATTATTATTATTATTATTATTATTATTATTATTACGGGAATGAAGATGAAATTGAAACGTTTCCGGCTGATAGAGAAATTCAGTTAGAGAAAGTCGAATAATATTTGCGTTACTTAGCAATTTTCATAGAGAAACATTTGAAGCCCTTTTTCAGTGATGCCAATAATATATTATAGAATGCATTTCAGTCAGTCGACGTGATTGTGATTAGGCGGGGAGTAAAACATTTTAAATACCCAGAAATACGAGTAGGCTATTATTACATGAACGGAATTACCTATGACTTAATTAACACACCAAAGAAGGTGGGGATTGGATGCCTTGTCTTGACCGACACGCGATCATCAGATCCTGTTCACCTAGGCTTAGATTAGGTACGGTGGATATGTTTACACTTACGTACAAATATATTTTCAATTATTAAATTACAAATATTTTCTATGAATTTTGTAACGTGTTGTTCTTATTTATAAAGATTACACTGATCAACAACATTTTTGTTACAAAGAAGGTGAATGGTGTTCTTAGTTACAGTAAGTCGTGGGCGCTGAATTCAAAAATGAAAACCGTTTTTGTCTTCTGGCTCAGTATTTGTAATATGGACCCTCCATCTTTAATTTTTATATTATTTAGTTAATTTACCCTCTAGGTTGGTGGTTCCCACGGAGTCAGCGAAGGAACTCACCACTACCGCCTCTATGGGCAGTGTCCTGGAGCCTGGAACATCTGGTCGGGATGGATACAACTGGGGAGGTGCGATCAGCACTTCGCCCAGGCGGCCTCACCTGCAAAGCGAACAGGGGCCTCATGAGGGATGGGAGGGGATGGAAGATTGGGATGGATAGGCGAGGAAGAGGGAAGGAGATGGCCGTGGCCTTACAGTAGGTACTGCCCCCGTAAATTGAATTATTTAGGGACAAAATGAGAGTATTTTCCGTCCCCATGATAAAATTTAACTAGCAAATATAATTTCTGGAAGTGTGACACAAGAGTGTAGTGTTACAAGCTCGAGACTGTGGGAGAGCCCGATCACGTGATATGTTGCACAATGGACGCTTCTAGAAGGCTATATTTAGCATAGAAACAGCGAGTTTGGAGATTAATATTATAAATATTGTTATAAATTATGCTATTGGATCCCAGCCCAGAGCCAATGAGAACAGGTCTTATTGAAGACGGGATCAACTTTAATTACACAATATGGTGAAATTATGCATTTAGGCCCTTAGAAGAAGATTTTCTTATTTGATAATGAAGAGAATATTAAGAGAAATTATGTATGATACTTTAAAAACCCCAGATCGGTTAATCTACGCAGTAATAAGCATTGGTAATCTACGCGCTAAAATTATGGTGGGAGATTGATATGGCCGCCAAAAATTCGACTTGGAGGGGGAGATCCAAGGATCGAGGTTCTTATTCCAGCAGACTTTGAAGAGTGAGGGAGTGTTTTTACTGGGTTAACGGAGATCCCAAGGCTTAGTCCGAGTGCGACGACTGTCGACTTGTGGAGACGCGAGGATAGCTAGGTGGAACGTTAGAGATCACCGCACTTCCATTCTACGTGAAGTTGCGACGAACATTGTATTGATTATATCTCATATATAATTGAGATCTAAATATAAAGAAGCGAATATATATTAAGAACAGGTCGCATACTTTATATTGTGAAACGTCGAGCGCTTTAATATTCACCGTTTCGACAATATAAGCCTGTCAAGTTAGATTTCCAAATGTGTTGGAAATAAAGCTGAATATCAGTATTGTGGGAATACTTACATAGATCTTCAAGTTTTCGTCTAAATAAGGTATTAGTGTATCTCAATTGTTATATAGAGCTTGATTAGTAACATTCTGAGTCAGCGATCTTATTCCATATTTACTGCGATCTTATTCCATATTTCTATATTTTCACATTTCATGTATTTCAGTGCTTTTATGTATTTTACACTTCAGATGTGTGTTGAGTTTTTATACTTCAAGATTATTTAGAAGATGATTGCATTTCATCTATTTTTCAATTTTATTCTACGGATCAGTTGTGGAACTGACATTAAAAATTTTGTTTGAGGAATCATATTGCCTCATATTAGACTAGTCGTTTCGACTCTCGAATTTTAATAATTTCATTTAAACCAAGTATTCTGACATTGTGTCATAGCTTCAAATTAAATTCTTATTAAATTTAATTTGAGCATTTTAATGTAACGACATATAAATTCAAGAAAAGAAGAAACATCGAATGATACTGTTATATCATTATTGTACATAAACTATCGACGATCTAAGAAATACTAGTCGTTTGATAAGACCGAAGTCTTAATTCCTATGAACATTCTTTGTGTACAGTGGAAAAACATTACGACATTGACAAACCTTTCTTATTATTTGTAAAGCTAAGAGCTTTGTTCATTTAATATGTTAGAGGAAATACCTTTTGATAGAAGATTATTCAAATCTTTGGCTAGGAATTTAAAGCTAGTTTATCCCGGTCAAGATTGAATTCTATCTGACACTATAAATAACATGTGTGTTATTTTATCCTATTTGTGTAACGTCACGTCATTTGTGGACATGATATTACAACGATAAACAATTTATAGCTTGACAAGTGAGATGAGACAGGAGTATTATTTTTATTACATGTATTTGCGACAGACGAGTTAACAGTTAACTAACTATTGTTGTGGAGTAAACTTTAGGAGGTTAATCACGACTGTCTAATATCGTTCATTACAATTGGAAGTTTCGTTTGAAGAACTTACGCATGTATAATTGTAGTCCAGTAGTCATGTGCAATGATACTGAGGGTCATGCCATTATTTGAGAGAAGTTCCTACACATGATATGTTAATAACAATTAATCCCTTTTGGTTATTGTTTAACATAGTAGATGATAATTGTTTATGCCATATATATATTGCTATATGAGGATTTGTAGAGCTATGGAGTGCTCAGGCGAGGGAATTCCGCATTTTAAGGAAGTCAAAGTATTGTTGTTCTTTGATTTTAAAAAAGGTATGTATCATGATAAGAGCCGTTGTATACAAGTAGTCCAGTTCTTGTGAATTAACGATTTAGCTGTGTTAACAGGAGGGTTTCAGCGGAAATGCAACTTGAGAAAGATTGTCTACTCACGTCTATAATACAATTATTAAATTTTATTAAACCCGAAGTTATGTAATTACGTACAGTTTACCTTAATTAGTCGACTGTATTATACCGATAATGTAATGAAACCTATATAAGACGATGTGTAAGCAGTATATAAAACTACAGAACGTTAGAGAAGGATGGTTATGTGAAAAACCAGTGTATATATTTAGTTAAGAATTATATTGAAACCGAGAAGTTAGAATCTCGAAAGTGTCGCTTTAGCAACACTAGATAATGGATATTATTATAAGCATATTACATGTAAATAATTTTTGTGGAAATGATTTAATTAGTTAAATAATTTAGTAGGATTTATTAATCAATTGTTTTGGAATAGTGTGTGTTTATGAGCGGATGTTTTTGGGTATGAATGATTGTTCATTGTTAAGAGCAAATGTGGAACCGAATTGGTCTAGAACAATTGCGGAGTGTGAATGAAAGAGTGTATAAATTTTTTTAGAATGATTGTTTAAGAAACAAAATAGTTATGTGAACTTTTGTAAGATATAAATGTTAATTTTTACTTGTTTTTATAAATGCACACACAAGCAGTCTCTGTGGGCTAGCGAGAATGATTCACCGTTAGCATTGGAGAGCGATGATATAATATGAACAGGTGTAGATCCACTGCCTTGTATTTATTGTATAAACCAGTTTGGAGTACGGCGTGGTGCCGGGATTTCATTGATGAAACAAAGTTAATGCACGTGCGTTCTGCAAACGCAGGCTTGTGAATGTAACCATGTGTCTGGAATGCCATTAAGAGGCTTCATTAAACGTTTTTATTTTTACGCAGTGTAGACCTATAACAAGCCAAGATTTTATACTCGTAATTTTTAATACAGCATTGTAGTAAGATGTAGAGTTGAAAGGAGGTGTGAATGATGGCGTGTTTTTTTTTTAATTTTAATGTCTATTTTTAAATACGTTCATTGTTATTTTATTTATAGTAGATTAGTTTACCCTATTGTTAATAAATTTTGTTCGGATTGTTTTCCATTGTTGTTGGAGTGTGATTCATTTTAAATATAAGGAGCAGAGTATTGTGGATGTAGTGTAGGCGAAGCTGAATTCCCAGTCCCCGAGAGGTAAGTAAAGGTGAGTGCCCCGTGTAGTTGGTTGTTGATCCACAATATTCTGGTTACTGCTGTCTGTAAATCCATAAAGGCCATGTTGGAAGCGATTTCTACTGTAGTATTTGCCGGTGCAGTTAGAAATAGGCAATCCAGCGGGGGCAATGGATATTCCAACAGGATCCTTTCCGGATTATCGGGTACAGTACCATCCCGGCATTTGCCCGAAGACGAAGTGAGAAACCACGGAAAACCACTTCGAGGATGGCTGAGGTGGGAATCGAACCCCCTCTACTCATTTGGACTACCCGAGGCTGAGTAGATGCCGTTCCAGTCCTCATACCACTTTGCAAATTTCGTGGCAGAGCCGAGAATCGAACCCAGGACCTCCGGGGCGGCAGCTAACCATGCTGACCGCTACGCTACGGAGGCGACTTGGTAGTATTTAACCTAACAAATGTAAAGCCAAGGTAAATGAGGATGATCAAAGATTCAAAAGTTTCAAAAATTCCACCACCAATGCATTTTGTACTTCTCACCCCATGTAGCTCTTCGGAGGGCGTCTTGGCGTTCTTTTATGAGGGCTGCACTATGCATAATCAGAACCACCAACTCTACAGGCGGCTTCGGTGGCGTAGTCGGTAGCATGCTGAGATTCTATACCCAAGATAGCGGGTTCAAATCCTGCCGAAGTCGTCGCAATTTTTAAGAGCGTTAAAAATCCCTCAGTATGCCTTCTTTTGGAGGGGAAGTAAAGCCGGCGGTCCCATGTCATAGATTTATGGCATGTTAAAGAACCTTCCACTAATTACACCTGTGTGAAGCTAAATTGTATAGGTTAAGAATGTAAACAACGCTCTTTGGTTCCTACGTTCTTTGCCAAGAGCCGATTGCGGTGGCGTCTGGTAGCTAAGTTCTGAACTATTAGTCGTTGACGGTGGCGTTTGGCGGCAAAAGTAGGAACTACATGAAATTAAAAGTCTTTAGTCCTTATTTGAATTGAAAACAGATAACACATACTATGACAGTCATCACAATTAACACCGGTTATCAGACAGATTATACACACACCCAAAGTACACAGTGCTACATGACTGCGTTGTCGCAGCCCCTAAACTAAGGAACCAACCAACCACTAACTCTGCTCTTGTATAAACTTTTTCCTTTTAGACTTCGCTTTTCAGCCATCGCCACAGGCAAAAATCCAAAAGGTCCGGGGACCTGTGTGGCCAAAAATTGTGCCCATATCTTCATTTCCATCTTCCGGGGAATGTTAGGTTTAGATGTTGTATCACCAGACGACTATATTGAGCAGGAGCCCCGTCATACTGAAGAACATACGAATTCTTGTACCCAAAGGAATCTCTTCCAATAATGCTGGAAGTTCATTTCCGAGAAAGTGTAGAAAATAGGGTCCTGTTAGACGATGTGGTGTCCGGCTCCATGGGTAAATGGTTAGCACGCTCAACTTTAGCCTGAAGTGTGCCGGGTTCGATTCCCGGCCGAGCCATCAGGGATTTTAATCTCCTGGGGTTGATTCCTGTGGATCGGGGACTGGGTGTATGTAACGTCTTCTTCATCACTTCATCCTAATTACGACGCGCAGGTCGCCCACGGTCGTCAACTAGAATGACCTGCACTCGGCCTCTCCGGAGGCCATACGATCAACAAAAAAGAAGACGATGCGGTAACACAACAGGTCCAATCAACTGACTGTCAATCAACCCACACCACACATTTACAGAGAAAGTTTCCTGAAAATGTTGTGTCCACAATTGCATGTGGGTTTTATTCTGACCATTGGTGTTCATTACGAGTGTTATTGATGCCGTCACGAGTGAACGTGGCTTCATCATTGAAGAATACAAATGGGATTACTTGGCGATTTGCACGTATCCAACGACAAAATTCCAATCGTCTATCTGCATCTCCTGCTCGAAGATGTTGAAGGGGCTGGTAATGACACGGATGCAACCCGTGCATACGTAATGTCCGTCATACTCCTGTACATGGAACACCGATACTTGCAGAAAGTCTACGTCTACGAACACACGAAACGAGAACTGCTCTGGTTACATACCAACGTCTATATCTCGGTACGCAATAAAAATGGGACACATGTTATATGGATTTTTTATTGCGATTCATCTATACTGCCACCTCCTAAAATATTAACTGTTACTCCTGAAACACCAAGTATATACAGAATATAGATACAAGGACGTCTATTTATTATCCTCAGTACCAAAATCAGCCGCCAGGGTGCGAATTATGAGGCAAAGTATCGTCAGAAATCAGGAAATAAACTATTTTAGGTGTGATTATTCAAGTTTCCTTACTCTAATGGAGCTCATTTCTTCGATTAGTTTTTGTACTAACACAGATTGTTTTTCTCCTTTTGCCAGGTACAAGTAGGCTAATATAAAGGCTCCCCCCAGGGGCTCACGCCTAATGGGACGTCGGTTGGCGACCACGGAACCCGAGCTGAGCCCACCATTGCTTCCACTTACTTGTGCCGATCTCCTCTTTGTCATATTTCCCGTCGACCTCTCTTGGTCAACTCTTGTTCTCTTCCGACCGCGATGGTATTAGGGTATCCGAGGCCTAGGGAGTCTTTAAATTTCCCGCCTTAGTTGACCCTTGTCTCATCGTTCCTAATCGCTCATTCTTCGAGGAGCCATCCTTATTTTCTCTTCTTGATACCTCCTGCCTTCTGCTCAAGGTCCCACCACTTATGGTGCACCCTGGATAGTGCTACAACCTTAAGGACTCACGAATGATGAGTTCGGGAGTTTGTGTCCCCGAGGGATTCCTGTGCTGGGTCCATGTTTTTCCGCCTTTTCCCATCGCGGAGACTCTCCTCTTTCTCTTTCCTATCTGCCTGTCGGGCGTCTTCGGTGGCGTAGTTGGTAGCATGCTGAGCTTCTAAGCCCGAGGTAGCTGGTTCAAACCTGGTCGAAGTCGTCGGATTTTTAAGAGTGTTAAAAATACCTCAGTAAGCCTTCCTTTGGAGCGGAAGTAAAGCCGGCGGGCCCATGTCATGGATTCATGGCATGTAAAAGAACCTTCCACTAAATAAACTTGTGCGAAGCTTAATTTGTAGGTTAGGTTTGATTAATGCTTTTAAGTTCCAACGTTCGTCACCAGGCACTGGTTGCGATGGCATCTAGTTGTAGCCAAGTTCACAGCTATATGTCGTGGACAGTAGCATTTGGTAGCGAATGTAGGAACTACTTAAAAGTATCATCTGTAGTCCTTACTTAAATTAAAAACAGATAACACCCATTAATACAGTCATCACAATTATCCGACAGATTCTACACACACCCAAAGTACACTAGGCAGCCCCTAAACTAAGGAACCAACCAACCTATGTGCCTTTCATGGCTCTCCAAGTCCGCCAATCCTTGAGGGTTGAGAGCGTTTCTTTTTTTCCTGTCCCTTATTTACCTTATTCTTCTTTTGTTTTCCATTTCTTCTTCTAGTGAGTAATACAGTCGTTGTAAGTGTGTAATATCGGGTGAGTTAGCCGTGGTCGATACGGCGTTGCTGCTGGCAGTCGCTCACATCCGGGAGGCGAGGAGGTTCGAATCCCCCGGCCGGCAACCTTGAAGATGATCTTCTGTGGTTTCCCATCTTCCTTCCAGGCAAATGCAGGGGTTAGTCCCTAACTATAGGCCACAGCCGCTACCTTCGAACTCCTCGTCCTTACATTCAAACTTTCCTCCCCAGACAACACTCCACACGCGACGGTACTTGTAGCTCACCTCATGGATGTCCGCATAGAAGTAGACACAAACTGGCGAGCCGAACATGTCCTCGGACACTCCCGGCATTAAATGCCATACGCTAAGAAAAGTGTGTAGTTATAGTTTATATACCAGTATCGTTTTCACTATCACCCAACCATTAGGGGCCGATAACCCAGATGTTAGGCCTCTTAAAACAACAATTATCATCATCATCATCATCATATGAAGGCAGACGCAAGCATTTACAAAATCCATTACAACATAGAACCTGAGGCCGATACATAAATTCTGATATTTTTTTGGATTCAGGGGCAAATATCTTCCAGAAACAGCTTGTTTTCTTTTTGTAACTGTAATAAAAAGTACGAGTGTTATTACTTCCATAACCTGGTGAGTTAGCCGTGGTTGTTATGGCGTGACTGCTGGCAGTCGCTCACATCCTGGAGGCGAGGAGGTTCGAATCCCCCCACCGGCAACCTTGAAGATGGTCTTCTGTGGTTTCCCAACTTCCTTTCAGGCAAATGCCGGGGTTGGTCCCTACCAATAGGCCACAGCCGCTACCTTCCAACTTCTTGTCCTTACATTCCAACTTTCCTCCCCAACGGTACTTGTAGCTCATCCATTGGGTGTCCGTCTCGAAGCAGCTACAAAACTGGCGAGCCGAACATGTCCTCGGACACTCCCGGCACTAAAAGCCATACGCTAAAAACAAAAACAAAACAAAAATTACTTCCATAAATCGGCAATCTAAGATAATATTACTTTTAGAATATTGTATCAATATTACCTTAGAAATTTATTAATACAGACATTTTCGCCACCCCTGCCATGGGTCATGATTATTGGCTTTTATTCTTTAAGCTTTAAGCATTGATGTTAAGTTTACCCATTACCTTAAGGTGCAGTGAGTAAAAACCCGAAAGTCATTAATAAACGCTGTCCACAGATCTAACAACACACGATCTTCGTCTCTCCTCTTGAGAGTTCTAACGAGTGACTAATGCGCTTCCTTGTTGACCTTGTATGCAGCAGAAATAAGGAGGTCACTCAATTAATAAATTACGTGAATCTGGCAAATTGACAAAAGTTAATTGCAGAATAGTGTGCATAAGAGCTCTATTATCACATAAAATAATTGCATATAATTGCTAAGATACTGCTGCATGTAACGTTTCAACCAAGTGATATAATGGAGGGAAGAATAATTGAGACGTATAACTCCAACTTTTCCACTTTTCCTCCAAAGTGAGTTGCACAACTTAACGGGATGTTTGTGATGGAATCTTAGATTATCCGTTTATTTCCATACGGAGTCATTTCCTTATGATTTCGCGATATACAGACAGGTTTTCAGCTCACCAGGCCTCCCCATCCAGAGCTAACCGTTTCATCACTACATAGCTAGCACACCATTCATCCGAGTAAGTCTGTTTAACATATTCTAACTTTCGTCTACCCCTACGGTTCTTGTCCTCGACCCTTCTTTCCAATAACTAAGTTTGATATTCCTGGAAGTCATAATATGTGTCCTACCATCTCTTCATCAGCGATTGCCAAAAACATTTCCTCCTCTCCCTCTCGCCCTAACCCTCCAAGTGCCAAGAGTCGATTTTTCGACTATTCCGTTTGCTTTGTAGTGCAAGGGCAGAAAAAATCGACTCTGACTACTTGCGTGTTTTCAGACATATAGCGACATCATTTTGCAATTCTTGGAAGCAGACAGTGACGAGGAAGTTTCGTGATTGCGTTAGGTAAGTTGGCTCTCTAATAGGGTTCGTACTTCTGTTGTATTTACTCGTTGAAGATGCATGGGCAATGTGGTCATTGTAAACAAATATGGCTCACCAAAATGGAAACATTTCAGGAATCTTGAGAGAATAAGTAGTTAATTGGAAGATGAGAGTGATTTTAGTGATGTGCGAGACGGTGAAATTAATAGCAGTGATTCTGATGAAGGTGATAACAGCATACATGATTCTAGGAATGCCCTATGAACTGGATTTAGGGATGTCCAAACATTTGAACACCCTGATGATGAAGATGACGATATACTACTGCAGGTACGCCTCAATCGTATTATTAATTGTAATCCAGTTGATCCCATCATTAATACAATTGTGTGATGTTAGTTCATGATATTTTCAACAAATTGTATGTTCCAAAATTATTTACTTACGAGGCATTTTATTTCACAAACACACTTCAAACTTTAAGTTAAAAAAGAATTATAAATAAGACTTCTGTCAAAATATTTTGAAATATATATCTTGTATTTATGTTGCAAATAATGCAAAAACCTTCGTCATTAAAATGCTGTATCAATCATAAATATGTGCCCATTAAAAGTGACTAAAATTAATTATTCCAACAAGTAATTTTCTACAGTATTCGCCTGGCACTACTGCATGCCACTTGTAGGGCCGTCTTAACATCTCTTTTATTAACTTGTTACTCTATCTACACATCTGATCTTCGTTATTCTCCTGTAACACTACGGTTCAAACGCTTCTATTTTCCTATTTTCTGCTGCTTTTACAGTCCATGTTCCACTCCCATAGAGCGCCACGCTCCAGACAAAGGCTTTCAAAAATGACTTTCTAAGGTCTATATCTATATTTGATGTCAACAGACTTCTTTACTGTAAAAATGGTTTCCTTGCCTGAGCCAACCTACTTTTTATATCGTCTTTGCTTCGTCTATCACTAGTTATTTTGCTTCCTACTTTCATTAGTTTACCACCTACCAATTTGACGTAAATAGGGGTTTCTGATTTATTTCGGTTGTATTCCATTATTTTATTTTTATAATTATTGATTTTCATCATGAATGCTTTCCTCCGTTTAAAAACTCATTCAAATCCTCCAGAGTGTCGGCTAGGATGACGATGTCATCTGGAAATCTCGGAGTTGAAATTATGTATCCTTGAATCTTTACTCCTAGCTTAAATTTTCAGAGATAAGTAAAAATAATGTTCTGCCGGTTGTTGGCAGCGCTGAATGCATGTGACGTGAAAATAATTTATTTTTTCAAAAATGTCAGAAAGTTTAAAAAATGTTGGCAATGTCATGTTTGTAGCTCAGGTAGTATCATGATGAATGACGTAGGGTTTGGCTGGCATACATTACAATATGTCCCCGAGTGAAATCATTTGCTGCGGGTGCGTAAAATGTTTCTGTACAATTCAATAACCCATACTACCAGAAGACGTACTGTACCCATGTGAGCAATCTCGATGGAAAATATGCTTCCGCCTCCAGCTAGCGTCAGGACCCGGGCGTGTACCGTTCCCCCATTGAGCAGTTGCATATTTTGGATCTGAGGCTAAAAGGTATCAACTCTACAATGATAAGGCACAACTCTATTCTAAAACTTTGATTCAGTAATAAAATCATGGCTTCAAACAAACAAAACAATCCCCACAACCATAAAATCAAAATCAAACAAAAATTACTTCCATAATCCACTAATATTAACATAATATTATCATAATAAAATCATATCATAACACAAACCTTTACCCTTATATCAACTTCACAATATACTCTCGTGCGCTGATGCACATACAACTTCAGAAACAAACTGTACTTTAATACTTCTGTCATCCAATGTGACTTCTTTAATTTCACAAAATTACTTATTCCTTAAACCTCGTCTTAATTTGACAATTATGTGTACCGTGTGTGTTTGATCTTTCTCTTCCCACCAAATGCTTTACATCCATTAGCCTATTCAGATGTTGCACAGCAGTCTACGTGCAACTCCATAATTATGTAAGCTACCCCTACACTTCCTCTATTTATATTGCTCCACTGCATGCCGTTTGTGATTTCATTTTAAAAACGTTAAGTTATTGCTGTGTCGGATGGTACTATTAAACTACCCTTGCGCGCGTAGCCTGTGGCGTCCAGTAACCAACTTCTGAAAAAGTCGTCAGTGACAGTACAAATGCAACGTCTGACCATTCGTTAGATTGCTGAAATCATGAACCATCAGGGTGATCTATAATTATCAATGTGTTCTTAAACCACATGGCTTCATTACTCAATATAACAATATTTCATTCCACACTACAACTTGGGTCTAAAATCTGCCCTTTTTAAACCTTCTTTCACGGTTCGCTTGACCGTCCCCAGACCCTCTTCCGAGCGGCCTGTATACAATAGAAGTGGAGTGAGGTTCCAACATTACCTCTACCCTCGCTTCCTGCCTCATGGCTTTCTCCCCAAGCAGTATAAGATTCTACAAGACAAATACCGTGGTCCCAGTGACACGCATATCCCAATGGACTTAAACTGAATATTATGCAAATAGGTACTGGATGAGCTTTATCATTTATTCCTACCCTGAGGATAATAATAACTGGCACCAAATAGGCCCATTTCAACATGAAGGCACGAGGTTCATAAAACATTGGTCTAGTAGGTAACCGGTATCTTAAATAAATGCTGCGGTCAGCCCACATGCTGCCGTCATAAGATTCGCTTCAACGAGCCGAATCACTCAATAACAAGTTCTCGGGGAATCAGATAGACTGCAGAGGTGTCCATCGTTTTCCTCTCACCTACCACGGGATTCGAACCCGGAACATTCCATATCCATCATCAGAGTTAGGGTCCAATCACTAATTACACTCTGGCACAAAGCATATCTCCCAGTATGCCCACGGCATACGAGATTTCATACGTCGAATAGACCACCTGGTTCCTGACCTAATGTTACGACCTTCGTCCTATAATTATTAAGAGAAATCTATCAATTACTCTATAAGCTTTTACATATGCTGCAAATTCAATTCACTAGAAAGCTCTTCCATTTCCTGGCATAATTATATTCCCATTAATACAATATATTCTGATATAAAATTCTTTCCTTAATCCCTTAATGCAATCTTACTGTATAATCTTACTGCTTAGATCGATAAGTCTTCCCGTTAGCGTAACTATTTCTTGCTTACAACATTTTACCTGATGTATTCATTCATACCTTTTATTATTTATTATTATTATTCTCACTGACATGAATTACCAAAATCCGACACAACTAATCATCTTAAAACTCGAACAACCGTGTTCGTTACGTTTACATAACTGATTTGCCATTTTATATGATAGTGGTAACGATTAATCCACTCACTGATGCAAAATAACATCTCAACTCTATTAAAATTAACACAATAATGATTAAACCTGGAGGGTCTATCTCCTAATACTGATTCTTACTGGCATCTTTATAACTCTGAAATCACATTACATGCAGTGGCCTATACTTCTAAATAAACATAATTTGTGGGGTACTCACATATATAAGCTCATCATGGTGGCTCCAACCACTTATATCCTTCCGGGTCGCCTGCCATATGCAGATTTAGTGCGACATTTGCATCTTGAATACACACATTTTATGATACATTTCTTCTACTAACCACACGGCACTTTGCATTTCTATAAAGAAGCTATTGCTTCCAAAACACTTGACACTTTATAACACTTATTAAACCATTAAATTAAAAGATATTTCACATATGATTTATACATAACACACGTCACTTTTTACACTTTTCATTGGTTGAAATTCCCTAGCAAAGATATCAAAATTGCAGGTGTCGATGGCATCTTCCGTGCTCCTACCAACTCCTGATTGGAAGTCTGGTTCAACTGCCCTCGGAATTCACCAACAGTCTATCAATAATCATACGGTAAGCTTCCTGCTTTGCATAAATATGCTAATTTCCGTCCTTAGCGTTACTATTTGGTATTCCTAAGACATTACCAAATGCTTCGTAAAGTTTCTCCCAGCGCATTCCAGCGTAATAAGACATGTATGATCAGTCAATATATTATACATTGCGCTTAACACTTTACATAATTTTACACAGATTATTATTTTCAATAGTTCTGCAACTTATCTCACACGGTGCTTCCTAAGTGAACACAAACCAGTGTTCGTACTGCTGACTACACCTGCAGCACGACTGTCATTAATAAAAGCTTTCCCAAACGTTTTACTGCACGGCTTCCCCAATCGAAGTCCAGGCCTCCTTCCTTGCCATCGGTAATACACATTTCACACAATAAAGTTCGTTGATTACCGTACTTCTTATTAATTCCTGACTATACATTATTATCTTCTCACTTGGTGCATTACGATGTGCGGTGAATATAATGGTTCACTCAAATGTACAAGTCTTTGTTTGAGCGTCCTTCCATGAGCCGGACCGACATACGTTCCGCCTCAACAACTGCTTGACAACTGTGTTCTGACTGTCTGACAAAAACTGTGTAGCGACGACTGTCCTCTGCCAAGGGTCGACTCCCTTATATTGGTTTCACACAAAAAGTAGAGCTAAAATTTCCCGCGCTATCTCGACTCTTCTCCCAGCATGATTCTGGTCTCGAAACCATGCTCATCGGGTTCCTTTTTCTTCACTGATCCCAGAACTATCTGCGTGCTGACGGATCGCTCGGCCAATTAATTAATATTAATTCCTTTCTCCATGGCGTGGGGACGCGGTTTCACTGGGAATCCCTGGCGACATCGTCAAACCCAGCCGCGAACCTCCATAGTCTTATGTCCTTCCGCACTCCATTAAATATGCGTCAATTTCGCAGATTAAAGGCTCTAAAATTAGGCTCCTGGCTAAAGATTCACCTGTGTGCAACTCTCATGTCATTGCGTTACTCCAATCACGAGTAATCAATGATTTTCCTTGGGATCTCTCCCCACTCTTCTTCGTCCTATTCTCAGTCGGGGAAAAACTGGGTCATTATTCAACCCCCCAACCTCTTCCAGTCGACATAACTAGGTCAGCAAGATTGACACGGCTCCAAGAGTCTCCTCCTACTATTCTGGGCCTATTAGTAAAACGTCAAACTCTGCACTACTGTGCTCCAAGTCCAGCATAGCCTACTCCAAGTAGTCCAATAATGCTGTATTCCGCTCCTTTTTCCCTGCATTATTTTAATAAATAATGTCATTATCAACTGAAATCACAACAGTGATTAAATATATCCTTTTCTCTAGGGGTTTTTACAATGAACCTCCCTCAACAGACCTCGGGTTCGTTCCCTGGTGGAACCTTTATACTGAGATCACAGTCTCTGAGATCCCCGTTCGATATCAGTCAGAATGACCCCCTCGGGTTCAGTACTGATATCGCGTCAGGAGTTGGCAGTCGGGTTTGAACTGCAGGGGTCTTCCCGCTCACTGCGTAACGCGCATTCCAAAAACATTCAGTTGGTCACTACTTGCTTCACTCACTCAGCACATTCCTTCATACAGTGGCTGAGTGTCGCCTGTTGCAATGACAACCATTGGCATGCGGCAAGCCGATATATTTAACTTAGGGATAGGCGGGCCGCGCATGCGTACTGCAAGACCCCCCGCACCCCGTCGGAGCGTGTTCAACTGCCAACTCCTGCCGCGATGACAGTAAGGCAGTGATGCTCTTACGAAATGTTTCCTACAGATTAGACATGCATACGTCGTGGAGTTTCTGTGACTGATGTGTTTGGGAATAAGTACAGATAATCTTACTGAAGGTAAGAATGAATGTCCACATTTACTCAACTATGATTTTTGTAACATAGCGTATGTTTTGTCCAAGGAAGGAGCGTGTTTGAAACATTTCACAAGGATATCACTGCAATACAGCTGCTGGTAGTAAGTATGCATAAATGTGTATAAACGTTCTCCAGTAGAGTCCCGCTATTCCGAACATATTGGATTGGTTGGTTCCTCAGTTTAGGGGCTGCGACAACGCGGTCATGTAACCCCGTGTACTTTGGGGGTGTGTAGAATCTGTCTGATAACCAGTGTTAATTGTGATGACTGTATTAGTCTGTGTTATCTGTCTTTTTAGCCTACTTTTCACATTTTGCAAAAATGAGGAAAAAGTAGACTTATGAGATCGATCCGGGAAAATGTGTGTCTGTCTGTCTGTCCTTCTGTCTGTCTGTCTGTCTGTCTGTCCTTCTGTCTGTCTGGCTGTGTGTGTGTCCCCCTATCAACTCCTAAACGGCTGCAGCAATCAAAACAAAATTTAGTATGAGTAAAGATGTGCACCGGAATATCTCACGTCCATATTTGAAAATTATGTCAGTGCTACCAACTGCTGAAAAAACGCACTAGAAATTTGAGCTCCATGTTGGATATCTCACAAGGTATGCATGGGAGCTATTCCAAAATTGGTACACATGCAGATAATACTATTTCAGTTTAATTTCCAGGAGGCCAACTATGACAGTGTTGCCAAAATAATTTTAAGCTTTCTGATAGGTCCAAAGTTTAAATGCATATAACTTCTACACTATCAATTGGATTTCAACCAAATTTTGTATGTAATATCTGTACATAAACAGATATGATTGAGCGTATTCTTAAGAGCCACAACGGCTGCCAACTATTAATAATTGCTCTCTCTATTTTTTTTTTATCCAAATACAGATATATCAGAAAGTATGCAAGCCAACAGCTTTAAACTATGCACACGTATATTCTGACATTTTAGATTAATTTGGAGTAACTTATATACGTCAGGTCTACCAACATGATTATAAGCCTGCTGATAGTACCAATTTTTAAATACATGTAACTTCTATACTATCAGTTCGATTTCAACCAAATTTCGTATGTGCTATGTGTACCATAACAGACATGACTGTAAGTATTGTTAAGAGCAATCATGGCTGCCAACTGTTAATAAATGCTGTCTATATTTTTTTACCCTAATATCAATATATCAGAAAGTATGCAAGCCAACAGCTCTATACTTTGCACACGTATGGCACCTGACATTGTAGATTAATTTGGAGTAATTAATACAAGGCGGTGCTGCCAACATGATTCTATGCCTGCTGATATGTCCAATTTTAAAATACATGTAACTTCTATACTAACAAATGGGTTTCATCCAAAATTGGCACAACAAGATATTATAATATTTCTGATTATTTCTGACCAGCACACGCATGGTATTGTAGGCAACATGCTTGTACGCGTGCTGATAGATCCAGTGTCTAACTGCATGTAACGTCCATTGGACTTCAACCTAATTTTGTATTCCGTCACCATGGCTGCCAACTGTAGTGCTCTATTAGGCTACATTATACCAGGTATATCTTGAACTAATTTGATATTTCGATATTACCAACTTAATTTTGTCATTATTCTAGATAGGTTCATATACTGTAGAATAATCATTGGCATGAAAAGTAGGCTGTATAGTTCTTCACGGAACTTCTTGTTTAAAATTTAAGTAAGGACTGCAGACGATAATTTCAATTAGTTCCTACTTTCGCTACCAAATGCTACCGTCAACGATACCTAGCTGTGAACTTGGCTACTAATAGATGGCATCGCAACCAGCAATTAAGAGCATTAATCAAACCTAACCTACGAATTTTGCTCCACACAAGTTTAGTTAGTGGAAGTTCCTTATACATGCCATAAATCTATGACATGGGCACGCCGGCTTTACTTCCCCTCCGAAGGAAGGCATACTGAGGGATTTTAACACTCTTAAAAAAATCCGACGACTTAGTTATAGAAGCTCAGCATGGTACCAACTACGACACCGAAGCCGACGAACTAATTGGGCCCGAACCCTGTTTTGCGGGAATTTCGGAATAGGCAGATTTCATTAATAATATCACCGTATTGACTTGTTAAGGCGTAAATTAAGTGTGGGGACATTTGTTAGTGTCAGCTCTACACAGTAATGACTACTCATAGCGGAGACAATCGTCTGTGTTGTAAAAATAGACTCGTCACCCCACCCTACTTATCCCTCTCATCCCGCAATCCATACACACTACTCACTGCAATGCGCTCTGTCTAGTCCTATCTGCTAGGTCAGTGTTTACTCTAGCGACGTTTGATGAACATTGTGCGCTTATTGCATATTTGTTGAACTACACTGCTCAACAAAAGTATGGACCACGGTCATCAATTGTATTCTGACGCTGCCACAGACAGTGGGACCTATTATCCCAAGATAAACTTTAAGGTCTCATTCAGAGCATGCCTCCTGCGTGTGCGGGGAGCACTACTTAAGACTAATACTGATCATTAGGGCCCGGATGTTGATGCAGTAAAAGAAATGCACTGAAAATTTTCAAAAATGACCGTAAGAAATGTCCTAAAAATTTGAAAAATGCACTATAAAATGGAGAAAATGATCTTATAATAATAAAATCACCAATATTTCAAATATTTGAAAAGTGCAGTATTGTGCCCTTTCGTAAAAGAAATATGCAAATCACTGTCCAGCTGCTCAGTCTTATCTCTTTGGGGGCATAGAACGTCCTCCCACTGAGTGATTCACACATTATAGAATCAAGCTTAGGATAACACTTCACTGAAATGAAATTCAAAATCCCACTAATAAAACTATTTAGTTCACAAAATGTGGTGCTACAATACACAAACAACTGAATCAACATCACACTTGTTCTAATGAACAAGGAACAATACACATTAATCAAAAAAAATCAATAATTTAGGTTCCATTGAACCCTAAACAAAATTATCAAAACTATTTTTACTTCCATTTAGCAACATTATAAACTTCTCTCAAAACGAGCTCTAAAAGTCTCGGATAAATTTATCACATATAATTTTATGTTTAAAAACACATTAAATATTCCAAGTTTGAATATATAAAAAAAGAAATTTCAGTTAAATACAATTCAATGGTATCAACAATTACCATTCATTTTGGGTACCACATGACATCCACAATAAATCATCCCTCTCTCCAATACTACCAAAACAGTATTTGTTTTCGGGAATCTCATGTACCACAAGCGTTGAAGACTACTGATTTACTCAATTCGAAATAGACTCCCAACTACTCGATATCTCCAACAATCACTTGGGAACAATAAAATTTATCATGCAACAATGCAAAGGGATTTTCATTATTGTCTCAATTGACAATTTAATTATTAGTGAAGTGCGGATCAATAATAAAACTGCAAGGATAAAGAATCAATATAAAACTCGGTACAGATCACCGGTCCGTTAAAAGGTTTAATACATCAGAGTGCAGACATGGTCTGTCTCTGTCCTGGGCCTACCCCAACCGTGACCTCCATTAAGAAAACGTCGAGACACTACAGGCTTAAATTTATGACTGGGGAGGAGAGTCAATGCTCCCTCCTTTCTAGACGGGACTTTAAACACCTCCTTCATACAAGCGTGAAACTGAACTTGGGAAGGCTACACATCACATTACTATAACAACAATATTCTGAGGTTCTACTGACCTATTTCTGTAGCTCAGGTATGATTATAATTTCGGAGTTTTAACACTGGGAAGTAAGAATTCAAAACCATTCATAATTAAGGGGCTTCCGACGTGAGTGACATCTGGTTCGATTCTCTGGCCAGCCTCTAGGACACTTCCATTCTCGAGGGCTTAGGGCTAATTCTAAAGAGCGAGGGTATCTGACCACTCCTCCTAATAATAAAAGCGACTTTGGGAAAAGGTATTCGCACACAATTCCACGCTTGACAATAATATAGCACCCATTTTAAAGTTTGTCACAGCAAACACATACAAAATCAATTACTTCAGCCCAGCTGATCCCGCAATTATAACTCCTGGCATTATTTTCACCGCAATTTTTAGCGTGACCATTTATTATTTAGCGCTCAAAGGCGACAATCTATACATTCGTGATGCCTTCCAAAGTTTAATATTTATTTCAACATAATTCATTTATTTCTTCGTCCATAATTAACAGATTTGCCTTTCACTAAGTCTTGACTTTTCATTTCCAAGAACACAACTGGTTCCATAATTATTATTATCATCATTTTTATCATTATTTGTAGCACACAACGGCTCATACTTGAATTATTAATTCAATAATTAGTTTATTCATTACGTTATTCTCATTATTTTAGCACATAACGGCTCTTACTTGAATTATTATTTCAATAATTAATTTATTCATTACATTATTCTCATTATTTTTAGCACACAACGGCTCATATTTGAATATTATTTCCATATCTTTTATATTACATTTTCCTTTTTATATTATCCTGTTTGCCTTTTAAATAACATTATTCTTTTTATATTCACTAGTATTTCACTGAATACGATTTCATTTGATTACACAATACATTTTTGCAATTTTTACTTTAGATCCCGCACTTTGTCATACTCACTCAGTTTTACATCCCTGATTTTCAATACTGGAGAATACTTTCTTCGTGGTTACCATTGTTACATGAGACTCCCGAATCCAAAACACATAATAAATTTGGGTGTTACTTACATGGCTTATCCGGCCCCATCATCCGAATTCCAGTGGAACGACATTCGGCCCACATTAAATTTCTTACTTCATGATGATACACATATTTACACTCGTTGAATTGCCCTCTGGATTACACATTTTTAGATTAATATGAGGGTTTACACACATTTTCACTACACTAAAAAGAATTATAACTTTCACTTAATATTATATTTTTCACACACAGAATTTCACTTTTTGTGGCATCAAACACACGTGAATTCTTTCTTCACCAAATCCCAGGGGTGCAATTTTCGACGCTGCCTTCTACCTCCTATTCTGATATTGACAGTCTCGTACGAAATGAAAACTCTTTGGATATGAATTCCCTCCTAATTCTGGTGTTTAATTTATCGGCATTTACAATACTGCACGATAATATAGTCTTTTCCGGTTCGCAATTGTCTATCTGGGAAACGGTATGTTTTTACGTTTACCCTTGAAGTCACTATACTGCGCTTTTACAATTGTTTATTTGATACTATGCGTCGGAACTGAATTCGGACGGCTATTGTCTTTTCTCTGTGGAGTACGTCTTTGAAACTCCACGTGGCTACGGATATCTCTTTGTAGATTCCTACTTCTATCGCCACTGTGTTACCCTAATCTCCTCAACCAGGAAAATTAGGTATTAGCTACGTTTTAACCATACCGTGGTTATACTAACGCACTTTGAAAACGTTTTAGAATATCTACTCTTTGCTGATGTCTCGTATAATTTCGAGATACTATGTTCTCACTTCGAATACTAGTTTCGGGGCTTCAACTACCCTCGCCGGCTAACGTATGATTTCACTCAATGTTTATAGCTTGGCCTACCACCGTAGAATATTATACTTTCGAAGTTCTAACTATACTTTTCTTTTGAAAAGAACTTCAACGTTTTAGAGCGCAGCGACACTGAAGAAAGCTGGACAGTACTTCGATTTAGAGTGCTTCCGCGTCGTGATACAGGTTCAAGTCCTACTGACTGAACAAGACTGCCGGTGCTGAGAAGCAGCACGACCAATGCGTGGTCTGATGAGTTACTGCATGGTCTTGCTTGGGCTCCTGGCCCTTATATCTGATTTTGGCAAAAATAAATAAATTTCTCTTCTTCCTCACCACCAATTTCCAAAATAATCGTCGTATGATGTTAAAAAAAATCTCTGAAAAGCTGAGGTTTTAAACGTCTCAACAATGTATAAATTTACAGGAATCGATCGTGTGAATCTTTTATATTAATTTAAATGTTCTCTTCAGATGCGTGGGTAGTGATTTCGTTTTGTCTCCCACCACGAGTTCCTGGTTCGGGAATTCACCGACGACGTAATGCTGAATTTGCATTTCTTTCTGGTACAATTTCTAAGGACTTTATCCACTCCCAAAAATCTCTTTCCCTGGATAATTATCACTGATGGAGTCCTTTCTTTACTTTAATGCCTGCAAATGGCTTAATTTCACTTATTTCTATGTTTTCCAGGCTCCTCCCTTCATGCGACGCTGGCAATTTATTGTCGACTCAGGGCTATTTCCGAAACTACGTCTCTCTCATCAATGGAATATTTTTCAGATCTAATTTTACCGCGTGCGTAACCAGCTCTCTGGTGACTGTTCAGATGACCTCACCGGGCAGCTGTGGCCTGGCAATCTCTGGTTGCACAACTTGTCTTTGCCTCACGCAATCCTATGCAGTATTAGCTTCTCAACTAACTTCAGAACTCCTTTCTAAAGCCTGCATTAATTCTTTCTTTTCTTCGAAATACAAGGATATGAGTTCGATACTGCACCTATCCCATGGGTTTAGTATAAAATGGAGAAAATGATCTTATAATAATAAACGCACCAATATTTCAACAAGATGTTCAGTAAAGAACATATAGCCTACTTTCTCCTAAATGTGTGAGTATAGTTATAACTCGTTGTTATTATCAAAGAGTATAATAGAACTATTCATTGTTGAAGACCTTAGAAACGATTTACCTCTACCAAACGCCACAACCTAGATAAAAACTGCTACCATCATTGAAGAAAGAAAGATAAGAAGTATATCAAGAATGTTATGGATCTGGAGACATAATCGACCGGACAGGCTGCATGGCTCAGCGGTAACGTTCTCGCTTGCTGGGCCCTAGGTTACAGGTTCGTATCCTGGCGCAGTCAGCTGGCATTTGAGGGTGCACAAATGCGAGGGAGCCGTGTCAGTACATTTACTGGCACGTTAAAGATCCCCTTCGGGCCAAAATTCCGGCACCCCGGTGTCTCTAAAAGCAGCAGTAGTTAAAAGGGATGTAAAACCAATAACATTATTATTATTATTATTATTATTATTATTATTATTATTATTATTATTATTATTATTATTATTATTATTATTATTACATATACGACCTGCCGTGGGCAACATCCAACTTTGAGTTGAGGCAGGTCTTTACACGTCTGGTTGTGCATGGCTTTCACAGCCCTAATTGAATTAACAAATCTTTCCATGACCCTACAGAAACGTGTGTATACAAACTATGTGGATATTTTCGATTGCTATTTGCCTGAAATAAAAGTAGTAATTAATAACCTGAACTAACACCAACGGCTTGAATTCAGTTACTATGTGAAATCGTTTTGTTCTTTACTTCAAATAACATTTTCAAGTAACGCAAAATAGGCTGTTACAAACCCTTTAAAATAAAAAGTAAACATGTATCGTAGTATCATCTTGTCATTCTTCAAATTCGATGCGCATAGAATGCCAATGGTATAGTAATCAATGGAGCCCCACGTAGACTAGTCGTGACATCTAGTGGTGAAATATCGAACAATATAATCCTAACAGAGCGAGTGCATTCTAGCGGCCAGAAGAAGAAACTTTTCAATAAAATCTGGAAGTTAATAAGTAGGTCAGCGTGCAGTTACCTTTTTGGCAGCTAGATGTCTCGAGTAAATCTGCTGGCGAATTATGTTTTAATTAAATATATATTTTACACCATAATATGCACAATATAACGCTTAATTTTAAAACGTCTGAGTCATTACAAAACAATAAACATATAACATTTCAAGCAAAAAACCTAGCTCTGATCGGGTTTGAACCATAGGCATTTGAGCGATAGGCTAACGCTCTACCACTGAGCTAATTGTGTCAACGAATATCGTTCTAAATAAAATGACTTACATATAACTTGTTAGCAAATAATGATTTATACTAAACGATTTCATCACGGGAGTATATTATTTATATATAAAGCATTTCATACAAAGTTTATTTATTTTGTATCAGTACGCTATATTGCATGCAATACTCAAATTAATGAAATATAAGTCAGGCACACGATATCCGCTGCCATCTTGTCTTATTACTGAATCGGCTCAGCTTTTTAAAATCACGTCTGCACTATAGTATTACAAAATAAACTTTTAATTTCGAACGTGCCTCTTCCTTTAGAACAGTTAAAACGATTCTCGGCTCGATAATCGGAACTGGTGGGTCCCATGATATGGATTATAAAGTTTGCATAATTCGCACGGCCGCCATCCTGAAATGGTATGGCTGACGACCTTGTAGTTTGGTCACAAGACGCATCCTATACGAAGGTATGTTGTTACCAAATTTGGTAGAGATCGGATGATTTGGTTAGTCGTTATTTGATTTTACGTTTTGAACGTTTGAGTGGCCGCCATTACGTTTCCGTCAAGATGGCGGCGATATAAAACATGACACTGAGGTGTCCTTTGCTAGTGCTACCATTGTACCAAATTTCGTTCAATTCGCATTCACCGTGTTCGAATTGATTGGGGGGGGGACAGACATTCAGAGTACACACACACACACACATACACACACACAGACAAACACACTTTTTTCGCCCTGTGTTGATCTCATAAGTCTACTTTCATTTTTTGCAAAAATCGAAAGTAGGCTAAAAATGACATCTTTCTCCAACTGAAAAGTCAATCAAAATAGATTTCTAACACTTAACAAAAAGTTTATGTTCACTTTAGTCTGAGTTGCAATGCACTGCGCTTTGACATTGTCTCCGATTATCAGCCAACAAGTTTTTATATCTCGAAAAGTTGCGTTCAACATCAATTGGTATGATCGGAGTGTACTTGAAGTGAGGAAGGTCGTTTGCTGCTAAATCCTCCTCAATCCCATCAGTGCAGTAGTTTTCACCAGAAAGAATGTCTGAGATTTTGCATAATGATTTATACCCGTTCTTTTTTGTCCGGCAGAAATTTCGCCACGATTGTTGCTAAGACTAGTTTCAACCCGGTTGATTAAGGAAATGGAATCAATATTTCATATTATCTTGTATCAGCTACTAACTTCTTCTTAATTCTGAGAGACGTAACTCCCTCATATAAAGCTGTGACGACTAAATTGGAAATAAAAGTTACCTCAAAAGGCCAATTTCTCTAAAATAAGACCAAAAAAATCTACCAAACTTAAAAAAAATGCTCTTAAAATGGAAAAATAGCAAAAAAAATGCAAAAAGATGCAAAATGAAAATTACATATTTGAAGACGGGGTGGCCCGTCTGGAGTTTCTATGTACTTCAGCATTGTTTCAGACAGCTCAGTAAAAAGATGACAAGTCCTCAACATCCGGGCCCTACTGATCATCATGAGATACAGATTTTCAATGTTTTTGTTTTCAAAAGGGACACTTAGAAGCGAGTTCGCTTTGTTTTTGTACCGTTTCGTTGTTATCTAACCACGATTGTTATTGTTTTCAGAAGAACTGATGGTTAGTTTGTTAATAAGTTATTGTATGAACCACAATGGGTTTACTATAAGAAGTGATTGTAGTAAAATATATATATTCCAAGCTTTCGTTGAGCAGTGTATATTCTCTAGTAGCATTTATTTAACTTCCGTGTACAGTACAACAATAAGTGTACGTTTTAACACGAAAAAATTAACGTGTTCTTGAGTTCTCCTGTTTTAAAGTAAAGAAGTGAAAAGCAAAGAAGTAAAAAAGTAAAAAAGAACAATCGGTATTTTTTCTGAACTCTGTTTGGAATAGGCGGATTTTTGGGATAGTGGGATTCGGAATAGGTTCGTTGGTTCTTAAGTTTAGGGGCTGTGACAACGCGGTCATGTAGCCCCGTGTACGTTGGGTGTGTGTAGAATCTGTCTGATAACCGGTGTTAATTGTGATGTCTGTATTAGTGTGTGTTATATGTTTTTTTTTTTTAATTTAAGTACTGCAACTTCGAATTTTTCAAATACTTCCTACTTTTGCCACCAAGCGCCACCGTCAACGACTACTAGGCCAAGTTCAGAACTTAGCTACTAGACGCCACCGCAGTCGGCTCTTGGCAACGAACGTAGAAACCTAAGAGCGTTGTTTACATTCTTAACCTATCCAATTTAGCTTCACACAGGTGCAATTAGTGGAATGTTCTTCAACATGCCATAAATCTATGACATGGGACCGCCGGCTTTACTTCCCCTCCGAAGGAAGGCATACTGAAGGATTTTTAACGCTCTTAGGATTCGGAATAGCGGGACTATAATATATGTGCAAGTAGCAAATGGGATCACACAGAAATATATTGCAATGCATGTCTTCAACGCCGGAAGTCATTTATCATTAAATACTACCTGAGCTGTTTGACTAATGGTTCATAGTTGAAACACCGCGAATCGCCATTTCCAGCCGAGCCTACAGGCAGTATGCATCATGGTATAAGGAGTGATCAAAAAGTTTCCGTTTGAAGACCGTACAGTCAAGAATCGGTATACCAATCAGGCAAGGTCACTGTGAGCATTGAAGCACTCATCCCACCGACGCACCAGGTTGAAGAAACCCCTGTGGTAAAACACCGTGTGCTGTTGCGTGAAGTGATCCGTAATCACCTGCTGCACATTCTTATCCGGCAGGAATCGTTAACCCTTAAAGGCCTTTTGTGGGAACTGAAGGCGTGATAATCGAATGGTGAGAGATGAAGATTATACAGCGCTTGTTCGTCTGACTCCCACTTGAGTTGGTGTACCTCCTGTGTTACGACCTTCGCGGTATGTGGACGTGCGTTATCATGAAGCAGCATTCCTTGACGTAGTTTTCCAGGACTTTTAGCCTTAATTGCACGCCGTAATGTCTCCTGTGTAGCGCATAACCGTTCCCCAGTGATGGAGACACCAGCTTCATTGAAATCAATAAGCAATGAGCGCAGGTAATTAAAGAATAGGGTGAACGTCACCTCTCCAGCGGATGCTTGGCTCTTGAACTGCTTACGACGATAGGACAAATGGATGACATCACTGCATCGTCAACGCTTTCGATTCCGGTTCCCAATGCATAGTGGGTCAAAATCGAAATCTAGGAGGACAAAATCAATTATTATCATAATAAAAGTAAAAATAAAAATCAACCGACAGTGGTGGCTACGCTCGCTAAAGCGCAGCGTTAGGTCATGGGGCCAAGCTCTCTGCTGACTTGGTAGACGCGTGGGTTCGAGCCCCACCATCGGCCGTCCTTGAAATGGTTTTCCGTGGTTTCCCATTTTCAACTCCAGGCAAATGCTGGGACGGTACCTTCTGACAGGCCACGGCCGCTTCCTTCTACATCCTTGCCCAGTTTCATTCACCATCATTCATTTCATCTCTCATCAACTCCTCTCATGAAGCTGGCGTCAGAAAGGGCATCCGACCGTAAAAACCATTCGCCACAAAGACTTCCATCGCATTTCATCCCCGACCCCGTTGGAAAACGGGAATAATAAGGGGTAGACATACAACATACATCATAATAAAAACAAGATGTTCAGTAAAGAACATATAGCCTACTTTCTCCTAAATCCATGGGTATTGTTTTAACTCTTTGTCCTTTTCAAGGACTATGATTGAATGTTGGTTGTAGTAGCTTGTTGAAATACAACGTGCTATAGGGATTTTAAACATGAATATGAGGTGCCCTTTGCTAGTGCTACCTCTGTACCAAATTTCGTTCAATTCGGTTTCACCGTGTTTGAATTGATAGGGCGAATCGATTTGCACACATACTTGGCCACCATCTGCAAACTATTGGGCTGATGTTCTTGCAGTTTGGTCTGAATATGTTTCCCACATAAAGATATGGTGTTGCAAAATTTGGTAGAGACTAGATTATTAGGTTGGTCGTAATTACATTTTAGCTTTTAACATTTGGGTGGCCGCGATTACGTTTTCGTCAAGATAGCGGTGATATAAAACATGACTCTGAGGTGCCCTTTGCTAGTGCTACCTCTGTACCAAATTTCGTTCCATTCGGTTTCACCGTGTTCGAATTGATAAGGGGAATTGATTTTCACACAAAGATGGCCGCCATCCGCAAAATATTAGGCTGATGACCTATTAGTTTGGTCAAAGGATGCTCCCTCCATAAAGGTATGTTGTTGCTAAATTTGCTAGAGATCGGATGATTAGGCTAATCGTAATTTGATTCAAGTTTTGAATATTTGTGTGGCCGCCATTACGTTTCCGTCAAGATGGCGGCGATATAAAACATGACACTGAGGTGCCCTTTGCTAGTGCTACCTCTGCACCAAATTTCGTTCATTCGGTTCCACCGTGTTCGAATTAATAGGGGGAATCAATTTTGACATAAAGATGGCCGCCATCCGCAAACTATTAGGCTAATGGCCTATTAGATTGGTCAAAGGATGCTCCCTCCATAAAGGTATGTCGTTGCAAAGTTAGGTAGAGATCGGATGGTTATGTTAGTCGTAATTTGATTTAAGCTTTAAACATTTGTGTGGCCGCCATTACGTTTCTGTCAATATGGCGGCGATATAAATCATGACACTAAGATGCCCTTTGCTAGTGCTATCTCTGTACCAAATTTCGTTCCATTCGGTTTCACCGTGTTTGAATTAATACGGGGAATCGATTTTGACACAAATATGGCCGCCATCCGCAAACTATTAGGCGAATGACCTACTAGATTGGTCAAAGGATGCTCCCTCCATAAAGGTATGTAGTTGGAAAATTTGGTAGAGATCGGATGATTAGGTTAATCGTAATTTGATTTAAGCTTTGAACATTCGTGTGGCCGCCATTACGTTTCAGTCAAGATGGCGGCGATATAAAACATGACACTGAGGTGCCCTTTTCTAGTGCTACCTCTGTACCAAATTTCGTTCCATTCGGTTCTACCGTGTTCAAATTAATAGGGGGAATCAATTTTGACATAAAGATGGCCGCCACCCGCAAACTATTAGGCTAATAACCTATTAGAATGGTCAAATGATGCTCCCTCCATAAAGGAATGTTGTTGCAAAGTTTGGTAGAGATCGGATGGTAATGTTAGTCGTAATTTAACTTAAGCTTTGAACATTTGTGTGGCCGCCATTACGTTTCTGTCAAGATGGCGGCGATATAAAACATGACACTGAGGTGCCCTTTGCTAGTGATACCTCTGTTCCAAATTTCGTTCATTCGGTTCCACCGTGTTCGAATTAATAGGGGGAATCAATTTTGACATAAAGATGGCCGCCATCCGCAAACTATTAGGCTAATAACCTATTAGATTGGTCAAAGGATGCTCTTTCCATAAAGGAATGTTGTTGCAAAGTTTGGTAGAGATCGGATGGTTATGTTAGTCGTAATTTAACTTAAGCTTTGAACATTTGTGTGGCCGCCATTACGTTTCTGTCAATATGGCGGCGATATAAAACATGACACTGAGATGCCCTTTGCCAGTGCCACCTCTGTACCAAATTTCGTTCCATTCGGTTTCACCGTGTTTGAATTAATAGGGGGAATTGATTTTCACACAAAGATGGCCGCCATCCGCAAACTATTATGCTAATGACCTAGTTGTTTGGTCAAAGGATGCTTCCTCTATAACGTTATGTTGTTGCAAAATTTGGTAGAGATCGGATGATTAGGTTAATCGTAATTTGATTTAAGCTTTGAACATTTGTGTGGCCGCCATTACATTTCCGTCAATATGGCGGCGATATAAAACATGACACTGAGGTGCCTTTTGTTAGTACTACCTCTGTACCAAATTTCGTTCCATTCGGTTGCACCGTGTTCGAATTATTAGGGGGATCGATTTTCACACAAAGATGGCCGCCACCCGCAAACTATTACGATGCTGGCCTATTGGTTTGGTCAAAGGATGCTCCCCCCATAAAGGTATGTTGTTGCAAAATTTGGTAGAGATCGGCTGATTAGGTTAGTCGTTATTTGATTTAAGCTTTGAACATTTGTGTGGCCGCCATTACGTTTCCGTCAAGATGGCGGCGATATAAAACATGACACTGAGGTGTCCTTTGCTAGTGCTACCTTTGTACCAAATTTCGTTCAATTCGCATTCACCGTGTTCGAATTGATAGGGGGGGACAGACATTCAAAGTACACACACTCACACACACACACACACACACACACAGACTCACACACACACATACACACACACACACAGACTCACACACACATACACACACACAGACAGACACACTTTTTTCGCCCTGTGTTGATCTCATAAGTCTACTTTCATTTTTTGCAAAAATCGAAAGTAGGCTAAAAATATTACTTCTACAGCTTTTTCATATAATTGCCGCTCACTATTCTGGGATATAAACGCATCTTAGCGTAAATCTATCACCACTGTTCGAGCAGTCCGAATTGGTGGGTGAATGTAAGTGGCTGTGGTTTGGTTGTCTTTGTGGTTAGTGTGATGCTTTAAGATGGATCATGCAGCTGAAGGTATGATCTTTGTGACGTGATTCAGTTATTAATGGGCGTAATTGTTATGTAATTTTAGCTATATTTGCATTATATAATGCCTAACTATTATTTTTAAAATTATATTTTCACTTAGATGTTTAGTATGTCGCGTCACTTTGCGTCACTTTCTACTTAATGTTAAAATGTAGATAAAGTCTTGTAGTTTACGCCTGTTATAAGATTTTTTGCATCTTTTTACAACTTACTAAGTTATTTTACGTTTCAGAAGATGCCGCGAAACCAGTTCTCACGCGTTTACAACTGTTTGAAGCACTGGGTTGGGCGATTATGTCAAAAGTGGAACTTTGTGACTTTGTTAGAAGTAAATTAGGAGTAGAAAATTGTTCTGAAGAGATAACTGAATGCTCTATCGAACTACTAGTCATAGACAATTTCTTGCATGTGTAGAAGTAGCTTAAAAAAGGTCTTAACTGATGTTTATTATGAATTAAACAAATTATATACGTTGCTTTCACTCTAAATTCATGATTAAAACGTAAAAATAATTGTGTCCCCCTAGATTTCGATTTTGACCCACTGTGCAATGGTGGCACCTGCAACAATACGCTCCAGGAACGTGTCGCCTTCAACATTGAAACGCATCAGGTGCAGCAAACAAAAGAAACTCAAACCGTGATTTTAGAGTCTGATTGTCCCTATGTTAGTGAGGTCCTAAGACAACTGTCTCTTTTGAACACAGTGCTTCATACCCCCGTAACTTTTCTTGTTTTCCAGGTCGTGTGTCACCTCTTCTTGTCAGCACAAACTCTCAACACACCGTTCCCAACTTTCTATGACCTATCCCATTTCTTTTTATTTTTCTCAGCAACTACTCTCACTTCTTTTTCAACACATTTCATATCTTCCACTTTATCTCTGCTATTTCCTGTCAAATACCACACCTCTACTGTTTCTTTCACCTTCCTACGCAGTGTTCAGGCTGAGCGAAATAATTCCAAACTTTACGTAAACTCTTTTAATTCAGAGGATGATTCACAACCATCCCTATATGTCTTGTGGCGTCTTCATATTATTCTCTGGGTTTCTTTATGATTCGCTTCTCCGTTGTACTTTATTTCATGGTTTCTCTTTTGGCCTCGAAGAGTTTCATGTAATATTGCCGCTACACATTCACCTTACTTATTTCATCTCTGTCTGTCAGCGCGATGGGTAGCTTCTTCTCCTATAAACACAGGTTGTATCTACTTCACCCTAAAGCAGCCCTCTCTAACTCGTTCATGTACTGCTTTTCTTTACTAGGCAAAAACTGAGAAGACGTGGGTTCGATTTCCACCTCAACCATCCTGGAAGTGATTATCCGTGGTTTCCCACTTCTACTCCATACAAATACCGTGATGGATTCCTCCTTACCAATCCTCAACTAAATTACAAATATACCCATTAAGTTACTACAGATACCTCAATAACACAGGTTATCAGATAAATTTTGCACACACCAAAGTACACAGGGCTGAATGATCACGACGTCCAAGCCCCTCAAATAAAACAGTAACAACTGGTCTCTGTCGTACTCTCACTTTCTTTTACGCCGAGTGAAGGACAGGTTGGTTGGTCCCTTAGTTTAGGGGCTCCGACAACGTGTCATATAATTTAAAGTAGTTCCTACTTTCGCTACCAAATGCTACCGTCCACGACACCTAGCTGTGAACTTCACTACTACTAGATGCCATCGCAACCAGCGCCCGGTGACAAACGTAGGAATGTAAGAGCCTTAATCAAACCTAACCTACAAATTTTGGCTTCACATAAGTGTTGTTAGTGGAAGGTTATTTTTCATGCCATAAATCTATGACATGGGACCGCCGGCATTACTTCCCCTCCGAAGGAAGTCATACTAAGGGATTTGTAACACTATTAAAAAATCCGACGACTTCGGCCGGGTTTGAACCCGCGATCTTGCTCGTTGATTAGTGGTCATCTTGTTGGATGTCACCCAGAAGGCTTGTGTTCATTTTCCAGCTATGACAAGAAATTTAATTACGGTTGGAGGTATCTTTGGCACACAAGTGACCAAAGAGGTCGATTTCTACGGCTTGCACCAACCCGGAGGATTGCACGAGTTAGTCGGGCTCCGTGCGGAAGTGGAAAGGCCTCTGGTATGTTAACTTCCGATGGTTGGTACCCTAACTCGGCGATTGGGTGTATCTTCCGCCTTCATCATTAATTTCGTCATCACGATGCGCATATTGGCTACGGGTGTCAATTTTAAATATCTCCTCAAGGCTACAAGCAATTATTATTAAATATTAAATAATTTAATCAAAATAGCAAAAGAACTACGCTAGAGTTGGAAAACGGCACAATTTCACAGGTTTCCTCCCTCAAATATCTTGGAGAAATCATACTACCATCAGGACCAGACAGCAGTGCCAATGTGGAAAGAACCACTAAACTCCATAAGGCGTACAGACTGACGTGGAATTACTACAACAAAAGAGTCATATCGCGTAATGCAAAATTACGACACTGCAAGACAGTTGTGTTGCCGGAAGCATTATATGCCTCAGAAACCATATGCCTGGGTGGCCACTCTAAAATTGCAGACATTGAAAAACATGAACGGAAAATTCTCCGGAAAATTTATGGTCCCACGAGAGAAAATGGAATTTGGATTAAGAGGAGAACAGCGGACCTCTACTCCTTCACTTACAGATTCACTGATGCCGTACGGAAGCGAAGCCTGAATTTCTATGGCCATATCTACAGAATGAACAGCGACAGACTAACTAAGAGATTATTCAGAGTAATCAACTCAAAGAAGATCAAGATAAAATTGCTAGAAGAAACTAAGGTGGACCTTCAAGAAATTAATATCACAGACGACATCATAGACAATCGTAGAGCTGTTAGGACAAAATTAGCCAACTATAAATTTAGGGAGAAACCCATAATGAAAACTGGTAGGAAGTGGTCGACAGAACGCAAGATGCAACACAGTGCATTCATGAAGAGATTTTGGGAGGATAAGAAGGCGGAAACCACCAGGCCAACTAATAAGTTCAAACGCGCTCTTTGAATCGCCATAACGACGAAAGAAGAAGAATTGATACGTTAACTTTCAGTCGGTGATCACAATATAATTCCAATTATGCTGTTTGAAGCCATTTTCAGCGTTGCCGTGGTGGCTTCGGTGGCGTAGTAGGTAGCATGCTGAGCTCTTATGCCCAAGATCGCTGGTTCAAACCCTGCCGAAGTCGTCGGATATTTTAAAAGCGCTAAAAGTTCCTCAATAAGCCTTCTTTCGGATGGGAAGTAAAGCCGGCGGGGCCAAGGTCATAGATCTGTGGCACGTAAAAGAACCCTCCACTAACTACAATTGTGTGAAGCTAAATTTGTAGGTTAGATTTGATTAACACTCTATTACTTCCAACGAGCTCGCCACGGTGGGTGAGTGGTTATCGTGTTGGACTACCAACCCCAAGCATGCAGGTTCGCTCCTGGTCATGGTAAGTGATTTTTGAAAGGGCGACAAAAATTACGACACGCACGTCATACGTTATTGGCATGTTAAAAAAACATTTGAATTCAGTAGGCAGTGTTCATAATGGTAAAAGTAATCTCGGGATTTCCTCCCACACAAAAAGTTCCTCCATTCTCTACTAGAAAGCGCTGTAGTGTCAAGGTGCTTAGATATCTAACCTCCTTAACTTCAATAACGTTCCAAGGAACAACAAAATTCGACATGCAAGCTGCCCTTTGGGCGCCACATAACAAAGCGTGCACCCGGCACCCGAGGCCATACGATATTATTATTATTATTATTATTATAGTTCCAATGTTTGCCACCAGATGCCGGTTGCGGTGGCATGTAGTAGCCAAGTTCACGTCTAGGTGTCGTTGACGGTAACATTCGGTAGTAAAAGTTATAAATATTTGAAATTGATCTTCTGCATTACTGAATTACAGATAACACTCGCTAATACAGCCATCAAAATTAACACCAATTATCAGACAGATTCTACACACACCCAAAGTACATGGGGCTACATGACCGCGATGTCGGAGCCCCTAAAGTGATGAACCAATCAACCAACTATCTAGACAAAAGTAACCCGAAGTGAATTATTCGGTTGGACTGTACTTATAAGGGCTGGGAGACGTGAATACCATTAGGGTAAAGAAGCCACATAGTGGATTTTCCAGGTGCAGTGACGATATTAATAAACAGCAGCACAATGTGCAGTGTCCGAGGACATGTTCGGCTCGCCAGAGTTTGTAGCTGCTTCTATGCAGACACCCATGGGGTGAGCTACAAGTATCATACAGTCATGTGTGGAGTGTTGTCTGGGGAGGAAAGTGTGATCGTAAGGACGAGCAATTGGAAGGTAGAGGCTGTGGCCTATAGTTAGAGACCAACCCCGGCATTTGCCTGGAAAGAAGATGGGAAACCACAGAAGACCATCTTCAAGGTTTCCGGCGGGGGGATTCGAACTTCTTCGCCTCCCGGATGTGAGCGACTGCCTACAGCACGCCGTAACGACCACGGCTAACTCCTCGGTAAAATTATTCCATTAGGTGGTTTTGAAGCCCAGCCCGTCGCGTCGTGCGCGCAGTGGAGTGAACGATCACCTCCGCATAAAGGAGCCGTATGAGTCAGAGACAGAGAGGGAGAGACTGGAATGGGTTATGACTTACTTTAATGCACGGTTAGTGTTATAGCGCAGTAGCTGTACGAGTTTATAGCACTTTAATGACGGAGGCAAGTAGTTTGCATATATCACTTAAACAAGCATTATCTTTATTGAATTAACTCTCCCCGCTTAGTGCAGGATGTGTGATAAAACATAGCCTACTCTTGTCCACTGATCTAGATTATGATACTAAAGAGATTTATACCCATTTAGTTGAGAGACCTAGAATGTGTCAAAAAGAAATGAAGCAATTTTTATGAGGAATGAAACTGCATGAACATGAATTGTATTGAGGTTGGTTGGTTGGTTCCTTAGTTTAGGGTCTGCGACAACGCGATCATGTAGCCCCGTGTATTTTTGGTGTGAGTAGAATCTGTCTGATAACCGGTTTTAATTTTGATGACTGTATTAGTGTGTGTTATCTGTTTTAATTCAAGTAAGGACTGCAGACATTCAATTATTCCAAGTAGTTCCTACTTTTGCGCCAAACGCCACCGTCAACGACCAACTAGTTTGGAAATTAGTTACCAGATGCCACCGCTGTCGGTTCTTAACGACGAACGTAGGAACCTAAGAACGATAGTCAAATGTTTAACCTATATATAATTTAGCTTCACACAGGTGTAATTAGTGGAAGGTTCTTTAACATGCCATAAATCTATGACATGAGACCGCCGGCTTTACTTCCCCTCCGAAGGAAGGCATACTGAGGGATTTCTAACGTTCTTAAACCCGCGATCTTGGGAATGTTATTGAGCTGTCAGTATTTACATCGTTTATATTTTTCTTAGTAAACTCTTTTTGAGAGGACTTTTTAAGTTGGGTAGTAATTAGGGTTAGTACTTTTAATCAATTTATTTCATTTATCAATGAATCGATTGAACCAGAAAAATCGGTTAATTGCTACAAATGACGATTAATCGATTGGTAGTTCAATAGATTTGCTTGTTTAATCGATTAATCAATTAATTGTTTTGTCGATTAATCGATCGATCACTACGCTCTCATAAAAGCAAAACTTATATTCAATTAATGAAAATATATTGTAGCTTATATTTTCAAATAATGTACCTTCTTTGTGAAACTAGACTAACAAAGTAAAACAATAATATTCCTGTCCTAAATTGTAAACATTGAACAAGAATTCAAAAACTTTGCTGAAAACTCTTTGTTTCATTTTTTTAACCCTGGTATTTGATTGATATTCGTCCTTCAACAGTCATTGAATCTTATTTGGATATTGTTAACAAAAACAAGGAACAACACTTTGTATATTTAGGCAAAAAATAACTTTTATAAACATCAATAACTCATTCTGCAAATAAATGTAACTCAACTTAAGCAATGACCTCTCATAAGGTACTCATCGATACAACTGAAGACTTTTTATTACAAGTTATCTTATTTTCTTGAAATTGATATCACTGATTCCAAGTATATAAACTAGTGGTTGTTTGCCAAAAAAGAAAAATTAAATAAATTTGGGGGGGGGGGGTCTTTCTCAAAGATTAATCACAAAAATAACGTGCATTTTTAGGACGCGATATCTTTCCTCTTTTTCAAATTAATTGAGTGATTGTTGTCGGAAATTGATCTGCTGTATTTTCAGAATGTTGTATAGCAGAATCATTGATTGAGGCAAATATATTAGCAATGTTTTACAATTTACGTTATTTTGATTGAAAAAATAAATTAATTGTGGGGGGCGCGACCCTAATTTCAATTTAACAGCTTCTTTCTGCTTTACAATATAGCTGCATTATTTGTCTATATTTTAGTTTTTAAATGAAACTAATATCTGCATTCTAAGTGGACATTTTAACTGCCTAAGTCAAGACAAATATTGAAAAAAATGAAGTGAGAGAAATCGTAATTTAATGTTGAGGTACACATTTAGAGTAGAGAGTCTCACTTTTCAACTCCTAAAAACTGCATTTTCTTTGGATTTTAGGTCAATCTTCTGCATTCTCCGACCCAAGAGCATCTCATACATTGTTTTAGTTCTGGAGTAGACTGTTTCAAGGCCAGATTAATGTGTGCTTTATCTGCTGCACCTATGTGTCCAAATGACAGCTGCTGAAAAGCATGCTCACCGATCATTAAAATGAATATAAATAGGCTAAACCACAATAAAACTAGTATAAACTATATATTTCTGGAAACTAGAGAGGACATACTATCGAATAAGACAATTTAAAAAATCGAAAATTTTCTTGAAAATGACTAATGGAAGGGTCGATGAGTACCTTAGCAATGACCTCTCATATAAACTATTTTCCTATCTCATCTCTTCTAACATTTAATCGATTCTTCAGCTATCCGAATACTCTATTATTTGATTAATCTACTAACCGTTTTCGATTCGATTCAAATTATTCGATTATAATCAAAACCATGAAATTCATACCAAGCCTTAGCGAAGAATTTAGTGATTTAAAAGTTATCTACAATAAGTACCAGAGTGTTTAGTATTCACTTAGTTTTACAATAATCACAAAGATAAATACTGATCGTACGTATCAGTCTTTGTGGACTTTAAGAAGGCTTACGATTCGATAGACCGCGAAGTTCTGTTGAACATCTTCAACGAATTCGGGGTTGACCTGAAACTGCTGGCATTAATTAGAGCCACCCTAACTGAAAAAAAATCCAAAGTAAAGTTCCTGGGATGTCTGTCGGATTCCTTTGAGGTCAAAACGGGAGTCAGACAAGGTGACGGGCTCTCTCCAATGCTTTTCAACTGCGTCCTCGAAAAAGTCATTCGGACCTGGCGAACAAAATTATTAGAAACTGAGTATAGCCCTCTGAGAATGGGAGCAAAATCCAAGGGGATCATAGTCGACTGTTTAGCATTCGCTGATGACATCGCCATTCTGTCGAACGACGTAGAAACTGCTAAGATGCAAATCGACCTTTTAAAAGAAATCGCTGAACAAACTGGCTTGCAGATATCATTCGAAAAAACAGAAGTAATGACCAACATCAAAGACGCCCCAGCAAAACTGCAGACAAAATACGGGAAAATCAACAGAGTGGAAAAATTTAAGTACTTGGGAGAGATCATCATGAAAAGTGGACTGGACAAAGAAGCACTCAAGGAACGAGTACGCAAACTCGAAATAGCCTATCAAACATCGCGCTCAATATACAACAAAAAATGCCTGTCTAAAAATACTAAACTACGTCATTATGAAACTGTTCTGAAACCAGTAGTTATGTATGCAGCCGAAACCCTATCCCTAAATGCTAATAAAGGACTCCTTGAAGAACTGGAGGAAAAAAGAGCGCAAAATCGTCAGAGGTATAATGGGATCAAATTACAAGAATGGTATCCACTATAAAAAAATCCAACAAAGAAGTCTACAGTGAAATAGAGAAAATTTCAGAATCGATCCGTAAAAGGCGGGCACGGTATTACGGTCATCTCAAACGAATGGACGGAAACAGGCTGACTAAACAGATTTTTCATTTCTTTGACTCCAAACCCAAAACCACAATGCCCTGGTTTATGAATACCAAAGACGACCTCAAAATGCTGCATCTAAAACCCGACGACGCCTTCAATAGAGATCTCTTCCGCAAAAATATACTGACTAATGGGCTAACCCGAGACGAGACATCGAACCCGAAAAGAAGACAAGGTACCACTTGGACAGCGGAGCGCAAGATGGCCCACTCACAGAGAATGAGGGAATTCTGGGCTCAGAGGAAGGCGAAACAAATTGCCAAGTGTAGCAAGACTTAACGTGGTCCTAGATGGCCTCAACGAATTATATATATAATACTGAACAATCACTGTGGACCCACAATTTGCATAAAAACCAATGAATCTACAATTCACCCCTATCATTCGAAAAATTTCGAGTTAGGCTACAGAAAAAACAGGTTGTATCTTTTGATTCTGGTTGTTCAGGCTCGTCATCACTGTCTGATCGATATGAAACACGTCACTGGTAAGTGAATTATTCATTGGAATAGTTTTTCCTTTCTTCAGGACCTAGCCTGCTTTGGTGTGTTGCTAGCCAAATGATTTTTTTATCACTGCAGAACCTTCTGCTTTACGTCCTCGAATTGTGTTCCTCGGCTTAACAGATGGAACTGGAGATATATCGTTAAGGCGCGTTCTATTTCTTTGATGCTTTCAGGTAGCAATATTCGTTCGATTTAACTGACTCAACGTCATTTGTAGGTTATAGTTAAACACACACACCACGGGGCTGATGACTAATCTGTCCCAAACCCCTAAAGGGAAAATACACCAACAACCACTATTATAACATGGCTCGATTTACTCATAAATCATATTAACACAAAGGTTTAATAACACAGTCCGCCTCGCTGCGAAGTGGCTAACACTCTTGACTGTCACCACGGAGACCCGGGATCGATTCTCGGCTCTGCTAAGAAATTTAATTCTGGTCTGAGATAAAGTGTATATTCAGTGGTTTTTATGTAAATTGTGGGTCACAGTGATTGTTCAGTATATGTTTGTGATTATTGTAAAACTAAGTTATCACTAAACATGCTGGTACGTATTGTAGATAAATTGTAAGTGAATGAATTCTTCACTAAGGCTTGGTATGAATTTCATGGTTTCGTTTATAATCAAATCATTTGAAACGAATCGAAAACGTTTAATCGATTAATCGACTGGACATTCAATCGATTAATCGACTAACCGAATAATAGAGTAATCGGCTAGCCGAAGAATCGATTAATTGTTAGTGAAAACGAGATAAGAAAATAGGTTTATATGAGAGGTCATTGCTTAAGTTGAGTTACGCTTATTTGAGGAATGAGTTATTGAAGTTTAAAAAAGTTACTTTTTGCCTAAATATACAAAGTGTCGTCCCTTGTTTACGTTAACCAGAACCAAATAAGACTCTCTTCTCCCACTCGTCTTAATACCTCTTCATTCGTAACCCTATCTACTCATCTGATATTCATCATTCTCCTGTAACACCACATTTCAAATGCTTCAATTCTCCTCTTTTCTGCTGCACCAATAGTCCAAGTTTCACTTCCATAGGTCAAAGATCAATCAAATTGGGAAGGGTTTCAAGAAAGGAAACAAAGAGTTTTCGGCAAAGTTTTTGAATTCTTGTTGAATGTTTAGAATTTAGGACAGGAACATTATTGTTTTACTATGTTAGTCTAGTTTTACAAAGAAGTTACAGTATTTGAAAATATGACACACTATATGTTCATCAATAATGTCTGTTTTGCTTCTGTGAGAGCGTAGAGAAAGGAGCGAAGTACATAGATTAATCGACAAAACAATTAATAAATGGATTAATGGAACGGGATAACCTCAGCCTCGTGAGGCAAGACTGAGAAGTGGTTGGTTCAATTCCGACTTCCACTGTCCTGGAAGTGTATTTCCGTAGTTTCTCACCTCTAATCTAGGCAAATGCCAGGATGGTTTCTAACTTAAGGTCACGGATGCCTCATTCCAAATCCTCATCTGAATTATAAGTACACACACTAATACAGTAATCACAATAACACAGGTATTTGAATGGTATGGACTCTGTCTTACGGAAAGAATACATGATGAAAATTGAAATGAAAATCCACAGCCTGCTTCCAGTCTCCGACCGTGTCAGGAATGGAATGAATGAAGCCCCCATCTAGCGGCGAGGATATGAACTGTGCCGGCTGCCGAGGCCTGACGCACTCCTCTGGGGCAATGATTAAATGAATGACAGATGAAATGAAATGATAGTGGACAGTGTTGCTGGAATGAAATGTTGACATGGAAAACCGGAGTACCCGGAGAAAAACCTGTCTGCCTCCGTTTTGTCCAGCACAGATCTCACATGGAGTGACCGGGATTTGAACCACGGACCCAGCGGTGAGAGGCCGGCGTGCTGCCGCCTAAGCCACGGAGGCTCTGAAAATTAATAAATGTAAAAAAAAAAATACTGGAATGCAGCCGAAATAAATAAGAAACCTCTATGGACATCAAATTGGCAGGTGAAGAGCTGAAAGAAGTAGGAGACTTATGTTACTTAGGAAGCAAAATAACCAGTGATGGACGAAGCAAAGAGGACATAAAATGTAGGTTGGCTCAGGCAAGGAAAGCATTGCTACAAAAAAGGAATCTGTTGACATCGAATATAGATATAGGTATTAGGAAGTCATTTTTGAAAGCCTTTGTCTGGAGCGTGGTGCTCTATGGAAGTGAAACTTGGACTATTGGTGCAGCAGAAAAGAGGAGAATTGAAGCATTTGAAATGTGGTGTTACAGGAGAATGATGAATATCAGATGAGTAGATAGGGTTACGAATGAAGAGGTATTGAGACGAGTGGGAGAAGAGAGATGTTTCTGACGACTGCTAATGAAAAGAAGAGATAGGTTATTAGGACACATACTAAGACACCCAGGAATAGCAAGCTTAGTTATGGAAGGAAGGGTCGAGGACAAGAACTGTAGGAGTAGACCAAGTTTAGAATATGTTAAACAGATTGCCTTGGATGTAGGGTGTGGAAGCTATGTAGAGATGAAACGATTCGCTTAGGACAGGGAAGCATGGAAGCTGCATCAAACCAGTCAAAAACTGAAGACTCAAACGCACACAGGTTATCAGACAAATTCCACACAACCGAGTACATTGGGCTAGATGACCACGATCTCATAAAGCCCCACAATTAATCAACAGCAACAACAACAATTTTAATGACGCTGCTTCAGGAAACGATTAAGTCAACACAATGGGACAACTCATCTCAAGACGTCGAAATGTGAAGTTACTTGAAGACAAAGGCACTGAGCATTGACATTTTGCCGTTTCTATACACGTTGCCAAATGTAGCGGATGACTTGTGTTATTTAGCAACGTGCTGTGTTGAGTGCCTGCGGCAAATTAAACCAAGTTTAATTGTTTGTTTACTCTCCACATCTCGACTGAATCACAGAGCCTCTGCTCGCTTGCGAAACGCAACTAGAAATAAATAAGGAAGGAAGCTTGTACTTTAACGTGACCGTTAATCTTGAGATCATGAGCCACGGGACCTCCTTTTTACGTGGAATCCGAACCACAGGACATGGCATTTCACTTCGAAAATCTCACATGCATTGACTGGGAATCGAACCCGGACCGCCTTGGTGAGAGGCATACAGCTAGACCACTGAGCCACCACGCCCCCATAGAAATAAATCAGCTGTGCGCAATGAGAAGAATGATCTGCCTTCTGAATAGTCACGGTACTGCTGTTATTTCATATTTTAGAGGCTCGGGCATCGCGGTCATTAGCCCCGTGGGCTTGGGTATGTGTAGAATTTTGTTTGATAACATGTGTCACTGTGATGACTAGGGCCCGGATGTTGATGACATGTTATCATTTTACTGAGCTGTCGAAGACAATGCTGAAGTACATAGACACTCCGGAAAAGCCATCCTGTCTTCAAATATGTCATTTTTATTTTGCATCCTTTTGCATTTTTTTGCTGTTTTACCATTTTAAGAGCATTTTTTAAAGTTTGGTAATTTTTTTTGGTCATATTTTAGAGAAATCGGCCTTTTGAGGTCATTCTTTCCAATTTAGTCATGTCACAGCTTTATATGAGGGAGTTACGTCTCTCAGAGTGAAGAAGAAGCTAGCAGCTGATACAAGATAGTTTAAAATATTGAAGTAAAATATTTCGGTATTGCTATTGCTAGAATAATATATATCTTGGATGCAGAAGAACGGTGCCGTAGGTATACAGATGCTCTTGTTTTCGTCGCAAACCAGTTATTAGCTGAATGGAATGTTATCTGCTCTGTTGACCACGGTCAGCTGTGCAGGGGTAGAAAGGGGAAGGGGTGTATATTCTTGTCTCAGTTCTCTTGTCCATTTTATAGTGCATTTTTCGAATTTTTAGGTCATTTATTGAAGTCATTTTTGAAAATTTTAAGTACATTTTTAAAACTTTTTACTGCATCAAAATCCGAGCCCTACCTGGTTCTAAGCTCTATGAACTTGCGGGGTGAGATGAAGTGGCAAGCGGGAAGAGAAGGGCCTGTCAACAGCCCGCCGTGTTGCTTGGAATTCCTGTCTATTCCAATACTGCTAACATAGGGCCGTTGCTCAAACCACTGTGGTGGTGCGAATGATTGAGTGGCCAACCAATGTATTTGGTTCTGTTATTACAGGCCGGACGTTTGTTTTAGACGATTGACCTTGACCTTGAAGCCTGCGGGTGAGCCTGTACACAATCACTTTCTCACCCTATCGCTTCACATTTGTCACCACCGATCTGATGTAATGGAATTCCAGACTTGAGCACGTGGCGACACTGACTTGCAGACAGTACAGTCAACGTCGAAGTATTGTGTGACGCGGAAGTACACGTTAGGTATTTACGAACAGAACGTCATTATATTTGCTAATGACTGTACTTCAGTAGGAGTGTGAGACAGCTTTGTCAATCATCAGACCGCTTGGGGCAGTTGATAACAACACAGGTACTGCAGTAACTCGCCTCCAGGCTTCCATTAAGATTTTTCACTCGTCTAAAACAAACGTCCGGCCTACGCACGGATCGGGAAGCCCCCACATCTCTCATCATCTACCGCGATCCACATTCCTCTCAGTTTCAACTTAAACGGTATATTTGTACTGCTCGAGTCCAAGCTCTGTGAACCTGTGAGGATGATGAGAGATGTGGGGGTTTCCCGGTCCGTGCGTACAAATACATTAGTCGGTCTTCCACTAACTCTTTTGCAACACCTTTCACCACACTGGTATAAGTAACGATCCTATATTGGCAGTAGTAAACAGACAACACTGCGGGCTGTTTACAGGCCCTTCTTTCCCCGCCTGCCAATTCACCCCACCTCGCAAGTTCATAGAGCTTGGACTCAAGCAGTAAATGAGGTAGGAGTTTTGGTAGGAAGAGACCGTGGCCTTTAGTAAGGTGTCATTCAGGCATTAGCCTGGAGTAAAAGGGGAGAACCACATCTTCCAGGTTGGCTGAAGTAGGAATCAAACCCGCCAACCTTAGTTAGAGGCAAACAGCTTGACCGCTGTGCCAACATACCCCTCGTTCGATTCCCGGCTCTGCCAAGAAATTTAATTCTGGTCTAAAAGCTAGAACGAGGCACACTCAACCTCGTGAACCAAAACTAATAAGAGGGGGAATCGATTCCAACCTCAGCAATTCTGGAAGTGTTTTTCTGTGGTTTCCCGTTTCCCCTCCAGACAAATTTCGGGATGGTCCCTAACGAAAAGCCACAGTTGCTTCCTTCCCATCCCATAACTGAATTACAAATGCACACACTAATACAGCCAACACAATAACACAGATTATCAGACGAATCACACATACACTCAGGTAGACCTGCACGGGTCTAAATGATCGCGATGCCCCAGCCCCTCAAAGGAAACAAAAAGAAAGGAAGGTAGAAGGTTTAACGTTACCGTTAATCTCGCGATCATGAGCCACGGGACCTCCTTTTTTACGTGGAATCTGAATCACAGGACAGAGCATTTTACTTCGAAAATCTCACATCCATTGACCGGGAATCGAACCCGGTCTGCCTTGGTGAGAGGCGAAGAGCTTGACCGCTGCGATACCACACCCCCGGGGTGATAGCTGAGTGAAAAGAGGCGTGGCGCATTGTTACGAAAACCGAACACTGTAATTGGCTAAATTTAATCGAATTCTAACATTCTAACCAACACCTTTAAGAATCAAAATTTGTCATTTTCCATTTTTTTTTCTACGTTTATTGATTCTTCCTCTTCAAATCACTGCAAAATTTGTCATTTTCCATTTTTTTCTCGGTTTATTGATTCTTCCTCTTCAAATCACTGCAACAATTTCTTTGATAAGTATAGTACTTTTGAAGTTATGACCAAAAACGTGCAGGGGAGTTTAGGAAGTTTGCCTACACATTGGTAACTTTGTTGCTCGTTTCCCGAAACTTTGGATTTTCAAATCCGATTCCTTAGTAACTGCCAGAGTTTTCAAGATAATGAAGTGAAATTTAGTATACATGTGTATCTTATAGGGAAGAAATATATGACCTAGAACTGTTGTTGTAGATGTCATGGTTTCGGTTTAAAAAAAATATTCTGTGAAAAGAAATTGCAAAAAAGTTACACTTTAATATAAGCTTTTTTTTTATAGATTCCAATGATTCTAGGTCAATCTCTTGCTACCGTATTAGTAAATACAATGAAAAAAGAATTTTTGAAAACAATGATATTTGTGTAATATATTAGGGAAACGGTGGATCAGTGCACAATATGCAGCCGCCATTTTAAATGCCTAATTTGCGAAAATGCATTCGCCGTATGACTTGTAAATACACGAACATATTGGCAGAGCATAGTGTGATTGGCAGAACAAATTACAATTCTCTAGTACTTTCTGTTGCTGAGGAATAAAAAAGTGAAATATACATGATTTTCGGATTCTTAAAGGTGTAGGTCCCCCCTTACGGAAATAGTGACGTAAGGGTAGTTTTTTCAAAAGTAATCGGAGCTGATAAGTGAGATGTCCAAATAGAGAACACACTAGCTACCATGTTATAACTAGGGACCAGATTTTTTGAAAATGCATATCCGCATATGTAAATACATATTTTGAGGGTTTACTGGATTTTTTGCATATTCTGAACATAACAGCATATTTTAGCATAATATTTTATTTTTTATTTAGTCGATTTACCCTCTAGATTGGTGTTTCCCAAGGACTCGTCGAGGGAAATTACCACTACCGCCCCTACGGGCTGTGTCCTGGAGCTTGGAACATCTGGTCGGGGTGGATACAAATGGGGAGGTGTGATCAGCACTTCGCCCAGGCGGCCTCACCTGCAAAGCGAACAGGGGCCTCATGAGGGATGGGAAGGGAGGGGAAGATTGGGATGGAGACGCAAGGAAGAGGGAAGGAGGCGGCCGTGGCCTTACAGGAGGTGCCATCCCTGCATTTGCCCGAAGATGAAGTGGGAAACCACGGAAAACCACTTCGAGTATGGCTGAGGTGGGAATCGAACCCCCTATACTCATTTGGACCATCCGAGGCTGAGTAGACCCCGTTCCAGTCCTCATACCACTTTTCAAATTTCGTGGCAGAGCCGGGAATCGAACCCAAGACTTCCGGGGCGGCAGCTGTTGTTGTTTGAGTCTTCAGTCTTTTGACTGGTTTGATGCAGCTCTCCATGCCTCCCTGTCCTGAGCTAATCGTTTCATCTCTACGTAGCTCCGACACCCTACATCCGAGGCAATCTGTTTAACATATTCTAACCTTGGTCTACCCCTACAGTTTTTGTCCTCGACCCTTCCTTCCATAACTAAGCTTGCTATTCCTGGGTGTCTTAGTATGTGTCCTACCAACCTATCTCTTCTCTTCATTAACAGTCGCCAGAAACATCTCTCCTCCTCTCCCACTCGTCGTAATACCTCTTTGTTTGTAACCCTATCTACCCATCTGATCTTCATCATTCTCCTGTAACACCACATTTCAAATGCTTCAATTCTCCTCTTTTCTGCTGCACCAATAGTCCAAGTTTCACTTCCATAGAGCGCCACGCTCCAGACAAAGGCTTTCAAAAATGACTTCCTAATACCTAAATCTATATTCGATGTCAGCAGATTCCTTTTTTGTAGAAATGCTTTCTTTGCCTGAGCCAACCTACTTTTTATATCCTCTTTGCTTCGTCCATCACTGGTTATTCTGCTTCCTAAGTAACAGAAGTCTCCTACTTGCTTCATCTTTTCACCTGCCAATTTGATCTCCATAGAGGTTTCTGATTTATTTCGGCTGCATTCCAGTATTTTTGTTTTACATTTATTAATTTTCATCGTGAATTCTTTCCGTAAGACGGAGTCCATACCATTCAAAAACTCATTCAAATCCTGAGGCGTGTCGGCCAAGGTGACGATGTCATCAGCAAATCTCAGAGTTGAAATTATTTCTCCTTGAATCTGCACTCCCACTTTAAATTTTTCTCTAATTTCCTTCATCGCTTGTTCAATGTAAAGATTGAAAAGTATGGGTGATCAGTTTGCAGCTAACCATCATTTTAGCATATACAGTTCAAATTAAGTATAATTCAAAACATCTCGAACAAAATAGGTTTCGCCTGCGTGTTGGACATCCCTTGTAAGCAACTTTCTGAGCTACAGATAACGAGATGATAGTACTCATACTTTAAGCAATGCTGCCTGGCTATTTGAAGAAGGGAATGGTGTGGGACATTTCTTTCACCATCTCGGCAGCCAATAGCCCGGGGTTAGTTTTGTGAGGAGTTTCTTCAGTAAACGTGTTACTTTATTCTTAGTCTGCATATCTTTAACTCAAAATGCCTAAAGAGAAGAGCAGCAGAATGATTTATTAAAACATTGGGTGTCAGGTTTTAGTGATTATTCGACTTATGGCTTGAGACCGGACATTTATGCACTGAAAAATATTAAAATAGACCTAATTTGTCTCCTGAAAACATTGAAAAGAAATGCAATTATCTATTGAGATGCTTCTTTCTGCAGTGAATGATACATGTATACAGTGAATAAGATTCGCTTATTGTTAAGTGCATATGTTTCAAATCTTAATGCATAATTCAATCGTTTTCAGTGCATAAATGTCCGGTCCCTAGTCATAACACGTCAAGCCATTGCTGACACAAGCCTCTGGCGGTAGCGAGCCCAAATTCTGGTAACTTGTGTCTTGGAGAGCAAGCAACTTGAGCGGTAAGGCCGCGGGCAATGTTGACTTAATTCTCATAACGCAGTGAAACTTTACGGTGTATGCTTATCTAAATTTTAATCCACTGGCATCTAATTCATTTAAATTATTTTCATAACCACAAGATGGTGGCTAAGTGAAATTTTAAAATCTCGTTTTTATTTCTTGTGTCCTACACCATAATCATGCGGTTGAACTTTGAATAAAACACCTGCACAATAATCTACATGTAATAGTACATAACTCTTAAGGCCTATATATATAAAAAAAGGGGAAAAAAACAACTTGGTGACCATCCGAAATATTTAGACGGCTCTCAATATCTACGAATCTATTACAGCAATCAAACTGAAAATGTGTATGTTGATAGAGGCAATTAATATAAGTAGGAAACTGTATATGAAAATAGGCTATTTAGTTCTTCATGGACCTGCTTTTTTCTCTGGAATTTTACATATTGTTGTAAAAACTATATGAAAGGGTTGTAGTTGAAATTAAACTGAGTTGAAAACCAAAGTTTATGTTGTTGTTGTTGATTGATTTGATGGCTTTGCGACAATGTAGTAATGTAGCCCTGTGTACTTGGGTGTGTGTGGATTTTGTCTGATAATCTGTGTTACTGTGACATCTGTACTGACTGGATTTATGGCTCAGCGGTAACTTTCTCGATTATTGTTACAAAGGTTGCAGGATCGAACCTGGCGCAGCCAGTTGGCATTTGAGGGTGCGGAAATACGAGGGAGCCGTGTCAGTAGATTTACTGGCACGTTAAAGATCCCCTTCGGGGCAAACTGCCGGCACCCCGGCGTCTCTAGAATCCGCAGTAGTTCAAAGGGACGTAAAACCAATAACATTATTAGTACGCCCGTATACGCTGAAGCACATGGACTCACCCGCATACGATATTCGCTGCGCGCGCTGAGGGAGGTTTCTTGCCATGAGGTATTAATATTGCAGTATAGGCTCCATGCGTATACTGATGTGCTGCTGTAAGCGGACGTTCCGAGAAGTTGTATTCCTTGGTGTTCTGCGTCTTGTATGACGCGATCAGCTGACGAACTGTATGAGGATTTATTAATTCTGTTAGAAAATATGTCAAACTATTCTGCGTGAAATTCTATAGTTTAGCCATACCATATGCTGCCATTCGTATAATTTTCAATATTCACCGAGGTACTATTTACCTATACTTGCAGAGATAACTGAGAAATTAGTTACGTTACCTCCCCTTTATTTGCCTTATCCTCTATTTGTTTACCAATTCTTCTTCTAGTATGTAAGTTTGTAGTGACTATTAGTTATAGTTTTCATTCTCATCTCATCTTTCACTCTCACCCAAACCAATAGGGGCTGATAACCTAGATGTTAGGCCCATTAATACAATGTACATTCGTGTTGACCGACTGAAAAGCACCAAACCTTTGTTTACTAAGGCAACACTGAAAAATGACTTCAAACCCCACAATGAAAGATATGTACTCTCTCAAATGGCATTGTAAATAACTCGACTGGTTTACAATTGGAGCACGCACACTGACTCATTGAACAAACGAATGTACATGCCACTAGTATGACTCAAAGCTCAATATTTTGTATTCATGCCAAAATACGAACTTTGCTTAGGCAATAAAATGTAAGCCCATGGAGTCAAGTGAAATTTCTCATCACTTCCAAGAGCGATTCAGAAATAGTTAGCTTTTTAATTTTACTTGAAAAGTACACCGTTATTTTTCAACACTGGGCCATCACAAGATTTGCGCGCGTTGGGTCCCGCACAAGCGTACAGCATAACACAAACAGCAACGCTTCGACTGTGCCCAGGAGTTTCTTCACGAATGCGCCGAAAACACCGCGGAATTCGTATGACTCCATTGTCACTGGTGATGAAACGTGGTGCCACAATTTCACTCCCGAAATAACAGTTACAAAGATTCGAGACGGACGATGAAATGAAAGAAGTTACCAGGTGGCCAACTTCTGTGATGCAGATTTACAAAAATGGATCTATCGTCAGCAAAAAAAAAAAAAAAAAGATACAGTCAGTCTGAGAGACTAGACTTTATATCATTTCAAATGACGCATGCTACAAATGCTACAACTGTTAGAAAGGCTCGGGAGGGCTTCTCGCTTCGCTCGAAGCCCCAGGACTCTTTCAACAGACTCCATTACCCTTTAACTTAGGCTTCCCGCGCGGGGAACGGAGAGCGGGAGGTGCACTCTGCTGCATTACGTCATGCACTCGCCGTCTCCGTATTGCATAACGCCAGACCCCAGGAGTAAACTCAGACTCAACAGACTCCATTACCGTTTAACTTAGGCTTCCCGCGTGGGGAACGGAGAGTGGGAGGTGCACTCTGCAGCATGACGTCACGGACTCGCCGTCCCCGTATCGCATAACGCCAGACCCCATGAGTAAACTCAGACTCGGTGCATATGCACTGAACAACATGATGACGTCATACACGCCGTAACCGTAACGCATAACGGTAGACCAAAGCATAACGATGAAGTCGACAAGATCATTTGAAATTATAAAATGTATTTAACAAGTAGTTGCGAGAAGAACTATGCAGCCTATTTTCATATATCCTGCTAATGTTAATTGCCTCTATCAACATACAAAATTTCAGTTTAATTGCTGTAACAGATTCGTAGATATTGAGAACCGTCTAAATATTTCAGATGGTCGCCAGGTTGGATTTTTATTTTTGTATTATTACATGAAGATTATTGTGTACGTGTGGTATTCAAACATCAATCGCATGATTAGAACACAAGAAGTAAAAACGAGATTTTAAAATTACGCACAGCAGCCATCTTGTGATTATGCAAACAATTGAAATAAATTAGATGCCAGTGGATCAACATTTGTATAAGCATTTAACGTGTTATGTTTCACAGTGCTCGGGTAGTTAATTCGCGAGAAACGTCCATTGAAATATTTATACTTCGCGTTGCCGCCATGTTGGATTTGTGCTCACCAGGTTACTGAAAGTCCTATAGGTGAACATATGTTCATAGTCTCTATGAACATAAAAAATTCAGTTTGGTTGCTGTAAAACATTCATAGATATTGAGAACCGTCTAAATATTTCGGAAGCTCGCCATTTAGGATTGTTATATGTATATGCCATAGAGTTATGTACCATTCAAGGACAATTATTGCCTAGGTTCAGTATTCAAACTTTCACTTCGATCGCATGATTACGACACAAGAAATAAAAACTTAATTTTTAAATTTCGCACAGCCGCCATCTTGAGGTTATGTAAACAATTGAATTAAATTAGATGGCAGTGAATTACAATCTGCAAAATCATTTACTGTACCACATTTCACTGCGCTCAGAGAGTCAAATCACGAGAAAAGTATATTAAAATATTTCAAATTCGCTTGGTCGCCATGTTCGTTTTGTACTTTATAGGTTTATGAAATATACATAGGTAAACTTGTATCGGTATCCTTTATCACCGGGCAAAATTGCAGGGTGATATCTGTAATAGTTTCGGAGATATAGAATGTCAGTGAAATAATTTTGCACAGCCGCCATATTGAGGTTATGTAAACAATAGAACTAAATTAGACTCCAGTGCATTAAAATGTGTATGAACATTTGCTGTATCAAGTTTCATTACGTTTGGATAGTTAAATCGCGAGAAAAGTCTATTTAAAAGTCTCAATTCGCTTGGCCGCCATGTTGGTTTTGTAGTCACCAGGTTTTTGAAAGTCTCATATGTGAACTTCTAGTAGTGCCCTTTATCACCGTACACAATTTCAGGGCGATATCGCTAATAGTTTCGGTGATATTGAATTCTAGTGAAATATTTCGCACAGCCGCCATGTTGGATTGGTGAGACGTAACAAAATTTGAAGGGCACGGTCGAGGTCGCCGGGAATAGTGCTATGAACTTACCGAGTTTCATTGAAATCGCTCCAGCCGTTTAGATTTTATTAGGGACACACACACACACACCTCACACACACACACACACACGGACAAAAGGTGATCTCATAAGCCTATTTTTTCAAAATTGATAATAGTCTTATAAATAGCGACTGTGTTGTAAAATAGCGGAAAGACCAAGCGTTCCAATGGTGTACAATTCAAGTAAAATAAAAATGCTAACTATTTCTAACTAATGTGGGAACCTTATTTTTGAATCTACCCTTTCTGGATACAGGATGCAGAATGCATGGTGAGGGTGCAAACACCCGCCCCTTAGGGCCTCGTTCAGAAGATAGAGGATTCACCAAAAAGAAAAATTGAGATCTGGTCCCTTGAAATATGAGGGAAAAGTATGCAGTAGTGTGATCAAGTAAAAATGTTAAGGCTGTTAGAGGTGAAGAGGTGGTGATTGTTGCTCTATGGAGCAAAACATGTAGGTTATCTATTTAATTATAAAACATTTATTACGAACAATGTGCAAAATATATAAATTACATCAGACTCAAGAATCAGAGCAAACTTCAGTCAGAAAGACCGCTCTCTTCCTGCTCTCCATTGCGTGATATGTACCACACTGCTCTCCACACAAAGCACATGTAGGATTTCCTGGCACAAATACGATGATGGAAACCGTGCATCGCATTGCAGTCTTAGGTGTTCTACCAAAAAGGTTTCCCGGGCTAAGACATACGCGTATCGGGATCGAGCAAATGTTGATACTCCTAGAACCCTTTTGACGTATTTCGGTGTCATGCTTTCCAGTTATTTCCTGTCTACGTGACAGGGATCGCCAAATTAATTCCAAGCCGTAATGTGAATGTTGGTTACACTTTCACTTGGAAGAGTCGTCCCATGGCAGTCTTCAGTGACATTCTTTGTATGTATCTGATGTCACATATACTTCTAACGAGGGAAGTACCCCAGCTCGAACGGCTAAAACCGACTGGCAGTGCACTTAACATACGAAGATATGTCTGTTCTACTACCCATCACGGGCATTTATCTGTAAAACCCCGCATTAGTGTACAATCAATGTTTGGAAGTTACGGTGTCCAAAGATTGCAGAAACACAATTCTCAGCAGAAACTACCGTGCAACAGTCAATTCGGGTCATTATACTAGGGAAAATCCATTCCTAGCAATTGGTTAGACCTTTAGTATAAGCCTGTTGTGATAACATTACAAAAAGATTGCAGAAACACAATTCGCAGGGGAAACTACCGTGCAACAGGCAATTCGGCCCATTATATTAAACACGAAACAGATGTGGTGCAGTATCATATGGCAAAAGGTTGAACACTTGCTTGCAACAAGATATCTTAACACATGCAGTACCGTGTTGACATAGTCATCTTTCCCACAATAGAAGATACTGTGTTGTCCTTCATTCGACGTCGAAGTGTAAATGTGGAGTTGAAATGAAGTGATTAAAAACAGCGGAATGGAACAGGACGCACACGTAGCAAGGTCAACATGTAGACATACTCCATTATTTACAATGTTCCTGCATTGCAATAGTCCAAACTCAAATGCCACGGTGATCACATTATCACATACTCAGATGGCGCTGGTGACCGAACACGTACTTTTACAGATTTTTTTTTTTGTCGTGTAGCTTCCTGAGAAGCCGAGTGCAGGTCTTTCTAGTCGACGCCCGTGGGCGACCTGCACGTCGGGATGAAAGATGGAATGGATGAAGATGAATGAAACTGGGCAAGGATGTGGAAGGAAGCGGCCGTGGCCTATCAGAAGGTACTGTCCCAGCGTTTGCCTGGTGTTGAAAATGGGAAACCACGGAAAACCATTTCAAAGAGAGCCGACGGTGGGGCTCGAACCCACGCGTCTACCGAGTCAGCAGAGAGCTTGGCCCCTTGACCTAACGGTGCGCTTTAGCCCGCGTAGCCACTGCTGTCGGTACTTTTACAGATGAATGGCATCGATAGCTATTGACATAGGTTCAACTGTATACTTTAACCCCACTTTCAGTTGGTTTTCGTCGTTCGAGCTGCAATACTTCCCTCGTAAGTGCAGCAGCTAATCTTTCCTTTATATGCAGCGAGAAAATCGTCCCAGTTATTTGAAGTGTGATCCCAAGTTATTTGAACTGTTTTTAGGCGCTAGTGTATGTTCTCCGTATACAATATATTCTTCCCTCGATAAACGTCCTCCTCTCCTGAAAACCATAAGTTCTGCCTTCCGTAGGTTCTATTTAACAAATGGTGTTTATTACATAGCTTGAACTTTGTAAGAGGAATATTGAAGACAATAAATAAAGGTTGTTATTTAGGTGTAATTTCGGTTCGGTGTTGTCTCCTAGATTTTGTAGTGGTAGTTCTTCACCTTGTGTTCTATAAGCCATTGTCCTCCACAGACAAGAGAAGTTATCGTGTGCCTATGACGGCAGCGCTGGCTGTAAATTATGAGATCCCCACAGCAAGTAGACAATGAGTACTCACACGGCTTCTCCTAGTGCAGTGTCTGCATGTAAATTATAGTGATTGAGTGTCGCGAGCACCGAACATCCGGCAATTCAAACAACATTAGAGTTCCATTCTCACCAAGGAGGCCTTTGTATGTCTCACCACGGTGCTTTTCTTGCTTCACCTGGCAATTATTGGGATACATGTAACATGTGCGGTCAAGTGTAGGTGACAAGAGAGTGAAATTTAACACTCCCTCTGACAAGCTTGAGGTGTACTCGTGCTAAAACTGAGCAACCAGTTTTGTGCATTTTAAAACAGTGAAGACAATAATCTTAAGGTCGCTAAGAATATCGTTCTTATCTGATGAACACTGACGATAAATATTATGACAGCGAATATTCACAGCTACGACAAATAACGCCGTGCTCTGCAGCACATCCAGATTTACATAAGTAGTTCCGTGAAGAACGTAACAGCCTATTTTCATATATCCTATTTACATTAATTGCCTCTATCAACATACAAATTTTCAGTTTGATTGCTGTAATAGATTCGTAGATATTGAGAACCGCCTAAATATTTCGGATGGTAACCATGTACATTTTTAAAAAATAGGCCATACAGTTATGTACTACCCGTATTACAGGAAGATAATTGTGTAGGTGTTTTATTCAAACTTCAATCGCATGATTGGGACACAAGAAAGAAAAACTTGATTTTAAAATTTCGCATAGCCGTCATCTTGATGTTATGTAAACAATTGAACTAAATTAGATGTCAATGCATTGCAATTTGTATAGTAATTTGATGTACCAAGTTTCACTGCGTTGGGATGGTTAAATCACGAGAAAAGCCTATTTAATTGTTTCAACATTGCTTGGCTGCCATGTTCGTTTTGTAGTTACAGGTTATTGAATGTCACATATAAGAACGTCTATTAGTGACCTTTATCACCGTACAAAATTTTGGGGTGAAATGAGTAATAGTTTCGGAGATATAGAATGCCAGTGAAATATTTTGCACAGACGCCATGTTGGATTGGTGAGACGTAATAAAATTTGAAGGGCACGGTCGGGGTTGGCCAAAATAGTACTATGACCTTACCGAGTTTCATTGAACTCACTCCAGTCGTTCAGAAGTTATTAGGGAGAGACACACAAACGGTCCGACACACACACACGGACAAAAGGTGATCTCATAAGCCTATTTTTAGCCTACTTTCATTTTATCAAAATGTGTGTGTGGATGTGTGTGTGGATGTGTGTGTGTGTTCCTATAATAACATATAAACGGCTTGAGTGATTTCAATGAAACTCGGATAGGTCATAGCACCATTTTGACCGACCCCGACCGTGCCCTTCAAATGGTGTTACGTCTCACCAATCCAGCATGGCGGCTGTGCGAAATATTTCACCAGCATTCTATATCTCCGAAACTATTTCCTATATCACCCTGAAATTTTGTACGAAGATAAAGGGCACTACTAGTCTAGATGTTCAGCGTTGAGACTTTCAGAAAACTGTTAACTTCAAAACGAACATGGCGGCCAAGCGAATTTGAAAGTTTTAAATAGACTTGTCCCGCGATGTATTGTTCCAAACGCAATGAAACTTCGTACAGCAAATGTTTATACATACACTATTGTAATACACTGACATCTAATTTAGTTCAATTGTTTCCATAACTTCAAGATGGCGGCTGTGCGAATTTTAAAAATTATGTTTTTCTTTTTGTGTCATAATCATGCGATCGAAGTGAAAGTTTGAATAATGAACCTACGCAATAATTTCCCATTAATGGTACATAACTCTATGGCCTATACATATAACAATCCAACATGGCGACCATCCAAAATATTTAGACGGTTCTCAATATCTACGAATCTATTACAGCTATCAAACTGTTTTTCTAATGTTCATAGGGGCTATGAACATAAGTTCACCTATAGAACTTTCAATAACCCGGTGATCTCAAATGCAACATGGCGGTGACGCGAATTATAAATATTTAAATGGACGTTTCTCGCAATTTAACCATCCGAGTGCAGTGAAACTTGTTACAGTAATTGCTTATACAAATGTTAATCCACTGGCATTTAATTTATTTCAATTGTTTCCATAACCACAAGATAGCAGCTGTGCGAAATTTTAAAATGTTCTTTTTACATCTTGTGACCTAATCATGCGATTGAAGTTTGAATACTACATGTACACAATAATCTTCATGTAACAGTACAAAACACTAAGACCTACATATAAGTAGGATATACGAAAATAGGCGTTAGGTCTTCACGGAACTGCTTGTTTTAGCCTACTTTCGATTTTTGCAAAAAATGAAAGTAGAAATGAGATCTACACAGGGCCAAATAATTGTGTGATTGGCTGTGTGTATGTGTGTGTATGTCTGTTTTAAATAGTGCAATTCAAACATGACGAAACCGAATTGAACCATATTTGGTACAGTGGAAGCACTAGCAAAAGGCACCTCAGTGTCATGTTTTATATTGCCACCATCTTTACCGAAACTTAATGGCGGCCACTAAAATGGTCAAAACTTAAAATTAAATTACGACCAAACTAATCATCGGATCTTTACCAAATTTGGTAGAAACATATGTTCATGTGGGACGCGTCTTGTGCCCAAGCTACAAGGTCATCAACCGTACCATTTCAGGATGGTGGCCGTGTGAATTATGCAAACTGTATAATCCATAACATGGGACCCACCAGTTCCGATTATCGAACCTAGACTTGTTTAAACTGTTCTAAAGGACGTGGCCGGTTTAAAATAATAAGTTTATATTATAATATTATACTGCAGAATTGACTTTAAAAGATGAGCCGTCTCAGTTACAAGACAAGATGGCAGCTGATCTCTCGTTCTGACCTGTATTTCACTAATTTGAGTATGGTGCATGCAGTATAGCCTACTAATAGAAATAATATGAACTTAGTATGAAATGGGTTACAATGGATATATACTCCAGTGAAGAAATCGTTTAGTCAAAGTCGTTATTTGCCAAGACGTTGTATGTAAATCAATTGATAACGATTAACTTGGGAGTACATGTTTGGCTCTGTGGATGGAGCTTTGATCTTTCACGCGGGCGGCCGGGATTCAAATCCTATCAGAGTTGTATTTTCTGTTCGATTTTTGTATATTTATTGTTTTTTGAGTACTAAGACGTTTTAAAACTGAGCGTTATATTTTGCATTTTGCAATGGAAAATATATTTAATTAAAACAACATTCTCCACCGGATCTGCACGAGTGACATCTACTAGCAAACAGTTGAACTATGCGGGAGCTAACCACGGCCTACTAGATGCGAGCGGCGCTCAATACCGGCCAGTTAGTGAACCCATGCCTTCGGTGTAATTGAAAAATTTCCTCTTGTTGCTGATAGAGCGCATATAGAGTGCCATATCCACTCCAGGGACGTAGGCGACCCGAATTTGAGCCCTCGACTTGATCATTGGATCACTAACCAGGCATCCCGAGCCGGATTTTGCGTATGGTGGGGTGGCCAGTTTCTTTCCACTCCTCCTCGTGCCATAGCATCCGACAGGTTCCCATTTTGCATCAAAAGGCTGAGAGACTCCTTACTAGACCATACCAAGTCTTATAAATTCTTGGCAGGACCGGGAATCGAACCCGGTGTATTGGGGGTGACAGCGAACAATGCTAGCCACTGCACCACAATACCGTCGTCTTCATCACTTGTCATGTGTAGCGTCGCCGACCTTAGTAGTAATAACAATACCGTCGTCTTCCTTTATTTAAAGAGCAATAAATATTCATTGAATTACGTAAAATCAACCTTCGTATCTTTCGAGCCGGTGAGAGTTCCCCACTTCACTGGATACAAATTGGCCACTACCTTGAATCGCCACATTGCTGTTTCATTAATTGACCTGGCGAATACTGTACCTCGTGTAATAAGGGATGACATTCGGTTAACGCCACTTAATAAAAGTTCTTGAGCCACACACGGTGCCGTAATGAAGGAAGGAGAGCAAAGAGGGTGGGCGAAACTCACAGGAAATGGAAAAAGTCGGTGATTAATTACAAGGGAGCTAGGAGAAGTAATAAAAGTTATCAAGGGAGAAAGATTAGATTAAAGGTAACGACGTTCGTCCACTCTTGTCGCGCTAAGAGGATACGGAGTAGCGAGCCAATTACGAGTCTGCTCGGATTACATCTGCCGTCAGTTTATCGTAGGGCCATCACACTTTAAGTGCGGCGAGAGGCACTGTATGCAGAGGGTTAATTAGGATCATTCGCACACTTCTAATGTTATTATTATCAAACTACCCTCGTCTTAATCACCAGCCATGTGTAGTGCCACCACCCTTAGCATTAACATCAATATCATCTTCATCACCAGCCATGTGTACCACCACCCTTAGCATTAATATCAATATCATCTTCATCACCAGCAACCAAGCCTCCGTGACTTAGGCGACAGCACGCCGGTCTCTCACCGCTGGGTCCGTGGTTCAAATCCCGGTCACTCCATGTGAGATCTGTGCTGGACAAAACGGAGGCAGACAGGTTTTTCTCCTGGTACTCCGGTTTTCCCTGTCAAAAAGTTCATTCCAGCAACACTCTCCACTATCATTTCATTTCATCTGCCATTCATTTAATCATTGCCCCAGGGGAGTGCGTCAGGCCTCGGCAGCCGGCACAGTCCATATCCTCGCCGCTAGATCGGGGCTTCATTCATTCCATTCCAGACCCGGTCGGAGACTGGAAGCATTTTTATTTCTTCATCACCAGCCATGTGAAGAACCGCCAACCTTAGCAGTAATATCAATACCGTCTTCATCACCAGCCTTGTGTAGTGCCACCAACCACCCTTAGCATTAATATCAATATCATCTTCATCACCAGCCATGTGAAATACCGCCAACCTTAGCAGTAATATCAATACCATCATCTTCATAAACAAACATGTGTACTGTTGCCAACCTTAGCAGTAATAGCAATACCGTCATCTTCATCATCAGCCATGTGTACTGTTACTAACCTTAGCAATATTATCGATACAATACTCATCAGCCATATGTGCTGTTACCAACCTTAGCAGTAATATCAATACCGTCGTCTTCATCATCAGCCATGTGCACTGTTACCAACCTTAGCAGTATTATCGAAACCGCTGTCTTCATCATCAGCAATCTGTAGTAGTAATAACAGTACCAACATTCATTAGAAGAATTTATTTTGTATGTTTTATCTGTGATTTGTACGTAACATCATTGTGGAATTGTAGTAATTATAGATGACGTGGGTGTTAGTTCTTAAAATATATGTCAGTTCCTTATGGTCTGTTGAAGAATCACTGTAAAAGTCTACAAAATTAACTACAAACCCCATAGGTACAATGAACTATTTTCAGTAGAATCCAAAATTGAAATATTTTGATCATGCTAATTTATGAACATTAATGTTTTAAAGAAGATGGTATATTGGGTTTCATTGCCAAGGAATTAAAACTCCACAATGTTTCTAGGTTTATGCCGTGTCTTGTGTGGGGTTTCGCCCAGGAATACCAAGCCTGACCGTGAAATCCAATATACCATCTGTTTGTAAGCTTCTAGAGAGAAATGGAAGGCTGCTTGAGCTTTTATCTCTCGCAGTAAAGAAGCGCGTGTGTGCTTCATAAAAAGAGAGATAGCGCGCAGTTCGCTACTCCTGTGGGAGTCCGGGCACGGACACCAAGAGTCCACTGATGAGCCAGCTTGGTGTTCCTAGGTATAACCCCACACAAGACACGGCATAAACCTAGAAAAATTGCTGAGTTTTAATGCTTTAACTCCTGTCATATTGTGTAGAGCACAAAGTATTTTGAATAAGTAGAGGGAAGAGGTCTATGGCACAATGGGCTTCTAGAGGAATAGCTTCTATGCCCAAGGTCGCGGGTTCAAATCCGGCCAAAGTCGTCGGAAGTTTTAAGAGCGTTAAAAATCCCTCAGTACGCCTTCCTTCGGAGGGGAATTAAAGTCGGCGGGCCCGTGTCATAGATGTATCGCATGTAAAAGAACTTCCCACTAACTACAATTGTGTGAAGCTAAATTTGTAGGGTTGATTAACGCTCTATTAGTTTTAACGTTCGCTGCCGGGTGCCAGTAGTGGTGGCATCCAGTAGCCAAGTTCACAGGTAGGTGTCGTTGACGATAGCATTCGGTAGCAAAAGTAGGAACTACTTGAAATTGATCGTTTGCAGTCCTTATCTGAATTACAGATAACACACACCAATACAGCCATCATAATTAACACCGGTTATCAGACAGATTCTACACACACCCAAAGTACACGGGGCTACATGACCGCGTTGTCGCAGGCCCTACACTGAGGAACCAACATACCAATTTCTCTATTTGAATGTACTCGGCGTGGACTCATGATCGACAACTACGATACATCACGTATAATTGTACCAATATAATGTGCGAAGTGTAGCCCTGTGTATTATTCGAATCAGCTGATTTACAACAATAAAAAATTGGCAATACTGCTCAGCTGTTCCAAGCTCCCGCCATATCCTTCACGTTCTTTCTTTCGGAATACAGAGTTGAATCACAATGTCTGCAGTGACGGGGGACAAATCGTAAGCTTACATTGTTAGTAACCTATCTAAGAAGACACGGACTTTACTAAGATATTCTTTGTAAAAGCGTCAAATTTCCGGAAGGAATAGGTCTATCTTGGAAACGGAAGTCTTAATTGGGTGCCATTGTCGAGTGTCTTCTCCCACCACGTGAATGGAATTCCAGATTTAGCCAAGAGAAACATTTCCTCCCATTGTGCGGGTTGAATTCTTCTATGTGTTTTCTTTGGTTCTGTTCTGGGCGAGGATTTGTCAACTGGAACGTGAAAGTCCTAAAAAGAAGACAGTTGTGATCATTCTCCAATATCTCGTGCGATGTCTTTCTTTCTGCTTGTGCCGAGAGAAATGATACGTAGCAAGAAGATGTATTTTGTTGTACACGTCCCTTGTTACCACATATCATTGCGACTGAACGTGTAAAGGAAACAACGTTCTTAAATTAAATTTGCGGAATATCACTAGGTAGCAGTCAAATGTCGCTAGATATTTATGTAATAAAGAAAATATATATTTATCGCTAAAGAGACCCTTATAATGTCACTCGGTTGAGCACCTGTTCATTCTACTACAGCTTCGGGGGAAAGTGATTAACGCACTAGACTTTCGCCGAGTGGCCCCAGTTTCAATTCCCGTCTTTGGAATTATATTGATTATTATTTAGCGTACGGCTTTTAGTGCCGGGAGTGTCCGAGGACATGTTCGGCTCGCCAGAGGCCATAGCTGCTTCTAGCGGCCACCCATGGGGTGAGCTACAAGTTCCGTTCAATTTCAAGTAGTTCCAACTTTCACTACCAGATGTCATTGACACCTAGTGGTGAACGTTGGAACTTTGTTAGAGCGCTTCAACGAAATCTAACTAGAAATTTAGCTTCACACACGTTTAGTTAGTGGAAGGATTTATACATGCCATAAATCTATGACATGGGACGGCCAGCTTTACTTCCCCTCCGAAGGAAGGCATACTGAAGGATTTTAACGCTCTTAAAAAGTCTGACGACTTCGGCCGGGTTTGTACCCGCGATCTTGGGCACAGCAGTTCAGCATGCTACCAACTACGCCACCGAAGCCGCTCCGTCTTGGAATTATGTTTAGTGACGCATCAGTCATTTCATCACCATGCGCGCAGGTCACTTACACGCGTGAATTAGAAAGATATGCACTAGGCCTCTACGGAGGACACAAACCATTTTTATTATTATCCTTGTACACAATTCACTGTCTTTGGGAGCGTGATGGCGCAATGGCTTCGCTGTTCGTCTTTCACCCGGACGGCTGGCATTCGTTTCCCGGTGACAGCTGGGTGGAATTTACAAATGAAATACCACATGGTGCCAGGAAGGGCATTCGGCCTTAAATCCTAGGCCAGCACCCAATTGAGCGAGATCATCTCCGGTAACCCCAAACAAATTGGGACAAGCCGCTGTCTCATTACTGATATGTTAAATTGCCTAGTAATTATACGGGTTTCAAGGAACAAAGGGAAAGTAACAAATTTTCATCTGGAAAGTTGATATTACAACCCGTGAACTTCCGGACAGTTCGAGTGGTTGAAATTATGACAGCTTTCTGCAGCAACTTGGAGTGATTACAACTCAGATCCAGTTCCATCAGGCTACGCAGCAAAATTTTGAGGACCACACCTGTACTGGAGACGATGATGGGAAGAGTTCTCATATGTTATTATAATAATTGTTTTTTTAGACATCGAGCTGAGCCTCTATGGACTGCGTGGTAACAACCAACTTCACTTTAGTGTCTAGGTCTTGTTCTTGTTCCGACTTTGACTTCCTGCCAGTATCTTCTGACCGCAGCGACGAGTGCCTCTTTATGTTCTTGGGACAAAGGTCCTCTCCGTCTTCCGGAAGTTAATACCATTTTAAAAACTTGGTAGTTGTTCACCAATCTTCTAAATGTCTTCCTGTCAGGAATTTCTTGGTCTGAAGGAAGGAAGGAAGCTTGTAGTTTTACGTGACCGTTAATCTCGAGATCATGAGCCACGGGACCTCCTTTTTACGTGGAATCCGAACCACAGGACATGGCATTTCACTTCGAAAAAAAAATTCTTGGTCTGGAATACCAATTTGCCTGAGATCATTTTCGCATTCCTCGAACCATCTCGGCCTTGTTGCCTTAGACTTAATGAAACTCAATATTCTTTTCGTTAATCGATCATCAGTCATCCTCAAGAGGTGACCGTAAAATAGTAGCCGTCTCTTCTTAATTGACGCTGTAATAGGGTCTATTTTGTTGTACAAGTCCTCATTTTCTCTCATTCGCCACTGTTCATCAACCCATCTATTAACTAGGATTTTTCTCCTGCGCTCTCTTTTTTCTAGTTGGTCAGCTTGGCCTTTACGATTCTTGGTTAAAGTTTCGGGCAAATATAATCCCTCAGGTTTTACAACTGAGGTTTTATTTTAATTATTATTGTTATTAACATTTTTATTACTAGATTATTATTATTATTATTATTATTATTATTATTGCCCGGTCCCAAGTCCGGGATGAGAAAGGAGGAGGGTTCGATGGCAGGCTTAACAACAAGCCGGTCGGTAAAACAAATTCTGTTGTATCTCAGTGCACTGGCTAGAATAAATATTATGGATGAAACTGCTAGGGCGTTCCCCGCTGTAGGCGACGCGCATCATCATCGCCCAAATGGTGTGAGAAATGTGCAAGGGCTCCCCACTCAAGGACGGGGTGGGCTAAAGAAGCGAGTCCAACAAATCAGAATGGCAACCATTAACATTGGTACTCTTACGAGTCGAAGCCGAGAACTTGCAGATACCTTGAAGAACCGACAAGTAGATATTGCCTGCATCCAGGAAACCAAATGGTCTGGCTCAAAATCCAAGGATATTGGTGAAGGATACAAATTATTCTACCACGGAAAGATATCAGGCAGGAATGGCGTAGCTATAGCTGTGAGTACAAAGTTCAGAGATCATGTCTCTGAAGTAAACCGTCTTTCTGACCGATTGATGTCTATTAAGATCGACACTGGTACGAAAACCTTACGTGTGGTTTCATGTTATGCTCCTCAAACTGGGTGCACGGATGATGAGAAGGATGAATTTTGGAACAACCTCGAAACTTACCTACAGTTTGTTGAAGAAGAACTCCTGTTCATTGGTGGTGACTTAAATGGCCACGTAGGAGGGAATAGAAATGGTTTCGAGAGAGTACATGGTGGACAAGGCTTTGGAGAGCGAAATGAGGATGGAAACAGAATCCTGGAATTTGCTGAAACCTTAGACTTAGCTGTGACTAACACCTTTTACAAAAAGCGACCATCGCACCTCATTACCTACAGTAGTGGTGTAAGAAATACGCAGATTGATTATTGGCTGGTACGAAGGAGTGATCTGAAGTTTGTCACTGATGTAAATGTCATACCATCAGACATTATTGCACCCCAACATCATCTGCTTCTCCTCAATTTTAGGATTCGCCTTGATCTCGGCAAGAAAAGTCTTAAATCTACATCGGAACGAATTAAATGGTGGAAATTAAAACAACATCACATCCAGCTGAAAACATCTATAGGTTCTTTATCTATGCCAGAACAAGGTCAACACGTTGATGAAATCTGGGCAAAGGCCTCCACACATATTACGACTTGTGCTACTGACATCATGGGTAAATCAAAACCTGGACGCAGTTTTATCAATAAATAGATATGGTGGTGGAATTCTCATGTCCAAGATGCCATCAGGATGAAGAAGTTAGCGTATAAGACCTGGCTCCAATCGGACTGGATCTTGATCGTCAGCAATATAGAAGATTGAAGTCGGTGGCAAAATAGGAAGTGGCAAAGGCTAAAGCAGACCATTACAAGAGCATGTACGAAGAGCTCAACACACCAGAAGGAGCAAATAATATCTACAGACTAGCGAAGAATCGCCATCGTTCCACTCAAGATGTTGGACATGTTATGATCGTTAAGAATGAAAATCAACAACCTCTACGAAAACCTAATGAGATCCTTAACCGATGGAAACAGCACTTCGAAAATATTAGCAACGAAGAATTTCCGCATCCGCCACTACCAGCTGTGGATCCTGTACTTGGTCCAGTACCAGCCATCACGGTTGCCGAAGTGGAGACCGCTATGAAGAAAATGAAAAATGGAAAGGCAACTGGACCGGATGATCTCCCATCGGAGGTGTGGATGATGCTTGGATCACAAGCAGCTCAGTTTCTAGCAGATCTCTTCAACAAGATCATCAATGAAAACGAAGCTCCTCTTACTTGGCTCAGCAGTGTAACATTACCAATATGGAAAGGTAAAGAAGATGTGCACAACTGCTCAAATTATCGACCGATTCGCCTGCTTTGCCACACTATGAAGATATTTGAGCGTATCGTGGATACACGCCTTCGTGACATAATCAAGATTGCCTCAAACCAGTGTGGTTTTATGAAAGGTACAGGGACAATCGATGCTATTCACGCCGCTCGTCTTTTGATGGAAAGGCACCTAGAAAAGCGGAAACCACTGCATATAGCCTTCTTGGATCTTGAAAAGGCCTTCGACAGGGTACCTCGTGATCTAATATGGTATGCACTACGACAGCATGGGGTACCAGAAGCATATGTTCAATGGGTTCAGCTTCTTTATCGGAATGTCACCAGCTATGTCCGATGTGCTTCAGGAAACTCCGCAAATTTTCCCATCCGAGTTGGTGTTCATCAGGGGTCAGCTTTGTCCCCGCTCCTGTTCATCATCTGTCTTGACACCATCGCAGCCGAACTACTGCAACCACATCCCTGGACCTTGCTCTATGCTGACGATATCATTGTAGCCTGCAAGTCTCGCCAAGAATTGGAACAACATGTTCAATGTTGGAAAATTGCACTAGACACCCATGGCCTACGACTTAATATTGGGAAGACAGAGTATATGGAGTGTGGAGTACCAAGTGAAGGATCTATTCACATTGATGGCACTGAACTCCGAAAATCATCTGCATTCAAATACTTGGGTACGCTAATCTGTTCAGATGGCCGAACACTCCCAGATGTCCGAAACAGAGTCAACGCTGCATGGCTGAAATGGCGCCAAGTTACTGGAGTCCTTTTTGACCGGAATGTGCCACTATATCTGAAGTCGAAAATTTACAGAACCATCGTTCGACCAGTAGCACTGTACGGTACTGAATGCTGGCCAGTAACGAAGAGACATGAACAACAACTACATGTCATGGAGATGAAGATGATTCGCTGGACACAGGGACTTACTAGACTGGACCACATCAGGAATGACAATGTTCGAGCTACATTTGGTGTGGCTCCAATTCATGAAAAAATGCGGGAGAGCCGTCTGCGTTGGTATGGCCATGTACTGCGTAGCAATCACTCTTCAGTCGCGAGAACTGCACTTGACATCAGTCCAGAAGGCCGACGACCACGAGGGCGACCGAGAAAGCGCTGGCTGGATACTATGCGGGAGGACATGCAACTAGTGAATGCCACAACTAGAGACGCTCAAGATCGAGCAGTATGGAAGAAAAAGTGCAGAAAAGCAGACCCTGCAATAAAGCGGGATTAATGCTAGGAAGATGATGATGATTATTATTATTATTATTATTAATGTATTGATTCCTCTGGGAGGCCAAAAAAATATCCAGTCTTCACTATAATGCTACACATTTGGCGCGTAAGTAGAGGCCAATTTGAAGTCATGTTCTTCATAATTCGTATAAAGCCGTTGTTCGTTTGTTAACAAGTGAGCTGAAGAATGAGTCCACCTTTTTTGTGGAAAACATTTGGAAGCTACGGTTGAATTGTTAAGAATGGTAAACGTGCTTATCCAAATTTTAAAACTGACATGAGTTGTAGTTTATTCCTCCAGCCATTTTCATTATTATTTTCATTGTACTATATTTATCTTCAACGATGTCGAAATGTAAATATTATATGTCAAAAAACTGTATCATAATGTGTGTAATTATAGTACTACTTTTCATTATGATACAGTTTCTCCTACCAATTAGAGCTCATTCATTGACCAATTAGGTAAGGATAGATTCGCACATGCGCTCAAAATCCAACATATCGGACATGAATTACATGATTTGAAAGTTAACAATGTGTATTGGATCAACCATTGTAGTTCCAATTCCACACACAAAGACAAAATCAGCACGAACCTTTACGGTAACAAGAAAAAACTATGAAATATGCATGAAATGTAGGAATCTACGTCCAGAAGTTTGCAACACTCTATTGTACCCTAGCCTATACAGACATGGAAAGAGTACACCGTCCGTAATTTTTGCATAAACAAACTGCGGGTATAGAAAAATAAATAGCACTGTACCTTAATATCCATAGCTCCAATTTCTACACAGGGCATTGCAATCGTAGGATTTTACCGGCAATTTTAGTGAATGTTGTTGTTGACATAAAACATACCAATACGTCATGGAGGAAACAAGCGTATGACATTACATCCACGGAAATTATAATCCAGCTATCTGTTCAGTAGAGGGATTTCTTATGCGAAACTTTTCCGCAAGATGCCATGATTGTTCTATTTGGGATACATTGATATGCTTCCGTTTACATTTTATACGCATCAAATTTGAAGAATAACTAGTTGATAATACGATACATTTTATTTTTTAAGCATTTGTAACAGCCTATTTCATGTTATTTGACCAAAATAACAAAATGAACTTACATATATCTGTGCGCTATCTGTTGGTGCGTCTCCAAGATGCACAATGTTCAAAGCTTGGGAATTCGTTATTGGGTAGAGAGCCAATGCTGAGCCCACACAATTCCCAAGGAGAAGGAGACAACCGACAGAATATCGACGGATATTTACGAATATTTAAGTTAGAACATATAATAAAGTTATAATTATTGTTGAACATTAACAGTTGTATGCAACTCACCTATAATGGTAATTAAGACATTCGTATGAAAATCCACAGCCTGCTTCCAGTCTCCGACCGGGTCAGGAATGGAATGAATGAAGCCCCGATCTAGCGGCGAGGATATGGACTGTGCCGGCTGCCGAGGCCTGACGCACTCCTCTGGGGCAATGATTAAATGAATGACAGATGAAATGAAATGATAGTGGAGAGTGTTGCTGGAATGAAATTTTTGACAGGGAAAACCGGAGTACCCGGAGAAAAACCTGTCTTCCTCCGTTTTGTCCAGCACAGATCTCACATGGAGTAACCGGGATTTGAACCACGGACCCAGCGGTGAGAGGCCGGCGTGCTGCCGCCTAAGCCACGGAGGCTTAAGACATTCGTATGGAAATTATAAAACTCGCTTTGCTCGTTTTATAAAGATACGCGTGACTTAATTATTGCCATTATAGGCTCGTTGCATAATTTACTATTATAGTGTCAGTTTCTACCTTGTTATTATTGCGTAGGTTTTCATATTTCTTCTTCTTCTTAGCACGCAGTCTCGTTTCCAAGGTTGGCAATCCCATTAATTATGATTGCATGGGTAACAGAGACTCGAAAGATGTCAATAGAAGTAAGTCAATACCAGTCCATACCCCCTGATTTACGTCTATGGGGCCATCTTAATCTTAAAAATTGAACCCCTTCTCAGAAATCCGTTAGAAGAGCGAGTACTAATTGAAGTAGTATTTCTTATTGCTTTGAAGCTCCATTATTCGGCTTGATTTCTGATTAGTCATCGTCTCTATTGAGAAGTGTGGGACTCGTTAGAAGGTTCGTAATTTAAGACAAGGATGATATGATGATGATAATTGTTGTTTTAAGGGACCTAACATCTAGGTTATCGGCCCCTAATGGTCTGGGTGATAGCGAAAATGACAATGAAATGGAAACCATAACTAAAAATATTTACAAAATGGAACTCTGATTGATATGACTCACAAAATGTAGAGTGGAAATACTTACTAAAGGTACCGATAATTTAGAAGGAAAATACTCACAAAAGGAATTTATATGGAAAAAATACGCACAAAATGTAGTTTAGATTCAAAATACTTACAAAATGCAATGTAGATTCGAAATACTCAACAAAATGCAATTGAAATTCAAAATACACAATGGAATTTAGATTTAAAATGCCTTACCAGATTCAAATGAAGGAAAGCAAACTTTGAAATGCGTCACGTCTATACAAGAATGGCAGTACACGGCTTCCATCACATCATTTGTCACAACAAGACGTATCATGACCCTTCAATTACATGCAAGTGTCAACTGTGTGGACATGCATGCGATCAATATGACCATTTAAAAATCTTTACAAAAAGAACAAGGACAATCAATGATTATGCGAATCAAAAGAAATTAAGTTTTTGTAAATAGTATTTTTGTAAACCTATGGCCACATGGCTGCATTAAATGTTTTATTTAAAATACTCACAAAATGCAATTGAAATTCAAAATACCCTACTTACAAAATCCAATTGAAATTGAAAATACTTAGAAGATGTAATTTAGATTCAAAATACTCACAGAATGTAATTTAGAGACACGGGGAGCCAATCCATAAAAACAGGGCGGATATCTTAAAGAGAAAAGGAAATATAATGAAATGAAAAAGAAGGCTGATGCCTAGGAGAATGATGGATCAGGAAAGATGAGAGAAGGTCCAATTAAGGCGGGAAAGAAAGAGACTCCCTAGTCCTTGGATGCCCTAATACCGTCGGGGTTGGAAGAGAACAAGAGTTGACCAAAAGAGGTCGACAGGAAAGAAGACGGAAAGGAGCCTGGCACAAGTTAGTGGAAGCAATGCCAGATTCAACTGGGGTCCCGTGGTCGCCAACCCACGTCCCACAAGATGTTAGCCCCTGGAGGGAGACAAAGATGAAGATGCGGAAGGATGAGGGGTGAGCGGGTCAATATTGGCCTCTTGCGCCGGTGGCTACGCGCTCATGACGCCACTGGTTCAGAATCTAATCATATTTAATAGCAAAGAGCCACTTAACTACCGTAGGCGTTCTGATCACATGGCGAGTTTTTTGTAAGATTCCAACACTGGGGAATATTCCACGATGTGCTGTGAATCACGTCACTCCCCTAATTCAGCCAGCGGGGCATTTGAACGTGTTCCAGCTGGAAGAGATTAGCTCGGAGTTTATTGATTTTCGTGCTCTAATTTTGAAACGCGGGGTTTGCGAGCACGTCAAATTAAAAGTTCTTTATTTTTATGGTCTGCGGAGTTATAATTCTGGATCAGCATCGTTGGTGATACATTCTGTTACATCAAAGAGTAACAGCAGTCTATTTAATCAAATCAAGTAAATCACTTCTATGTATGATCATCGCTAACGGGAAGGGGACAGGGTGGCTCAACCAGCCGAGAATAGTTCCTCTTATTCTTCATGGGCCATGTCCACTCCCTCCAGGGTTTGACCATCACAATGGCAAAAGCTAAAATTCAGAGGTGTGCAAATTATTAAAATCAAATAGACAATTAAAATCAGTCAGAATTTTTAATTCAAAATCATTTTATTGACCAATGGATGACATTCTTTATCACCCTACTTGGTGAAGATTTCTCCCCTGTAGACTTACAACTTTTCCCATAAGAAATTATGACTGGAAATTTTCAGAATTGGGTAATCCGAGGGATACCTGAGCTGGTTTGTTTTCTCATTTGTTATTGACTTTAAATTGTTCCCCCTAGATACGGTGATTTCAATCCATGGTCCACGAATCTTTCTACAGTTCAAGAGCGTATGATCAGTATAAGATTATTATTATTAATTAAACACAATGTGTACAAAGAAATAATATATGAATAGCCTATATAAATAAGATAATACTGATTTGTATCAGTGTTTAGCAAACATGCTGATCGGTTGTGATCTTTCAGCACAGTCTCCAAGATGATACAGAGAGCACAGCTCCCCACATAGGCGACATATTCACTTTTCTGTCGGTTTGTGAAATTTTGGATTGGTGCATATTTTACTATGAAAACCATGTGCAGTGTAACGCATGAAGACGTGGCGTAACTTGAAATTTGGTCCTCTCCTTTCGTGATTTTTCATTGCTTCAGTATGGAAAAATTCCCTAGGAATTTGAACTGCTTTAGTTTCCCTTTCTTCCAAGACCGCGTCCAAGGCAGCCGTGTTGGGTAGCTTGAAGAGCGATTTGTTATCTTCCAGAAAGAATGTTTCATTCCCAAGAAGATATGCGATTCGATTTTCCGAAAACTTGGATATCTGTAGAATGCGTTTTAAGTACCAGGCTTTTTAGGTATTTTCAAGTCGTTTTAAGTTTGTTACCGAAAGATTATTCCATATGAGATGAATACCATATGTTGCTACTGGGGCCACTTTAATTTTAAATAGTACCATTGCTGTAGCTAGATAGATTGTGAGCTTTAGGAATTTCATACATTGCTTTGATGGCTGCTGCTGTTTTCTCTTTAATGATCAATATAAGAGACTTCAAATTCCCCAGCTCTAAATTCACACGAAAAGTAGAATAAAGTAATCAAAACAAAACGAATGGCATTTTGCATTAACGAGGCCCCTTGTTTACAGATAATTCTATTTAATCATTTAATTACAAATTTCTTAAAATAAAATGTAATTAGGACTAGTGGTTAAATATACTATCTTATTCAAAACCACCTTGTCAAACACTAAAGAATGTGGTTTAATCACTGCTTAAACGTACATGTTTCGGTGTTCAATGACACCTTCGTCAGCGTATATTGAATTAAAATAATCTTACGACTAAACTAAGTTTACAAAGATGAAAGAGAAAATGGATATCTTTGCAAAACACTATTAGAAATTTAAATAAAAAGTAAGCTCACAAAAATGAATTAAAATATACATGAATGGTTCGATTACAGTGAATCGGAACGTCGCTATTATATGATGTATTATTTTAGTGATTAAATATCTCAAATAAATTCAGAGTCTTGTAAAAAGAATTAGTGCATTAAATCATGAAAAGTAGAAATTAAAATTTGGAAAACTCGCGTTTAGTCTAATAATGTGCACACCTCTGTATTAACGCAGCAGGGCGCTTCTGTGTATGAGCGTTGCTATTTAGGAGAAGAGTGGGTGATCCGCATCAATAGCTATTATAATTGATGTGTAACATCTCTCCGCTCGGTTGCCGGATATTCTTGTGGGAGTGATTTTGAAAAATGGGATGGAAGTGGATCGGAACGATCGAGGTGGCACCAGCTGGCACACTTCCGTTCGACCAAACGGAAGTGTGCTAGCTGGCAGTGGTGGATCGAACGGAAGTGTAAGACGCACTGCCAACTCGATCGATTGATCCAGCAGGCAGTGGTAAGATCCTGCGGGCAGTGGTAAGAGAACCAATGAGCGCGCGGTGTCGGAAATTGATACCATGACGTACTCTCGACCATATGGAATGTATATGATATACTGAACGGTAAACGCTCATGCAAACTCTGGTGTCAAGTGATTGAAACAAAGCACATGTTACATGTTCGAAGTCTTCGTATCAGTATTTAAATGGCAAAATGCCTTAATATCAAACATTGTAAGTAGTCGGCATTGCCGGTATTATGTTTCTGCACAATGGCTATTCAAATATTAACCCACATAACGGTAATGCACTCATCCATATAATATAATCGTTGTGGTTATACGAGAATTGAGCAAGCCTTCATGAACTATTACTGAATACATTCTCTTTACTCACAAGAGGGCCTATTCATAAGGCATTTTAAACTCAATTTCACGCAGGAACATTATCGAAACAAGCAAAATATAAATGAAACTTAATTCCGTAATGCAGTATTATTGGAACGTGGAAATAAGTCACGATCTTGTGCACAATATTTGCGTAGTTGAAATAGCCGTGGGGTTAGCACCTATGACTGTGAATCTAGAGATCTCGTGTTCGAATCCCGGACGGGGTAGATATTTTTGCTACCAGATTCTCATTTTAAACGATATTTATCATATCAATATGACTCATTTTAACAGAATCCATATGAAATTACGTGTTGGTCTGTGAATCAAGAGGTCCTGTTTATGAGGAATTTAAGGTTATGAGCGGTGTCGCGTCTATTAATCTTATTGATCCATATCGTATTCTTTATTTAGGCTAGTGCTGGTGGAAGCTACAAATCATCTAATAAAATGAGTTCCGTATTCTCTCTCTCAGTGGTTAACATATTAATATTTGTGCCAATAATAGTATAACATACCGGTGTATCAAAATTTCACGTGAGGTGTCTTCTATGTCAGATGTTACACATCATATGCGACTACTGTAAGGCTCGTAATTTATGTTCTTATTATTATTATTATTATTTACGATGTTATGCCCAACTAAGGAACGCGAATGAACCTATTTAGCGGATAAATTTGAATTAATCCAGCTTTCTTCCCTTCCTAAAATCTCCTCATTCTCTCACTATGATTGTTATTCCTTTCTGCTGTCCATACAGTGATGCCTCTCATTCGGCGGTTCAGCAAAATGGTGTTTATTAACCAACGATCTGAATCTAGGCCTATCCCATAAAAGTTCGTCTGTTACCTTGATTCCTTAAAGGTCATTCCATTTCTATTACCCAGTTATTCTTGGCTTTTAATGGGGAGGCATGATTAAATTTCCTTTTAGTAAGTCTTTCATTGTCCACTCTTTGAATATGTCCATAAAATTTGTATCGTCTTTTTCTAATAGTGTCAGATATTTCTTCGTAATGTTGGCATAACTCGTGAGATCTCTTGTTCATCCTCACTCCCCCTATGCACTCTGGGTCAAAGATTTTCCTCAGGAGTTTCCTTTCTTGTTTTTCTAAACTTTTAGTTAGAGATCTGCCTCCAATGATTAGGGTTGAATGCTTCAGGTTGAATCACCGTGCTATAGTGTTTTTATTTTGCGATCTCTGCTAGATAATTCTATAGTTTTTTTTTAAATTTAGAGACTCTCTCTTTGTTAGCTTCACGATTTAAGCCAGATTAATAATATTATAACTTAATTATAATTATTATTATAGTGATTATTATTACTATTATTATTATTATTATGTCGCCTCCGTAGCGTAGTGGTCGGCATGGTTAGCTGCCGCCCCGGAGGTCCTGGGTTCGATTCCCGGCTCTGTCACGAAATTTGAAAAGTGGTATGAGGACTGGAACGGGGTCTGCTCAGCCTCGGGTGGTCCAAATGAGTAGAGGGGGTTCGATTCCCATCACAGCCATCCTCGAAGTGGTTTTCCGTGGATTCCCACTTCGTCTTCGGGAAAATGCCGGGATGGTACTGCCCCCGTAATTGAATTATGTAGAGACCACGGTGGCTATATTTGAAATTATGATTAGAGTTATGGCTGTCATAGTTATGACGTGGGTAGTCATGACGTAAGCACGGATGAAGTAAATGTTATGCCAGCAAGCTACTTGAGCTGAGATTATCAGTGACGTCAGCATTTTTGTCCAGAATGTTCCTAGATGTACGACGCAGTCGCAGGAAACGAGGAATTCTGCTGAGGAAGAAACTATGCTATTGGAGGAGAGGCATGAACCAATGAACGATAGTTTAAAGGAAGACGGAGATTGCTGAAACTATGGTATTTTTATGACTTTTTGAATGCAGAATTGTGGAAATCCATTTGCAGTAAAAGCATTGATTTGGAATTTTGGTGAAATTTATTTTCAGTTTTTGAATTTTGAAAATCCGTCATGTATTAACGAAGTTGGAAGTTCTAGCGATGACGCAGTATCACGCTCTGGAAGGGATGGTAACGCCCCTCGAGAAGGTAATAAAAGGGCTTGCGCAGAAGAGAGGAGCCTCTTCTCTTCTCTTTCGTTCGCCGATCATTCTGAGATCTAATGCTCAGATCATCGAAGTATTTGTGAAAGTCATTTTCTTATACATTCAATATAGTGAGACATCAAAGTGAACAGCAAGTGAAAAGAATCGTTTTTATAACGCGTGGCGAGGCCACTATGTTAACGAGATACAGGTCAAACTAGGTGAAGTTGAAACGGACCTTAGAAAGCTTATATAAGTTTAGTTTCAAACAGTTAGCGGTCTCCGATAACATAATTGTATTGTGCAGTACTACATGCAATTATAGAGAAAAGCTGAACAATTTCGACCGAGTACTTCAAAAGATATTAGCTGTTTTATACGACTGACAAAAGTGATTATCTCGCCACTAGAGAAACACTTTTGTATAAGCCAGAATCAAAGCAAGGCTAACGCTGCGAGTGGAGTAGAAAGACTTCAGATTGCTTGCTTACAGAACGATACAGTATAATGGAGCATTTGAATACGGCAGTTTGTTCTTCTGACACTACAACCGAAGTGCAGATGGAAGGCTAAGAAGGCTTATTGCAATTGGGACATACTTCAATGGAGTAAGATAGCGACATGGAACTTCGCTAATTGCTATTCCACACAAGCGAACATGCGGTGAATACCATCTACACCCATGTTTCGTAAGTAAAGGCTGAATACCATCGAACAGCCATAGAAACAATTTCATACTCTGAATATGAATAATTTCTTCGGAAATTTCTACAAAACGTCATGATGATTGTCTACTGGAACTTCAGGGAATTTTTCAAGAGAGGTCAGGGTAGTCCCGACTCACAAAGAAGATTATTGCCGGAAGGATGTCTATTCGTTTTCGAGGAGCAGAGCGATTCACGGAGAAGGAAGCAGTTCGATTCTCCGAGGGTGCTATTTCCTATTTCGAGGATGGAGCTCAGCTTTAACGTGGTGAAATGGATCCATCAGCAGTCTTCTTTGGGGAATTTTCCTCTGGAACGTCAATCGGCAGATAAGGTAGTCGTGAACGTTTATTGTATTTGAGTAACCTAGTAATGTTTGAGCAACCATTTTTCCCATATTTTTATCCTCATGTATTTTGCCTTATTTTCTTGTTGAGATTCTTATTCTCAGTACACCTTGTTGAGTTTTGCATTTTTCGACGATTTATTAAGACATTGTTATGCCATGGGCATAGTTAACGATTTTGAATCAGTTGAGACTGATATTTAGATTTTTCAGTAATTAATTTTTTTGTAGTCACGATTTGACTGTAAGTTAATGATTTTTATGGCAGATTTAAATTCAGACAGCGTGTCACTTTATTAAAGTAATTCTACCCCAGTTTAATTACTTTGAACAATTTTCTGTCATCATCAAGAAGGAAGAACATTTAAATGTTTTTAGAGCGTTAAAATCTCTTACGTTATCGACGATCTTGGAAATACTAGTCGTTATTTGTATTGATTGCAACACAGACATTTATCGTCAGTTATGAATGAACATTGCATCATAGACAATTTTGTGAAAGAGTAATGTTAATAATGAATTATTGAATGCATTAAAGTCAAGTACTTTTGTTAGGAGTTTTTCTCAATTAGAGAATTATATAACGATGTTTGCATTCCCCAGTCTAATTGGATTCTATTCGACTACTTTGCATTTTAGTCGCACTTTATTTGAAGATAGTATTTTCATACTACAATTTCTTTTAAGATGTTAATCTTAAATTTTGATAGACCAGATAGGCGTATATAAGCGTATTCACTATTAAATTTGTTTGTGATTGGCAAGTTTTGACTTCATTTCAGTTCATGAATGAAATCTACGAAGGTTAAATAGAAAAACAGTTTTGAAACAATTTATGATTATAAAATTTTTAAGTGGAACTATGAATGTATAATCGCTAGTGCAGCGCGTGTTGAAAGTCGCTGAAATATAATGCCCTTGAATATGAAGGAAGTTCCCACAGGAATAAATGTTAAAGAATTATTTGTGGAAGTTTGTAAGTGATGTGAAAGTTTTAAATGCCATATAGATTAATATATGATGATTTTGGGCATATTTTTAATGCAGATTGTGCATTAACTTGTTAGCGAAGGATTTTCCGCTGGAGTAAGATTGTTATAGTTCGTTGAAAATTAATCCAGTGATTTACTGTTATAATTAACACGAGTTTTGAAAGAATTTGAGACAAGATGTTGAATGAAGGTTGCCGTCACAAATCATTATTAAGAACTTTATTAAACCGGATTGTGACATTAACATGTATAACTAACCTTCATTGGTCGATTATATTAAACAGGATTATAAAATTACCAACCGAATGAACATGTGGCTAATGTATTTATTAAATTAATAATTTAAACAATTTAAATGTTAATATTGTAAATAATTGTTGTAAATATTTTTGAAAATAATGTGAAACGAGAGTGATGTTAAAGGCGTGCTTATAATATTTTTATTGTCTTTGACAAATATTATAAACAATTTCTAATTGTTATAAATAATGTATGTGATTATGTGATAAACATTTAAGAGCTATTTAAACATTTGGATTGAAGTTAACAAGTTTAAGAAATTTATGTAATGATCCATTAGGATGTGATCAAAGTACTTGAAAGATTTGCGTAAATATAATGTGAGTTGTCTTGTAAGACATTTAAAAGCTTGAGAGTGCAGGCTGGATTCTTACGTAACATAGCGTGTGAGAAGGGAGTGCATTTGACCAGTATGCGTCAGGCTGGAAGGTAGCCCGCAGCTGTGTCAACATATGGTTTTCAGAGAGAGAGGTCGTACACTCCGGCCTTGCGACTATAAATATCATTCTCTTGTTTATTAAAAGGAAACAAATGCTCTATATATGTCACACCCTGACGTCCTTTTCCAATCCAATAGTGTTATGAATATTACGTTATTTGGAGCTCTTGGGAGCTAAAATGTTTTATATCATGTTGTATATTATTTTTGCAAGTCCTACTGGAGGACGTAGTCAGATTGACTTGGGCTACTGATAGCCACGTATATTTTGTTGTGTTAGGAAAATCAGACCCTTAATTAGAAATAAAGCTTTTGTACAGTTCAAAGTTCTCGTCTTCGTTTCTGGTTCATTTTTAAATGTCATGGCGGAGATTATTGTGTGAACAGACTTTTAGTGATCCTGTTGTCAACTCAAAACCCGAGATAATTAAGAGGTAAGCAACGGTAAGTATAAACCCCCGTCTATTTTGGTGTGTTCCACAATGATTTCCAGTGAATTTCTGTGCTCTTATCTCGATAGTATCTGTCAGTGCCATTTTCATTGATGTAACTGTGCCGGTGCGATTGATTATTGGCAATCCGATTGAGGGGGCGGATATCTGACAGCCTACTATCCAGGTAAACGGGGACAGAAAGATTGGCGCAGTCAACGTGTGGGGCGTGTTCAACAAAACTGGATTACCAGGTTGAACACCAGAAAGATTGACAAACCTAAAACGTGAGGTTCGATTAGACTCAAATAAAGAGGTTGATTCTTTGTTAGATGTCTAGGCCAATTGTAGTATTTAAGAGTGTGATTATATAGGAATTAAATGTTGTATTGTATTAGGAAAATTACACTCAGAAAAGATCAGATCTTATACAACTTGAGAAAGGTTAAATGGGCAGGAAACTTAGAAAAATCGCCTATAATCTGGAATCTTATTTTATTTGACCGGCTTATGACACTTCAGTCATATTAAAGATAAAATTAATTATTTGGATTGTAAATGTAAATTATTTGTGTTAGGATATTTTAAAATGAGCCAGAGAAATTTGAACATGTGCTTGAGTTTGTTTCAACATGAAGTATCTTCGAATATTAATTATAAGGTAGTTATAAGTTAGATTTAAGACAGAAAATTGATCAAATTTATATATGGTGAAAAGTGTTGCTCAAATGTTGTTATTTTGCTCTTTTGATGTATGTCCCTACAGCAATCCATTTTGAATAATAATATTGTAATGGCAGATGAAAGTTTGAAGAAAATGTTAGAGGAGATGTATGCTAATTTAAATGCAAGAATGGAGGAAAATGCTAGTAATTTGAATAGTAGTATGAAGGAGATGGAAGCTAGGAATACTAGTCGAATGGAGGAGAATGCTAGTAATTTAAATGCAAGAATGGAGGAGAATGTTAGTACTTTGTCTGCTCATTTGACAGCTAGCATGGGTGAAAATTTGAAGGGTATCCAAACTAGTGCTGCCAATTTGGAGGATAATATGTCGCGTTTACAGATTAATACCCTAGGAATTGAGAATACTGTAACGGACATGCGCACAGACGTGTCTAATGTCCATAAAGATGTATCTATTGTGCATAAAAGTGTTGATGATGTTAAAAATGATGTGTCTAAGGTACAGAGGGACCTTACAATGTTAAATCTAGATGTAGCTAATGTCCGAGGGGATATTGCTTGTGCTAGAGCCGAAGTTGTTGTTGTCAAAAACGATGTAGCGACTGTCCAAGACAAGGTCGAGGAAGTCCAGAAAGAAATTCAAAAAGCTAGAACTGATGTATCCAATGTTCAGGTAGACATTAACAATATTCATGCGGATATAACTGAGGTGCAAAGTGATGTAACTAAGATTCAGGTAGAGGTCAACACAGTTTTCGTAGATATCACTAAAGTCCAAACTGATGTAAATAAAGTCAGGGAAGAAATCGAAAACTCAAAAACTCTTTGTACGCGTAATATAACTGCATTAACGACTAGGTTAGTCGATGAATCGGTTAGAACAACAACGTCTTTAGCAGAGTTGAAGTATGACGTAGAGGTCATGAGAACACAGGTATTAGACCACAATAGAGTATTAAAAGAGGATATCGAAGTAGACATAGCCGAAATGTTAACAGCAAACGTAGCGGTATGGAAAGACGAGTGGAATAAGTCAAGTGGGGAACATGTAACCCAAATTCAGGAAAGGATTGAAAGAAAACTTGCCAGTACGCAGATAGAAATTAATAATGAGGTAGTACAGATTAGAAAAGATTTAAGCGTCAGGATAAATTCGCTATCCGAAAAACAAGTTGACGATAGAACACAACTAGATCAGGATATGCAAACTTTGAAATCTACATTAGAGGATCAAATTCATAAAGTTGTCTCTGACGTAAATGAAACGACGAGTAAACTGAAAAATTTGAAGTTAGGAGAGGCTAGTTTAATGGAAAACTACAAGGAAGAGATAGTCAAGAAAGTCTTCACAGAAATCACCGACAAGGATACAGAAGGCTTAGCTTGCGAATTGAACAGGAAGCATACCAGAAGATGTCACCTAGATCTAGAAGAAAGAGACGTGACTCCTGAAGAACGTGTATCCAGATTCAGAGAGGAGGATGACGAGAGGAATATGGAATCTGAGTGGAATTATCGAGATAGTGGGAAAAACTATCCGGATTCATATCCGAGGAACGTGACGGTCATTAGGAATTTCGAGGACAAACCACAAAAATTCAGTAACACTGATAGTTTGACACCTATAGAGTATGTAAGGAATCTCAAAGATTATTTCATCGAAGCTCACATTCCCAGAGAGAGAGAGATGAAGATAGTAGAGAGATATCTGATTGGAGGACCCCTTGAATGGTTTAGAGCTTTTAGATATACATTCAGTAACTTTGACGAGTTTGCAGAGGCATTAATCAAACGATTTTGGTCCATAGAAGCGCAGAATTCGTTAAGAGCAGAGGTATATTCAAGAAAATACTCAGGTACTCTTCCAACGAGGTACGCTGATTTCTTTACGAGTCAGTTGTCCCGCTTGAGATTTTTGCAACCCCCATTGTCCACGGAGCAACTAATAGATGCGATTTCTCGTATGCTGCCAATTGAGGTGAGGAGACTTATAATTTCGTCCAACATCAGGGATTTATCCAGCATGGATGAATTACTAAGAAGGTTAGACTACACAAGTCCAATGCCTAACGTAGTCCAGAAAGGTCAAAGGCAAGAGTATAAGGAAATCAATACGGTATACATGGACCAAGTCCAACAAACTGACAAGCCAGAGGAGGAGAAAACTGACAATGTAGGTCCTCACAGGAATAATCAGTTTAGAAATTACAGATCACAAGGTTACCGACCCTATCAACAGAGAAGAGGTTGGAACTACAACCGAGGAAACTATACTGGAAGAGGCAGATATTATAACAATAATGGGTATAACCGTAACTATAATAGGAATAACCAAAACCAAAATAGAAACCAGAATACTCAAAGTCAGGTTATGACACCTGAGCAATATCAGCAAAGAGAAAAGGAAAGCCAGCAATACTTAAAAGAATTAAGGGATAAAGAAGCTGACAATCAAAGGAAAAGGCAGGATGTTGTAATCGATCCTGGTCCTTCTACGAGCCAGCAGAACTTAGAAAATAGAAACACTGGTCAGAAGAGAAAGTAGAGAGGAATAAATACATTAACCACATACAACCCAGAGTAGAAGAGATAATGATTAAGGAACATAGAGGAAATATCATACTAGAGTAAGCCAGTAATAATTCAATTTCGTGTTCAAGAGAGTTGAGATACTTGTAACATTGAGTTTAAAAACAATTTGCAACTGTTTTTAAAACGTGGTGGGAGGAGAATGCCCCCGTAATTGAATTATGTAGAGACCACGGTGGCTATATTTGAAATTATGATTAGAGTTATGGCTGTCATAGTTATGACGTGGGTAGTCATGACGTAAGCACGGATGACGTAAATGTTATGCCAGCAAGCTACTTGAGCTGAGATTATCAGTGACGTCAGCATTTTTGTCCAGAATGTTCCTAGATGTACGACGCAGTCGCAGGAAACGAGGAATTCTGCTGAGGAAGAAACTATGCTATTGGAGGAGAGGCATGAACCAATGAACGATAGTTTAAAGGAAGACGGAGATTGCTGAAACTATGGTATTTTTATGACTTTTTGAATGCAGAATTGTGGAAATCCATTTGCAGTAAAAGCATTGATTTGGAATTTTGGTGAAATTTATTTTCAGTTTTTGAATTTTGAAAATCCGTCATGTATTAACGAAGTTGGAAGTTCTAGCGATGACGCAGTATCACGCTCTGGAAGGGATGGTAACGCCCCTCGAGAAGGTAATAAAAGGGCTTGCGCAGAAGAGAGGAGCCTCTTCTCTTCTCTTTCGTTCGCCGATCATTCTGAGATCTAATGCTCAGATCATCGAAGTATTTGTGAAAGTCATTTTCTTATACATTCAATATAGTGAGACATCAAAGTGAACAGCAAGTGAAAAGAATCGTTTTTATAACGCGTGGCGAGGCCACTATGTTAACGAGATACAGGTCAAACTAGGTGAAGTTGAAACGGACCTTAGAAAGCTTATATAAGTTTAGTTTCAAACAGTTAGCGGTCTCCGATAACATAATTGTATTGTGCAGTACTACATGCAATTATAGAGAAAAGCTGAACAATTTCGACCGAGTACTTCAAAAGATATTAGCTGTTTTATACGACTGACAAAAGTGATTATCTCGCCACTAGAGAAACACTTTTGTATAAGCCAGAATCAAAGCAAGGCTAACGCTGCGAGTGGAGTAGAAAGACTTCAGATTGCTTGCTTACAGAACGATACAGTATAATGGAGCATTTGAATACGGCAGTTTGTTCTTCTGACACTACAACCGAAGTGCAGATGGAAGGCTAAGAAGGCTTATTGCAATTGGGACATACTTCAATGGAGTAAGATAGCGACATGGAACTTCGCTAATTGCTATTCCACACAAGCGAACATGCGGTGAATACCATCTACACCCATGTTTCGTAAGTAAAGGCTGAATACCATCGAACAGCCATAGAAACAATTTCATACTCTGAATATGAATAATTTCTTCGGAAATTTCTACAAAACGTCATGATGATTGTCTACTGGAACTTCAGGGAATTTTTCAAGAGAGGTCAGGGTAGTCCCGACTCACAAAGAAGATTATTGCCGGAAGGATGTCTATTCGTTTTCGAGGAGCAGAGCGATTCACGGAGAAGGAAGCAGTTCGATTCTCCGAGGGTGCTATTTCCTATTTCGAGGATGGAGCTCAGCTTTAACGTGGTGAAATGGATCCATCAGCAGTCTTCTTTGGGGAATTTTCCTCTGGAACGTCAATCGGCAGATAAGGTAGTCGTGAACGTTTATTGTATTTGAGTAACCTAGTAATGTTTGAGCAACCATTTTTCCCATATTTTTATCCTCATGTATTTTGCCTTATTTTCTTGTTGAGATTCTTATTCTCAGTACACCTTGTTGAGTTTTGCATTTTTCGACGATTTATTAAGACATTGTTATGCCATGGGCATAGTTAACGATTTTGAATCAGTTGAGACTGATATTTAGATTTTTCAGTAATTAATTTTTTGTAGTCACGATTTGACTGTAAGTTAATGATTTTTATGGCAGATTTAAATTCAGACAGCGTGTCACTTTATTAAAGTAATTCTACCCCAGTTTAATTACTTTGAACAATTTTCTGTCATCATCAAGAAGGAAGAACATTTAAATGATTTTAGAGCGTTAAAATCTCTTACGTTATCGACGATCTTGGAAATACTAGTCGTTATTTGTATTGATTGCAACACAGACATTTATCGTCAGTTATGAATGAACATTGCATCATAGACAATTTTGTGAAAGAGTAATGTTAATAATGAATTATTGAATGCATTAAAGTCAAGTACTTTTGTTAGGAGTTTTTCTCAATTAGAGAATTATATAACGATGTTTGCATTCCCCAGTCTAATTGGATTCTATTCGACTACTTTGCATTTTAGTCGCACTTTATTTGAAGATAGTATTTTCATACTACAATTTCTTTTAAGATGTTAATCTTAAATTTTGATAGACCAGATAGGCGTATATAAGCGTATTCACTATTAAATTTGTTTGTGATTGGCAAGTTTTGACTTCATTTCAGTTCATGAATGAAATCTACGAAGGTTAAATAGAAAAACAGTTTTGAAACAATTTATGATTATAAAATTTTTAAGTGGAACTATGAATGTATAATCGCTAGTGCAGCGCGTGTTGAAAGTCGCTGAAATATAATGCCCTTGAATATGAAGGAAGTTCCCACAGGAATAAATGTTAAAGAATTATTTGTGGAAGTTTGTAAGTGATGTGAAAGTTTTAAATGCCATATAGATTAATATATGATGATTTTGGGCATATTTTTAATGCAGATTGTGCATTAACTTGTTAGCGAAGGATTTTCCGCTGGAGTAAGATTGTTATAGTTCGTTGAAAATTAATCCAGTGATTTACTGTTATAATTAACACGAGTTTTGAAAGAATTTGAGACAAGATGTTGAATGAAGGTTGCCGTCACAAATCATTATTAAGAACTTTATTAAACCGGATTGTGACATTAACATGTATAACTAACCTTCATTGGTCGATTATATTAAACAGGATTATAAAATTACCAACCGAATGAACATGTGGCTAATGTATTTATTAAATTAATAATTTAAACAATTTAAATGTTAATATTGTAAATAATTGTTGTAAATATTTTTGAAAATAATGTGAAACGAGAGTGATGTTAAAGGCGTGCTTATAATATTTTTATTGTCTTTGACAAATATTATAAACAATTTCTAATTGTTATAAATAATTTATGTGATTTTGTTATAAACATTTAAGAGCTACTTAAACATTTGGATTGAAGTTAACAAGTTTAAGAAATTATGTAATGATCCATTAGGATGTGATCAAAGTACTTGAAAGATTTGCGTAAATATAATGTGAGTTGTCTTGTAAGACATTTAAAAGCTTGAGAGTGCAGGCTGGATTCTTACGTAACATAGCGTGTGAGAAGGGAGTGCATTTGACCAGTATGCGTCAGGCTGGAAGGTAGCCCGCAGCTGTGTCAACATATGGTTTTCAGAGAGAGAGGTCGTACACTCCGGCCTTGCGACTATAAATATCATTCTCTTGTTTATTAAAAGGAAACAAATGCTCTATATATGTCACACCCTGACGTCCTTTTCCAATCCAATAGTGTTATGAATATTACGTTATTTGGAGCTCTTGGGAGCTAAAATGTTTTATATCATGTTGTATATTATTTTTGCAAGTCCTACTGGAGGACGTAGTCAGATTGACTTGGGCTACTGATAGCCACGTATATTTTGTTGTGTTAGGAAAATCAGACCCTTAATTAGAAATAAAGCTTTTGTACAGTTCAAAGTTCTCGTCTTCGTTTCTGGTTCATTTTTAAATGTCATGGCGGAGATTATTGTGTGAACAGACTTTTAGTGATCCTGTTGTCAACTCAAACCCCGAGATAATTAAGAGGTAAGCAACGGTAAGTATAAACCCCCGTCTATTTTGGTGTGTTCCACAATGATTTCCAGTGAATTTCTGTGCTCTTATCTCGATAGTATCTGTCAGTGCCATTTTCATTGATGTAACTGTGCCGGTGCGATTGATTATTGGCAATCCGATTGAGGGGGCGGATATCTGACAGCCTACTATCCAGGTAAACGGGGACAGTACCTTCTTCAGGGCCACAGCCACCTCCTTCCCTCTTCCTTGCCTATTCATCCTGACCATCCATTACCTTCCCTCATGAGGCCCCTGTGCGCTTTGCAGGTGAGGCCGCCTGGGCGAGGTGCCAATCACACCTCCGATTCGATGTTCCCAGCTCTAGGACACTGCCCGTAGAGGCGGTAGTGGTGAGTTCCCTCGCAGAGTCCGTGGGTTCGACCAACCTGGAGGGTAAACGACTAAGAACGAAAGAAAGATTATTATTAATATTATTATTAAAACTATTACCTAAATAATCATTAACTCATAACATAAACTTATTATTATAACTAGTATAGTGTAAACATTTGTGTATTTAATTATTTACATTAATATTTTTCTCATTGTCACCTTATATCAAATTATATATATAAAATGAAAAAAAAAAAGAATATTATAACAAAATACTTAAAAAAAGCAATAATTTTGATTAAAATTTATAAATTTAAAGAAATTGAAAATGTAACATATTGTTTGCATGCACTCGTGTATTGAAATACAATCTGTATGAATGTTGCAAATAATAATTGACAATATCATCTGTACTGGATTTGCCGTCAGATTCGTGAGTCATATCACCATAATGTAATATTATAGTATTTAATAAATACATTAAATTAAGATAAATAATATTAATATTATTATTCATGGGCCATGTCCGGACATTTGCTATCTTTATGGCAAAGCCTATCTATCAATTGCAAGATGAAACAGTTGTTAACATGTGTCGGTTCTTCGATATTATCAAACCACGATATCCACATCTGATCTTCATCATTCTCCTGTAACACCACATTTCAAACGATTCTATTCTCCACTTTTCCGGTGCGCCAATAGTCCAAATTCTCCTTCCATAGAGTGCCATGTACTTGAGTACCCTTAAGGGTCGTGTAGGGGAGGGGTATAGGATCAATTTGAGATAGGGCACCTGGGGTCGGAATGGCCTCCTAACCCCAGAAAACAGGTTTGTTTCAGGCCCTCGGCCCCTGTAAGGTTGGCAAGCGCGCCATGTGATTCACTGCGGTCAGGCACTCTTTCGTTGTCAACGGTCTTGGGGCGACCACCGCTCAACGCTGCGTTAGCCGAGCGGATAGCGGCGAGGCGCGGTGCCACGGTGGTCCCGGGTTGGTGTCTCCTGGGGTGTCATGCCTTCATTATTTTCATTTTCTTTATTTTTTAGAGGGGAAGGAGGAGGCGTAGTGACAGTGCGTGTTTATTCTGTGCTGATTTTTTTTTACACTATCATTGATTCTGTAAATTAATTGCCTTTTGACTATTAGTATCAACGAGTTACGTGTGTTTCTGTAGTAGTTACAGACGACGGAACTATCAATTGGCAAGAGGAATGCAGCTCTCGGCTAACGCAGCGTTGAGCGGTGGTCGCGCCAAGACCGTTGACAGCGAAAGAGTGCCTGACCTCAGAGTAACACACGGCGCGCTTGCCTACTTTACAGGGGCAGAGGGCCTGAAACAAACCTGTTTTCTGGGGTTAGGAGGCCATTTCGACCCCAGGTCCCCTATCTCAAATTGATCCCATACCCCTCCCCTACACGCCCCTTAAGGGTACTCAAGTTCATAAATGACACCTGTATATAATCATCATCTAAAAGCTAGGCATTGTCGCTGCAATCACATTAAAATTGTCCCTCACTTGCTGAGCGTCTAACTCAGCATACCGTTTAAATTGAAGTCCATGCATCACAGAATCCAGATGAGCCTTCTGCGTTTGTTGTTGTTTCATTTGATGAACTAAAACATTGTGGTGAAATACTTTCGCGTACTCTATCATCTGTGTATATGTTGATACATTCGTTTAATTTAATATTATGCAGCAACACTCAATAGGTGCATTTTACATGAGAACTATCCATTCTTGAGAACCATGGACTCATATCTACACAGTATAAAACGAAGTCCCGATTCTTGGATGTAACGGGTAATCTCGAGAACCACTGGATAGATTTTGATGAGGTTTTCACCATCCTGTAAAGGATTTCTCGAGGAAGGTTTCTGTAGAGAAACGTTTATTTATGACTGAAGGAAGCAGAGCAGTAACAATTTCAGTGAATCGTGTCAAAGAAAACCCTCCCGTCAGTGCGCCTTTTATGCTTATGCTGGGTAAACCGTAAAAAATATCTATATAGGCTTAATATGAGTGTAAGAATTGTTCAGCATGAAAAGTTCTACAAGAAAGTCTGGGACAGCATATCTCTATCTTTAATACACCACCCACTATAAGTGTTTTTACGTTTTCATTTCTTCCAACAATCTCCATGCAGTGGAAATTTAAATTACTAGCATCGGAGCAAGTTTACGAGCTAGAGAGCGAGTCTATCACCCCAGCTTCGGCCAGCATAAAACTGTTGAGCAATGTTGAGTTAAGACTTCAGAGAAGAGTATGTGTTTGGAGTTTCGCTGTTCACCTCGGCTTTTCTGAATTGTGTCTGGGAACTGCCGTCCGTGCGCCATTTAAGCTTATGCTGGGTTAAAAATACCGGGTTAGTTTAGTTCAAGGCAAGTGCTTGTTGCTGAGTATTGTCACTCTTTGAGATGATAGTAACATTTGATTTATTTGTTGCAAGTATGTCCCCGAGCAAGAGTTCGAGGGAAGGTAGGACATATCTATCATTCAAGAGATTGCCAATAAAGTGATAGACACCTCATGGTGTGGAGGGTAGCGTTCTCGGCTCTTAGTCCGGGTTCGATTTTCGGATCTGCCAATAAATGTATTTCTGGTGTGAGGGCTGGAACAGAGCACACTCAGCCTCGTGAGGCAAAACTGGGAAGAGGAGGGTTCGAATTCCACCTCAGCCATCCTGGAAGTGGTTTTCTTTGGTTTCCCCAACTTCTACTCCAGGAAAATGCTGGGATGGTTTGTAATTTAATATTTTATAGCCAGGATGCGACAAATCAAAAGAATATATTATGCAATTTCACTTCTTCAATGAGTTGCTCTGTTGTCATTCCAACACACAGTGACGCAGGCAGCGATCAAAACTCGACAAGCTGCACTGTTCCGATCGCTGCCTGTCTGAAAGATTCTATTTAATTCTGCAGGAAGTACTGTATTTGACCGCCACCGCGATAGCTCCGGTGTGTGGGAGCCTTTAAATAACACAGCTACACCGCAGGGCAGCAGAATTAAAAGCAATGTTGTTGTTGTTGTTTTTTTGTGAGTGTGTATGTTCAGTTGACAGAGGGATCAGACTCGATATGCGGAACATCGTTATCAAGGCGGATGTGGTTTTTCAGTCTATTTACCTCCTCAGTTCCCCCTTGTGAACTGTCATCCGGAGTTGTTTACGTCCGTTGAAGATCATTACAGTATTGTTTCAAGGTCAAATACGCACGCTTCTGAAGGGGGAAAGACACGTGGAAGTTGACGATGAAATTGTTGTTTTAAGGGGCCTAACATCTAGGTTATCTGCATCTAATGATCTGGATGATATCGAAAATTACAATGAAATGAAACCATAATGAAAAGTAATGCTGGACTGAAAATACTGTACATACAACATGGAACTCAGATTGAAATGACTCACGAAATGTTGAGTGGAAATACTTACAAAAGGTAATTTAGAAGGAAAAATACACACAAAATAGGCCTACTTACAAAATGCAATGTAGATTCGAAATACTCACAAAATGCAATTAAAATTCATAATACTTACAAAATGTAATTGAATGTGAAACAAGTAGTTCCGTGAAGAACTATATAGCCTATTTTCATATATCCTGCTCATGTTAATTGCCTCTATCAACATACAAAATTTCAGTTTAATTGCTGTAACAGATTCGTAGATATAGAGAACCGTCTAAATATTTCAGATGGTCGCCAGGTTGGATTTTTATTTTTGTACTATTACATTAAGATTATTGTGTACGTGTGGTATTCAAACTTCAATCGCATGATTAGAACACAAGAAGTAAAAACGAGATTTTAAAATTACGCACAGCAGCCATCTTGTGATTATGCAAACAATTGAAATAAATTAGATGCCAGTGGATCAACATTTGTATAAGCATTTAACGTGCAACGTTTCACGGTACTCGGATAGTTAATTCGCGAGAAACGTCCATTTAAATATTTATACTTCGCGCCGCCGCCATGTTGGATTTGTGCTCACCAGGTTACTGAAAGTCCTATAGATGAACATATGTTCATAGTCTCTATGAACATAAAATATTTCAGTTTGGTTGCTGTAAAAGATTCATAGATATTGAGAACCGTCTAAATATTTCGGGAGCTCACCATTTAGGAGTGTTATGTGTATAGGCCATAGAGTTATGTACCATTCAAGGACAATTAATGCCTAGGTTCAATATTCAAACTTTCACTTCGATCGCATGATTAAGACACAAGAAATTAAAACTTAATTTTAAAATTTCGCACAGCCGCCATCTTGAAGTTATGTAAACAATTGATTTAAATTAGAAGGCAGTGCATTACAAGCTGCAAAATCATTTACTGTACCACATTACACTGCGCTCAGAAAGTTAAATCACGAGAAAAGTCTATTAGCATATTTTAAATTCGCTTGGTCGTCATGTTCGTTTCGTACATTACAGGTTTATGAAATATACATAGGTAAACTTGTTTCAGTACTATTTATCGCCGTACAAAACTGCAGGGTGATATCTGTAATAGTTTCGGAGATATAGAATGTCAGTGAAATATTTCGCACAGCCGCCATTTTGAGGTGATGTAAACAATTGAACTAAATTAGACTCCATTGCATTACAATGTGTAAAAACATTTGCTGTACCAAGTTTCATTACATTTGGATAGTTAAATCGCGAGAAAAGTCTATTAAAATGTCTGAACTTCGCTTGGCCGCCATGTTGGTTTTGTAGTCACCCGATTTTTGAAAGTCTCATAGGTGAACTTCTAGTAGTGCCCTTTATCACCGTGCACAATTTCAGGGCGATATCGGTAATAGTTTCAGAGATATTGAATGCTAGTGAAATATTTCGCACAGCCGCCATGTTAGATTGGTGAGACGTAACAAAATTTGAAGGGCACGGTCGAGGTCGCCGGGAATAGTGCTATGAACTTACCGAGTTTCATTGAAATCGCTCCAGCCGTTTAGATTTTATTAGGGGGAGACCCACACACACCTCACACACACACACGCGCGCACACACACACGGACAAAAGGTGATCTCATACGCCTATTTTTTTCAAAATTGAAAATAGGCTAAAAAACTTACAAAATGTAATTTAGATTCAAAATACAATATGAACTATCCCGCGATTCAAAATACTGTACTCACAAAATGCAATGGAGATTGAAAATACTTACAAAATGTGGTTGAGATTTTTAAAAAGCTCTCAAAATGCAATTTAGAGACACGGGGGAGCCAATTCATAAAAACAAGGCGGGAATCTTAAAGACAAAATTAACTATAATGAAAAGAAAAAGAAATCTGATCCCTAGAAGAATGAGGGATCACGAAAGATGAGAGAAGGGCCAATGAAGGTGAGAAAGGAAGAGACTTCTTAGGCCTTGGATACCCTAATACCGTCAGGGTCGGAAGCGAACAAGAGTTGACCAAGAGAGGTCGACAGGAACGAAGACCACAAGTGAGTGGAAGCAATGTCGGACTCAGCTGGGGTCCCATGGTCACCAACCCACGTTCCACTAGTTGTGAGCCTCTGGGGGACCATGTGGCAGTGACAGGTGCCTTCTTCTTCTTCTTCTTCTTCTTAAGTATTCAATCCATGGATTGGTCTGTGGCAGTTCTCCATTCGGCTCTATTTTAGCTTTTCTCTTCATCTCTTCATAGTTTCTGCACCCTACATCAGACATGATTTGCTGTACATATTGTTAGGCGTGGTCTTCCTCGACATCTATTGCCTTCAACCATTCCCTCCATTACCGTTTTCAGCAGGCTATCGTGTCTCAAAATATGTCCTATCAGTCTAGTCCTCCTCCTCTTTATGCTTTTCCATAAGGTATAATTTTCCTCCACCTTTTTAAATACTTCAGCATTCGTTACTTTTTCTGTCCAGGTAATTTTTAGCATTCTTCTATAACACCATTGTCCAAAAGAATTTAACCTCCTTTTTTCTTCTTTTCCAATTGTCCACGTTTCGCAACCATAAAGGGCAATGCTCCAAACATACGCTTTTAATAATATTTGTCTGGTTTTAAGATTAATGGAATTTTTAGTGAAAAAAAAAAGGATTCTTTTTTGTGAAATGCTAATTTGGTTTGTAAAGTTCTACATTTGATTTCTTCTTTGCTTCTCCTTGCCTTCTAGGGAATCGATATAATATGGAGGAAAACTGAGAACGTTATAATTATTATTCAACAGTGGTTACATAATTAAGTCTACTTCCGGCTCAGCGCTCAATGATACCATCACGCATTGACCACAAGTTGGATGAGAACAAGCGGCTTAGCCGTGCGCTTAGGGTCACATCAGAGACTGTGATGGAGAGCTGCAGAAAGCCCGCAGATCAGAGGTTTGAATCCCGCGACTGACAGCCAATCTACGACATTTTATTCAGTCGGTCAACACAATATAATCCCAATTACCGAGATATTCGAAACAATAACCTGAAAGATTGTTAGTTAGTTAGTTATTGTTGTTTTAAGGGGCGGAACTACGAGGTCATCTGCCCCTACCCTGAAAGATTTACATATGATTAAAATAAACGTACATTTTAATACAGTGAGATTCTTTTGCTGGAGCAGGGCTGGCGGTGGACTGCCGCGCGCGCGTGCCTTCCGCCAGCCAACCGAGCTTGGGACGCAGGGTTGCGCAAGGCGGAGGCGAGGTAACAAGGATCATTAATGTAATTAAGTCATTAAATTTTCATCAACGATGGTGTGTAGTGTCAGCGCACAGATAAGAAGGTAACATAAACAACAGCTGCAAGATATAGTTAAAGAAGCTCACATGTTATTAGCCTATTTTCAATTTTGAAAAAATAGGCTTATGAGATCACCTTTTGTCCGTGTGTGTGCGTGTGTGTGTGTGTGTGTGTGTGTGTGAGTGAGGTGTGTGTGTGTGTCCCCCTAATAAATTCTAAACGGCTGGAGCGATTTCAATGAAACTCTGTAGGTTCATAGCACTATTCCGGGCGACCCCGACCGTGCCCTTCAAATTTTGTTACGTCTCACCAATCCAACATGGCGGCTGTGCAAAATATTACACCAGCATTCAATATCTCCGAAACTATTACCGATATCACCCTGGAATATTTTGCTGTGATAAAGGAAACTACTAGAAGGTCACCTATGTGACTCTTGAAAAACTGGTAACTACAAAACCAACATGGCGGCCAAGCGAATTTGCGACGTTTAAATAGACGTTTCTAGCGATTTAACCAACCAAACGCAATAAAACTTGGTACAGTATATGTGTATACACATTGTAATGCACTGGTATCTAATTTAGTTCAATTGTTTACATAACCACAAGATGGCGGCTATGCGAAATATTTCACCGGCATTCTATATCTCTGAAAAGATTAGCGGTATCACCCTGAAATTTTGTACGGAGATAAAGGGCACTACTGAAAGTTCATCTATAAGATTTTCAAAAACCGGTTAACTACAAAACGAACATGGCGGCCAATCGAATTTGAAAATTAAAATAGACCTTTCTCGCGATTTAATCTTCCAAACGCAATGAAACTTGGTACAGGAAATGTTTATACACATTGCAATGCACTGGTATCTAATTTATTTCGATTGTTTACATAACCTCAAGATGGCGGTTGTGCGAATTTTAAAATTAAGTTTTTATTTCTTGTGTCGTAATCATGCGATCGAAGTGAAAATTTGAATATTGAACCTACGCAATAATTTTCCTTTAATGGTACATGACTCTATGGCCTATACATTTAACAATCCAACATGGCGACCATCATGACTATTTAGACGGCTCTGAATATCTACGAATCTATTATAGCAATCAAACTGAATATTTTTGTGATCATAGGGGCTATGAACATAAGTTCACCTATAGGAGATTCAATAACCCGGTGATCACAAATCCAACATGGCAGCGACGCGAAGTATAAATATTCACATGGACGTTTCTCGCAATTTAACCATCCGAGTGCAGTGAAACTTGGTACAGTAAATCCTTATCCGAATATTAATCCACTGGCCTCTAATTTTTTTCAATTGTTTCCATAACCACAAGATGGCAGCTGTGCGAAATTTTAAAATCGTCTTGTTACTTCTTGTGTCCTAATCATGCGATTGAAGTTTGAATGCTACAAGTACACAATAATCTTCATGTAACAACAGTACATAACTCTAAGCCCTACATATATAAAAGTCCAACATGGCGACCATCCGAAATATTTAGACGGTTCTCAATATCTACTAATTTATTGTACAGCAATCAAACTGAAATTTATTATGTTGATAGAGGCAATTAACATTAGTGGGATATATGAAAATAGGCTCTATAGTTCTTCACGGAACTACTTGTTTTTATTTCTTGGGAATCTGGATGACCTCAAGTCACCAATTAAAGGTTAGAACTTATCTTTTCACGGAGGATACTAAAAATGTTCTCCTTCAGCTGACAGACAGTAACTTTGGCAGTTACATCGTTACATTATGTAGCAACTCCTGCACCCCCCTGCGTGTTTACTGTAATTAATCGAAGAACGGACCAAAGCCCCTTTGTTGTTCAATTGTGGATTAATTTAAAATACAAAGTGTACAGATCAATTACCCGTACTCAAGTGAAGCTGGAGAACAATATACGGCAGCAAATATCCCTCACAACAGAAGGGAATCACAACGTGTAAACGCTAATTTATTTCCACGGTACAACGCCTGTCTGTCAGCTAAAGAGGAGCACCTCTTGTGGATAGGTAAGTTGTTTAATCATGATTTGCTGGTGAATTAACCATTAATTAATGTACTTTGTTACGGTTTCCACCTGCGCGAGCTCGGTGAAAGGCGCGTGCGCCCCTCTCCGGCAAAAGAGTCACCCTGTAGAAACAAGTAGTTCTTTGAAGAACTATATAGCTTATTTTCATGTAGGCCTACTTACAGTAGCCTATGTGAATTGCCTCTATCGACATACAAAGCGGCAAGTAGTCTACCTAAACCGATATGGAGACTATGTCCAAAAATAACCTAATGTACAGTATGTACTATCCGTTGACGGTATTGATTGTATGAAATATAATGTACTGTACACGTTCCACTGAAGGCATTGTAACCTTAGTTTCTGATCACCCCTCGTAGTTACCACGCCCCGCCATGATAGAAATCCATAAGTTTTAATATGATGATGATGATGATAATTGTTGTTTAAAGGGGCCTAACATCTAGGTTATTGGCCCTTAATGGTTTGGGTGATAGTGAAAATGAAAGATGAGAAAATGAAACCTACAACTACAGCTAACTACTCTCTTACAAACTAGACGAGGAAAAGGGAAACATAAAGGAGAAGAATGTAAATAGAAGACAGGAGAAAAGGAAATGCCCTCAACCCTCGAATAATGAGAATTGAGGGACTTGGAAGGCAGTTGAGCCAAGAAAGGCAGCGAGGAAAGGGAAAGAAGAGAGGGGCCGCCACAAAGGCAATGGAAAAAGGGGGAACACTTGACCCATCTCAGGAATCCCCCGGGGTCGCCAAATCCCGAACTCACCAGCCGTGAGCCCTTGAGGGTGTAGCACTATCCAGGGTGCACCAGAAGTGGTGGGGCTACACACACCCTGCCTCCTTGAGGGCCTTGAAAAGAAGGCAGGAGATATCATGTAAAGAAAAAGAAGGCTGACCCCTCGAAGAATGAGTGCATCAGGAAGGATGAGAAAGGGGCCAATTAAGGCGGGAAAGCTAAAGACTCCCTAGGCCTCGGATACTCTAATTCCATCGGGGTCGGAAGAGAACAAGAGTTGACCATGGGAGGTCGATAAGATAGAAGACAGAGAGGAGCCCGGCACAAGTAAGTGGAAGTAATGCCGAACCCTGCTGGGGACTTGTGGTCGCCAACCCACGTCTCACTAGTCGTGAGCGCCTGGGGGCCGTAAGTTTTAAATTTCTGTACGCGCCTTAATTGACAACCTGGATATTCCTCGTGATCCCGGAATTCCGTTCATAGAGATTGAAAAGTTGGTAGGTTCCGCCGGGGAATTCATAAAAATTTAGGAAGCTCGCGATGTGGGTTACGAAGAAGGTAAAACGGATTGTTCAGAATCCAACCAATCCCATTGAAAGTGAACAAGAGAGACTTGGAATTGAATATACGGATGCTACATCTCCGCTGTACGAGTGTACGTGATAATATTTCAAAACGTTCCATTACAGTGGGGCTGCTTCGCTCTGCCTCTAATGTAGTCTTTATACAGAGCGCAGTGCATTTTAATGAAACCAGCAGTCTCGTGCATTCAATTCGTTCGGCTTCTACAAGAAGAAGTCAGCGATTTGTATCTTGCCCTGTAATCTTACTTCACTAGTTCTAGATTCAGTTGCAATCAGTTTTAACCTTTACTCTATTGATATAGAAGGAAGTGTGTCATTTGAAAATTGAGAAGTAACTGGAAACTTTTATTCGGCGAATTAAGTATTATTTTCTTGAATTTCTTTCGCACATCGGTGAATAGGGGATTATGAGGGATGAGAAGGGAAAGGAGGATTGGGAGAGATAGGAAAGGAAGTGGCCATGGCCTTACGTTAAATACCATCTCGGCATTTTGCCTGGAGACGAAGTCAAAAACCACGGAAAACAACTTCGATGATGGCTGAGGTGGGAGGTTAAGGCTGCTTGAGCTTTTAGTTTTCGCAGTAAAGTAGTGCAGTTGCACTCAATATAAAGGGAGGTAGCGCGCATTTCGTTACTCCTGTGTGGATCCGGGTGGGGACACCAAGAGCCTAGAAGAATTGCTGAGTTTTAATTCACCGGCCGTGAATGCCAATATACCAACACTGTAGACCTATATAATTTTATTACTAAAAATTCATTTAGAACGTGTAAGAATAATTACGGAAAGTTAGTTTTGTCGTGCCTTATCGCGCAACATTTTCTCTTCTTACTACTTTACACTTGAAACGGGAATTGCCAACTTCCTTTGATCTAGTTAATCTTTCAAACTCACGATAGACCTATATTAGAATTGGGAGACTTATCGTGGAATTAATTAGAGAGCCTTCAATAATATTACAGGAGAGAAGATGTACCCCTTCCAAGTCGGCTCGTATGAACCTGCTTCAACATCGTGAGGTGTTTGTTTCTTCCTGGCACGTTCCCAGTTCTTCGTGACAGACGATTTACCGATACAATCATAGCGATGATGAAACCTCATGTAGCCTAATCCATATGAACTCTACGGAAAGTTGCAGCGTTGCCAGCGCATTGGCTGTGGATATTTGCAAGTGCCGCTGCTGTAGCCAAGGATGCAGGATCAAATTGAGGTGTAGTCGTTGACAATTTGACGATGTTTAAATGGAGGGAGCTGGATCAGTAGATTTCGGTGTCTTGGCGTTTCCTAAAGCCACAGTAGTTAAAAGAGACGTTAAATCATCAACATTAACTATCTCAACATGGATATGTCCTTCTGGAATTAGCTGGAGCAATTTAGCTACGACGGATTTCCCTTACCTACCATGGCAACAAGTGAAGGCACACAGAAGATCCCATTCATTGGAGCGTGTTCTGTTGTTGTTGCTTATTATATTTCACAGTCTTTTCGGTGAGCACAGTCTGATCCCAATACTTCTGTAATGTTCATTTTCAGCCACGTTCTCTGGAACATACTGGAAGTACGGAACGGTCGAACATCAATTCCGCCCGATTTTCCTCAATTCCACCCGGTCCTCCAAGGGACCCAAAATAAGTTCCTCTACTCCGCTCAGGCTTTGACAAGGGGTCGGAAAAGGGGTTATCCCCAATGACGTAAACAAATGTCATAACCCTCCTGCTCGCATACCAAGGGCCGGGTCTAACACCTTATGCAGCGCATGAGTGAATTCTTGAATGCAGCTGATTTTTCCGTTCTAGGCTGGAAAACAGCATTTTCAGCATCCGCAGCTGATATAGAAAGTATTCTTTTAGGTTCAAATTATACACCTATTATTATCTAAATTTAATTTAATAATGTCTGACGAGGTCAAAAAACATACAAACATTTAATTATGCACATGTTAAAAACAATGTATAAAATTTGTAGAAAAAAATAGAAAACTTGGCAGGCTTATTTAAAAAAATATTATGATTAATTTTAAATCACTTGTATGTTCTCCCATATAAGCTATAATGTGCCAAACACTTTATACCTGATTTAACGAATGAGCGGACTTGACATCAGGGCGGTTGACCAATGGCACATCAATGTCCTGCAAACACCACCACGCCATCGGTCAAACGCTCTGAAGTCAAGTCCGCTCATTCGTTAAATCAGATATAAACATAATGCATAAAGAGCTAGATATTAATCACTGTTGTTAAATAAAAATATGGGCAGGAAATTTAATAAAATAAGAAAAATCAGTATCTTAAAATCACATAAATCTTTACTTCATTTCAAACTATAACCCCGCCCCTGGGTATGCGAGCAGGAGGGTTATGACATTTGTTTACGTCATTGGAGAAAAGCCTGGGCGGAGTTGAGGAACTCATTTCTGGGTCCCTTGGAGGACCGGGTGGAATTGAGGTAACCCTGGCTACCTGACAGGAATTCCCGGGTGGAATTGATGCTCGCCCTACGGAACCTTGTTCTGTTTCAAAAGTTGGAGTTTCCCAGCTAGATTTTAGCGCAGGAATAAACCCTGAGAATGTCTGTATAAAGAAATACAGCACTTAATTCCACAATAATCCTCCTTGAAATCAATATATTGCATTGTTTATCTGCCCAAATTATCATCAATCTTCTTCTTATTCTTCTCTTCATGCTTCGTTACGGCCAACTAAGGACCACGTCATGTCAACTGTTCCTTCAGCATTTTAATGTTGGCCCAGTACTCTTTCATTCGCAATCGATGTTGCACCTTTTTCTCCGTCTTACACGCCTTCCCAGTTTTTAGTTTCGGCTTAGGTTGAAAACTCCGATGTTTTTGAAGATTTCCCTAAATGGGCCACGCTCCTGGATTTCTTCACATGTTATCTCGATCTCCAACAGATCTTTCTCTACTTCACTGAACCAGGGCCCCTTTGTCTTTTCCTCATGGAATGAAAATCCACAGCCTGCTTCCAGTCTCCGACCGGGTCAGGAATGGAATGAATGAAGCCCCTATCTAGCGACGAGGATATGAACTGTGCCGGCTGCCGAGGCCTGACGCACTCCTCTGGGGCAATGATTAAATGAATGACAGATGAAGTGAAATGATAGTGGAGAGTGTTGCTGGAATGAAATTTTTGACAGGGAAAACCGGAGTACCCGGAGAAAAACCTGTCTGCCTCCGTTTTGTCCAGCACAGATCTCACATGGAGTGACCGGGATTTTCCTCATGGAGAAAAGCAAATATTCTTTTGTACAGCCGTGATGATTTAATTCGGTTTATATGTCCATAGAAAGAAATCCTCCTTTTCCTCATCACATCAGTTATTTTCTCTAGTGTGTACAACTCTTGGTTGTGGCGTCTTGGGATCTCGCCGTGTCTTTCCACTTATTATTATTAACCAACCGACCTGAGCGGTATTCCATGGAGCATGTTGTAGCCTACAAGTTGTACAGGCCTGCTCTACTTGGTGCCCGCAACTGAGTCAAGCTATATGACCGGCGATAATTTACTTTTAGATAAAATGAACTTCTATTTTCTCACTGGTCGTGTTTTATTGTTTATTTATAGTAATACGCCAGTCCGGAGAAATAAATGTTGTTTATCCGGACAGAACTAACCCCTGTGAATGTCTCTATAAAGAAATACAGCTCTCATAATGTTCCGCACCTAATCCTACAATAATCCTCCTTGAAATGAATATATTGTATTGTATTTCTGTCTGAATTAAATATTGCGGAAGGACAATTTATGTGGCAGGGAGCTTACGCACCAGTGAGAAACAGCAAGCAAGCAAGTATTGCCAACTGTCAGTACTCAAGAGTGATATGCCACTAATCTGTCACCAAATTAAATTCCGCACATCGTACAATTAACTTATTATTCATCAGGGATGCACAACCATCGGTATTCCGGGGGCCAGTATTTTAACCCGCGAGCACAGGCGCATGAGTATTTTTGACCTGAGGATTAATAATGCTCAATATTTTCGTTTTGGTCAGCCCTTATTTCCCGTTGCTTATTGTACCTTCCTTCCTAGCCTTGAACTTCACCCTGCAAAAGAAACATGTCCATAGATTTTTAAACATACAAGTTATTTCTATATTACTAGTATTACCCGTCGCGGCTTCGCTCGCGAATATTCTAGTTGTAAAGAATACACTTAGCAAAATCACAACCATGAATGCTATGACTGATTTATCCTTGGTATGAATAATCAGACTTAATCAATTCAGCTACTGGTGCAGTGGTTAGGGGTTTGTCGTTCCTTCATACGTATATCAGAGCGAAGTTAGTTTTCTGGGAATATCACAGACATTGTCAATTTCAGGGCCTTTAAATGTGGTTTTCGGAGACCCTTTATAGTCGTGTGAAAAAGACTTTCGTACCACACTCACACGTGAAAATTGCATGAAAAAACAAGAAGTTCCGTGACGAACTAAAGAGCCTACTTTTCACGCCAATGATTATTCTACAGTATATGAACCTATCTAGAATAATGACGAAATTAAGTTGCTAATATCGAAATTTCTAATTAGTTCGAAATACTGTATACCTGGCATAATGTAGCCTAATAGAGCACCACAGTTGGCAGCCCTGATGGCTGAATATATTCTTAGTTCCATCTCTTAAGGTACAGAATACAGAATTTGGTTGAAGTCCAATGAATAGCATGGACGTTACATGCAGTTAAACACTGGATCTAACAGCACGCGTAAAATCATGTTGGCAACAATGTCATGCATGTATTGGTCAGAAATAATCTGAAATAATATAATCTATTGTTGTGCCAATTTTGAATAAAATCCATTAGTTAGTATAGAAGTTACATGCATTTTAAAATTGGACCTATCATCAGGCTTAGAATCATGTTGGCAGCACTGACGTGTATTAGTTACTCCAAATTCATCTAGAATGCCAGGTACTATACGTGTGCAAAGTTTAGAGCTATTGGCTTGCATACTTTCTGATATATTGATATTAAGGAAACAAAAATAGGGACAGCACATATTAACAGTTGGCAGCCCTGGTTGCTCTTAAGAATACGCACAGTCATATCTGTTATGGTACACATAGCACATACGAAATTTGGTTGATATCCAAATGAAAGTATGGAAGTTACATGTATTTTAATTTGGGCCTGTCAGCAGGCTTAGAATCATGTTGGTAGCACTGACGTATATAAGTTAATCCAAATTAATATAGAATGTCAGGTACTATACGTGTGCATAGTTTAAAGCTGTCGGCTTGCATACTTTCTGATATATTGGTATTTGGATCAAATAAATTAGGAGCATTTATTAACAGTTGGCAGCCTTGGTGGGTCTTAAGAATACGCTCAGTCAAATCTGGTTATGTACACATACAACATACGAAATTTGGTTGAATTCCAATTGATAGTGTAGAAGTTATATGCATTTAAAAATTGGACCTATCAGCAGGCTTATAATCATTTTGGCAACACTGCCATGTATGGCCTCATGGAAATTAAACTGCAATACTATTATCTATGAATGAAAATCCACAGCCTGCTTCCAGTCTCCGACCGGGTCAGGAATGGAATGAATGAAGCCCCCATCTAGCGGCGAGGATATGAACGTGCCGGCTGCCGAGGCCTGACGCACTCCTCTGGGGCAATGATTAAATGAATGACAGATGAAATGAAATGATAGTGGAGAGTGTTGCTGGAATGAAATTTTGACAGGGAAAACCGGAGTACCCGGAGAAAAACCTGTCTGCCTCCGTTTTGTCCAGCACAGATCTCACATGGAGTGACCGGGATTTGAACCACGGACCCAGCGGTGAGAGGCCGGCGTGCTACCGCCTGAGCCACGGAGGCTTACACTATTATCTATACGTGTGCCAATTTTGAAATAGCTCCCATTCATACCTTCCAAGATATCCAACATGTAGCTCAAATTTCAATTGCGATTTTTTAGCAGTTGGTAGAACTGACATCATTTCCAAGTATGGCCGTGAGATATTCAGGTATAGATCTTTACTCCTACCAAATTTTGTTTCGATTGCTCCAGCCGTTTAGGAGTTGATATGGGGGGACACACACTCAGCCAGACAGATAGACAGACAGACAGAAGGACAGACAGACAGACAGACACACATTTTCCCGATCTCATAAGTCTACTTTTTCCTCATTTTTGCAAAATGTGGAAAAGTAGGCTAACTAGAGTGCCCCTTGACACCCTGTAACGTGTTTTTCGAGGGGATTTTACGCCACTGGCATAAGTCAGTAGGAAGCCATTCAATATTTATTTACGCGGCAAATTGTTCAGCCAAGAGTAGTTTCCATGTAACTTATTATTATTATTATTAACTTATTATTATTATTAAGGTATTTTTTCTGGAGCGTTTTTTATAAAATTATAAGCATACAGATAGGTTTTCAATGTTATAGAAAACACTATCAAGCAAATTATTACGAACAACATTATCGTAGAAAATTATTTGATTACGGAATTTTACGGAGTTTTGTCAGTTAGGGTATTGTGAGAGAGATGAGTCACTGGGAATTCGGCTACAGGCTTATTCTTGTCAAGAAGCGTGACGCAAGCTGGGTTGCTGCATCAAGAAAAGGCGAAATGGACTGGAACGGTAATGGACATCATCCTCGCGCCGAGTGTATTGACCCTGAGGAGGGGAGTAGCGCGTGGTGGCTCAGCCAATCAGTGGAGAGCGAGCGAGAAGAAGACGGCTCCAGAGAGGGGAGGCGAGGAGTGCATATATGGTTTGCGCGCCGTGGAGGCAAGGGGACTATCTTTGTAAAACTTAACCAGTATCGTTGCACGTGTGTTGGTTCCGATGTTCGGACCATAAAATTAACATATCTACAAGTATCTCATCTACTAACGAAGAAAATGACGACGTCCAGGAGGCCGTGGGAAGTTCTCTTCAACATCCAGTACGAGGGAAATGCTACGGCAATTTCCAGTGGTAAGCGCGAATGACTCAGAACTACGTAATCTCTCGTCTCTTTGTTTCATTTTCAGTATTTCAGTAACTTCATAGCTTGGAAATAAGAGTAAAATCAGTAATTCATCCGACTCCGTTTTTACGTAATTTTCTGGCGGTAATTTTCAAATCGCAACGCTCCAATTTAAATTTAAACTTATTATTATTATTAATTTTGCCATACTTGTTTTATATAATAACTTCATTTCTTTTAACCATTCAATCTTTGCTTTCAGTAGGTAGCATTAGATATAGACCTAATTCCTTCTCCTGATACAATTTTTTGTTGGGTTAATGATCAAATCATACCACGATCTGAGTGAAAAGATTCTTGAAGGTGTTCTACCAGAGCTAGGTGTTGTTAAATATAAATTTAGATTTCAACATTGCGTTGAGGTCTTGGCGCCCATTAAAACAACATATCTTAGTCAGAGTAAATATTTCAAAGTGCAAGGCAGGCCTAGTAAAAACATTACATTAGTCACGCAACAGTGAGGGCAATAGAAACCGTTTCACTTGTCGCTACCAACTTGGGGCTGAAAACCTAATAACATTTGTGGAAGGAGAAGGGTATATATTTTTGTGCCTGTATTTTGGGGGTTTTTCATTTATCGGTGTGTTTCAGCATGGGTAGTGCTGAGGAAGAGATGAAGTTGCGTAGTGGTCACCAGTTGGATAGTGAAGATACGAGCAGTATGGCTAGTCTTGGAAATGAAAGCAGTACAGGGATGTCGGAGGTAAATCCCGATACTGAGGGGGGCAATCAAAACAGTCAAGCAGGGTTAGAGAGTTTGCTTCTTCAGTTTATGCAACAATATAAAATCAGCACAGATGCTTTAAACGCTAGACTCGAACAAATTAGTAGGTAAAATAGAGAGAGTATTGAAACTTTAAATGCAAATCTTGAACAAAATAGTAGGGAAAATAAAGAGAGTACTGAAGCTTTAAACGCTAAACTTGAACAAAACAGTAGGGAAAATAGAGAGAGTACTGAAACTTTAAATACTAAACTTGAACAAAATAATGCTAATTTAGAACAAAACAGTAGGGAAATTAGTGATAAATTCGAACTGATTAGAGGTGGGATCAGAGGGGTGATGGAAGAGAAGTCTAAAGAGATTATTGCAGATGTAGACAGAAAATTAGGAAAAGTACAGGGGGAGTTAGAATTTAGAATCAGTACACAGGCTGAAAATTAAAAAAACTAGTGCAACTTGAAACACAGCAGGTCGAAAAGCAATTGGGGGGAGAAATTGATAAGATTCAGGTATTAACTAAAGAGGTTAAAGAACAGCTGGGGGGAAGAATTGATAAAGTACATGCAGAAATAATCACTGAAGTTAATACTTTAAGGGAGAGGAATAAGGAAAGCATTAATGAGATTAGTGAGAAACAAGCTAAATTAAGTGGTAAAGTTGAAGCATCGGAAGTGAGCATTAGGTTAACTGTAACTAATATCGAAAGAAAAGCTGAGGAGAAAATTGCTGAATTAGAACAGAAGTTGCAAGCTAGAATTAGGCAGGAAAATAGTCAGAGTAGGCCAGTTTATGTGAATAGCACACACAGGGAAATAGAACTAGGCAAATTTAGTAATCGGCAGGGTTGTCCAATGGAGTTCATGAATATAATAGAAAATAAATTCGGGGAGAGTTTGGAAGATGGTAGTATTGAGTGGTGCCAGGTTATTGAAATTTTAGAGCAAGCGTTTGTAGGGGAGACAAGAAACTGGTTTGCTGTCTACAGAGATAATTTCGAGAACATTTCAGATTTTAAAGTTAAATTTTGTGCGAAATTTTGGAATGAGGTGATTCAGTCTCAGCATCGTGAGGGAATTGTGTGTGGGAAATATAACCCGAGAGGAAACTACACTATGACCGAGTACGTTTTAGGACAGGTGTTAACGTGCAAATATCTGGATGGTTTTGAAGGAGGAAAGTGATGTAGTCAGGCTATTACTAAGACATTTTCCTTATAGAATCAAAGAAGCTGTCTGTATCAAAAATGTTAAATCTATTTCACAAGTGGAAAATATATTGAGTACATTCGATGCTCTGGGAAGAGGTGGTTACGAGGAGAATTTCGGTAGGAACCAGGGTAACCATAATAACAGGCCTAATGAGAATAGGAATCAGGAAGTTCAAGGGAACAGTGGCGAAGGGGCCAACGTTCAAAATAGGGGGAACCAAAATAATAATAATAATAATCAGCAGAACCAGTACAGAGGAAATGGGTATGGTACGAACTACCAAGGTAGAAATAATGATTTCAGGGGAAATCAAGGTCGAAATAATGATTTTAGGGGTAACCAAGGGAGGTATAATAATAATAATAATTATACCCAGAACAGGGGTCAAGGAGGGAATCAGCCCAATGGTAATAACGGACAGAGAGATACCGTTAACACAACCCAGAACAACCAGACCAGTGCAGTAGTGAGTAGTGCTACACCAAGCGGTAGCAATGCTTTAAACACGATCCAGGCTGCGATGTAAGGTCAGAATCTCAGTCTGTAACATGCCCTGTCCATACACTTATACAGGAACCCTATGACCTAAATGTAAGAAATGAATTATTACGTGAACTAAATGATGAAGGTATTATTCAGGAAGTGGTTAGTAAGAGCCCCATAGTTAAATTTAACGTGTCCGAGGCGTACACAGATGTTTTAATTGATAGTGGTTGTATGAAGAGTTGCATAAGTAGTGCATTTTATGATAGAACAAGTAGTTCCGTGAAGAACTATACAGCCTATTTTCATATATCCTACTTATGTTAATTGCCACTATCAACATACACAATTTTAGTTTGATTGCTGCAATAGATTCGTAGATATTGAGAACCGACTAAATATTTCGGATGATCGCCATGTTGGATTTTATATATGTAGGTCCTAGAGTTATGTACTGTTACATGCAGATTATTGTGAACGTGTAGTATTCAAACTTCAATCGCATAATTAGGACACAAGAAGTAACAAGGAGATTTTAAAATTTCGCACAGCCGCCATCTTGAGGTTATGGAAACAATTGAAATAAATTAGATGCCAGTGGATTACCATTCGTATAAGGATTTTCTGTACCAAGTTTCACTGCACTCGGATGGTTAAATTGCGAGAAACGTCCATGTGAATATTTATAATTCGCGTCGCCGCCATGATGGATTTGTGATCACCAGGTTATTTAAAGTCCTATAGGTGAACTTAAGTTCATAGCCCCTATGAACATTGAAAAATTCAGTTTGATTGCCGTAATAGATTCGTAGATATTCAGAGACGTCTAAATATTTCGGATGGTCGCCATGTTGGATTGATAAACGTATAGGCCATAGAGTCATGTACCATTAAAGGAAAATTATTGCCTAGGTTCATTATTCAAACTTTCACTTCGATCGCATGACTACATCACAAGAAATAAAAACTTAATTTTAAAATTCGCACAGCCGCCATCTTGAGATTATGTAAACAATTGAACTAAATTAGATACCAGTGCATTACAATTTGTATAAATATTTTCTGTACCAGATTTTAGTGCGTTTGAAACATTAAATCGCGAGAAAGGTCTATTTAAAATTTTCAAATTCGCTTGGCCACCATGGTCGTTTTGTAGTTAACCGGTTTTTGAAAGTCTTATAGATGGACTTCCAATAGTGCCCTTTATTTCCGTACAAAATTTCAGGGAGATACCGCTAATAGTTTCAGAGATATAGTATGCCGGTAAAATATTTCGCACATCCGCCATCTTGTGGTTATGTGAACAATTGAACGAAGTTAGATGTCGGTGCATTACAATGATTATAAACATATACTGTACCAAGTTTCATTGCGTTTGGTTGGTTAAATCGCGAGAAACGTCTATTTAAAAGTCGCAACTTCGCTTGGCCGCCATGTTGGTTTTGTAGTTACCAGGTTTTCAAAGGTCAAATAAGTGAACTTATAGTAGTTCCGTTTATCGCCATACAAAATGTCAGGGTAATATCGGTAATAGTTTCGGAGATATTGAATGCTGGTGAAATATTTCGAACAGCCGCCATGTTGGATTGGTGAGTCTTTACAAAATTTGAAGGGCCCGGTCGGGGTCGCCCGGAATATTGCTATGAACTTACCGAGTTTCATTGAAATAGCTCCAGCCGTTTAGATTTTATTAGGGGGGGAAACACACACGAATCACACACACACACGCGCGCACACACACAGGGACAGAAGGTGATCTTATAAGCCTATTTTTTCAAAATTGAAAATAGGCTAAAAATGAAAGGAACTGGAGTAAATTTTGAGGAGATGCCAATTAAAAGCACTTTTGTTATCACAGCTGTTGGGAAGAGGTCTAAAGTAATTTCTAAACAAGTTTTAGTAGACATTAAAATTAATAATCATGTAGAAAAGCAGATTTGTCTTGTAATTCCAAATTTAGTATTCAGTGTTATCTTGGGTTCAGAGTGGCTAAGTAGAGTGTCTGGTAACTTATGTTATGATGTAGGGAGTTTGAAATTTAAATGGGGTGATTCTGAAGTAGAAGTAGCGTTCATTGACCATATTCAGAGAAGTAGTGTTGTAGGTGTGATTTGTACTTTAAATGAGATATCGCCAGCCGTAGAGCGGGGTTCTCCATGTTTTGTGGGCAGTGTGATTACGAACGGTAGTCTAGAGGACTCGTTACGTGATGCAGCATTTCAGGGAAATATAGAGGTGGAACAGTGTGTTCGGCTCTATGATGTATTATTGTGTAATAGGAGAGTTTTTGAGGATCGCATTGGTATGGCCAATTGCTATACACATTCATTGAACGTTATTGATAGGTCAGTATTCACAGGACATAGATATCCTGTACCTTTCGCTTATCAGAGTGCAGTTGAGGCACAAATTAACCAGATGCTTGAAGATGGGATTATTGAGCACCCTAACAGTCCATATGTTAATTCTTTGATCACGGTACCCAAGGCCGACGGCACAGTTCGTATTTGTTTAGACGCTCGTTTGGTTAACAGTAGAATTAGTTCAGATCAGCTGAAATCTATGTCAATAGAGGAATTAATGCAAACATTTGAGGGGAAGAATTATTTCACTTGTGTAGATTTGAGTTCCAGTTTTTGGCAAGTGCCACTTATGTACGAAGATAGACCATTTACAGCTTTTAGTCATAAATATAACCTTTATCAGTTTTGTAGAACACCTTATGGGTTAAAGAGTAGTTCAGCAGCTTTAATTAGGGCTTTAAACTTCGCATTAGGGGATGACACAGGAGAGTTTGTAACCATTTACATTGATGATATGGTAATTAGTTCACGCAGTTTTGAGGAGCATCTACGTCATTTAGATATAGTTTTTCAGAAGTTAGATCAGGCAGGGTTCACTTTGAAGCTGTCTAAGTCATCATTCTGTCAGTCTGAAGTGACATTTTTAGGTCATAGAGTGTCGAGTAGAGGTGTGACACCAGAAGAAAGTAGGGTTAATAAGATACTTAACGCAGAGGTGCCACAGAATGTTAAACAGTTAAAAACATACCTGGGAATTTGCAACTTTTTCAGGAGATTCGTTCTTAAATACTCAGGGTTGGTAGAACCATTCAGGGAATTGCTTAAAAGTGGGACTCGGTGGAGATGGGAGTCCAAGCATGATCAGCTTTTAGAGCGCTGAAGGAAGGTTTTGAGAAAGCTGTAGTGCTGAAATATCCCTTAAAAGATAAGGAATATGTGGTTATGACAGATGCTTCACATATAGGCATTTCTGGAGTATTATGTCAGAAAGATGATGAGGGTAATCTGTGCATTGTATCTTTAGCCTCGCGAGGACTGACAGCAGCAGAGAAAAGATACACGATTACTGAGTTAGAGCTTTTAGGTATTGTTTTCAGTTTAGGGAAATTTAGAATGTATTTAGTAGGGGGAAATTTGAGATCCATACAGATCACCATGCATTACTGTATATGAGGACTTGTAAACTCAGTTCTAACAGAGTTAGTAGGTGGATTCTTGCTCTGCAGGAATACGAATTTACAGTAAAATATATTAAAGGTAAAGATAACATTCTTGCCGACATGCTATCTAGGGACAATAATTTATGTAGGGATTATCCTGAGGTTAAAGCAGAGGACGGTATTTTATTATGTGCATGTGTGGACAGTAGCAACAGGGCATCGTTACAGACACTGAGAAATATGCTAGTGGAGCAACGTGATGACGTTAAGTTAAGGGAGCCACTGGCTAGGTTGGAAATAGGTGAAGAAGAGTATGTGAAAGTAGGACGGTTCACGTACAAGATGCAGGATGGGCTTCTTGCACGGAAATGTAGGAATAATCGGTGGGCAATATGTGTTCCTGCCACTTTGCGGGAGGAGCTAATTTGGTTCATTCATAGGGAATTAGGACACTTTGGTGCTGCCAAGGTCTTCTATGAAATTGGTCGTGACTTCATTTGGAGTAAAATGGGAAGGGATGTTAGGAGGATTTTAGCTTAGTGTGACACCTGTCAAAGGAGCAAATATAAAGTTAAATATTTAGTGGGGGAGAGATCTGCAGTTCTCACCAGTAGTCCCGGCGAACTACTGTGTGTGGATTTATTTGGCCCGATCGTTAAAGGACAGTACGGTTACGAGTACATTTTTATAGTTATTGACGCTTTTAGTAAGTATGTCAAGCTATATCCGCTAAGGAAAGCCACGGGATTAGCGTGTAGCCGTCTGATCATTAATAAGTATGTACCTGAGTTCGGCCTTCCTCTCAGGATACTATCTGACAGTGGACCACAGTTTACTGCAAAGAAATGGAGAACCAGTATGCAGGAAGCTGGTATAACAAACGTTCATTCCTCTGTAAGGACCCTCAGGGTAATTCTGCAGAGCGTCCATTAAGGGAAGTGGCTCGTCTTTTTCGGACTCTAGTGCATGACAAGCATACGGCCTGGGTTGGACAGCTTCGAAAAGGTCGAGACTTGGCTGAATTCTGTCCAGCATGAGAGCACGAAATTGACGCCATACGAAGTTCACTTCGGAAAGAGACCACAAAATGAACTAGCGAGGGTGTTGGGATTAAATGAGGGAAAGCAACCTGGGATGGATTACATTGTCCAGTTGGCGAAACAGAATTTATCTAAGTCAGCACAAAAGAGAATTCGCCAACAAAAAGAAACTAAATTTGACCTATTCGAGCCGGGAGACAGAGTCTTACTTAGAGTGCCGAAACAGTCAAATAAGCTAGAGAAAGTCATGTCCAAGTTCTTTTATCTCTACGAGGGCCCATCTATAGTTTCCAAACGTATTGGCAAAACAGCATATGTGCTGGAGGATAGTAAGGGAAACAGATTATACGGGACGTATAATATACATAGTCTACGAAAGTATGTGTCATAAAGTAAGTGTGTTTAGCTGGCGAGCCAGCCTATCAAATGAGTAAGTGTGGTATTTGGTGCGTGGAAGATCTGGTCTTCCAGGCAGGCGTATCAGAAATCACACAGGGGGGTAGTATGTAAGTAATTGAGAGTTTTTAATGTACAGGGAAATATGACGGGATTGTCGGATGCTCTTGAGCACTAAAATGTCTCGATACACCAAGGCCAGAATTTGGTAGCGCTGGTGAATTCCCATTTGTCTCCTAGAGATGGGTGAGCGCTTGAACAGGGTATTTTTGCTTAAGGCGTCCACGAGACAAAAGATGGGCCACCAGAAGGCGAGACAGTCCTTCATGAAACTCATACATAACAGCACACGTGATTTCTGTTCACGGCCTCGCCATTTAAGATTTGTAAGTGTGTAATTTAAGGTAATTTGTACAAAGGTATTATTTGTGTGAGGAGAACTGGTCTGAGTTGAGATCTAGTATTAAGTAGAATATGGTCTACGGGAACTTAAGAAGACAGGGCGATTACGGCACAGAAATATTTGGTGTTATATGTAATGCGCACTTACTGGTTTTTTTTTTCAGAAGTCAATATTAATTTCATCTATTTTACAGAGAGATTAAGTATTATGGTCACGATGCGCTGCCACAATAGTGTGATCGTGTGCTCAGTGAGAAAAGTGAGATTAAGTTTCATCAGAACGAAGCGACCTCCAGTGAAATTAGGAAGTTCTGTGGTGATAAATATATCAGAACACCTTTGATGCGTGTGATGTGACATCATATATACATAGTGCTCACACATTATTGATGTATTTCTTTCCCAACATATAGAAATTTGAGAGGCGGAAGTATTCGTGGAACATTATTCTATATGAAAAACATTGGACTGGTTGCACAGAGCAATCCAAAATGACAACGAACTTTGACGCAAAGTGCGAATAGAAAATTATGAGTGTATATATATGTAATTTAGGGTGATTTCATTTATGTAATATGTATTTTGGATGGGGATTTATTAACATGTCTGGGATAATCGCATAATGGACCGTCGTCACGGTAAATCATCCGATGATCCGAGGCGAATATGTAACGTGTTTTTCGAGGGCCTTTTACGCCACTGGCATAAGTCAGTAGGAAGCCATTCAATATTTATTTACGCGGCAAATTGTTCAGCCAAGAGAAGTTTCCATGTAACTTATTATTATTATTAACTTATTATTATTATTAAGGTATTTTTTCTGGAGCGTTTTTTATAAAATTATAAGCATACAGATAGGTTTTCAATGTTATAGAAAACACTATCAAGCAAATTATTACGAACAACATTATCGTAGAAAATTATTTGATTACGGAATTTTACGGAGTTTTGTCAGTTAGGGTATTGTGAGAGAGATGAGTCACTGGGAATTCGGCTACAGGCTTATTCTTGTCAAGAAGCGTGACGCAAGCTGGGTTTCTGCATCAAGAAAAGGCGAAATGGGCTGGAACGGTAATGGACATCATCCTCGCGCCGAGTGTATTGACCCTGAGGAGGGGAGTAGCGCGTGGTGGCTCAGCCAATCAGTGGAGAGCGAACGAGAAGAAGACGGCTCCAGAGAGGGGAGGCGAGGAGTGCATATATGGTTTGCACGCCGTGGAGGCAAGGGGACTATCTTTGTAAAACTTAACCAGTGTGGTTGCACGTGTGTCGGTTCCGATGTTCGGACCATAAAATTAACATATCTACAAGTATCTCATCAACTAACGAAGAAGATGACGACGTCCAGGAAGCTGTGGGAAGCTCTCTTCAACATCCAGTACGAGGGAAATGCTACGGCAATTTCCAGTGGTAAGCGCGAATGACTCAGAACTACGTAATCTCTCGTCTCTTTGTTTCATTTTCAGTATTTCAGTAACTTCATAGCTTGGGAATAAGAGTAAAATCAGTAATTCATCCGACCCCGTTTTCACGTAATTTTCTAGCGGTAATTTTCAAATCGCAACGCTCCAATTTAAATTTAAACTTATTATTATTATTAATTTTGCCATACTTGTTTTATATAATAAATTCATTTCTTTTAACCATGCAATCTTTGCTTTCAGTAGGTAGCATTAGATATAGACCTAATTCCTTCTCCTGATACAATTGTTTGTTGGGTTAATGATCAAATCATACCACGATCTGAGTGAAAAGATTCTTGAAGGTGTTCTACCAGAGCAAGGTGTTGTTAAATATAAATTTAGATTTCAACATTGCGTTGAGGTCTTGGCGCCCATTAAAACAACATATCTTAGTCAGAGTAAATATTTCAAAGTGCAAGGCAGGTCTAGTAAAAACATTACATTTGTCACGCAACAGTGAGGGCAATATAAACCGTTACACCCCTTAAGCGAATTATACTGTATGTATTGATGAATTTTACAACTTAATTTGGTTCCGTGATAACCTTATAACCGTCTGGAGACTTCCACAGTAATGTAATAATTGGAATTGCATTGCGTCTTACATAAATAGATGGACCTGTGGGATTCGGTTACCATGGTTACCGTGTTGCATGGTTTCATTATTTCATTGCAAATATACATGTTTTAAGGTATTTATTTAATTGTGAGGCATTTGAAGAGTAAGTGAGTGCGTTTCGCTTACGCATTGGCTTATGCTGAACCTGTAGTTAACCCATAAGTGTAGGTTGGAGTTAATGGGACCTTATTTTCGGTACAAAACTGGAATGGGACCTTAGCAGAATAATATAGGGAGGGATTTACGGTCGGGTCAGATTTACCCGACCGTAAATCGGGTAAATTATCACCCTATCACGCGAGGACTGGCGCAGTCCACGCGTGATAATATTCGGCCTAGGTTAGTCAGGACAAACTGTAAAAAGTAAGGAGGAAAATCCACTTATTTTTGTGCAACACAACCACATAGCTCACGTTCTTGTAGATCCATGCTTAGGGTTTAGGGACACCTTGGTCATCAGTCCCTTGTTCAAAAACATTAAGATGACTGCTTTGCCGTCACTATCAAGACAAATTATACTGTTACGAAAATTACTGTACATTTTCTGCATGTTTAATATGAAAAAAATTAAAAAGATACGAGCTTGGACATTCTTAAAATCTTAATTTATACTCCATTTTCATACTGGTACTATGTTGAATGTATAGATTGAATTGGAGATATGCTACTGTCACATTTGTGGCGCAGCGGTCAAGCTGTTAGTCCCTCACCAAGGTAGATAGGGTTTGATTCCCGGTCAATACATGTGAGATTTTCGAATTGAAATGCCATGTCCTGTGGTTCGCATTCCACGTTAAAGGGAGGTACCGTGGATCATGATCGTGAGATTAACGGACACGCAAAACTACAAGCTTCCTTCCTTCCTTTTACATTAATAATTCATAATAACAAAGTGACACACAACGTCGACAGTACTCTCAAATACTGTGAGCACATTCCTCAGTAACTATGACATTCATTAATCTCAAGGCTCTCATACAGTTCGTCGTAAACAATCAAAACATGTCTTCCTGCAATCATGAAATGACCTAGTCTCAGATTTATTCCACTCATATAACAACATTCTGTTATGCATTTAATATTTGACTACTCACCCACAGCTTGACAATAATGCCGCTTACTTAAATGTCATTTGTCGTCTTTGTCCTACCCCATGTGATTTTCAACCTTGAACGTGAAGCTTCATAAACTGCTCAACGACAAATGAAAGTCGGTGAAACATTTGCCACTGTGCTCGTCAAACCAGTGCCTGCTAAATGCACTGCCTACTGTATTGTCATAACATTCTCGCGCTACAGAGCACACACTGTCTTGTTTCCAATACACACATTTTCAATTGTACATCCAGCTGGCAGTGCGTCTTCACTTCCGTCCTATCCACTTCCGTTCTATCCACTTCCGCCCGATTCACTTCCGTCCCATTTTTCTGGCAGTGCGTCTTCACTTCCGTCCGATCCACTTCCGTTCGATTCACTTCCGCCAGATTCACTTCCGTCCCCAATTTTCAAAATCACTCCCACAAAACTATCCAGCAACCGAGCGGAAAGATTTTACACATAAAAAAACTCGATTTTATATTGGGAATAGTTCATAGGAAGACACCTGGTCTAAATTTACTTCATTAAAATCCGTACGACTATGACGAAAAGGGAGTGAAACACTATGGGTCAAAATGACCCAGTGTCAGTCCTCGAGTAATATTTTTTCACGACAGTTCCCAAGGGTTAACGTATACACATACGTTTGAAATGGCGTATTTGGATGTAATTTTAACTTTCTTAAATTTCCCTCTGAAAGCTTATTTCAGCGGTTTCGGTGGCGTAGTTGCTAGCATGCTGAGGGTGTTAAAAGTTACTTGTGTTTGAAAAGGTGCAAAAGGGTGAATCCAAGGCTCAATTAGGGATGTTCATTTAAAATTAAAAATTTCTTTGCAAGACAAGCTTATTTCGGCACTTTATGAACCCATAAGAGTTATAAGGTGTAGCACCTAGCTCTAGTGATATATGAAGAGCTACGGAAGCAGTGCCTTGCCGGCCGACAGGTTGACTGGGATCACCATGCTTGCCGAATGTGCAGGTAACCTTGAGCCTGCGATACAGCTGACCAGTATCACACACACGACTGTAGTGTTCTAACTTCTAGCAAGGTTAGAGACCGTTATTCCTGGGTCATGTAACACGTGATGAGTTCAGGCCAGGTGGCCATCAGTCCCTACAATTTCAGCGTATGAGGCAGCCCACCGAAAACAAAGTGTGAAAACCATTACTGATAAATATTAAAGCATTAAGCACCCAAATGCGATCAATTTATTATCAACTATCAACCCGATCCGGCTTCGCCCGGGAACAATTATGAATGCATTAGGTGAAAAGCGCTCTTTTTTTCAATATCAATGAACACCGACCAATATCCGTTTTACGACTCGGCATGATGGGTTAAAATGACTGACTGGGCTATTAATTATGTATTGTCATGGAGATGCATGTGCAACAAATCCTTGTCAGACGTAATTTAAGAATGGCGAGGTGCATGAAACACAAATCCCCCTTCCGTCCAATCTTAACTTGACTGTGAATTTTGCGGAACGAAAAGTTCACAGGCGAAAAGAAGGAAAGCCGAGTTGCACTTCCAGGGAAACTCCAAACACAACCACACTTCTCTAAAGTTTTTAACTCAACACGACTCGACAGTTTGCTGGTGGCTGTATCTGGGGCAATAAGCTCGTCCGCTAGCTAAGCTGTAACTAGGGTGATAGACTCGCCCCTAGCTAGCTCGTAAATTGTCGTCTCAGTAAATTAATGGAGATTGTTGGAAGAAATGAAAACGTGAAAACACTTATAGTAGGCGATGTATTGAAGATAGAGATATGCTCTTCAGGGCTATTTTGTAGAACTTTTCATGCTGAACAATTCTTACACTCATAGTACATAGATATTTTTAACGGTTTGCCCAGCGTAAGCTTAAAAAGCGCACGGACGCCATTTTTTCGACCTTTTCACCGAAATCGTTAGTGCTTGACTTCCTTTGGTCATAAATAAATTATTTTTTACAGAAACCTTCCTCGAGATATCCTTTACAGAATTGTGAAAACCACATCAAAATCCATTCAGTGGTTCTCGAGATTACCCATGACATCCAAGAATCGGGGACTTTGTTTTATACTAAGTTTGCCTAGTACGCCTCAATATAGCGCTGCCTTGGGTTTTTGTGGGTATCTACCCACATAACCTATCGGCGGTACTTTTTGAGGATCAAACCAGCCTTCGGGCTGACTACATAACAGACAGACAGAGATAGAGATGCTGCAAGTTTGAGAATTGAAGATCCCATCAACAAACAGGTTTGACAGTTGGTAGCGTTTTGTAGAGATATGTTTTCTTGTAAATTTGGATCTGATGATGCTCGCTTGACGAACGAAACATGTTATCCGTCAGTGTTATACCTCTTCTAGAATCCATAACAAATATACGGTATATATCTTAAACACATGCAATTTGTTCAGGTTATTCTTTCGCATGTTCCAGTAATTTGAATTATATTATATTGACCGACTGAAATACAATATCAATTGTCTAGAAGGCAACACTGAAGGATGGTTTCAATGCTATCTATATACTGTAAAATATAACCAAATAAATAGTGCATTTATACAAAGATGATAAATTTGTTTATGTTCGACCCTGACTATTATGTGTTAGAAAACTGTATCATAATGATGGTCATTATAACACTATTTTTCTTTATGAAACAGTTCCTCCCACCAATCACAGCTCAAGAAACAGTTGTTTGACCAATTAGATAAGGTTAGCATCGCACCTGCGTGGAGTTCCAAGGCCTTCTGAACTGCGTTACCTAGTGTCATAGTGGGGTAATCGAGAAGGCCATGGTCAAATACAAGGCATTCCCTGCGTCTCATGCGCTCTGTTCAGTACATAAATCTGGCGAAATCTCGACAGATATTTATGAATATTTATCTTCGAACATTAAATAGTTATAATAATTATCGTCGAACATAAACAGTCGTATGCAACTCGCCTATAATGGTAATTAAGACACTCGTATGGAAATTATAAAACTCACATACGCTCGTTTTATAAATATACTCGTGTCTTAATTATAGCCATTATAGGCTCGTTGCATAATGTACTATTATGTACGACCCTGATTATTATATGTCAGAAAACTCTACTATAATGAGGCTCATTATAACACTATCTTTCATTATGAAACAGTTTATCCCACCAATAAGAGCTCAAGAAACAGTTGTTTGACCAAATAGATAATTAGATGCGCTGAGTTCCTCGGCCTTCTAATTTAAATTTCACTGCCTGGCCTAGTGTCATATTAGGGTAATCGATGAGGCCATGGTCAAATATAAGACATTCTCTGCGTCTCATGCGCTCTGTTTAGTACATAAAACTGGCGAAATCTCGACAGATATTTATGAATATTTATGTTCGAACATAAAATAGTTATAATAATTATCGTCGAACATAAACAGTCGTATGCAACTCGCCTATAATGGTAATTAAGACACTCGTATGAAAATTATAAAACTCGCATACGCTCGTTTTATAAACATACTCGTGTCTTAATTATTGCTATTATAGGCTCGTTGCATAATGTACTATTAATATAGACTATTTAAGCATTAAATAACAAGTTTAGTTTCTTCCGAGTAAAATTTAACTTGAATATAAGGGGCAGATGGCCTTTCTGTTTTTTCCCTTAAAACTCCAATAAGTAACTAAGTAAACTTTGATATAAACTGCATAGATCAGTGTTTATGAGTTACTTCCATAACAATAGTAGACATCGTCAAACAAAAACGTAGCTATAAATTAATTGTATTATAATAATATCGTATGGCCTTGAGTGCCGGGTGCAAGCTTTGTTACCTTACGCCCAGAGGGCAGCTTGCATGACTAATTTTGATGCTCCTTGGAGCGCTATGAAAGTCAAGGAGGTTAGATATCTAAACTCCTTGACACTATAGCGCTTTCTAGTAGAGAAAGGAGGAACTTTTGTGTTGGCGGAAAATCCCGAGATTAATTTTGCCACTTTGAACACGACCTACTGAATTCAAATAGGTTCTTTAACATGTCAACAACGTAAGACATGCTCGTCGTGATTTTTCTCGCCTTTCAAAAAAATCACTTTCCATGGCCAGGAGCGAACCTGCAAGCTTGGGGTTGGTAGTCCAACACGATAACCACTCACCCACGGTGGCAAGCATTTGTATAATGAGGTGTAAGGAAACGGAGAGAAAGCTTTCGGTAGATTTTCACCCATTTCTTTAAAGCCAGTTCGTTTAATTTTAAAAAAATACACATAGAGTAGCCTATTGACAACTGTGAGCACTTTCAGCATATAATACGAGTATTTATGTCGGAATAAACCCTACATGATAAAAACGGGGAGAAGAGCAGTCCAATGTAAAGAATTACATAATTAGCTGTTTATTTCCATGCTACCTCGACGAGCAGGTCATGATGACACGTGCTCGTTTAATCACACCTTCCGTATGCACATCAAGGCAATAACATCTGGTTACTAACTTCCATGTGATACACAGCATCCCATTCATAATCCTAACCTCACTTCTTTAGGATTTTCATGCTGGCTAATTGTTTGTCTCTCTTAACAACTGTTTAGTTATTATTATTGTCACCATAAGTCCACTTCTGCAATGCGGCCATTGCCTGCGATCAAAGTACAGGGTTATTCAAAATGATTGTCGGGGTTACAAACATTCATAACATAGCCTACAGTGCAATTGACGTAGGAAGATGAATCGTGTTTTATTGTGTACTGTAACTTAAAAAGTTTTTTTTACATGGATTACAAAATAATGCTCGATATGTGCGCCTCTGGTCACCCTACACACATCAACTCGAAAGTCCATCTCTTCCCACACACGCCCCAACATGTCAGTGGTGATGGAGTCGAAGGCGGCTCAGATACGCTGCTTCAGTTGCAGAATATTCGCTGGTACAGGAGGAACAAATACCTGATCTTTGACATACCCCCACAGGAAGAAGTCATACGGTGTTAAGTCTGGTGACCTTGGTGGCCAGGATAAGAACATCTGATGATGTTCCATTCCACGTCCAATCCATCGTCTTGGAAGTTATTGATTTAAAAATGCTCTAACGTGCAGCTCCATGCTGCATCTTGTAGTCGATTTCTTAGGACTACGGAGATAAACATCCCTGATCCAATTCACGTCTGCTTCTGACACGCGGGGACGGCCAAGGCTTTTCTCTTTACACAAGCAACCGGTATTCACTAATTGCGCATACCATCTGCGAATAGAGTTGTCGGAGGGAGGGTCTTTCCCGAACGTCGTAGGAAAATGGCGCTGGACTCTGGTAACGGACCGGTTTGATGAAATTCGAGAGTACAAAACGCCTTCTCTTTACCACTGACCGCCATTTTGTCAAATACTGCTATTACTGCCATCTGGTGGTTATACATGGTACTAAATCGGTGTAGAACAAAACTTTGAGATTTAGTGTAACAGTTACTGCAACAATAACAATGGTATGTTGTCCACTGTTTCTACAAAAAATTCACGAAACCCCGACAATCATTTTGAATAACCCTGTACATGATCCTCATTCCTTATGGTTTGCTCGTTACGCACACCACTTCAGAGGAAGAGGAGGAGTGCTACTACTACCTGAACCTGAACAAAGAATGTTAATGTAAAGGAAATTCCGTAATTATGTTCATTTGCAACACGCGATCATGCGTGAATCAATACTAACCGAAGCTTACTCCACCTGGCAGGCAGCCAAAAAGAGCCCATCATTTCAAACAAATCATTCGCGTCGCAGTACAGTCGTCGAGAAATAATTGAACCAACAGTTTCTCTCTGTGAAAAAGTAATACATTATTGAATAATAATTTTGAATTTAAATTTGTTTATTAAATACTACAGGTCCTACCAAAAGTTTAAGGACACCCGAAAATGTCATTATCATTATTCCTACCCACATAATTTTGGTCTCAGGCATACGAATTGTTACAGGGTCCTAGAATGTGTTCCGAGGAACATTTTGTCAATTTATTATAAAAACATCACTGTTAGTTTTTGAAGCTATGTTTTTTTTTTGTTTAAGATAAGTGTGAAATAATAGTGCATTTTTAGCCTATTTTCAATTTTGAAAAAAAATTGGCTTATGAGATCACCTTCTGTCCGTGTGTGTGCGCGCGCGTGTGTGTGTGTGTCCCCCTAATAACTTCTAAACGGATGGAGCGATTTCAATAAAACTCGGTAAGTTCATAGCACTATTCCGGATGGCCCCGACCATGCCCTTCAAATTTTGTTATGTCTCACCAATCCAACATGGTGGCTGTGCGAAATATATCACCAGCATTCAATATCTTCGAAACTATTCCCGATATCACCCTGGAATTTTTATGGTGATAAAGGGAACTACTAGAAGTTCACCTATGTGACTTTTGAAAAGCTGGTAACTACAAAACCAACATGGCGGCCACGCGAATTTCCGACATTTAAATAGACGTTCCTCGCGATTTAACCAACCAAACGCAATAGAACTTGGTACAGTATATGTTTATATACATTATCATGCACTGACATCTATCTTGGTTCAATTCTTTACATAACCTCAAGATGGCGGATGTGCGAAAATTTCACCGGCATTCTATATCTCTGAAATTATTAGTGTTATCATCCTGAAATTTTGTACGGAGATAAAGGGCACTACTGGAAGTTCATCTATAAGATTTTCAAATACCCGTTTAACTACAAAACGATCATGGCGGCCAAGCGAATTTGAAAATTATAAATAGACCTTTCGCGCGATTTAATGTTCCAAACGCAATGAAATCTGGTTCAGGAAATGTTTATAACTTGGACATTGTAATACACTGGTATCTAATTTAGTTCAATTGTTTACATAACCTCAAGATGGCGGCTTTGCGAATTTTAAAATTATATGTTTATTTCTTTTGTCGTAATCATGCGATCGAAGTGAAAGTTTGAATAATGAACCTACGCAATCATTTTCCTTTAATGGTACATGACTCTATGGCCTATACATTTAACAATCCAACATGGCGACCATCCAAAATATTTAGACGGCTCTGAATATCTACGAATCTATTATAGCAATCAAACTGAATTTTTTATGTTCATAGGGGGTATGAACGTAGGTTCACCTGTAAGACTTTAAATAACCTGGTGATCACAAATCCAACATGGCTGCGACGCGAAGTATAAATATTCACATGGACGTTTCTCGCAATTTAACCATCCGAGTGCAGTGAAACATGTTACAGCAAATGTTTATACACTTTGTAATGCACTGTCATCTAATTTAGTTCAATCGTTTACATACACTCAAGAGGGCGGTTGTGCGAAATCTTAAAGTTAGGTTTTTATCTCTTGTGTCCTAATCATCGATCGAAGTCAACGTTTGAATAATGAACCTACGCAATAATCGTCATCTAATATTACAAAACTCTATGGCCTACATAAAAATCCAACATGGTGACCATCTGAAATATTTAGACGGTTCTCTATATCTACTAATCTATGACAGCAGTCGCACAAATCCAACATGGTGGCGACGCGAAATTTATTATTCAAATGGACGTTTCTCGCGATTTAACCATCCGAGCGCAGTGAAACCTGGTGAAATGCTTATACTGTACACATTTTAATCCACTGACATCTAATTTATTTCAATTACAGTGAAACCCCTCAAATCCGAACTTATTGGGGCTGTAGCCTGTTCGGATTTTAATTTGTTCGGATTATCCGAAAAATTTGCATAACCTAACATATTAACCAGCCCTCGTTACGGTATCGGACTGTACATTGAGCGAGATAGGCTAGTGACAGTGAGGATGAAGAAACTTCGACAGACAATGTGACATACTGAAGCTGCATCTGCTCTAGACGTCGCATTGTGCTTCGTAGAACAAAACGCTGCAGCCACGCCAAACGATGTCATGTTCATGCGACGCTGGTGCTCAATTGTCACCGCGGGAAAATTTTCATCACTTCGACAATTGAAGATAACTGATTTCTAGTGAAAGATTACGTGATATTTTGTGTGTTTCTATCGTCATTTCTTTGTTTTTGCAAAGTGATTAACCTACGGAATTACAATAACCAACTATTCCATTTTTCAGTCCTGGATGAGATAAGTTTGTAGCGTGTTTGTCAGGTATGTTAACTGTACTTCTTTGTTAATTTCTCAAATAATTATGTAAATTAAGGTTATAATGTCGAATATATAATTGTTTTATGACTAAATAATTTTCTCTTTTTTGCGTGTGTTTTTTCTAACTTAAAATTGTCGGAAAAAAGTCGTTCGGATTACCCGGGATTTCGGATTTCCGGGGTTCGGATTTGAGGGGTTTCACTGTATTTTCATAACCACAAGATGCGGTTGTGCGAAATTTTAAAATCTCGTCTTTATTTCTTGTATCGTGATCCTGCGATGGAAGTTGGAATACTTCTCCTACACAACAATCTTCATGTTATAGTACATAATTCTAAGACCTACATGTATACAAATCCAACAATGCGACCATCCGAAATATTTAGACGGTCTCAATATCTACTAATCTATTACAGCAGTCAAACGGAAATTTTCTATGTTGATAGAGGCTATTAACTTAAGTGGTATATATAAAATAGGCTACATAGTTCTTCACAGAAGTACTTGTTGTGGTTATTTTTAACTCATGACTTTTAAAACGTTTTCCAATTTTGTTGAACACAGTCCTGACTTTCCTGATGCGGGACTTCACTTCATCTAAATTATCTCATTGATCGTTAACGATGGTTCCGAGATATATGTATTTCCGAACTCTCTCAATAGTATTAAACATTAAAGGAAGAAGGATCACCCGAATGGGCATTGATATTTTACATTAATAATTTTCTCGTTATCACCTCGAATGTGTTAAATAATTTATATATATTTAAACAAAATAAATTACAAAAGTAGCATCTCTTTTGCATGCACTCTTGTATTGAAATGCAATCAACATATATATCGTAAATGAATCGCGAGAAAAGTCTATGTAAATGTTTCACCTTCGCTTGGCCACCATGTTCGTTTTGTAGTTAACAGGTTTATGAGAGTCACGTAGGCGATTTTCTCTTAGTGCCCTTTATCATTGTACAAAATTTCAGGATGATATCAGTAATTGTTTCGGAGATATAGAATGCCGTGGTTTCCCACTTCCTCTTCGGGCAAATGGCGGCCGAGAAACGTGTTGAGATTTCGGTTTACATTTAATAATAATAATTATAATAATAATAATAATATTTTTAATAATAATGATAATAATAATAATTATAATAATAATAATACTAAGGTGACAAGTTTTAAAAAACTATTCGGAAAATCACCAGACAGTAATAGGCATAATAAATAAATAAATAAATAAATACATAAATAAATATTTAAATAAATTTCCATGAAAAGAAAAATAATAATAATAAAAATGATAATAATAATGCCGGTTAAATACTTTGCATAGCCGACATGTTGGACTCGTGAGACGTAATCAAATTTGAAGCACACGTTCTGGGTTGGACGAAATAGTAGTATGACCTTACCGAGTTTCATTGAAATCGCACAGCCAAGATGGTTGCCGACATCCGAAGAAGAAGATTAGGATGTTTAGTTTAGTTTAGTGGTTTCAATAAAGGAAATCATTTATTCTTTCAGTTCATTATTATTATTATTATTATTATTATTATTATTATTATTATTAAGGAGAGCTGGGAAAGAAAAGTGCAAAGAAGCGTGCCTTTAATCAACGGATGAGGCGATGGCAACTCAGATGGGAAAGTGACCCTCGTGGTAAATGGACCAAGCGACTGATACCACGCCTGGATACTTGGGTCGAAAGAGTCCATGGTGAAGTCAATTATTACCTCACACAACTTCTAACAGGTCACGGATATTTCCGGAAATTCCTGCATAGAGTAGGCGAAGCGAGTGGTGCAACATGCATATATTGTGACAACATCGATGATGTACTTCACA